>CM068831.1:36401143-37628643 GCA_028554795.2 Sinohyriopsis cumingii | reverse complement strand
TCTCTGTTGTGTTTGACCCTCTACCATCATTGTCCCTAGACAATCCCACCATGTTCAATTCCCCTTGACGCTATACAGACCCACCATGTTCAATTTCCATATGTTCAATTCCCCTTGTCCCTAGACAGACCCAAACTCTATTCCCCATGTTCAATTCCCCTTGTCCCTAGACAAGCCCAAACTCTATTCCCATGTTAATTTCCCCTTGTCGCTAGACAGACCCACACTATAGTTCCATGTTAAATTCCCCTTGTCGCTAGAGTAACCCACGATTTTTCTCCATGTTAATTTCCCTTGTCGCCAGATTGTCCCACGATTTTTCTCCATGTTAATTTTCCATTGTCGCTAGAGTTGCCCAAGGGGTCTTGTAATACTAATTCCCATTGTCGCTAGGGTGCCCCCATTTACTACTAATATCTTCCATTGTGATCAAGAACCTTTATTAATTACCCCCGTCACAGTGTCCAATTCCTGGTCCCGAATTTCAGACAACGCACTTCCAGAAGGTGGGGAATCTTCTATGGATTCATGACCATATTTAAAACAATAAAACCGCCACATAATAATAGGATATCATACTGAATTACTACCGCAGACTTTATCCAAGTAGCCTTGATAACATTCAGAGAGTAGCATAAAGGTGCACAGGCTATACATTATGATCTTTACACAGTGGTAGAATTGTTCTCCTTCGTCAATTTTGTGTCTCTGTCATTTACAATGTTACGTCACATGTATATATTGCAGATGTCAGGCATGCTGCATATTGTTGTCTCTCCATGGATAAAAATCGTTCATAGGTTCAAAGAAACAAAAAAGCATTAACAAAATACTTAGAACTTTTCAAATATATATCCTATGAGGGTGCAACTTGTAATGATGGGTTTACGGGAAGTTGAAAATGCGCCCGGAGAAATCGTAAGTACTTGAACGTGTATTGGGTCAAGCATGGCGGTAAACATTGTGATCGGATCCGTATATAGTCGAGATATAGTCAAGCTTAGAACATACTAACGTCTAGTAAAATCTGAGATGTACGTTCCTTTCTGCTCCGCATTCTGCGTTTACTATGACTCGTAATTATTATATGTCTTCTTGAATTACTTCCTCAGACATCTTATATGCGGAACAAAAGTTAAATTATGGCAAAGAATATATATTTACATTTTTGGTCAACGCCACAAAATAAAAGAACTCACATGTCAGAACTTCTGGATTATCTTGAATTTAAATAATTTGGAAAAGTACACACAAACACACGCACATTTTGAATCCGTTTTCCGTATTTAAGGCCCATTTAAGAATATCTGTCCTTGATGTTGATGTATGCATACTGTTTCGTCTATAGGAGATCAAACAGGAGTTATTGATTTATAATGAGCAGTCAGACCTCATTTGAATAAATTAATTTTAATATTGAGAAGGATGACTAATGATATGCTGAGGTAGATACACTAATATCTCGAGGATAGGTTCTCTAAAGTCTAAATCCACACTGAAAATCCGATAGTTTCTTTGATTCAAAATACAAGAGGAATCTGTCATTCATCATTCATTCCATGCTTTTGAAAAAAAAAAGCTTCTTAGTGATATTGGACGGTAGTTGAAATGGTTGGTGTAATCGTTGCCAGATTTTAGAACTGATATCACTCTTGTTTATTGAAGATGCGAAGTTGCAATTTTATTGAAAATATTAACGAGTCTCTTGACAGCTTCATCATAAAGTATTTCAGAAGCAGACAGTATATACCATCTGATTCTACTGAAATGAGCTCCATCAAAAGAGTATTACAATTCTCTGAGAGTGAAAGGTTTACTGTAATTTCCAGCTGTAGCAGATTTCAAATGTAACCGAACGTTTTCGTTCATTCTTGTGACACTCAAACGTTTTCAGTGTGTCAGTCAAAGTGTTTGAAATACAGTTGTTACCAGTTTGTTCAATTTGTTTTGATGTTTGATACAACCATATTTATTATTTGCAGATAATTGTTCGTACGAGTTTCCACACAGGTTTAATAGGGGAGCGAGAGTTTAACCAAGTGCAATTTGATCTCAGTGTTTGCCTCTTGTTTTCTCTAATGGTACGACAAGCATTCGATATATAGTTATTGATTCTTTTATTTGTTGGATTTGCTTTGAAATCTACAAGGACCTTTCTCCGCTTCCTGATAGCAGGCCCGATCATACGGCAAGGCGAACGAGACAACCGCATTGGACTCCGCGATTTCAGGAATTCAACTCCGCAATGCAATTTTGTTTTTGCCTGGGGCCCCGCGTTCATCGCTTGCTACCTTGGACCCCTTATGCTGCCTTGGGCCCCGCACATTTTAGATCCGAGCCTTCCTGATGGCGTTCCGTTATGCATCATCGTACAGTTAGGAATTGCCGAACATTTTTGTTTTAACGAGCAGCATTCTGGATTATGTTAATAAATTCAAGTATTATACCCGCTATGTGTTCGAAACAGTAACTTGCCAGCTTGATTCGCAGAAGGACTGAAACGTTTCCGAATCCGCCTTATTCAATTTCAATGCCAAGTATTTATCTTGAGGTTTGCGTGGTTTGTTACTTAACTATATTCATAAGTGGTTGCTACAATATATAATACCAGCAACTTTCTAGGAAAAGCCAACAAGAGATGGATCGCCGGAAGTTCAGATCTAAGGATTAGTAGAGTCATGTTACTGGATGCAGGTATGAATGGAACTTAAAAATGCAAAGACTGTGTTTTGAAGCAGGTCTCTGTTTTCGTTCCTCTCTGGCTGATATAATTGCATCCCCAAAGTAGAGAGTGGCCGTTAAAGTCGCCAAGTTTGGCTAAAGTTGATCATATCTGTTCGATAAGATGGGCGAGGTCAGATGGATTGATAAGAGCACTTTGGGGAAGATCTTTTAAGCAATGTGTAAGAATTTTGAACATGAACACACGTGCAGCTTTAGCATAGATTGTGCCATTAAGCTAATTCCGTTGCCAGAAGGTTTATTTTTATGACAATGGTTACCCCTCCAGGGGCCTTGAGATTTCTTGAAAAGTTATTGTAGGCTGTGAAATCTTTTAGATTGATTTTATCAATTTACTTTCAAATGGTCCATTAGGTTAGACAGCTATTGGGTCAGGTTCTTCAGCAAGAAGATTTGTTTAAAATTAATATTTGCCCATAAACCAAATCAGTGGCTGATGGAATCAACCGGTCTTCACGACGATTGTTGACTCGTGTCTTTTGGGAGACGTTTTAAGACCTTTAGATTTTCAAGCAACCGAGACTCGCTGCAACCATCTGAATCACAAGATTGCTAGAAACGTCTTCATACACCTTCCGGGGTATTTCAATTGTTTTAAAGCCAGCAACACACATTTATTTTGTCGGAGGTAAAATGTTAACTCTCCTTGGTTCTCCAGTGAGGACCCTTGGTGCTTTTGAAATAATAAATGTCGAGATTTTTTTGGTAGCTTTTGATTCTCTCTTGTTGTCAATGTGATAAGACAAAGAGGCCAATTTCATTGATTCGCAAGTTTCTTCTGCCCAAATCACTGGTTGACTTATTCTTGATCCCTTTAGGTACCCCACTATCTATTGTTATCAGCTGTTTTCTGCCATAACGGCGTAGAATGAATTCGTCCCAGTGCCCCTCTCGTCCATGAGTTCGGTAAGATGATACTGACTAATGCTGATGTATTGCGTTGTCATCGTAGGGCAAAGCATGATGGTTTACTTTATCTAAGCAGAATTCTTTCTCAGTTGACTCTTGCCACAGCCCTCAGAAGCAATCTAGGGTTTTACAATATTACAGTAAGGGTTTCCTTAGACACAACGGTGACCTTTAAAGTTTGGAAGTAAGTGGACACTGAATCCTGAATCAGGGCTCATTGATATAGACCCTGAATCTTGACGTGGTCATCCAGTCGATCAGACTGTGACATTCTAACTACCCGTTTAGACTAAATTGGTGTTGAAGTTCTGTGCTGTACTGAAGTAGCAACAACCCGGTTTCTCCTCTGTAGGTTCCTCTTCCCCCCACCAGGACTCAACCAACGGCAAACATGTTCCCTCCATTAGGAGCCCAGAGTGGCCAAGTAATCTAAAGCGCTCACTATTACGGATCAATGCCGTCTCACCTCTGTCTGAGTGGGTTCGAGTCTCGGGCTCGGCCAGTGTGGGTACGTGAGAAAGCTTGCCAGTAGCTTCTCGTGGGTCGGTTGTTCTTTTCGGGGTTTTGCCGGGTTCTTCCTCCACCATGTATGCTGACCGCCATGTATAGCATAGCGTTAAACCATACAAAAACAAGAACAACTTATTGTTGTGGTTTTGATTTGGTTTGGTTTTCTGCTTTATGACACAGAAACAAAAGTAGGTTATTTAGTACTAAAATAATTGGCGTGAAGTACTTTGCCCGTGGACAAACCACGGTAAAATGGTAGGATTCGAGCAACTGAGTCACCGCGATTTCCGCCTCAATTTCTCGTATTTTGGTGTTATGTCAGTTCCTTTCATCACTTTATATACTAAACCATTTTAGGAAGAAGACGTTTGTTTTTGGCACACTAATAATGAAAGTCGTCTGAGAGTGAAACGGGGAAAGTCGCGAGCATGCATTTTATTAATTGCTTTTCCAGCAAATAATAGGCCGACCATGGCGACCACGTCGACTTGCATGTGATACGCAGACCATTTCTTTGGTAACATCGAGACGATCAGGTGAGAATAGCACCGTGCTGGAAATGTCCCTAGCTCACTTACGTGCTAATTTTTGTCTCTGGTTTACATGTTTGCAAAATTTGTTGTCATACATAAGGAGCACCGAAAAATCATAAGGCTATAATGAATATATCCTAGGTAAACAGCATTATACACCCATCTACTTGACCTAGGTCTCAATTACCATTTCCTGAAAATACTTTGTCAACTTAATGAGGAAGTTTCTACGCACAGAATGAAGATTTAACTTAAACTCAAATTAAAGTAAACATGTTTACAATTAAAAAAGATCTAAATATTTAATTCATAATCAAGGAGAAATATTTAGCTATGTATTATGTTAGTACGAAATAAATGTCCCTGGTTAGTGTCACGTTTGCTCAGCCCCTGTTCGTAGGTCGTTTATAAACTAAGGTATTATTACAAGCCATGTTTAAATGTCTAAACATTGCCGCATTCTAGAGTTAATCTCTTACACAAGGTTACCATGACCAGAGAGAAGACCCGGCATCTTGAATCGGCACGGGCGTTAGATCGAGCGAATCCCCACCTGTGATACAGCTTAATCCTAAGGTCAGAGGAACCCGCGAGGGAAACGGGGCGTGTTCTAAATCCATTTCCACGTGGACCGACAGCAAGAAGGACATTGTCCGCTATGTTGATTGGATCGGGCCACAGCGACACCCAATCGGAATTGTGATAGCAATTTCGATCCGAATTATAACTTCTAACCAGCAAGCTGGAGTCTGGTCTCGCCGAAGAAGATTGCTGATCAATATAGTGTTACTCAGAGGAAGCCACTCAAAATTTGGCGGTAAAACTTAGAGAGGAGATTCTAAGGAAAGACAAAGCTTTGTAAAGGTAGTTTTTTGGGGGACAGAACATCCGGTTCAGATAAGTCCCGAGTCTCTAAGAGGGGAGAATGAAGGAAGACTAGCAGAGCAGTCGGAGACGACAAGTCTAGTCGGGGGAGAGAGTCAAGGAGGAGGAAAAGGAGCCCAGGACGAGAAAGTGGGGAAGGAGGAGGGGTGTAGAGAAGTCGAGGAGGAGAAGGAATTTGGAGAAAGTCGGGAGGAAGAGGAAAATGATTTGGAAGAATATGAGAGAAGAATTCACAGATGAGTAAAACACAAGGACAGATGGAAAGCTATCTCACACTACTAATCAAATGACGCAACAGGATATCACAGGGTCGAGCGGAGAAGGAGTACTTGGGAAATTTCAAGCACTTGACTATTGAATCGTTATTAAATTGTTATTCGTTGAATTTCACCTTTGTGTATATTCAATCATTTAACCGTCGGCATTGCTGATTGGGGGCCTCGGAGCTTTACATCTGTCTTTCACTAATTTAACTCCAACCAAAATCGAGCCAAGGTAGACTTCAATAATAATTTAAATAAAATATTGGGAGCACCCCATCCCATCCGTACCACACCTACCACAGTGGCGGCACAACAACCCGTCACATCACAGTTAGATACCCCATTAACTTGATTTTGGACAAAGGTCAAGCACAAAATAAAGATGTACATAACGCATAATCATTAAGAAAAGCCACCAAACAATACAAGTTAAATATACATAACATCAATCAAGTGAAAGGGAACGCATATTCACACATTTTGAAATTATTTATTTGATTTATTTCTCCTCTGTGAGTTCATCTTGTATAAAACATATCCTTATGCAGCCATAAACGAATTAAGGCTTCATCGGATGAGCTGAAAGAAAATTTAGAGTCAATAGTTAAAATTTTAAATAAGGAACAACATATGTGAATCTAAATGCTAAAGGTGTTTGCTTTCGTTATTTGCTTTTATTAATACGCATCAAACTGGCTATTGTTAAAGTTTTGAGGTTGCGGTAACTATTGGAAATTCACTTGCTTGTACCAATAATAATAATAATAATAATAATAACGATGATGATGATAATAATACAAATAATAATACTAATGAAAATAACACCTGCAAACTCTTGAACTCTTGCTGTCAAAAAGACATATAAATATGAAGGTCTACTAATTGAAAACAAGATGGCCGCTATCGCTTAACCGGCTTGAAGCAGCTGTTCCGTTTTTTATTGCCGTTTTCATGATATTTGTGCTTGTTGCCTGTTTTCATCTACGTTATTGTGTTCGTTATGTATTGGCTGCTAAATTCGTATGTGTTTCATCTCCTTGTTTTGGAAATGAGAGCAATTAGACTTTTTCTCAGCTGTCTTGTTCCACTGTTTTTTAACAAAGCGCCAATAGTTTATTTTATCAACGACCAGAATATTGACCTTTTTTTCCTGACAGAAACATAGCTAAAAACATCAAGCGATGAGCCCAGGTGTGCGGATCTAACACCCACTGGTTACTCCATCAAGTCGTTCCCCCGTAATTCTTGCGGAGGTGGAATTGCTGTCATCACAAAGAACACCATGATAAAACGTCTTAACCACACTACAACATTCAATTTCGACCACACTGGAGCAAAGGTCAGTCCATTTTTTCTGCCTATACGTCCCTCCTCCTAGTAGAAAAAACAAGCTGGCTGACTCTCTCTTTTTGGAGCAGTTTCCGAATCTCCTGGACTACGGACATTCGATAGGTGGAAACCTGGTTATTCTTGGAGATTTCAACTTTCACTTTGACTGTCCCGGAAACCCAAATACATCAAAACTCATAGATTCCATTAATGTTTTCAACCAGAAACAGTCAGTTAACCAACCCACCCATAAACACGTTCACATTTTAGACTGGATTCTTCATAGACCTGATGATAACATTTTACGGTCCTCCCTGGTATCCCATGACCTTGCATCAGATTACCTCTGCATTATATGTCATCTTGACGTATCAGTCCCTAACCCTCCACCTTTATCTGCTACTAAGAGAAACCTCCGTATGATAAATAAAACCAAGCTAACTTAACAACTTGCTTACCTCCTACCGCAGAACAACTTGATAACTGCCTGCGTTCATTGCTTGACAAACATGCACCAGCTACCAAGTGCAGAGTATCAATTCAAAAGTGTTCTCCATGGTAAAGCAGTGTTAGGGACCAGCTTCTTAAAGAGACCGCCGTAAAGCTGAGAGGCTTTGGCTTTCCACCAGATTCACTATTCATAAACAAATATATGAAGCCTCTAAGGAGAATATCACAAATATAGTCCATGCAGCGAAATCAGCCCACTACACTACTAAGATCACGGAAAGTTCCAGCTGCAAAGAGCTCTTCGAGATTACTAAAAAGCTAATGTCAAGGAACAAATCTACACCACTCCCAACTATCTTCTCTCCAGTCGACCTTCCGGACATGTTTGCAAATTTCTTCAGTGACAAAGTACAAACCATTAGAGATAAGCTTGTCACCCCACTTTCAATTGACTCGTCGTCACCATACAGTTGGGATACAGAATTTGAGCGGCAACTATTATCAGCATTTGAACCTGTCTCTATGGATTTCGTACGTACAATCCTGATGAAGAGTGCACCAAAGTCACGTGAACTTGATCCAATTCCAACATCACTGCTGCTTGAGTGCTTAGATCCAGTATTGCCTTCACTGACTGATGTTATTAATACCTCTATCTCATCCGGGGAATTCCCATATTTTTTTCAAAACTGCCATTGTAAAGCCTCTGCTGAAGAAACCAACACTTGACCATAACGATTTAAAGAACTACCGCCCAGTTTCTAATCTCCCATTCATATCAAAATTCTTAGAAAAGGTCGTTCTATCCCAGCTTCTATCTCATCTAAATTCAAAATCTTTTTAGCAATGTACAATCTGCATATCGCCCTTGCCACCGTACTGAAACTACTCTTCTAAAAGTAGTTAATGACATTCTCTCTGCGTTGGATAGCGGAAAGATTACAGTCCTCACCCTCCTTGATCTGTCTGCAGCATTTGACACAATAGACCATGATATATTACTTCACCGTCTCCAGCATGTAATTAGCATTCATGATACAGCCTTGCTGTGGTTCAAGTCCTACTTGGTCAACAGGACACAAATTGTATCTGCAAATGGAATACACTCCAGCCCAGTTGATCTGTGTTGTGGTGTTAAAGACCTAATAATGTTTCCTACCTTAAATATTCTCAGCATGTTTTTTTTTTAATGTTTTCTAATTTCATGGTGTTTGTTTTTTGTAATCATATCATAATATATGTTTTTTATCTTATAGGTGTTGTCTAATGTAAAGCGCTTAGAGCTTCTAAAGATTAGGTGCTATACAAAGTCCTCATTATTATTATTATTATTATGATTATTATTATTATTATATAATTAGCCTTTTAACTGTGGTAAAGAGTTCGAAGTAGGTGAGATATTGAATACTGCTCCTTAATTTCCATTAAGATAAACCCTAAGCAACCATAATTCCGCCACAAATTTAAAGTCACTATTATCCGGTACATATAAACACGTACTAATTATTAGTTCCCTTTCTGATGATATTAATTAAGTCTCGCCTAAATTGGAGAGTTTTAAATATGAAAACTAATGCAAATTGAAGTTATACCTAGCTATATTTTTCTGATTTTCGCGGGTAAAAATGATAGTTGCTTTTGCAACGACAAACGCGACACAGCTCTAAATTAACGCTTCTCATAGGGTAAGCTTTAAAGAAAGAATGCGATAGAAATGGCATGACAAACGATAACATGTAGGCAGAAAACATATTTCACTCGTTGCATTTATTAATTTTACGGAATACGTTGACGCACTTTTTTTCTTCTTTTTTTTTAAAATTTAACTGTACGGGTACAGATTCACTTAATTATTGATGTATATCGTTATATCTAATTAACGTTAGTGATAATTATAACCCTGCACTCGCTTCAGAAGAATAATATATAGTCCTTGGAAATACACTAACAGGATGTAGCTTTAGCACTGTGAAACATTTAGTAAAATGTTTAATTAACAGGGCACATTACACACTTAGTAATATGTTTAATTAACACGGTAAATTTCACATATAGTAAAATGTTTAATTAACACGGTACTTTACATATATAGTAAAATGTTTAATTGACAAAGAACATTACACATTTAGTAAAATGTTTAATTAACAAAGTACATTACACATTTGGTAAAATATTTAATTAACACAGTGCATTACCCGGTAGTAAAATGTTTAATTAACAATGTACATTATACATTTAGTAAAATGTTTAATTAACACAGTACATTACAAACGTAGTAAAATGTTTAATTAACAAAGTACATTACACACTTAGTAAAATGTTTAATTAACAAAGTACATTACACACTTAGTAAAATATTTAATTAACAAAGTACATTACACATTTAGTAAAATATTTAATTAACACAGTGCATTACCCGGTAGTAAAATGTTTAATTAACAATGTACATTATACATTTAGTAAAATGTTTAATTAACACAGTACATTACAAACTTAGTAAAATGTTTAATTAACAAAGTACATTGCACACTTAGTAAAATGTTTAATTAACAAAGTACATTACACACTTAGCAAAATATTTAATTCACAAAGTACATTACACATTTAGTAAAATATTTAATTAACACAGTGCATTACACAGTAGTTAAATGTTTAATTAACAATGTACATTACACATTTAGTAAAATGTTTAATTAACAGGTACATTACACATTTAGAAGAATGTTTAATGAACACGGTTCGTTACACATTTAGTAAAATGTTTAATTAACACGGTACATTACAGCCATAGCTGGAGCTTCTCCCTATCTTGTATTAAATAAATATTGATTTATTGACTTACCACATTAAACAAGGCCCAACTTCATACCACTCTAAAATGACTAAGCCAGACAAAACACGTTCATCACGGCTAGCTCTCTGTCGCCCGACTAGGCGTTTGGAAAGCGTATGCTAGAAGTTATGATACCAATTTGTTTTTTTCATATGCCTCAAAATAATTAGGAGTGAAACAGATATTGAAATATTTCTTGTTTTGGACATAATGGCATAAAATTGTATAATAAAGTAATTGTATATTCCGTCCAGAATGCAACAAACTTCACACGGATATATTAATTGTTAATAAATTCATACTTAATTCAAAATACCTTCTTACAGATGATCTTGCCCTTTTTTACGGAAAGTGCCGATGTAAGAACGGGTTATGCGGTAGTAAACTCATTTACTCAACCTGACATAGTGAGCTGAACTTCTAACCAGTTCCTGTGTATCTAAAACATAATGGTTTCACGGGCAACGACAATTGCAGCAACTTAGATCTTTCATGTTTTCAGCAGATCGAGATTTTCAGACTGATCATTTTATGTTAAAACAAGAAACATGTCACCGTATCTGTTTGAACATTAAAACTATATCTCGGCTATTTGGTTGACATGAACGAGGAAGCTGAAAATGAATATTGTCAACCTCAAGACACCGACCTCAAACATTAATTTCTCAGGTCATTTTATGGCAGAGTGACAGTGGTGGAAGAAGAGAAACACCACGGATATTATTGTTATCGTATTTGATATTATTTCCAATGCTGGGATCATGTTCTAAGAACAGGCATTGGAAAATCAATAGAGGCTACAGATCTTCTGGACAATGAGTTGTTTTAGCCGTCATTACTAAGCATTTGTAGAAAATTAAAACTTTTCTGCCGGCACATATAAGATTTACGTTCCCTTGTAGCCCTTGATTTGTAGATTGGGCATTAAGGAAATCAGCGTTACCCCATGGAATTAAATTACCACTCGATCGTCTGTTTATGCCCAAGCCACAAAACTGATTCCCATAATATATTCTGATTTTACGGTAAGCGTTGGACATGTTGGCCGATATCACTAATGAAAAATTTCACGTTGTGATTACGACATCCAGTCTTTTGAAACGGTGAATAAATAGAAATAACGAACAAACAAAAACAACCCACATCATGACAATACTTCATGATTGAACAAATGTTTTTTTTAGGTGCTATCAGCAGCGACCATGACATTTATTTACCATAGGTACTTTTATTTTTCGGAACCTGCAACTTTTCGTTAAGCCTTTCAAATGCTTGCATGATTGCAGATATTTATTAAATCTTATCTTTTCTGTGGTCGAATATAACACTGATTTATATTCCGAGTCACCGTGTGTTGTTCTAAATAGAACTTTGATTGCCATAAATTATATCGCTGTTGTTGTCGCGTCAATGTAAAGTAACAGTGTATGATTCCGAGATTTCCAGCTATAATATATAATAAAATAAATTAGCTGAATACATATTTGTGTATCTACCCATATCATGTACTTAAGTGTTTTCTATTTTCGTGCTGCAGTGTTTTATCCATCATTGTTTTTAAACAGAGCTGACGCTAAATGTTAAAACAATGTCACCATGGAAAGTAATATGTAAATCTGCCTCTCTAGTGAAGCATTGCATGATGCTCCTTTTATTGAGACTTGAAAACAACGAAACAACTTGTTTATTTTCCTGAATGCTATATTATAACACAACTACCATTTACCACATTTTAATCCTGCTAACACTAACTGGAATTTCTCTAGATACCTACATTTTTGCTTTCATGTTAACTTGTAAAATAGTTCTATCATATATATAAAGACTGTTGAATTAAATACAATTTAGCTTTGTGTCATTATTTTAGAAGTATTACAAGTTACATTTATATTTAAATATGGGAACAAATTTGATATATTTAAATTTTAGCATAAATGTTAGGAAAAATCCAGCTTGGCGACCGGCGCTATGCCTGCTGAACATTTCAGTTCCCTTGCCATCATATAACAGAATCGGAAACTGATAGTACCAGTTTTGCAAGCAATCACTAGCATGGACGACTTCAGAGGAAGGCTTACTTGAGGCCTTTTCATATCCCTTTGGCTACTGAGGCCATCTACGTAACGGAAGTTACGCTAAATCCTGTAAGTGCTTGCATCTAATGAAACCACTACGTACTTACACAGCTATTCACACACACACACACACACACACACACACACACACAGAGTTCTGGTGTATCATTAAAGTACCATTTATTACAGACTGTTTGTTACGCTGACTCCTGTAAGTGCTTGCATCTAATGAAACCACTACGTACTTACACAGCTATTCACACACACACACACACACACACACACACACACACACACACACACACACACACAGAGTTGTAGTATATCATTAAATTACCATTTATTACAAACAGACTGGTCAACGTCATATCAAGTTCTTAGTACAGTGTTAATTCAACGGTAAACAAAGAACTGCGTTCTAATCCGCCCCCGCCCCCGGGCTGACGTGATGGCTGGTGAGTTATCATCTTCTTATGGCCAGATCTAATATCAGAATTTTTCCATACAACCAGCCATATTTGTGATTTAGTATTGCATGTTATTCGTCGCTGTTTAAATTCCAATAGCTACGTGCAGTGAGTCCAATATAATAGGAACCAGAAAACTGAAGAAGCTACATTGAAATCTTTCCTCTGAAATTTCTGACCATGGTAACTCATTTGCTGCTTTGTAATCGGTTTAAATTAATTAAAAATAAAACAAAGCCATTGCCACAAACAATTCATGAGTCCGTCTTGATCTCTTAAACCTCTTCATGCATTGGATTGTTGTTTTTAACTTAGCTTTTAACAATTTTTCAATAATATCGCTACGATGTCTGCAGTGTAGCAGTTTACAGTTATGTCTAGCACTGGAACATCATACCGCAGACACGTAGCATCATGTCCCACCCAGTCACATTATTCTGACACCAGGCAGACCAATCCAAAAATGAACCACCTAATGCTGAGCAACTATATTTGATATGACTAGGCCGGCGTTTGAAACCCGCTACCTCTCGCATCTGAGGCCGACGCTCTAACCACGTAGGCCACCGGAGCGGTCTACAAAATTATAGTCCTGAAATTCAGGAATCGCGTGTGAAATACGAATCAGCATACGTGAAATCAGTTTTTGTCGCCTTGAATAATATCACTTATATGCCGAAGGCACTCGTTGGAACAAAATTGCAAATTTGATGTTTAGCCAACGTAATACATCCTTAATCTGAATGACCCATAATCGTTCACATCGGTCAGGTCAAGGTGCAGTAGGTCTATTGTCTAGGCACGAAATAATGTTCCTGTGTTACCGTGCCATGAAACACCAAACAAAACCTATTTTTTAAAAAAAATCAAATTACACTTCATCGCACACATGTAATGGTCCCAAGGTAGACGAGCTGACATGTAACTAAATAAGTCAACGTTGTTAATAAAGTCGAATATTGGTAGTAGTTATTTCCTTGATGATTTAATGGCACGTAAACATATCTTTTCTTCAGTTAATCGGTCAACAATTGTAAAGACCTGAGTTGCAAATTTAGACCTTAGTATGCTACGGACGAATGTATGCATGTATTTATGTTGGATGGATGGATAGATTAATTTGTCATTACTTTTATATTCAATAGGGAAAGGTACGCTGTAATTAATTAATTAATAAATTCATTACTTGTTTACAAGATAAGCGTTCCATGTTATATCTGACCAGTCTCACTGCGTCTTGGCTTGAAAGATCAGTTTTCTTTTCTTTTTTAAATTGTCCATTTTAAGCTTGAAAATCTAACAGAAGCAACTTCATTATTAGTATTCATTGTCTTTTCAGACGTGAGAGATCTACGCCGACCGTGAGTTTGGTAAAAAGTCTATTGATTTATTATTACTAAAAGGTGTCGCGCATTTCTTTTTACTTCTATTAAAAAAAAATACATCATCTGTGTAGTAACATTCATCAGAAATGTTTGAGGGTAAGTCATACACTTAAACATATTTAAAATAAAATAAGGTTAATTGCCCATCCTAGGACGAGAATAAAAAAATAACAAAATGTAAAAATTGGGATGAGCCGTTTTAAAAGACAGTTTCGAACTCGCAACCTCACGTTTGGCAAGTGTTACTGACAGAAAAAAGGACAAATGTGGGTATTGATTTATAATATGTCATTAAGAGGTGGTAGAAAGCATTTGTGGGAAAAAATGGGCATTGTCTGTCTATGTTATGTACTCGAGGAGTAAGTGTCACAATCAGCGACTGTTTCGCCACACCTTGGCAAGCCTTGTTTTGAGTGCTACAATATATATATATTTTTTTATAGATCTTTATCATATATTCATTTTAGGTGAGTGGGAAGGACCTAGTTTGCCCATAGTATTGCACCCCTCAGTCACACACATGTCCTATACTTCGTTTGAATGGTTTCTACATGAATAAGAAACCTTCTGTTGTGGTTAGATTGCTGGACAGGCAATATCCAAGAAAGTTTGTTGTACATTATATTTTAAGTATTTTGTAACCTGCAGTGGTTTCAATTAAGGAAATTTGAATTAACTTTTTGGATGCATTTACATAAAAAGTGGTCTTGTCATTTTTTATCGCTTGCAGTGGTTAAGAAAGCGAACTTTTAGGATTGCTGCACATGTTACAAATTTTTAATGATGTTTTTATGGCTGGTGCAATGAAATGAAATGATTAATAAATAATTACAATTTTCCATTTTGATTATATTTTGGCAAGCGAGTCGAAGCATTCCATATTATAACCTGCAAAAGTAAGTGTATACACGCTTCACTATATATATATATGTATATATATATATATATATATATATATATATATATATATATATATATATATATATATACAAAACCTTGCATGCTAACGTCATACTGCTTATTCAATGCTGAAGTCAAAGTAGTATCGTTATGATGGAAGCAAGTTTCCATAAATTTATCACATATAGTTGCACTGTTCTGCCCATTTGTTAAGCACTTTTGTGTATTATATAGGGCAAGGTGTATCTGATTGCTTGCAAGTATTTGAACAACAGGACGAAATTATTGCTGAAATTGTTTTCAAAAAATGTGAAACGGAAAAATCATTTTCCGAATTGAGATGGACATTGTAATAACGAAATAAATTTCTTTAAAAAAAGTCAAAATCGATCCTAAAATTTATAAGCAATACGTTTTTATGAGGCAAGTTAAAATTTGAATAATTCGAATTTTAAACACTTCCAGATTCGAAATAAACATCTGATTAGTCAAGAAATTAAGTTGTGCTCTATGTTTAACACACGTGTCATTTGTTTTCATTTATAGCTTAAACCACTTTCAGAAACATCCATTTTAACAAAATATGGAACCACAACAAGGATTACCTGAAAAAAGGAAAAACATGGTTTCGATATGAGATATATTGTAGGTGACCGCCTCAGGAGTGTATGAAAGTGGAAATCCAGTCATTTGTCCAGATAACGCCCGCTTACATGAGCGGGAACTAATGCATTGGCCCAAATTTGTTCTGTCACATACCCGTTCAATCTATCGTTTGAAAGCTTGTTTATCTATACGGCTAAAAAAGTACGTTACCCCTTTCTGACCCAGTATAGTTTGTTTTAAATTATATTTAAGATACAGGATAGCTTCTTGTGAATTATATTTAAATACGTAGAATCATGGCTTCATAAAAGCAATTTTGGTTTAATCAACCGCAATTTGTTTGTGTGTTTGCATCACCTGCAATTTAGATGAAAGGGCAATGCTGGGATTACTGCAAACGTAATTGTTTTTCTCATATTTTACCAGTAATTAGCACATTGTTTTCCATAATTAAAATTGATAAGACATTTCAAGTCTATTCTGGCAGGCAAGACAAACAAAGACTGACGTATGGACCCAAGTTTTTGTTTTCAGCGTAGAATTAAGATTTTATAATTGTAATTTCATGTTTATATTATTTTTGCTTGTGATTAAAATTAGATTCTAAAACAACACCAACAACAAAACTATTTTCCGAATCGACATGAAGAAAAAAATGGAAAAGAAGATTATGTGTGTAAAAGTCCAAACAGTTCTCTAAAATTTAGGTACAACATTTTCATGAAATAAGTTAAATTCTGAAGTGATTCTAACAAAATAACTGGTCGTTTCTAAAAAATGATATTTTTTCAATTATTAAATTAGATGATGGGCTATAATTCACACACTTGCCATTTGGTATTGATAAGTTAAACCTCTGTTTGAAAAGTTAATTTTAAAAAAAATCATGACCACACCCGAGTTACACAATAGGAGTTCTCTGAAAATAGAGAAAGCAAGTGTTCGACTGAGGTATTTTGTACTTACATGACTTATTAGTGAATTGAGATATATATATATATATATATATATATATATATATATATATATATATATATATATATATATATATATGTATATATATATGTGTGTGTGTGTGTGTGTGTGTGTGTGTGTGTCCACCTTGAAAGATATTCAGATCGTAAACTACTTGATAACCTGGTATAATTTGCCTAATTTTGAATATTTCGTCATGGAAGTTAAAAGGGAGATCTTTACAAAAGCTGTTGCACACACATATGCATGCCTGCACGCACGCACGCACACACACACACTCATTCACGCGCACACACACACACGAACACACACATACATACATAAACACATACATACATACATACATAAAACACTTACATACACACATACATACATACATACACACACACACATATATGGGAAGTCTGTTTGTTGCTATATTTGTAATACTTTAACATGTTTTGTGTCAGTATAAATTTCATTCAGCTTGGAAGACTAAAATCATACTTGTAGTCATCTATGCACAAAGTCATTCAACTACATGCTGGAAGTGTAAAAAAGAATAAGCTTCCCAAGTCACGTTATGCATTCAATAAACGTTGTATTCGAGAAAAACATTATGACCTCACCATCAGGGTTGTTCTAGGATATTATGTATGGGAGCATTCTTTCTTTCTTTTCAAGAACGAAAGGAACAAATTCTTACTAAATGCGTGTCATCCGACGACAAGGCTTGGAGTATCGCTATCATTACTCATTGGTGTTGTGGTTTTCTTGAAAGAAATATGGTTGGGGTTAAACCTTAAATAATACTCGACGCCCCTACCCACAAAATGTGGCATTTCCCATTTTACGCCAAAATAAATCTTACTTGAATATCCACTCGTACAAAAAATCTAAAATATCAGTATGAGTCGATATGTTAAAAACACACTTCCTCCAGCATGTCAAGGGAGAAAACGCGATTATGACAGGGTAAATAAAGTTGAAATTAAGAGAGAAATGTTTTTCCACTGTTATCGATTTCGAAGCAATTGTTATACCCGTTTTGATTGTTTGCTGTATTTCTAAAATTTCACTTTCTTCTTATTTAGTCTGGTCTGTATAGCTATTGATTCAACTCACTTTCTTCCTCTACCGATATCTATTTCTATCGTGTCTTAGTAGAAAGCTATCATCCAAAGATTTATCGGAAGATTTAAAGGTTGCTTGCCTTATAGGGATGAATCTGTCCACCATAGCAACTAAGTTTCATGTAAATATATTTGTTGCATCGTTAATATCGGAAAGAAACTAAAATTTTGTATCCGTCAAAGTGTATTATTAAAGTATTAAGCTTCTGAAAGTCAGTATACTTAAAAAGTCACATCTTCGGTAATTTAGTTTGGTTATTAAACAAGCTGGCTGGTGTTCGCTCATTGACATGTCAGTAAAAATAACTACTAAATGAAAAATTTCTATATTAGGTGATACAGTAACAACTATACTCATCGTGAACTTATCATAACGCAAAAACAAAGTGGCGCATCTAGGAAATACCATTAAATACAAGTTTTAAACGACAATTTTTAAATTCTGATCAAAAATAATTTTTGTTGTTGTGCAGAGCAAAAATGATTACCTCCTTAACTTGTCTCTTAAATTGAAATGTTTTACTGACATATTCTTTCTACGAAAACTGTGTAGGTACTTTCTTTAGCTGTAATGTAAATCATGTTTTAAAGTAGGGAAAGCTCGCAAAAAAGACTATTTAAAAAGGATTTAAATGCTTCATTTTAATTAAAGTAGAAAATTCGCTGCTTCTTTCACTGCCATAATTCATGTAAAATATAAAAGTAATGTTTCTGTGCTTGACCAGATTTTTGTATCCAAAAGCAAAGAAGCAACAGAAGCAGCAACATTACATAAGAAGACTGCGTAGGTCACAGAACGTGATGAACAATAAAAGACGGTTAACTACATCTTCATCTTGCTGGAGAGATAAGAAAAAAAAATATTTGAAACATAAGTGAAACTGTATTTTAGCAGGCCCTTTAAATAATGAATTCAGCAGGAGAGATTACTTTGACAAAGAATCCTCTATATACAGTTGTGCAAGTAGTTTAGTATAAAATATGAAAAATAGGCAAAATACAAAAGAAGACAAAGATAACGTAGAAGAAGAATTGCAACTAAAAATTATTTATAAAAACATCTAAGCGATGTAAATGCATCGATATTTCAGATTGGTTTTGTTAACTTAAAATTGGTATATCTTCTAGACGATTCGTGTTATAACCCAATAAGTGTATAAACGTTTTTATGCCACAACATTTGACCAAACACGAGACATTTTAAATTTTCATAATTTCACTACAGTCCGTAATTCTTTATCATATATGATCCATGTATATGGGAGCGGAATCCACTCCATGGCAAAGTTTGACTCGACACAGTTGCTTACTCAAAGCATTGTTTGTTCTTCTCTACCGGGACTTGACTTGCATCGAGTACATGCCAATCTCATAAAATACGATAGCACCTGGAAGGGTTATGTTTGATTTTAATAAAAGTAAAAGCAAGTTTAGCACGTTTATGTAAGCAAACGGTAATGCAATATTATGATTCACACTTAAGATAACATATATAATTATAGCAAGTTAATTATTCTGTAAATAAACGAGTTATTATAGCGTAATATTGACATTATATACAATTTAAAACAAATCATACGGATACCTTCCTTGCTGGATATATTGTGGTTGATATGGATATCACTTTTCGAGAAACAAAAGCACTGCCATACGAATAATCGTTTAATGTAACAAAGATAATTATAAGAAATTACTGAACTGAGTTAATCTTATATGGAAGATGCCATATTGCTTCTTATTTATTTAGCTGCCCAATAGCACACTGTCGGCAATCAACCGTCATTTGTACAGTGTGGACGCAGAAGATATTTCGTCATCTCAAGGGCATCAGTGAGTACCGCTTTCATTTGATTGTATTTGCTTTGATTGATGGATTGATCATTTGATTGATTAACGCAACTTTTTTATTCTGTAGAATTCTTTTTTTTTTTCGATGCTTAGCGTAACAATATTCCATTCACCGTGTCTTGTGTATAAATTTTTCAGTATGTTTTCTATAGAAATCTAATAAACTGCTCCGGTAGCCTAAGTGGTTATAGCGTCCGCCTCGGATGCCGGTTCGAACAATGGCCGAGTCATACCAAAGATTTATAAAGGTTATATTAGCAGTTACAGTGGAAAGTTTTATTTATTAACATTTTTTTTCTCTTCTTAAGATGCCTGAATGTTTGTTTGAAGTTATATTTATACAGATAATATTCTGAAGTTTCAAAAAATTAAGATTTTGAATAAATTTGAAACAAGATTATTGGTTTGTCGTTTTGTCTTGGTTACAATAAGTAAGAATGACATTCATAAAAAATATCAAGAAATTTCACAGGAAATGGTTCCTAAAATTTCATGTACTTTATTTTCTTTATGTGTCAATTTTAGGAAAGGTTTCTTGTGAAAAAGTTAATTACTCAGGTAAACCTGTACGACATTGACCTATTTTTACATTCGTTCAATATGCACATATTTAATACAAGTTTCAGTTTGCTGACACAGTTTTGCTTCTAGTTATGCCTGGAGCATTTACAAACGGCACCATTACTGCAGATGAAATGGGAATATGTCATGGTATTTCAATTATTTTCTACTTTGAATGTGTTAACAAGCTACGCTGAAAAATACCATAAACTGTTTCAACCATCGTCTTTCTCGTTTATATGACTAGTACAGGCATTGTAAAAGTCTTCATTTCCTCCGAAACTCCGTTAATGTCGGAATTTGCTTATAACATTTGAAGTCTATTCTGCGCACATGTCCTTCTCTATAGGCGCGTATACTTTCCTCACAGAGACAGTTTGTTGTTTTTGTAGGGTTTAACGCCATTGTTCAGCTCAATACAGGCTATACATGGCGGCCAGTATAAAATGGTGGAGGAAGAACCCGGAAAAAAACCGGAAGGAACCACCGACCCACGAGAAGCTATTGGCAAGCATTCTCACATACACACATTGGCCGAGTCCGCGACTCGAACCCAGTAAAACAGACGTGAAATGGCGGTGATCCGTAACGGTGAGCGCTTTAGACCACTCAACCACTCGGGGCCCCAAAGACAGTTTGAAACTGGTTAGAGTGACGTGACTTTGTATAGCAAATAAAAATGACTGTTTCACCGCCAAAACAATTGAGATCGTCCAGTCTAGTGATGTTGTGGTTTTAAAATCGAGGCTGACTCTCGCGTGTTTGTCCCACTTTATACAATTTGTACTGTGCCCATGTCAGTTCTTTTCATTACAAGGTGCCGTGAACTATTTTAGTATAACGCCTTGGGGGCTTGGCACATATATGAAGAAAATTGTCTTATAGTGGAATGGGACGAGCGAGATATTTTTGTTTTGTTCATTGCTTTCCCAGCTCTGGGGCAAATACTAACGTGTCCATGTGCTAGACAAACCGCGTTGTCGATAACACAGAGAAGATCATATCAGAAGAAGACGTGTTGGAGGTCACTTTAACGTGTTTTCATGTTAATTTATTTGGCAGACATGCATAGGTCTCCATGGAAGGCTTGGCTCTTGACTCAAGTGTCCATGTTTGGAAAATATGTTGTCCACCGTTAAGATAACCTAAAAATCATGTCATGCTATTATCTCAATTCAACACCGTATGCATGGGAATGGAGTTGAAAAATCTGTTCAAATTTTTAATTCATTTCTTCTCTAAGAGTTCATCATACACAAAATATATATGTCATGTCATGTCATAATGATATCATAATCAGTTAAATATATAATGTTTATATCTGTAAGCTAGACTAAGTTTTCTTTTTTTTGTGAAGCAGGAAAGCAAGACATTTTCACAGTACGATTTTGATATGATGACAGGGTAGGACTAAAGCACATCATGACTTACTGGGCATAATTTGATCCCATAGATTCATTTGATTTATTATAATTTGTTGAAGCTTCTCAGCAACTCAGTTATCAAATATAACGCTGGAAATATCTATATTGATATTATAACAATGCTTGGTGTTGGATAGCAAAGTATTTCATCTTCAGCCAAATAGAATCTTCCTTAAATATCAAGATTGTAGCACACATTATATTGCGTGCAACTATACTTATGCAAGTAATGTAATGAACTCGGGTTTGTTTTGGTGGATGTGGCCAGGAATGTTTAAAATTAGAGTATATATTACGGTGGCCCTGGTTCGGCTAAAGTTTAAAAATTAATCCGTCTATTTGGATAATAGCCAAAGTTGACCAATGTAGCCGAACAATAATTAAATTGTGAAACAATGTTCTGGTTACACTGCCAAAACAAACCCCTGATAGCAAGAAGTAATCGAAAACTATTTATATTCAATGCTACGTATCAAGTTAGTTTTTTTTTTGTCCAAGATTTATAACTTTTAGACCAATCAGAATGAATTTACCAATCAAATGATGTTTCATGGTGGTACTGTATTTAAAAGTTTTGCAATAAACTTGATCAGTTCCAGTACTCCACTCAACCAGCAAACGTAAACGTTTTTCATTCATATCACCATATTTCTGGTGATGTAAATATGAAACAAAATCCAGTTTTCTCTAACGCGTATACATATTTTGTGAAAATTATTTATATGTACTTGAGGCATCAAGGGAGGTCAATGACTTTTATTTAAGCAGGCGATGACAACTTTCTTCAGGAATAGATTTCCTGAGTTTTTTTTAACTCTTAATAATTTTGTTCAACTGGAGTTTCTTTTTTCACTGCAAGTGAAGTATTTTAACAGTTGTAGCATCATTTTGTTGTTCCAGTTTGTCTTTTGCAATGCCTTAAAATAAAATTTTAAAGACACGTCAAAATATAAGCACTTTTTTGCCTTGCACATTAAAAATGTCTACAAGTATGATTGGCCTGAAACGCAAGCAGTTTCTTGCTTATTGTGTACAATAGTACAAATGTAGCTAAAACGTCTCTTTATTCCACCTGTTGATTTGTGAAATTGATACCTATAGATTTTCAAGCCACAGTGACCCAGTTGGAGGTCATTGAATAAAAATGTAGCTAAGACTTTTCTTTATCCCACCCGTTGAACTGTGGAATTAATAACAACAGATTTTCAGGCGACAGTGACACAATTGGTGGGCAATGAATATAAATATAGCTGTTCTGTTTACTAAGTTTACTAAACTATGCTGAATAAGTTCAGATTTAGAAACAAAGTATCAACGTCCATTCTCCCAGTCTATCAGTTATATGGCCGTCTTGTTAACAAAACTTCTCAATCCTTGTAGGGTTGTTACATGATCTCGTTTCATATCTTTTTTTTTAAAACATCAATACGGATTTCAAAAAAATGACTATTAAGTTTATGTTAATTAAGTATCATATATAACTGAATTAGATAGCGCGATTTATAAAATGTCTAACATGTTACGTAATGTACGAAATATATCGGATTTAATTTTAAAATATTTCATATACTATTCCAGGACACTAATATGAAGCATAAGATACATGAACTTTTAATGTCTGCATAAATTCCAAATAATGAAGCACCGTACTCGCAATCTCACGTGTATTAAGTAACTATAGCTCTCTCACATGAACCGTGGATCACCTATCAGTCTATGATAAGGCTAAACGAGAATACATGATAAAAAACAATATAGCAATCTTTGATGCATATTTTTTTTGAAGTTCGAAAATGCTGGAAACTGACCCTCCCATCACGTCGCTAAGAAAATAGCCCCCTCCCCCAACAAAACAAACAAGGTGATATACAAAAGGCGATTGTTATAGGATAGATAGGTAAAATCTCGATATAAATATATCTCGGGACATCTGTTACATTGGCCAATCACACTTACCAACGACCGTAGTATGAAGCGTAACATGATATATCTAGCAAATCCCATACAGCAATACAAGTTTGAACAACATTTCAAAATTCTGGTTAAATATTATGGATATGTTTCGTGTAAAGTACATCCCGATATCTGAGTTTTTATTGTTTAAATTAAAACATACTGACATATTTTTTGTAGCAAACATTGTGGAGGAACTCTCTTTTCTATTCTAAGTTCAGTAATTCTTTGTAATATGCAAAATCCAGTCAAATGCAGATTTACACATATCTATTGCTTCTTTCCATATTCAATTAAAACTGGGTAAACACATTGATGCAAATGTTGTTTATAAGTTCAGATATAATTTATGTAAAATGTTCATGAAGAATGTGTTTGCTCAATTCGATGCGTGGGTCAAAATGCTTCCTTATATGCGGACGAATGTACATGAAGAGCAGCATTGTTGTTACGCAGGTGTATCACTGAAGTAAAACATGCATATAAGTACATGATTATAAAGTAATAATAGTTGTAAAGCAAGATGGCAAAGGTCATGGAAATTGATAAGGCACAGAGAGATGCTCAAACTAAAGCTCCATCTTGCTGAAGTGAGCAGACAAATATTGAAATATAAGTGATGATGTATCTCAGTGCTTCCTATCCAGCAGATGTTGACACTTCAACAATAGAGATCGGTTGGACACTGAAGAAAAGCCAAACCCTGTATATAGTTCTCCATGAAATTTATCATAAAATAAGAAAACTGGGCGAAAACGAAAGAAAATAAGACACTAAAATCCCAAATAAAATGTTGAGAAACATCAAAGTAATGCAAATACAGCATGAAGTTAATCACGTGAAACTGTTCTATAGTCTGTTTGATTCCTATGTATAGACCAGGTTTTTATTTTTTTCCCCTAAATCAGTTAAATATAGCAAAGTTGTCATATTGCAATAGTTGACCTGATAAGTATAAATAACAATACACAACATGTGAAATTATTCATCTGATAACTAAAAACAAGATTGAAAGAAATTTTATTACCTATATATAATTTGCAAAATGTGCTCCAGGTACATGTTTGCGATGAGCACACATCCTAATGGAGGCAGGTCTGACTTCATACAGGCGAATATACAAAGCATTGTTTAATCTTTTACACTTGGAACAGATCAACATCATGATGCTTGACACTTAAAGTGGTCAAGCAATGCAGGCAAAACATGGGCTGTGTTCAGACATATAAATTATAGGCCGAAAATACAAATGTTTGTTTCTTCATCATAATGAATTCTCACTGAACACTTAAATACAAAAGATGCATTATAGTGAACAAACTGATCGTGTAAACCTGTTTTCATAAGTAACCCTTGACCATCCCCATATACGTTTGATAAATACTATAAACACGGCAATGTACATGTCGCAGGTAACCATCATGCCTAATCATCATACATTATAACAAGCCGACGTGACTCCTAATGCTAGGTTACACTGGCTATTAAGATAAGCAGATTTAACGTACGCAGACAGAGGGTACACGTTTCTAATATAAATATAGATCACTAACCCTCAACCCCACTTAAGTTATAACTTTACTAATTTTCTAAAACGGAATTAAAAGGACAGTATAAATGTTGTACAATGAATCAAACAGGTTGACCTTTGCTGGAAACACGAATAATATTGGTCCATCACTTGCTGGAAAGATTACGGTTGATTTTATTCAAAATCAGGTGAGCGTCATGTTTCCAGATACAAGGGGTACTACCCACTAAAATTCCCACAGCTATTTTAAGGAACATAAAGCCTAAAATTCACCGAACTGAGTTATTCACGTATTAGATAAGCCGTTTTGTTCTGTATTAAATTTCGGAATATTTGTACCGTTAACAATTAGGCCTCTATTGTATAAAGTAGGGCGCAGATGTGGATGATGATACATATCAAGGACATAGTGAGTATTTATTTAATTTTATTTCATTCATTTACTCATCGAAGGATTCAATAGAGCCCCGATTGTGCAATCGACGTTTAGTGAAACACCACTCTAGTCTCATTGCCTCACGTTTAACAGTTAACAGGTTTCATAAATGTTGGATTCACGTTTTAGAATTCTAACATGAAACCATTATTATTATTATTATTATTATACAGTACCTTGTCATAAAGACAGACTGACATATATTAGTTCGCAAAAGGGAAACACATTCTTAAAGATATATCGAATTTCATTTGAGTCACAAGGAGTAAATTAGTTTCCTGTTGATGAATGTATGATCTACATGCCGAGGACAAAATTATTTATCGATACGTAACGAGGACCGCGTTTTTTTAATTCCACAATCAGTCACACGTATCCTCTATACGCTATTGTACAGTTTATTCTCTACATCAGGAAAATAAAAACATCTATCTTGGTCACGTAGCCATGGATACGGGCGTAAGGACTTTGACCGTCCTATTGTTTATTTATCAATATCTTTTCTGTTAGTAAATTACCGGAAAGTGTATGTGAAATTATATTTAAAGCATCTTTCACTGGGTTTAAATAAGCAACATTAGATGCCCCTTTAAATACTTAAAAAATACGATAAAATATTTCGACATCAGGTACTGAGTGGAGTTATTTCAACAGTTTTCATTCCATTCGCAAGGACAAAATTCCGTGAAAGTCAAATTTTGCTCACTACATAAATTATGCAGTTTTTAATTCACTCATTTCATCTTTTACAGGCCCATTTAAGAGCATCATAGACTTCCGTTACCATTGGCCTTTCGCATTAAAGAGAAACTAAACAAGATTTGTCCTGCCTTACTCCTTGATTCAGCGGTAAGCCAAGATGTCGATTTTCCAGATGAGAGTTAATCCAAGTCTTTGTCCGCTATGGTGCATTTTTCGCTTAAAAATCTGATTGTATGCTTGAAAGATTCATCAGACTTAGATTATCTTGTATAGCCAGTTTTGTTCTGAATTCTTTTAATATTTTGGTCATTCCGATGGTCTTACACTTATCGTCACAGAGAGCTATCAAAAACAATTTACTGCTTGGTACACTGGCTGGTACCACTAAACAGAGAAAGATCAGTACACTTCACAGCCATTTCCACCATTGTTTTCACTGCAAGTTTCTTCACGATGAGAAAGAATGCGAAAGTTAAGTTGCAGGCTCCTAAAGCATGCGCCAATCAGACCTACTATAGGTAGTCACGATTAGCATATTGCATGAAGTGGCATGTAGCGTCGGCGACTCTGGTATTTGTCGATGCTCCTTTTCATATCTATGCTTGTTTTGTTTGTAACATCTTTGGGAAGTCCTTAACTATAATCACTAACATGTCTGTATCAGGAAATCTGATGAAAATCCGTAGTACATTGAATAACGTCCTATTGTTAGCCTCCTTTTAATTACCTTCAAAATCTGGCATGCAATCTACTTTGTCTGCATGGAGTACCTTTACATAACCGCTTCGGTGGCCTAGTCTTTAGAGCGTCTGCCTCGGATGCGGGAGGTCGTGGGTTCGATCCCCGGCCGAGTCATATCAAAGACTTACAAAAATGGTACTAACAGCTGCCTCGATTGGCGCTCAGCATTAAGAGTTAGTGTTAGGACTGGTCGGCCTGGTGTCAGGATAATGTGACTGGGTGGGACATCGTGCTACATGAATGCGGCATGATGCCCCAGTGCTAGACAT
Organism: Sinohyriopsis cumingii; assembly: GCA_028554795.2. NCBI lineage: Eukaryota > Metazoa > Mollusca > Bivalvia > Unionida > Unionidae > Sinohyriopsis > Sinohyriopsis cumingii. The sequence continues at coordinate 37,601,204 of CM068831.1, read as the reverse complement.
CACTATAAACTGGCATACTGCAGACATCGTAATGATATGAGTGAATTTTTTTAACGCTAAATTAAAAATCCAAGACACACACACTTACACATTACCTTCACATACTCTCTGGAAAAGGACTTAAATAATGGTAATTCTGGTGCAGTTTTAACCATAAAGTCAGCTGACCAATCTAATTTAATTTGTCGGAAAATTAGAAACCCTCTTTTAGTCTGTAACTTTCCAGCTATCAACAACCTCGCACTAGTTGCAGCCGACTCCCTGTTCGGAACTAATTTTATCGTACCCTTCGAAAGTGTCCACAACGGTGTCAGCAAAATCAACATCATTTAATGGAGTCTTCATGAAGTCACCAACAAGTGTGCCGAATGAGAAGAACCAACTTCCGTCTAGTGCAAGAGGAATTACGTCACAATTAATACTTCCAGTTCAGTACCCACGAATGTAGTTCTAGTCTATTTTGAGAACATTTTTTCCTCTCTCATTTTGGTGGTGATAGAAGAGTTTTATTTATGCATTTTTGGTAGGGATTTAAAGGTAACTGTTTATTCTTGATAATATAAGCTCAGGGTGTTGTTCTCTGTGTGTATTTTGGCGACAGTGCACAGTGAGTAATAAGGCCTTGGTGATGATCCGGAAGTGAAATCTGTGTTCTGTTTACATGCTGCTATGTTGACAGTCCAGCATCTCAAAAAAGAGCAGGTCAACCTTTGACAAGAACTTCACCGTGAAGTCATCTTTAAAGGTATTTTAGATTAACATATGATTTGCTTTGATTGTCACACAGTGGAAAGGTCAGTACTGAGAAACAAATGTAGAGAACATAAAGTAAAATTAATTGTGTTCTATGTCCAAGAATCTCAATCACATATTCTCTAATGTACACGAACTTTGTTAGAATCCTGAGGTTTAGTGGGTTTGTTCGCTTAGTCCTCATCTTCTGAGGCAATTCATCATTGTATTTTCGCTTTATATTGTCATCATCAAAGAGTGCAGAGGGGTTATATCCCGTTGGGGTTTTTAAACACAATGTCAACGAAAGCACCATAAATGCTGCGGAAAAATCTGTGACCCGATGGATCAATAATTCCGGATTGATGTTCACATTTACAATTTTCATTTGCTTTCCTCCAATATATATATATATATATATATATATATATATATATATATATATATATATATATATATATATATATATATATATATATATATATATATATATAAATTATAAAATAAACAACACCAACACGTATATGCATATATATATATATATATATATATATATATATATATATATATATATATATATATATATATATATATATATAGTTTTCCACTGTATATGTGTCCAAGAATGACAACAAGAAGCAGGAAAGCAATAAGATCAAAGGTTATGAAACATAATAAACGTGCAGTTGCGAAAATTCGGTGAAGATTACAATATTAGCAAGAAAGGATTTTACATTGTTGTAAATATTCCAGAGACAGATTTAGCAGCATTTCATGAGACTTTCTACTACCACTCATAACCTTGAATAATGTTCTCGTTGTGTAAAATATCATCAATCATGTATTGCTTTCACAACATGTTGTTAGTATATATTTTCACCCAGATAAATTTTGTTAATCTTCTACCTCAGCACATTGATACATTTGGACATGGCTGGGTGTTTGTGTTGTGATTTAAATACTAGTATTTGGATGGAGTAGAAATAACAAGAATGTGAGGTTTGGGGATTATTTGTTATGAGATGTATTTGCATATTATATAGAAGTTAAATACCAATGGCATCAGCGGCTGGCACATACTTTTGCGATAAGGACATGTTTCTATGGAAGGCGAGAAAATCATATACTATGACTTCTATTTGTTATTGGGGCCTGCCTCAATATGTTTAATAATTTGTACATATTAGGAACTACTTGTCTTTTCTGTGTGAGTTTGTATAAAGAAGGAAAATTCGTTGTAAATATCAAGATCAACACAATACAAAATGAAAGGTTTCATGGTTTTAGCTTCAAAACCGGGCTCTAAAATTTTCAATATCAAGTTTTCATGAAAGATCGTTAATTCAGGAGTAACTAAAATGAAACCACCAGTACGTTCTATATAAATATTAATTCAAGTAAGCAATTAGGACACGTTGTATAATTCACACGTGTTTTATTAGAATTTAAACCTCTATTCGAAATGTTCATATTGTTGGTCACTACATTCATGACAATTTTCTGAGTCCTACTGCTGTTGTGTTGCTGAATGGTTTTACATTGGCTGAATGTGTAGATCTCTTTTGATATGTAGGTCTCTTTCACTTGGGCTTGATGAAACAAGTTTCAGATAAGGTTCTTAACTGTTTCAATTCACTAATAATTTCAGTATCTACAATTTTATCTGTTTCATCTTAGAAAAGTTAGTTCGACTTTTCTTTTAATCATATATACGTACAGAGTTTAAATGAGCATTCACGCTGTTTTTACAAATTTCAAGTGCACGAATGCGAGCTTTTTTTAATAAATGGCAGTCATAAAACACATCGTAGTTCATATCAGTGAAAAGTATATGGAAACCGAAAGTTGTAAAGCATTTCATATTTTTTAAGATTCATGTAAAATCATCCATTATATCTATCAATAATAATAGAGCCAACTGTCACACGAAGGCAACAATTATAGGTTACTACATTTGTATGGGAAAATATGAACGAGTTTTTTTTTTCTTTTTCGGACAGATATACCGCACGACCTTGGCAGTGCAGTTTAGTATATCAATCCGACAAAATGAATTCATATTTTCCCATACAAATGTAGTAACCTTTTTATTATATGCTCTTTTTCTTATTCTACCTAAGGCTTAATTATAGAAACAGAAATACACTACAAGAAACAAAGTAAATGAATTTAAGCTGTATTTTGAACTAAATACGCAAGCACAGATTCATCAGTACACGACAACAATAATAATGCGCACATAACCCCGCCCAACTAAATTTGAACTTAGTCGCGTGCTCGACTTTCGAAAGAAATTGTCATTTTGGTCTACTTAGCACAGAAATTTGAAGTCATATTGTGAATGAATGTGCACTGCAATAACTTTTCTATTTGGTCTGGAATAAATGGATTTGGTATTTTTGTCAATTCTACTAAATGTCGTGATTATGGACTAGATTTATCTGTGTCAATTCTACATGAAGAACATTTGATTTGAGGAGCGAGGGGTATCTTGACTCATCTGCATGTATGTTTCTGTTCTGTCATTGTGTGTTTGGAATCATAATATGGGCAAAATATAAACTCTTCCAACCGTAACTATCAAAACACGCTATGGAATATAATTTTCATTTCATTCTGAGTGCTGTAAAGAGGATGTTATTGCACTTGGAATGCAGTCAATATTACAGTACAATTTCGAAATGTGTAATCAAGCTTTGGAACCCATGATATAGCTCATTTAATTCGGATTTGCAGATCTAAGAATTTACATTTTGATGAAATTCATTATGTAAAACTGAAAGTATATATTTTGCCATTCTTATTACCAGTTAAATAAGACACGTCTATGCTTTGTCACTTGCATGCTATTTGTAGGGACCCCATCAATTGTATGACCAGTCTGGCGTCTATTGCTAGCCTAAATCCAAAACATTGTATCAAAAATGTTAACGCGGAATGTGGCAGTCCTTGAAATGCTGCTTACGTTCATTCGAGAACAATAGTAATCAACCAAAACGTAAAGCGTCTAATACATGAGTGTACATGATTTGTTTACAACGTAGTTCCTAATACACTATTGGGCACATTTGTCGTGCACATGAGTGCACTATAAAGGTGTGCAATATCGTAAAATCTTGCACGATTCTAAGAACGTAAAATTAACGGAGACAAAAATCAGCATATAATAATTTCAGAAACAGAAAAATGAATCAATGATTATTGCATTCATCTAGGGTTTGGAAAATTTACTAAGTGTTAGGACACAGAATATACTGCCACAAATTTTGATATTAAAGAAATGGAAAGAAGAATGAACTGTCAGTAAATATCAATGATGATTAAGACAAAAGTAAAATGACTGTATGAACGAAAAAGTTAGATAAATTAAAAGTAGTTATTGAAACATATAAGAAGTTTATTATGAATCATATTTAGAAGGAAACGTTCAAAAATTTATAATCCACAGCAATCCATTTACAGCAGTCGTCATTAGTTGGAACGATTGCTAAATTATCTTGTGGTCTCTATTCTAGTTTATATTACGAGATATTTCAATTAAATACCATTCGTGTCTTGATAGTTCCAGTCATAGCATTATCACCTTCTTGTCCTAATAGTTCTTATTCAAGGTTTCTTCTTTTGTTTGATCGTCTCTCTTATGTCGAATTGTTTACACTCTGTATATCAGCCTCTGAAATAAATTATCTCACTGCATCGGTATTTATATTAATTAATCCTAAAATGGACTTATTTAATGCCTTCTACAGTTTGTTATTGTTGCTTACAATGTTACAAACTTTTATAGTCATATCACTCGCATATACTTTACACGGAAACCAACAATAACATACACATATCCCAAACTGACTTTTTATTCTGGTATATATGCCTGGAAATTGCTAACTATGAATCGCCCGAGGTTTGCTGACCAAGGCTTCTATTAACTTTGTACCTGAATGTTTTTGGATAGTGGCACCATCCTGAATTATAGTTGTCATTTGAGATCAAATGCATTAGTGTTTTCTTGCTTAGCCATCGTCTGTTATTCTAGAAAGAAATATGCCCAGCGATATTCTTCTCTATTTGTTTTGTCTATGCATTTAATGAAATGACGTCGTTCTCCAATATTAGCTTGTGTGCTGCTAAAAGACGAGGATATGTCTCAAAACCCTTGCTGTACTTTTTGCTTGTTTCTTTGTTTTATTTTTTCTGAATCTTTATATATATTACGTATTTATTCCCCCTTTTAGATATCCCAAATGTAAATCTGGCATTTGGCGAGACATTAAAGTTGTTGCCGATTATGCTACAGTCTGATATTTTCACTATTTGAATTAAATGACTGACTCTATTGTGAATGTATCGAGCATTCAGAGAAAAGCTTTCTAGTCTGAAAGTGAATTTGAAATATATTAACAGCTTTTCCTAATCCTGGTATCATAGGAGCATATAAATGCCGGTGACGTCTCCCACATCCAGATGTTGGATACATACACTCCACGTAAGCTGATTCTTTAAAAATTCAGTTGACGTTTTGCTATGCAACAACCCTTAGATTCATCACTGCTACAATTGTACAGTATCATCAAGAAAATAGTCTGCTGCACAGTGTATGAAGAACAATATAGTGTGCATGTAGCAGGGAATATTTTGTAAAACCAGTAATACCAGAAACATTAAACTGTGTTGCTGGACAAGAACAAAGAGATGTATTCGGTAATTATGTGAATGTAATATTCATTTAGTTGCCACATTGTTCTCCACTGTATATCAAATTTACCAAATCTTACACAATCTGGCACTTACCATTCCCTTAATTACGAGACTATTTTTCTTTTGCTTATCCGTCTGTCCTTTTATGTCTGTTTTTGTGTCTCTAGAATTCCAACACTTAGTTATGTTTTGCAATGATTATATACAATTTCGATTTCAGATGCTCATAATTAGGGATAAATTAATCTCTATCTTAAGTTTTGAAATTATCTCCATTAATGAGTCTATCGTTGTAGCAGTACGCTGGTAGGATGTTTCCTTGGTTTCATCATATATTGATTGAACAGTCTTTAAAACCTCCAATATTTCTGTGAAAATCTGTTATGGCCTCTATTCGTTTGTTTCTTCTTTAATTTATTTATCCAAAGTAATCACATCGAACTGTTTGTTGTAATCTGAACTGCTCTAAACGTGTTCTTTTGTAATGATATAAATGTGATAGTTACCATGTATATTAACTTAGCAAACTGTCTGATTATTTATGGCATGATACCGTTTGTTTGCATCGTTCATTTTTCTTTGCCAGATGAACTGCATCTAACAGAGTGATGAGTGCTACAAATAGTTCGGAGTCGGAGTCTTTTAACTGTTTAATTCTTATTCGATAATGAAAATAATTAAACATGTTAGCGGGAACCATTTAGTCAGAGTAATAAAACTAAACTTTATCTCTTTTTATTCAAAAGGTAATGAATTTAACTTTCCTTCTTGTTGAAAAGCAGTCGAAATTTGTATTCGAGTGAGTTCACAAATATCATTAGGAAGAAAACGCCAACCCAGACTAAATTCTATTTCAAATTGATTAATTGTTATAAGATACAGCGAAAGCTTAATTTTGACAAAGTTGTTCTGAACTGTTAAATACGAGAATGACGTTATCGAATTTAGTTATGCTTTGTAGCATATTTGGATATAGGCTCAATAAACGTCATGTTCGATTGTATTTTGTTACTTTCCAACTCTCCACTCCAAATCGATTTTGAGAAATTAAGCATGACATTTTAATATCTTTGTTGCCTTTGCCGAACTATATGTTTAGGTGCTTTCAAGATATCGGTCAGAAGAAGGAAAGAAATTTGTTATTGATGAAGACAGCCTACATTATTAGTGACGTGTCATAGAAAATTGGCCTTCCCTACGTTGTACGATTCATGGGAATGATGGGAATGAGAGTTGTTACATTTCCTCATTTGTCCACAGGGATGTATGATTTACAATCACGGTGATATCAGCGTTTAGGAAAGCCTCTGGGAAGTAATAATAAACTCTCAACAAATCAAAGCACTTCTTTAAAATAAAGACAAAGAGAGTGCTCCAGTCGAACGTAAAAGTTTTTGTTAAAATATGTTTTCTATTTACAGGGACCAGGTTGACCGCATTTACAGGCTTTCGTACTCCCAGTAGTTTGCGGGAAGAGTGGAAGTTTGGGATTTCAAAAAATGTTTCGTTGAACTTTATGCATCTAGTAAAATCGTTATTCTTTGAAAAAAAACAAAACTATAAAATTTGACAAAAATATAAAATGAAGGAATAAATCAATGTAAAGAACAATCACAAGAACCATAAGGCCAATATTTGGCATTTCGTTTGTGGAATGTCTAGACGATTTCCTTTTGATGTGAATTTTATTCCTGAAGTGTGGATAAATATAATCCTTAGGGATAGAGTAGCTAGAAGAAAAAAAAAAGAAAAGAAAAAAAAAAAGAAATAAAAAAATACCCCAACACATAAGGAGAAGGAATTGAAAAGGATCATGCTAGTGTTAGTTTCTTTTCAGTACTCTCAGGTCTTCTATTAAGTTCAGTGTTTGTATTTTTCACCTCGACGTACGTTGACTTACATAGGGCAACATGGTCATGCTGAAGACCAAAACAGAAGTGACGAAACATTCAAATGAACATTTCAAATGGTAATCGCATTGTTGCCCGCAGAAAAGCGTACATGTTTCAAAATTACATGTAAAGTGTTTTAAACTACTATTACTTGGACAAATCATTATCATTTTCTTATTAGGAACGACATCTTTGTCTCTTTTGGGCCACTATCAGTACGGATTACAAACACAGTTTAATCTGTATTCTGTGAAGTTAAGCAAATTGCCATGCCAAATTCCAGATCTGAACCCATGGGACCCTGCTATAAGTAACTACATCAAGCGAACAGCATCAGAATGTCCAAAATTGCATCCACTTACGTTTGTCGATGCCAGTAGTTATCTTCAGTAGTTATCTTCACTTCAATCAAACATCAGCAAGTCATTATGGGATAAGAACTGCAGATTTTCAATGTAAATATGATGTTGTTCAAAAGAATAAGATAAGATGTAATTTTCGAACCAGGAAAAAAACACAATTATGTTACCGTTCTTTATTCCAGGACGTTTTTACCGCGTTCAGTGCAAAAATAACACTGGGATTATAGTTTACGATTTTGTTCACATGAATGTAGAGTATCTCGAGTCATCGTTTGAAAATATTGTCACCCCTGAGGATAACGAAACGTATAGCGTCTTCTTCGTTGGAATATAATCAGCTTCATATTCGCATGTGCTACGCAATCTTACCTTGATGTACAGGTAATTCGCAGATAAACTGCATATGTATGACTTAAAATGTTATATGAAAGTCGCAATGAACTCCTTCCCAAATATGTGTCCTCTGTTGACGGGAAAAAGTGAAATCGAGTTTCCTTTTTATCTTAATCTGATGAAAATGGATTCGTTGCCATTGTTGTGGAAGGAGAAGGAATTCAGAAGTCACAAGACACTTTTTGTGGAAGATAGACCTGAAATAGCACTGTTTAACTACATTAAACGAGGTTTTATTACTTTCGGCCAATATCTCGAGCCATGGCAAAGTTTCCTCCTATAATTGTCTCTCTATGTCCTGAAGTTACATCAGAATGCTACGGAAATGTACACCAATACGACATTGTTCTCGAGTTTTACCGACGATTTTTGGAAACATTTAGAACTAAACTTAGATTTACTTTATTTTGGAATAATCAAATGAGCCATGAGAGCTCCATCTCCTGGCAGCCATTACTGGATTTAAAAAAAAAAATTCTTAAATACAGAGGTCATCTGAACAATGCCATCATGATCGTGCTGAGTGACCACGGATACCGTCTGGGAGGGTTGAGTACAACTTATGTGGGTCGACTAGAAAAGAACCTTCACTTTCTGCCCGTGTATGTTCCAGAATCATTGAAAAAGTGGTTCCCATGGATCCACACAAATTGAGTGGAAAACTCGAAGAGCTTTGTGACGGTGTACGACGTTCACAAAACAGTATCTGATAAAAGCAAAAAATTAGCTCGAACACCAAACATAAGGTCTCGTTAATTGTCAGCGTTCACCACACGAATACGACATTGTTCTCGAGATTTACCGACGATTTTTGGAAACATTTAGAACTAAACTTAGATTTACTTTATTTTGGAATAATCAAATGAGCCACTAGAGCTCCACCTCTTTCTGGCAGGCAGAGCAGCCATTACTGGATGTCTTTTTTAAATTTCTTAAATACAGTACGACGTTCACAAAACAGTATCTGATATAACCAAAAATTAGTTCGAATACCAAGCATAAGGTCTCGTTAATTGCCAGCGTTCACCACGGAATATTATTCTTCAAATACGTAAAGAACGAACATGTGTAGATGCTAGAGTTAAAGACAATATTGGCACATGCTAAGAAACTATACAGATAGACCCATCGCATTTCAAGATATCGATATTAGGAAGTTATATTGTTGGCAATATAAACAAGCGACTAGAGAAATTCAATCTTGTCAAGTATTAAAATTATCTTGCGTGGCTGATGCTCGTGTGATCTACAGAAGCGAGGAAATGAATTTGTCAATTTGGGGGAAAATTAGAAATTTTATCTCTCCTCCAGGTGTGGATTATACTGGAAACTATACACTTACTGTAGAGACTATTCCCGGTATCGGGCTTTTTGAGGGAGTGATAGTGTATGAAGAGTTCTAAGTTTCACGTGAAAAGATAGTAAAAAATTCTCTTAATTTGAGCGGTAATCCCACAAGGATAAATTGATATGGCAACCAGTCCCATTGTGTCGATGATAAATTCTTAAGGCAGTATTGCTACTGTAACATAGGGCACGGCGGTTGGATTTGTGCAGTTTTAATTTGTCTATGTGTAAGTTTTATTTTTTAATTTGTATCAGCGACATATTCGAAGACGGACAAAATGATGATTAATTATTTTCTTTGCTAATGACTGTGTACGGGTATGTATTCAGTCAGTGTAAATTATTTTGTTGAGAAATTACGCCGAGGCTAATATTAACAAAATTATCACGTTTACCCCAGTTATTATGATAAATATATTACCAAATACATGTGTACTTTTTTAAATATTGAAATTCGGTTTTGGGAATGAAATGCGACACGATGAAAAATTTTAATATTACATTTTGAGAATACCATACTAATTGAATAAGACTAACATTTCATAATCTGACTCAGTAGGGTTTACTCCATCTTTTACCTTTAAACATTAGTTTTTGCTTCATAATGTCATTATCGTTACAAAACCCTATAGTAGTATCGATCTTATCAACAAAATTTATCACTACCAGTGCCACTTAAATATATCTGCGTTTTATTTCTTTTTACACCCATCTTTGATTAGATTTTACCACGACTTCTTCAACCTTATTTTGAGCGTAATTTGTATCAGAAAATTGCTTCATTTGCTGTGTCTTTATCTTTACGCAAATCAGCATTACTACAGTTGTCTTGCATAATTGAATCGTAAAATATAAAGAAAATATGTGAGTCTAACTTAGAGTAATTTTATTTCTATACACTAACACTCTCAGATCTACATAAGACAACACTATAAAAAGAGTAGGCGCAGTTACTCTGTGGTTAGCGTGCTTGACTTGCTACATAATCGGTTAAAATCTTACCATTGGATCAGCCTGGATTGCTACCGTTGTATGTCCGTGGGCTAGGCACTATACTATAATTGCCTTGGCACTAAATAACCTATCTGCCTTGATTTGCCTTAAACGCCAAATCAACAATTCAACCAAACAGTCAAAATCAAATTTAAGCTGCAAAAAGATTTTGAACAGTGAAAACAAAATAATTCTTTTGAGACTTTAACACGTCAATAATTGCACTATAGTATGTATAAGTTTATGTTTACAACGAGGTAAGATAACTACTGTGCGAGATAAATACAAAAAATACAAATAAGTCAGTATCTGAAGAGCATGCCTTTGTATTTATAAGTTTGGATGGGATTAAAGTGTCGTCAAATGTAGTACTTGTGTTGGCAAATAACATTCAACAGGATACTAGTTTGGTAAATCATGTTGGCAAATAACATACAGTAGGATACTAGTATAGTAAATCATGTTGGCAAATAACATACAGTAGGATACTAGTATACTAATTCATTTTGGCAAATAACATACAGTAGCATACTAGTATAGTAACTGATGTTGGCAAATAACATACAGTAGGATACTAGTATAGTAACTGATGTTGGCAAATAACATACATTAGGATACTAGTATAGTAAATCATGTTGGCAAATAACATACAGTAGGATACTAGTATAGTAAATCATGTTGGCAAATAACATACAGTAGGATACTAGTATACTAATTCATTTTGGCAAATAACATACAGTAGCATACTAGTATAGTAACTGATGTTGGCAAATAACATACAGTAGGATACTAGTATAGTAAATGATGTTGGCAACTCACTTTCAGCGGAATAAGTGTTCATCTATTTATTTCAAACAACTACAATGTTTCAGAAAATATGCAGATTTACGGAGCAAAATAAAGGATGAAAATATCAGGACAGGTAGCAACAATCATGATTGCAAGATGCAGCTCGAACAAAGAATAACGGATTTGATGTAGGTCAATGCATGCATTTGTACTTAGGTTTACAGTAAATTTTTACAAGGTCATTCTACACTGGCGTCAGAAATTGTTTCATGTTTCACCAGAGTTAATTGAGTGATGCAATCGCACTGAACACACAACAATAGTCATGATGGCTTCACTTGAAGCAGTCATGGATGAAAACGGATGAAAAGTATGATTAAGTCTTATTACGGTTACTTGACAACTGATACATGTGAAAGGGACACCATTTAGAATTTCAAATAAATAATAATTAAATAATAATAATAATAATAATAATAATAATAATAATAATAATAATAATAATGATAATAATAATAAATATTTTAAAGCTCTACCTTCATAATTATACCTAAGAAATATTTAAAATTAAGAAAATACTTTTAGGTGATTCAGTGATTTGCAAACCTGAGGACGTGAAGAGAGACGATACTAGGAAATAGTATACGAATAACAGTTAAATCTATGCCAGAGACAAGATGGCATATGCATGGTTCAAAGTACTTGAAGAGTGAAGGACGAAAATAATGTCAAACGGAAAGGATACACCATGAATCGTTTTGCTAAACTGGAACCAATGAAAACATTAAGCCATTTGATATGTAATAAATCCGTCGGAGACAACACCTACAAATTATTGAAATAAAGTGCATATTAATCCGCATTAATGAGCTTCGAATATTCGTGCTTCGTTTGAACAATGAACTTCTAGACTAGCAATTTAGAAAGCAACGCATTAAGAGTTCCAACATGCATGGCATCGGAAATTTATTTCAATTACAAAACAACAGAAAAAGAAAAACATATCAAAAGTTAAATACCAAATTACATGACATGAAAAATGAGAATAGGCGACTACAGTATGGACAGTATCATAACAGGATAATAAAATGAACTGAAAGATATGGAGACAAAATCCCCAAAAGAGAAAGCTGATTCAAACTACGTTTCAAAACAGCTGGAAAAAAAAGATACATGTAACAGACTACGAGATAGCATAAACATTCTGGAAAACAAAAGTGTGCACTGGAAATTCATAAAGGTGCATGCATATTCGTACAGACAATTGAACGATCATATTTGGTACTGTCGGTACACTTTAAATACATGTCTACCATACATAATCGTCAGCTGCTGATTTAAAGTGATTTGTCTACATTTATTGGTTCGTGGTTGGTTTCAAAAGATTATTTGATGTCTAGGTATATAATATCTGACTCCAACCTTGAACGTTCGATTTAAAATAGTGTATAGGGTTCAGTCTCCTGTAGAAGGGTTCGATCCTATGTAGAAGGGTTCAGTCTCCTTTAGAAGCGATACATCCCATATAGAAGGGTTCAGTTCCCTGTAGAAGGGTTCGCTCCGGCGGCCTAGTGGTTAGAGCATCCGCCTCGGAAGCGGGTTCGAACCCCGGCCGAATCATACTAAAGACTTACAAAAATAGTACTAACAGCTACATCGCTTGGCGTTCAGCATTAAGAGGTTAGTGTTAGGACTGGTTGGCCTGGTGTCATGATAATGTGACTGGATGGGACATCATGCTACGTGTCTGCGGCATGATGATGCCCCAGTGCTAGACATCACTATAAACTGTCACACTGCAGACATCGTAGCGATATGACTGAAAGACTGGTTAAAAGCTACGTTAAAAATCCTAATCACACACACACACACACACACAGAGAAGGGTTCGATCCCATGTTGAAGGGTTCAGTCTCCGTTAGAAGGGTTCAATCGCATGTAAAAAGGTTCAGTCCCTTGTAGATGTGTTCAATCCCATGTATAAAGGTTCAATCCCCTGTAGAAGGGTTCAGTCCCCTGTAGAAGGGTTCAATCCCCTGTAGAAGGGTTCAATCCCATGTAGAAGGGTTCAGTCCCCTGTATAAGTCTTCAATCCCCTGTAGAAGGGTTCAATCTCATGTAGAAGGGTTCAGTCCCCTGTAGAAGGGTTCAGTCCCACGTAGAAGTGTTTAATTCCATGTAGAAGTGTTCAGTCCCCTCTAGAAGGGTTCAGCCCCCTGTAGAAGTGTTCAGCCTCCTTTAGAAGGGTTCAGTGATCTGTAGAAATGTTCAATCCCATGTAGAAGAGTTCGGTCTCCTGTAAAAGGGTTCAGTGACCTGTAGAAATGTTCAATCCCATGTGGAAGAGTTCGGTCTCCCGTAGAAGGGTTTAGTGACCTGTAGAAATGTTCAATCCCATGTAGAAGAGTTCGGTCTCCTGCAGAAGGGTTTAGTGACCTGTAGAAATGTTCAATCCCATGTGGAAGAGTTCGGTCTCCTGTAAAAGGGTTCAGTGACCTGTAGAAATGTTCAATCCCATGTAGAAGAGTTCGGTCTCCTGTAGAAGGGTTCAGTGACCTGTAGAAATGTTCAATCCCATGTGGAAGAATTCGGTCTCCTGTAAAAGGGTTCAGTGACCTGTAGAAATGTTCAATCCCATGTAGAAGAGTTCGGTCTCCTGTAGAAGGGTTCAGTGACCTGTAGAAATGTTCAATCCCATGTGGAAGAGTTCGGTCTCCTGTAAAATGGTTCAGTGACCTGTAGAAATGTTCAATCCCATGTAGAAGAGTTCGGTCTCCTGTAGAAGGATTCAGTGACCTGTAGAAATGTTCAATCCCATGTGGAAGAGTTCGGTCTCCTGTAGAAGGGTTTAGTGACCTGTAGAAATGTTCAATCTCATGTGGAAGAGTTCGGTCTCCTGTAAAATGGTTCAGTGACCTGTAGAAATGTTCAATCCCATGTAGAAGAGTTCGGTCTCCTGTAGAAGGGTTTAATCTCAGGTTGAAAGATTAAATCCCATGTAGAAGGATTCAGTCCACTGCAGAAGGGTTCAATCTCGTTTAGAAGGGTTCAGTGACCAGTAGAAGGATTCAATTCCTTGTAAAAGGGCCTTAATGCAACATCATAAATACGACGTAGATTAAAAATAAATACTGAAAATGTGTAGATAATTTCTAAAACATTAACTAGATAAACCTTTGAAAACAACGTTATCATGTATACTTACAAGATAAATATCATTGTAAAATATTTAGCAATTTTTCAAAAGGTACATAGATAAAGATAAAGGTAACACAAATTTATAAAATATAGGGTCAAAGTTTACTTTGTACCACGTTTGTTTTCGGAAATTATATCAATTCTCTCTGGTGGTAAATAAGTGGTAAACTTTGTAATTGAGTTCCATCACAATAGATAGTCTGTCTCACAAAGCGGAAATCAATAGTTCCACAAGAATGTTTCTACTGGCAGTGGAGCTTTGCAAACCGGTCAAGGTATACCCTTCAAATATATGCATGGGTGAGGTATTTGAAGATAATACAGATACCTATGTTTGTTGAGTCTTTGAGTCCGATACAGAGATATGCATGGGTGATGTGTTTGAATCCAATATAGAGATATGCATGGGTGCGGTGTTTCTATCAAAGACAGATATATGCATGGGTGAGGTGAGTCCAATTTGCTATTGGCACATTGCAACCGTAACTTTGTGATTTGTTCCTAGTGCGGAATATTTAAAAAGTTCGGAATATTAGTGCACTATACAATACACATATTAATTAGTGAACAATGTGTCGTTGCCCTCTCTCAAAATCGTTCCCATGCACCTATATACACGTCTTCAGTCCGATTATCCAATTATAAAATGACAATTTGTATTCATGTTTTGGTGGCATGTTATTCAAAAATTGGAAAACTGCACTTCCAACCATATGGTGGCTTTTAAATGGTCTGCCGCTTTGCGAACCTTTAATAACGGTATTCAGCCAAAGCACTTCGAGCAAAGTCAGGGGTGCGTGGTTGTGGTAAAGTTTGTATGCTGTGTTCCTTTAGAAAATCTGTTATGATGGATGTATGTGCTGGTGAGTTGTCATGGTTTAGATGGATTCCTCAGATACTCGTGCGCGGACAGTTGGTTCGACTGTGTTTGGCAAATTCTTGCAACATTTTGGAAGAATAATTGTCAAGTGACACTAACATGTCTGGACGAAATGGCCTTTTGCATTATAAATAATGCGTATAGCACTCCTTAGACAATCCAACTATATCGAGTGATTTGTTGTCTCTGTTCGTTTCCTCAGATACAAACTTTGATATTTTCTTTTGCGTCAGGTTCGAAAAAGTAAATTACTGTTTCATAACCATTGACACTATTTAAACGTCTCTGGTAGCTTTATTCATAACTGGAAAAAAGGTATTTGGCGATTTTACACCAATATGATTTTGATCAGCAGTCAACAAACGAGAGACACAGCTTTCCTAACCTTTAAGAGCTTCAGTTGAATCTTTAATACATTAAAAATAGCGGACCAGTCAATGCCTGTGTATATATCAAGCGTCTTCTTCAACTGTCTCTTCAGAGAAGCCACGTGCTTATCACCACTCGAAGACAACGGTCTTCCAGAATATGGGCCGTGTTCCAATAACTCGTAACTGTCTTAATAACGACGAAACCGCCTTAAATTGCAAAACTGCATCCGAAAACCTTATTCCATTTAGTCTTTATATCAGTTGGAGAGTACCCTTTGAGAATTCGGAGACGTTAGAGTATGCTCTTCGCACACTCGGAGAATTGTTCTGCGATAACAACATTTTAACTCAACTGTCATTCACCTCTTAAAGTTCTCACACATATACCTGCAGGTGTCCGAAGTGCTGCACATGCAGTACCTATCATTTTAAAGAACATCATTTTGCTTATCAATCGGTGTTACATATATTGAAAAGTTTAAAGAAACAAACAGCAAGGAAATATTTGGAGCTTTTCAAATACCCATCGTTTCACTTTCCAATTATCGGCTTGATCTCCGGAAACGTACTCTCGGAATTTCATTCCACATTCTTTGCCCGGCTGATAGAACGTGGCGCTTTATATTTCTGCTGAAGAAACCAACACTAGACCATAACGATTCAAAGAACTATCGTCCAGTTTCTAATCTCCCATTCATATAAAAAATCTTAGAAAAGGTTGTTCTATCCCAGCTTGTATCTCATCTAAATTCAAACAGTCTTTTTAGCAATGTACAATCTACATATCGCCCTTGCCACAGTACTGAAACTACTCTTCTAAAAGTAGTTAATGACGTTCTCACTGCTTTGCAGCATTTGACACAATAGACCATGATATATTACTTCACCGTCTCCAGCATGTATTTGGCATTCATGATACAAGCTTACTGTGGTTCAAGTCCTACTTGGTCAACAGGACACAAATTGTATCTGCACATTGAATACACTCCAGTCGTTGTCTTCATTCTGTACACTCATTGGCTCTCAAGTGTCATATATCATCATCCAGTGTCTCACCAATTGTACGCTGATGACACCCAAATATACAAATCTAGCCACCCAACTGAAGTTGATGCTACCATTCAAGGTGTAGAGCGGTGCATTTCTGATGTGAAATCATGGATGACATGTAGCAAGCTGCAGATGAATGATGATAAAACTGGGGCTATTCTGATCACAACACAAAGACTTTCTCATTCACATCCTTTACCTCAAACAATAAATATCAGCAGCACCAACACTAAATTCACACAATCAGTACGAAACCTAGGTGTTACTCTGGACAGTCCTCTCAAATTGCACCAACATGTCATGAACATATGCAAGGCTGCGTATCTTGAGCTGAGACGCATTAGCTCAGTTCGCAAATATCTTTCAGTTGATGCCACTAAAACACTTGTGTGTTCATTAGTACTTTCAAGACTGGACTATTGTAACTCAAGTATGTCTGGTTCATCTCAATATCTGCTCCAGAAACTTCAAAAAGTTCAAAACACAGCTACTCGGATCATACTTAGAGTACCACGATCAGAGCACACCTCCCCGCTGCTCTGTACCCTACACTGGCTATCCATTCGATCCAGAATCAAACACAAAATTTGTTCTCTGTGCTACGTTTCACTGTTGGACTCTAGTCCAACATACCTATCCGACCTCACCCATGTTTACACACCAGCAAGATACTTACGCTCCTTTTCTGAAAATCGTATACTCATTATTCCCACTATGAAAACAAAGTCATAAGGACAGCGTTCTTTTGCATACCAGGGCCCAGCAACGTGGAATGAATTGCCCACTGAACTTAGATACATATACACAGTGATCACATTCAAGAGTGCTCTCAAAACTCACTTATTTCGACTACAAGAACAAACTTAAAGACCTAATAATGTTTCCTACCTTAAATATTCTCAGCATGTTTTTTAATGTTTTCTAATTTCATGGTGTTTGTTTTTGTAATCATACCATTATATGTTTTTTATCTTCTAGGTGTTGTCTAATGTTGTAAAGCGCTTAGAGCTTCTAAAGATTAGGCGCTATACAAAATCCTCATTATTGTTATTATTATTATTGCTATTATTATTGCTATTATTATTATTATTATTATTATTATTATTATATAATATTTGAAGTCACTATATGTTATCTTCCTCTCTGAAACAGGTAAATGCATAACAGCAATGCCTGCTTTAACTACATTTTCACTACCTGTAATACCAGAATAAAAAAGAGTCAGCAGTACAGACTAATGTTTCGTTCTCACAAATAATGATCAAATCACGTTTCTCAGAGACTTTTGGTATAAGCCGGTTGTTAAATTGTATGCTGTCTAAGGACTTCATTATCAAGGTGGATCCGAAGAGATGCCAAAATAGTTTTTTTTTCGAGTGAGCGACTGATATACTTCAAAGATCAGAGTATGTCTTTAATTAAGCAATTAAGTTTGTTTTGAAATCGGATAGAGATGGTGTTGGTGTTGTCTTTCTCTTTCAAACTAGATATATATATGATGTGTTCATGCACATGTAGAAGAGGTGTGCAAGTTATTGTCAGAAAGGAAGTGAATGATAACGATGGTTTGTATTATTAACTTTTTTGATGAGATTGTAAAATGAAATGTACATGCACCAGCCTCCTCTTTCCGACATCGATAGAGTGAAAGGACAGAATACCCTAGGTCAGTAGTGCAAATATTACAAAGCCAAAGTATATGGGTGCATAATTAAAACAAAGACAAACGTTGTGTTTGATGCTGGCCACATTCGTGACTTTGTATTGAACATAAATGATATTAGTGAACCAAATATTTGCTATGTATTTACAGCATAACATAACTATGCGGACAAAGTCTATAGCGTAAACGTGCTAAAAAACTGAACAATGAGACATAGCATATAATACAGACATTTTTTGAGGCTGCAACCGCCATAATCAGAAATACAGCAACTAGTGCTTGCTGTATTTCTGGCAGCCACAAAAAGGTAGGTGGGGCAAAGAACAAAAATGTCCAGCATCAAAGAAAAGATCAATGTTGATCAAAATTAAACCGATGAATTCTGTATTGCCGTGGCAGTAGAGCACCCTCATACTCCACGGTAGTTAGGATATATCCAGCATGTATAGAGGATTGGGAAGAAACTTGAAAACGGATGCGCGTACTTCCTGAATGCGCTGTTGGTCTTCCGGAGCTGTTAGAGTACCTCGTACGCTCCTGGCGGTCGAAAAGGCATGTAGACACAGATTAGTCCGGGTCGAGAGAATGATATCCCAGCAAAACACCTTCGATGCCCATGGTTCTAGATCTGTGAAACCCACGAGACCTGAAAGAGGAATTAGCAAACACGGCGGAATGACGATCTTAGAAAAAGTGATCGAAGGGTTACAAAGCTGAGACCTTTTTGCCTAACCTTATCCATTTCTTAAATGCATCTGAAAGGGCCATATTGGTTATTGAAACTGATAGAGAGAACACGGTCAAATTATCAGATGTGAACTCTTTATATAGCGTCCAAGCCCGCTTATACGTGGTTTGTGTAGCTGGGTGTATGATGTTTTTAAGCAAATGGTCAAGCGTACGCTCTAGCTGGGCAAGGTTGGAAGAAGCAGAATGCGATGAGAATGTGAGTCCGCATAGGGAGCCATGGCGTAGAAACACGAAAATTGTTGGCGAGAAAGAGAATCTGTGAGTCTGTTACGCATACCCAGTATATGTTTTGCCCTGACCAAGATACTGAATTTAAGGCAAAAGAGTACAAATTTGCGAATGAAATGCATGATTTTTGTATCATTAGAGGATTGTTTATTTATGGTTTCAACTAAGGCTTGATTGTC
Organism: Sinohyriopsis cumingii; assembly: GCA_028554795.2. NCBI lineage: Eukaryota > Metazoa > Mollusca > Bivalvia > Unionida > Unionidae > Sinohyriopsis > Sinohyriopsis cumingii. The sequence goes on along the minus strand of CM068831.1, from coordinate 37,581,682 downwards.
AGTGTGGAAATAGATACATTTTTTTTGGATAAGTGTTCTCCCTAGACCTCAACTGCCAGAACGATGGGATAGAATTCTAGAAGCGTTATATTTTGATATGCCCATGTCTGATCCCAGATGCCATAGAAATAGTGTGTGACCAGGATGGCACTGTATCCGACTGAGGCAGAAGCATCTGTGTACAAGTCCAACGTGTCGGAGGTTAGCCAAATGCCAGGTAATAATAATGATCTACCGTTAAAACCGGTTAAAATTTTTTGCCAGGCCCTTAAATCTTCCTTTACCTTTTTTGTTAATCTAATGTGGTTTTGCGATGCCAATTGTCAAGTTGATGAGTCGCCTAAGAAAAGCTTGTTCCAGCAAAACAACTGCGCAAGAAAAGTTAAGAGTACCTATGGTGGATTGCAACTCCTTGAGAGTAATTTTATTTCAAGCCAGATATAAATGTACGAGTTTATTACATTTTTAATGTCTGTCCGTGGGAAGGCGAACCTCCATTTTCACGGAATCCCATTCGTATCAGAGTTACGTCATGGTTGTTGACGGGGCACATGTTTTATCCACAGCCATAGTAACGCCGATGTCGGCACATTCAGTCAGGAAGAGATCGAGCTTCTGATGGCATTGGACACGAGTTGCATCTAGTATCAAATATCGTCCAAAATATGCGTCATGTATGTTATAAATAACTTTGTGCTCGCATTGAAGAGAATTGCAAAAGGTCTCAAAATATCTTGCAACTGGAACTACAACCCATTGGTAAGCATTTGTCAAAACAACACATGCTCCACCACAAAAAGCCAAAACAATGATATTGCATGGGACAAATAGGAAGAATATTGAAGCATTTGATATGTCTGTTTTTGCCATAAAACACCCCCTACCCAGCTGTTTTATACATGTAGCGAGAATCCACTGTCCTACTGTGATTTGGACGTTCCTAATTTTTGGAACAATGCTAAGTACAAGACCAGTACTGTGCGTATCTAACTAAAATTTGAAACTAGCATCCTGCGAGTTATTCATGAGGGTAGAAAACCTATGTATGAACCCGCCCATTTGTTTGCCTTAACTTTATCAGGGGTTAGAGTTGATGGTGTGACCGACGAGCTCACAAATTTTGATTGTGAATGCCCCACGGAGGCAGAAACGATTTGGACAACGTTACCTGTATCCACAGCTGAACCTGTAAGTGAAGCCGTGGTTCCCACAATAGCGCGGGAGACCATGGCTTTTTTTTCTTTCTTCTGCTGGTTTGTTGTCTGTTGCTAGGGAGGGTCCATGTTGAAACCCAGTTTGTGGACCATTTTCTGTGGACGGCGTGCGCATAGCTACCAGCTGATCATATTTGTCATGGATCTCCTGTGTCACTTGGGTGGTGAGCCTGTCGGAGACCTCTTGAGTTATAACATTAAGAAGATTGGGATCCATCCAAGCCCCATCACTGGATGATCCAGGTTGAGGGTTGGCGGCCGTAGGCGTTGACAATGGTGCCTTCTTTATGGGCCTATTCACTGCCACTTGGATTTTGGACCTTGATTGTCTGGCTCTCTTCAGTGACATTTGCAACGCAGCCCTCTATGTAAGGGGCATTCTGAAACGAATGCCACAAAAAGTTATTTACATACATTGTAATGTTATGAACATCACTGTTCACTGTAATGAGATGAGGCACAAACTTGCTAATAGTAAGAAAGAAAAAAATGAAGAAAAAATAATAAAAAAAAGAACAAAATTTGAACATTATGAAAATTATGGGTCATTGTTTTAAGGTGCAGAATGCAACATAACCAGTATCAACAGAACAATTACAGGTCAGTGGGCTTAAACTAGCTTGGAAACACAAAGCCCATTAACATGGAGCGAAGTGGTGGAAGCAGAAAGCATGAATGACTAATCAAGTGTTAAGTAGTGAGGTGCGGGACCCAAGTACGCCAAGCATAAAACTCGTAGCAACCGTAAAACTTAAGGAACCAACTGGTAAACACACATGCCACTGATACGGAATCAAATGGTAATCATACAATCCAGTGGTACGGAACCAACTAGGTAAACACACAGGCCAGTGATACGGAATCAACTGGTAATCATGACATCCAGTTGTATGGAACCAACTGGTAAACAAGGCTAGTGATACGGAATCAGCTGGTGATCATAAAATCCAATGGTACGGAACCAACTGGTAAACACACAGGCCAGTGATACGGAATCAAGTGGTAATCGCAAAACCGAGTGGTACGGTACCAACTGGTAAACACACAGGCCAGTGATGCGGAATCAACTGGTAATCACAAAATCCAGTGGTATGGAACCAACTGGTAAACACACAGGCCAGTGATACGGAATCAACTGGCAATCATATGATCCAGTGGTACGGAACCAACTGGTAAACACACAGGCCAGTGATACGAAATCAACTGGTAATCATAAATTCCAGTGGTACGGAACCATCTGGGAAACAGAAGGCTAACATAAAATCCAGTGGTACGGAACCAGCTGGCTAACACACATTCCAGTGGTACGGACCCAGCTGGAAAACACAAGCTAGTGGTAAGGAACCAATTAAAAGAAAAGGGTCCAACTAAATACGCATAAGCTCGAGAAAGCCACACAAAGCTCGAGAAAGCCGCACAAGACCTCAGAAAACCATACAAAGTCAAATCAAGAAAGTGCACTTACATTGTCAATCAGATTGATGAACAAACCAACCAAACCGAAAGACCACTTGTCAATATAATTATGCAGAACGAAATGACCGAAAATTGGGCGACAAAGTTCGAAATTCGAACAATCATAAAGTATTAACAAAGTATGAAACAATCATGTTGGAAATGTTTGTTATTATTCCACAAACGGCTCATCCGACCGACCATCGACAGAAAATGCAATCTTCCAATGTTACAACATTTCGTCCATATTCGACACCGCATAACAAAGGTACAATAAGCCAGCTAAAAGCGTATTACAGGGTTCATACAGAATTCTGAATGATGAATTCAAAGACTTTTCCCAAACTTTTAAATACCACAAACATAGATTTCCAAGACCTAGGTTCGCTAACATTTTTTGTATACAAGTTATATTATATGAGAAAACAAAGAATGCAAAATAATATAATATTGTTTAATGATGAAATGAAACTGAACGGGTCTTCAAAAGAAAGAAGCCAGAAAAACTCGACTACATCTAAATCTAACAACATTGGACAATTTTATTTGTGATTATGGAAAGAAATTAATATGTATGGGTTTATTTCAATTTTCAAATACTTTTAAAGACCTCAGAGTAATCAGCTTGATTTTCCCATACTTTCAAGGCCTTGAAAATGCTACCTCATTTTTCCCAAACTGTCAAAGACCTTCAAAGACAGTACGTAACCCTGGTATTAGGAAGGTGCACCTATGCTGCAATATCAGACCGATGAATAAATCAACCTAACCGAAAGACTAGGGATATACATATAGTCCCATTAATAGACCGCGAATTGGGAGATACATTAATTTGGATATTTGAACTTAAGTGCAACAATTTGGCACACTAATGCTATACCATTTGAGCTACTGAAGCTTGCAACAAACGTGGAGTCGTTTGCAATTACTCTTAGGCACATATATTTGTGAAATAAATTTATGCACGAGACGATGGGAAGTATATCTACGTTTAGCTTTATGGTTCTCTGGTTTAATTTTGCGTTCGACAGAGAGATCGAGCCAGATAATTGTGTCTACTATTCTGCCCCAACCCCATGCATATAAATTTTAGAATAGCACCGAATATTAAAATCGGGACTCAATCGATCGTCTGATTTCATTCTATTTTCCATGAACTACGGTTGGTACAGGCCTGTTTGTGTTGACCAGTATCAAAGATTATTTTGAGAGGCTGATTGTCGGTAATAAGAAATGTGTTGATTTGAGGATGAACCATTTCGCAGTGCTGCCAACATTGACCAAAAGTTTGCATATTCTGGAGGAGGGCACATTCGTATCACATGGGTTGAATAAAATTTTGGTCTTCCTATCATACAAGTTTACGGCAATTTGGCCTAAATGCGACAATACATGCGACATAGGATGGATTAGATGATTGTTTCGCAGTTTCCTAAAGAGGCAATTTCATTCGTCTAAACATTGAAGTTTTCAACGAAGTTAGAAATACTCACGAATTGTAAGTCTTGTGCGAGCTGATCCATATACAATCGAGTCATAATTAAGTTTAGATCGCACTTATGCCATGTTTAACCTGAGTGAATCTTCCTTTCTGCTCCTCATTCTGCGCTTGCCATGATTAGAATTAAACCCAGACCTTCGTGATATTCTCCCTAGGATATCTTAAATGCGGTTGAAAGGTTAAGTGAAGAATACGTCTTTAAATCTGTTTTCCTCAACAACATAAGATAAACATCAAGTCACAGTTTGGAATAATCATTGCTTGAATGCAGCTGGAAAAAGTGCACACAACCATTTTTCTTCTAACTAGTTAAGAATTCCATGTAAGTCAATCTCTATCTGATGTTCAGTAGTATGCATAGTTTTGATATATTTCGGATGAAGGGTCGTCGGGGTATGAGCAATCAGTAGAACATGGATGCTTGGAATGCCTGCAAAACCTCAATGTCTGGAAGCCTATTATGCCATCTTATCCTCATCAGTTTCCTCATTCAGCTCATATGAAAATGGTTAGTCTTCTTCGCATGGCGTCGAGTCTTTCTTCTTAGAAAGGGCTGCTCTGTATCACGATTCTGTGGTCATAAACTAAGTAACAGCTAGAAGCAAAAGTAATAAGTTTTGTAAAACTTAACAAAAAAATTAACTATTGAAGTTATAACATGAACATGCTGTTGTTGTAGGATTTAAAGCCATTTTTCAGCACAAGGCAGGCTATACATGCCGGACAGTATAACTGGTGGAAGAAGATCCATGGAAATCCCCGGGAAGAACCACTACCTCAAGAGAAGCTACTGGCAGGCTTTCTCACATACCCACGTTAGCCATGCCTGAGACTCGAACCCACACAGACAGAGGTGAGATATCAGTGACCACTCGCTCGGCCACTCAAGGCCCCAACATGAACTTCTAAGAGCAACTTACAGAATTATGAATTGAATTCAAAATAAATCTAAAAGGTTCTGCTGGAGTCGATAAGAATCTTAGTGTTCCAAATGAATTTCAGATCCTCGAATGTACGTATCATAATGGCATTGTCTAGAAATACTTTTAATAATTCGCATTAGTCAAAGAATGTTGTTCCAGTGCAATGAACATTTTGTAATTCCAACGAATATCTAACAAATGTCTCCTCTCAAGTTATCGACAAACAACATTAAACACATATGCAGACTGATTTGAACGTATACAATATGAATCCGAAATATAAATTATTCTAAAATAGAAATTAATTTCTCAATTCTATCCTTATATAAGTCTCTCGGTGTCTTTTACGTCTATATGTAGGAATATAAGCCACGTGAAAGGACATTACAACTCAGTCTTATATTCCAAATGCCTACTCACGTGACCTTCCCCAGACAATGGGAAATAACTTAATTCTTCTTTGAATCCACCTGACCCCATCAACCAATGGAAAATTAACCTGAGCTTGTCAATACGTTCAATATATAGATTGGATTTAATTTGTCAACACCTATGTATGACTTTATACATACATACATACATACATACATACATACATACATACATACATATAAATATAATTGACGATTTACAGTCATGAACAAAGATTACACACAATATAGGTATAATCATGTACCTAAGGCTACAATAATACAGATATACAATAATATTTATCGCCCAATGGGCTGTCGAGTTTCACTGATGCTGCAGTCCACTGAAAATCGACACAGTACTCTGAGCCGCCGGTGTGCAGATCTGTACCTACAGTTCCAAGTGTATAGATACCAGCTGCTTTGCCGCTCGCCCATTGTCACAGAACTTGAAGCTGTCTGATGGGGAGCGGAATAACGTTATGAATTGCGCTTAAATTGGATTTAAGTAAGGGAACGTCGCGCACAGTCGCCCTAACTCACTCGTCCAAGCGTGTCTGAATCTTGTGGCACGGCAGTGTCCAGAAGTATGGAAACACGCCCGGATGCAGTGGATGACCCTCAGTTCCTACAGCGCCTGAGTTGATGCCTGCGCTGGCCACACAGCTCTTGCCATCTGCCTTCACTGCCGCCTGATCCACTAGAAAAGCCTTTCTAAAGGGAGCCAGGTATAGTGGTCGACTCTGGATTAAGAGTCACAAGAAGTGCCGTCTACTGTTACTTAAGGTAGCATGACCTGACATCACTCTGAAATGTCTATCTTTCAAAAGCTTGGATATAAGGAGAATGACAACGTTAAGGAGAAAACTGCGTCTAAAATGTGTTTCATAAGTTGATAGTATACAGCATCTAGTGGTGCTGAATCAAGCGAGTCTTTGATTGCAATCATCAGTAGTAGCAAATTGATAATGTAAAAGAAGTTTTTCTTTCCAGTTAATGACACGATATAAGTTCTTCCATTAGTTCTCTCGGTTAAAATGTTATGGAATGTTTTTGGTCAAAGTGTCCGAAATTTATTATATTGTGCTGAATAATTTATCAAATTTGTTTAGATAGTTGATAGAGCTATTATTAATTTTGCTGATGATTTTCCGTACCATATCCCGCACAAGTTTAACCTATAGACATTGGATATCCAACTTCTTTATGTCAATACGAACGTTTTAAACATGTATTGAGATTTTGGGCTGTTGGACTAGCATTGAAATCTACAATCACCTTTTTCTGTTTCCTGATGTGTTCTTGCACGCATCATTGGATTATGGTGGTATGACATATTTAGGAATTACCGAAGTGTTTTTTATATTGGCAACATCTTGGACTATACTGGATCAGCTTATATGTTTGGAATAATCACCTGTCAAATTTGTTTCACAACGGATTGAAACATTTCCGAACATGCCTTGTTAAATATTCTTGTCAAGAATTTCGCTTGATCTTTGTGAGGATTGATTCTTAAGTATAGTTAAAAGTGTTTTCTGTCAACCCAACGGAGGAAAGAACAAATCCATAATTTCCGATCTGCCTTGTATTGAAACTGTCATGAATTTATTGGTCAAAAGGTATAATTCTAAAAAAAGATCCACTTCTTACATATTGTATGAGGCATGTGTCATCTGTGTCTGTCTCATTTCTGGGTTGGCTGATGATGCGTGCACGAGGCATTCAACTTTTACCTGATGAGTGGAGAAAAGGCAATTCTATATTTTATCAATCCAACCTCTAACCATGTGTAGAGGGAGCAAACTGTCGCTTTGCCCATAACCAGCTAATTTATTTTCTAACAATGATTAGTTAATTTCCTGAATTTGATCCTTATCCACAGTGCTGTTATCCTGAATAAATTCAGGAATAACCTTCCGTAGTTGAGACATTCTTCGGACTCTCGAAACTGCTAAATATGCTAAATTTGACCATTGTACACGATCCATCGATAATCCAAATTTTAGTATCAGAAATAGTCAATCAATGGGATGAGCGAATGGTTATTAAATATCCCAGGGTCCAGCATCTACAGGAACAGCAACAATATCATTAAGAGCAAGCTTGAGTCGCTCATTAGTGCCAGGAATCTCAGCATCAATATTCTATCTTCGTGTATCCCCTGCGCAATAACACAATGGGACTGATAGATCTGAAAACTTCTCTTTTGTAATCGAAATAAATTTTGCTGAAGTAAATCACGAATACATTTCCGTGGTGCAACTATGAGATCGTTAGGATGCCATAAATTTAAAAAATCTTCGTTTGTTGGTTTTGGAATTACTTCACGCATTATCTCGCATTGAATCTTATCCGGATGTTGTTGTATTAATCGCTTGAACTCTGATCGAGAGCAGTGTGATCATTGAATATTTCCTCATACCTGTAAATGGCGGTGGTTGTCTGTACTCTACACACATACCAACCGAAGTATTTTCGTCGACAACCAATCAAGAAATCTTCTCAACATGTCTACGGGCACCGCGCATATCTTATCCCAGATTATAATTTTCGGAATATATTTCTCGCCCATTCGCTCAAGTGTCCATGCATCTCCCTTCCATCGAAAGAAACTGTGATTAAGTACAGGTCTCAACACCTCTATCATTTATCCTCCTAGCGATTATGTGGGTCCAAGTCAGCACTATCATATCAGATTTCCTTAAAACATGGTTCAGCAACAAATTTATTGCACGTGTTGTTTAACAGAACTGCCGGGTCCATTAAGATAAATAGTTATATGTCTGGCCACAGGATCGTATACAGTTGGTGCAGACGATGCTTGTGTGATTCTACTATTTTTGTAATATTAAGGTGAAGGTTTATAATATGCAGATTCAGAATAGTCGAGTATCTTCTCATTCTTGACTCGCCAGCTGCCCCAGGGGACAACACATTCAGTGTTATGAGCATCACTTACACTTATATCACATCCATCTAACAATCCCATATTTGTTTTGTCGATATAAAATGAATCTGTGGCGATCCTAACTGCAGTATCATGAAATCTGTTTATCATCGACAGTAGATTAATGGAAACATACGCTAGTATCGCAGATCTCATATGAGTATATTGCGGTGAATTACCATCATAATAATAACTGACAAAAGAACCCAGCTTACCCCCTGCAGAATTCTGACTATGTGCAATACCCTGAAGATTATTCAAAGAGTTTTCAAGTTTTTAGATGTTAATATGATCAATCACAAGACCTTTTTGATTTGGCCGTTAAAACATTCATAAGCAAATCTATGTAAATGATATTTGTCCCAACACTGAACATGAGATTACCAGCATTAGTGACAAAATCGACTGGGATTTTTAGTCGACAGTTCCTGATGATATGAGCACTTGATATCAGCACAATTCTTAATGATGGGACGAGTTACAAATTCATCGACCTTATTTCCTTGCTCCATTTATATAGTATATATCCCTTGTGTAAATTATCATTTAATTTTGAAAAAAATATGTGGCATGCTATCCGCCAAATACTCTGGATCTATGATGCTGACATCAGTAGACCCCAAAAGTCTGGATGGATAGTCTCCAGCATCTTTTATCGGAGATTCATTACCATCATTTTTTTTATCATAATATTGTTTCAAAGCTCTGTATTTCTGCCTCCACACTTTACACACGTTTCCCCCTGACTCCCTTGTTGCATTTCAGACACGGCTTGGGTCCTAGACTCATATGTTGCACACTCTGCAGGTGGTAGCCAAAGAAATCCGTTTCACAAGCCTTATTATAAGGATTAAATTTGTAAATTTACACAAAGAGCATCTTCACAAGATCAACGTTTGTTGTACAAGATTAATTATTGACGATGCTCAAATTGATTTAATAACCAATGATATAACCAACAAGGACACGCTTTCGTATACATTGGGTGCAATGCTTGGATAGTCGCTTATTCATTTGTTATCGCGATTAATTTCATCGAATAATACTTTGGTATCATCTTCGGTAAATGGCGTATAGGAAATTATATCGTTCCATGTCTTTCCGTCGGTGGTCCATGATAACCTCGACACAGCGTTGAGTATAGCATGCACTTCTGGACCGCATAATAGTGGATATGTTAATGTCTGTGTTGGCAATGTTTAATACCACATTGGTAAGCCACTATATTTTAAAAATTCTTTTAGTTGCGCAAACCCATACGAATTTAAATAAACAGCTCCACGTGGATCAATCGCGTATGCAACCCAATGTATGCCCGGACCAGAACTTTCATCGAGATTAATGATACCGGTTTCTTGGACATTCGGTCGCTCCGGTAACTGATCGCGCATAAAGACACCTCTGAAGTTTTTGATACTCAATCGACAGAGCAGCATCAATCAGATCGAAATTAGACATACGAATTTTCATAAGGGAGTTCACGGCAATCTCAGTATAACAGTTATTGCTCTGTAATTAGCAATAGCTCCTCTTGCCACACGAACTCGGAAGTGTATTTCAACGACAGATTGCCTAAATAAATCTAGGTGTTCCAGCGAAAAGTAATAAATCGGATACAGTGCTGTAAAATCCAACTGTCATATCTGCAAACCAGAATCAACATCCTGATCACGCCCCATGATTGTCATCAACCGAAGATATGCACGTGCAACATGATTGTTATCGAAATTCAGTAATATCTCTTCGGATGGTTCTTGATGTCCATGTATTCTCAGTGAAACTTCAGTAACACAAAGTTTGTCAAATATCATCGTACTGCGTGTTTGTGAGTCTACTTGGAAAGCAATGAATATTTGTCGCGGTGCAGAGACCCCTTGCTGTGCTGATATTTGCCACATAAATAAAACATTCGATGTAATCTAAACACTATCTGTGGTCACTGTCAACCATAACAATGTCGATTTACCACCTGAGTTCATAACATAGAGCAGCCGTTGTTCTTCGTTCAATGATGGTATCATTACAGGCACCGACAAAGAAAGTTTTGTCAGTAATAAATTTACCGGCATCAAGAACAGCTCGCCGGATTGCATCATTATTGGTAGCCTTTCTTACACGCACATCTGTGTGCTTCGCACCAAAGACAACATGATATTTCGGCAGAAGCCGACGATATGTGATAGTGGAATTGCGCATGAAAATCTTCTGCTGTCGCCGTTTAAAATTGGCCGACGTGATGTGAATCCGAAGTTGAATTCTGGATTAGCACCATGAACCACCTGCCACAGATCGGCGTCAGAGTTGTCGCCATTGTTTCTTGGTCATCTTATATCATACTGTTTGTAGTCATGGTGCTCAGTAAAGTCCTTCGCGACCATCATTGACGAACCCGCTGACCGTGAATAGTTATCGCTGTATCGGACTAACCCGATAATCGTTGTAGTCAAATGCGGGATCATATCCACGCTTGATTATCTTATTATATTTGCAATCGTCTAACACGAAGACCACTTACAGCTATTAAACTTAAAGTTATATTGTTTTCTTTTTCTGATCCTACAAGTGGTAATGGTACACCAGCCAACTCTGCTAGTCTTTGATTTTCAGCTTGATTTATTATTTTACTGACACTTGTTGGCATAACTTCAGTGCTGGGCAATTTTACTGTCTGTGGTTTTCGTCGTATTAATCGTGCTAGTCTATCCATGATTGCTGAGGATGCTTTACTGGCAACGTCACCAACAGTACCAATAACTTTATCACGAACAGCGTCAAAAGCTTGCATTCACAGGTGTTTTACAATCGGTATCGCTTTTGGGGCTATCCTTCTGAAAAAAGATGAAATCTCACAAAAAAGAATATACCTTACATCACAAAAATATTATCCATCAGAACAACATGCTAACCAACGTATAATACTCACTATCCAAAATGCCGTGTGTTAGCTAAAAATGTAAGAGAAGGCGATAAAGCCTACAAACTAGACTATCCCTTACACCACAAAAATACTATCCGTTTCGCACACTATAGCATCAATTATATCATACTCTCTATCCAAAAGTCGTGTGTCAGATTAAAATGTTAGAGGAGATGAAATCTCACAAAAAAGACTAACCCTTACACCACAAAAATATGATCCATCACACCACTATTCTATCCAGCATAACATACTATCCAAAAATGCATTTTGGTCGCTTAAAATAAAAGAGTAGGAGACGAAATCTCACAAAAAGGACCATCCCTCATACCACAAAAATATCATCCATCACACCACTATGTCGATCATACTCACTATCCAATATGCCTGTGTTCGCTAAAAATGTGAGAGAAGAGAATGAAATATCACAAAATATCTATCCCTTACACCACAAAAATACAACCCATTACAATCACTATACTATCCTTTAAATCATACTCAGTATGCAAACGCCCTGTGTTAGCTTCAAATGTAAGAGAAGGAGATGAAGACGCACGAAACTACTATCCTTTATACGACACAAATATTATCCATCACAACACCATGGTATCCAACATATCATACTCACTATCCAAAATGCCTTGTGTTCGCTTAGAATGTAAGAGGAGGAGACAAATTAGACTATTCTTTACACCATACAAATAATATCCATTATACCCACTATACCAACCTTTATATCATACTCACTATCCAAACGCTCTGTGTTAGCTTAAAATGTATGAGAAGGAGATGAAATATGACAAGAAGGTCTATCCGCAAAAATATCATCCATCACACCACTATGCTATCCAACATATCATACTTAATATCCAAAAAGAAAGAAATCGCTCTACAATTTTTATGGTGAAACGGTTGGCGAGGAGGGAACGAATGTGTTGAAACGTCTACTAACACATTTTCCACAGGTTGTAGATATAACTATATACTAGGGTTATTAAACAGGAAAGTCACACAAGTTGAGGCCAAAACATTTTCCTACCAGTGTTAATTATAAAAGTTACGTGAGTGTAAAATGTTCCGTTTATTTGGAAGGACGCATATGCTTGAAATTACAGTTTGTAAGAAAATTATAATCTACTATTAAACGTTAACACTAGCACAACTTTGTTTGGGATTACTTTTTACGCACAATAAATCAAAGGTAAATCGTCTGTCAGAAAGAACGAAATTATTCGCTCTTCTTTCTATTTAAATAATTTCCACTGAAACAAAACCTGTGTGATAAAAAGAATCGCTGTTGGCAATAGGTTATTCAACTCGTTTCATCCATTCAGTATTTAATCATTACCCATTTGAGAGCCTCTATATATTTTACTAATAGATAAAAGAAAGTTTCATTGCATAAATCGTTCTTTTTCTTTCTGAGGGGATATGCTTTATATAATTAATTTACATTGTTTGCTTGTAAATTTGGTTACGTTTTATTATATGCTGTGGGTTATGGAAAAATGTAATTTTCAGCTTATCTTGTCCAAAAGAAAGTTCATTTCGTATCTGACCAAAATCATTGATTTTGGTTCTAAGCTGTAAACAGCTAATACACAGCCAAGATTTTCTCTATCAGTATGGTTTAATATTAATATCATTATTGTTGTTTTGGATTCAAAAGAAGACTGTTGGCACATCACTACTAATCATGTCATCGCAGACACATAAACACATTCAGCGTTGGATTTATTTTGGAATACCACTAACGTTTATTCAGAACTTTATTCTTTAGCACTTGTGTTGGTAAATCTAGGATTAGTTGCGATTTCATTTGCAACCCCTTAAGTTCAGATTTTTTTACATTTCCACATTGTATTCTTGGGAAAAAATTATTTGTTGAATTGTACCAAATTTGTTGGTTCTCGCTTATTTCTGCTATTTTCTAAAACCATAGAGTCATAACAGTTTAAATATTTGATTTTTTATATATATTTAATTTTCGATATATTATTTAGAAACTACTTGTTTGGCGACAGAGTGCGAGACTTTCTGAATATTTTAGTTTCCCAGCAATCAAGGAGCATACACAGAAATTGCAACCACCAGTTAACTACTTGCAGAAGTTACTTGCATGATCACTTTCACAGGCGAGATCACTTCAGGCCTTTCAAACCCCTCATGGTAACTAAGACCATGTTTAAAACTGTTGACAGGCAGAATACCTTATCTGTCTCCCAATTTGTGGGAGTCCGAGCCAGGCAATCTGACATGTGGTCAGCTGATCTGTGCACTGAACGTTTTCACAGCTATGAAGTGATATTTCGCGATTTATATATAAACAATAACCTATGCTGCATATAGTGTTCAGACGTTTTGTAAATTTGTAACTGCACATAATTGATTCTGATGCTATACATATATGTAATCTTTTTCTTTACTAGAAGACGATACTTGTTGTTCACTACGCTCCACTCCCGCTTAGATAGTTGTCTTCATATTCTCTCTTAGTACTCGATATGGGCTATTACTTTTAGAGTGTAAGTGTTTTGGAGACTGTTGATCTTGTATCGAGTCATTAAATCAACTCCTATATAGTTATAATGTACAGTGTTAATTCAATAATTTACTACGAAGTTTACAATCCAAAACAATATTCGATCCACTTGAATAAACTCATATCAAATGTGTTTGAATTATATTATGAAATATTTCCATTTCGTTATTATTACGTTACTTTTTCTACTCTGATTTGCAGCAGTCTCCTTCCATTGTGAATTACACTGATACATGGTGACTGTAAGAGCAACCATAAACAAGGAATTCACTTTCTTCTATCCTCTCATCGACACGGGCTGACATGAGAGCTGTCCTGTACCTTTTATGAAACAACCAACACTAATGTTATAAATTCAATCGCCACAACTAGCCATTTTTGCCCATGTAAAATTTCATAATATTCATCGGTGTTTTTAATTTTAATAGATACACGGGGACTAATATCCGAAGTATAAATACACGCCAGGAGCTGAATCTTTCGTCTACGATTCCTGACTTACTTCAAACACATGGGTTACTATGGGTTGCGATTTCTCATCTGCTATCCTGCACACACTTATTTTTTTTAAATAGTGTCATGGTCACATCTTACCCACTATTTAATGTTTCTGTCTAAACCACTGGAGATTTTTGTTCGGTTTACTTATATGTGGTGATTTGTTTTACTAATACTCTTTATAGTGATGAGCACTGGTGACTTGTAATTATCTCGCCGGACTAGCCAACAGAAAAATGCAGTTTCGATTTCTACCATCGTGTCAGCCCAAACCATAGTATTGTCCATGTGATTGTATTTGCTTACTCCGATATATCTATAATTATTAACCGACGCTTTATGCAAATTAAAATCTGTATTATAGTCCCAACAGTTAGAAATGATGTTTTAGATACTGTTCAGCACAGATAAAGGAAATCTAAGGCCAAAAGCACTCCACCAAATAAGACTACGCCATTAAAGTGTTTAGGTAATATAACAGGGTCTTAATTTACCACTCTGCAAGTTTTACTTCATTTCATCATTTGTCATATCTAATGGAGAATGAATATATATATATATATATAGTTTAATTTTTTTTATTTTTACAAAGAATAATGTCAATAGTCTTTGAAAAAGTCCGATTATGAGGGGCCAAAACGGGCGGACGTGGACATTTTTTAGACAGTTGAAATTTTGTTTGCTTGCATTTAGTTTCTTATATTGGAAGACAACTGGAATAAGAAGTTAAGAGTCTATGGTAACTCAACTAGCAAAGAGTGTTCCTTTAGCGTGTGAATTACTATAACTGCTCCTAAACAACAATACATACAGGTCAGATATCCACAATCATTTACTTCAGTTACGTCATGGTACAAAAGTCCTATTGCCTCGACACGATATAAAACATTCCCGTGTTGCTGTGCCATAAATACCAAATCAAGCAGTACACGTCATCCTTTGAAAAACCTGAGCGCTATTGGGAGAAAAGCAGTCAAACATTTTGTCCATACCAAATTCTCTCAAATTACACTACATGGCACATATGTAAAGACCCCAAGGTGGATGAGTTCACCTGTAAACTAAATAAGTCAACGTCATAAAATAAATTCGATTATTGAATATCGTCATTTTCACTGACGTTTTTGGCACAAAAAAAGTATTTAATATCAGTACATCGGTCCATAGTTGTACAGCTGCTTGCTGCAAATTGAGACGTTATTATACCATCGAATTATGCATATTGATTATTATTTTATTAATAGGGAGCGGGGATGAAGCATGTAGTGGCTAGCTAAAATGGTGAAATCGGGGGTGGGTGAACTCATGGATCCTTCAGAAGTGGTAGGTTTTAAATACATACAAAATATGTTATACGATGGGGACTCCTTTGCTGGACGTTAATTAATACATGCTGTACTTTCCTTTTTATATGATGTGCATAACTTATTATATGTTTATGTTTTATTAATTGATGTGCTTTTAATACTATATGATGCGAACTTTAATTCGTATGCTGCACAGTTGTTGCTACATGCTACATACTTATGTGCCATGGATTAACATTGCTGCATATACTTACGTGTGATTGATACACCTTGCTGTATATACTTGTGTTTACTCACTGGGGTGAGAGGTTTTCTTTATTTCATTTACAGACTGACCTGTTATTCATTTGATTCGCTACAATTTGATTTCGTCCCTCTGGTTCTCAGTTGTAAATATAACACAGAAAATATATATATTTAGCTATCATACCTATACATGGTGTCGGTTAGAACAGTGTCAGATTTTTCGCCAAAAATTAATATATCCTGAAAATTCTGCAAAGGAAACTTACGCGAACTGTACTTATAAATTTCTGCATTACACGTTCGACAATTATATCATCAAGAATACGAATATAAATCAATAGCAAGTCGACATGTATGTGGTCGTGGCTGCATCACGCCTGTAACAGGATAGACCTAAATGGATGCTTGGATCAACTGACAACACAACACAATGTGATTAAAGATGGAAGTTTATGAAAAACATGTACATGCTGTATAAATAAGCATCATTCTTTCAGGCTCTAAACACACGACTCAATTCAGTTGCCTTATACAAACATTCACAAACGGAAGAAAAAATTTTTGATTCATATATTCTTATGTATGAAGGTAAGATTCATGTAATCTCATGTAATACCAGTAAGATTCAAATAATCTCATGTAATGAAAATGACTCAATTGTACTCAACTGAAACATAATTGAAACAAATGTATGACTGGTGACTTGACTGTCATTTGTATAGCTCGTATGATTAACAACCACGTATGACTCAAATACTTGTAAAAACTTGCAAATTGAAACATTTCGACCTGGTTTACGTGTCCATTGTCAAACCACACAGTTCTCCTGAATTCTTGGGTTGGCCCACACTTGTATTGGCGACAAACACCCATTCATGGGTCCACCACGCGCACATATTTACAAATCAGCAGTTCGGTCCTTGTATGACCTTGATAGTCACACCAGCTTCCATCCCCATACAGACATACAGAAGGCCAGACCGACAGCCTGATATACCCGCACACACATACGCACAGACAGCAACAATAAAACCAAACTGGTCATAATAACAGGTACGGAATTAAAATCTATAGATGTATCCTACCAAATAAAACTCTTAAAAGCAACTTGCAATATTTAAAAAATTCAATGTTTCAAATCCGCGTAGTGATAAAGAAAAAATTTCACACCACGACATTAAAAACTGAATATGCTTTACAAATCAAATAAAATAAAAATGTAACACTTGCCCCAATGGCTGATGAACAAAAATGGAGAACGTACATTCCTTGACAAGATCCAAAAGACCAGTGTGTTAATTAGAATCAAGCCTTAAATCTACAAGAGAATGAGTATTAGTTAGGGTAAAATACCCTAGGTAACGTTGTACGCATGCACGACGAAAATGATCAAATCGTTCTAAGGCGAAACCAATTTATTTCTTGCCTTATTCTGTGACAACGCCTCAGATGAAACTAAACACGCCCACCCGCACCCCACCCCCAATTATAGCATCCGGCGTGTGCAGTAAATTTCACATTACACTAAATATACATTACACTAGTTCGTGTGATGTACATATGATACATGTCTGCTTTCTCTAACGCATAGAAAATTTGTCTAACATCTTGGATTTGTTTATTTACTTTTTTGTTAGCTTGATGCATTAGAGTGTATGGCATTGTCCTTTTGGAGGTGATGATCGGTATGTTCAGACACAGGTTTCCTTAGATATTATTAATAACAATAATTTTTAACTCTTTTGTCATTTTCCTGGCGGTTATTCTAGAGTGCTCATAAGGCAAATAAATAAGTCCAAATATAAACACATGCCCTTGTGTAAACATTTTTGTGCATTGCACGTTGAATAAACTCCTGTTCCAACTGTGTGGTTGGTTAATTTTGTATCATATTACGAATTTACCCCAGATTTTTCTTTTTTTGCTGCCTGTTACATAGTGCAATATACAAACACATTTCAACGCAATAGTAAATGCGTCAGACCCAGTTGGGATACATTGAACACATGTGTACCTGTTCAATACCACAAGTGTTTACTCGTGTATACTACATAAGTCAAGATTGTAAAAACAAGTGTCAAGATCCCCAGTGTTTTTAAGCAATATAATCGTTATATTTATACAATATTTCATACTTCGTAGGATTTGCAAATTTCTTGATGTCAGTAAAACACTATTGGATATATTATCTAGAAATTTTGATCAAAGCCAAAGGGATATCACATTCCTACAATTAAGGACAATGCTTCTAAAGAATTGAACTTAAAATAACAACAGAATTACCAGAAATCCTGTAATAAATTTAGTTAGTTAGACACCTAAAGTATCAAACAGAATTCCCAGAAATTCTGTAATGAATTTAGTTAGACACCTAAAGTATCAAATAGAATTCCCAGAAATTCTGTAAAGAAGTTAGGTGTACACCTAATGTATCAAATAGAATTTCCAGAAATTCTGTAATGAATTTAGTTAGTTAGACACCTAAAGTATCAAACAGAATTCCCAGAAATTCTGTAATGAATTTATTTAGACACCTAAAGTATCAAACAGAATTCCCAGAAAGTTAACAAAAGGCAGTTGTCTTCCTTGTTTATTTAGCTGCGCAAAACGTACGCCTAAGTAACCAGTCTTCAGTTGAAAAGACCTGAATTACAAATACGCAATTATTGACTTCATTTAATTTTGATTTGTTTTGATTTGATTGCTCGATCAATTAATTGTATCATGGATTAATTGATTCATTAATTGGTTCAATAGAACTCACTGTGTTAGAGATGCTTAATGTAACATTGCCCCATTCACAGCGTATCGTGTCTAATTTTTTCATAGGTTTCATATATGTCAGCTTCAGATTTTGGAAATCTAATAAGAAAACGTTAAATATTATCATACAGTAGTTTTTGATATGCAAAATGAGATCTGTTAAAATATTAGATGCATTCTTTCAATTTCAGTTAAAAAAGTAAAATTTTGTTTCTTACTGATAAGTATATTCGTGGTATAGTTTACATGCAAAGAACAAAATTACATATCATACAAGCAAACGACAAAATTACCTATCAGTGGGCGGCAAGGGCGACGTCTTTGTCCAAATGTGATACACCGACCAGTCATATTCATTCTATATACATAGTTTAGAAGTTGTTGGCTTTTGTTTTCTCTTTATAGTAATAACAGGTGTGTTGTTGTACTAAGTCATACGTAGATTGCCATAGAAACAGGAGCGCGGACTTTTGCAGTAGTATGTTTAATTCATTAGTATTTTTTCTTCTGTTAGTATAGTATATGAATGTTGATTTGAAATTATATTTATACAGACAGTATTAGTGGTTTCAAATACCCAAATGTGAATTAATATTTTAAGTAAATTTAAAATGTAACGCTTTTGTTTACTTCCATTGTAACAGTTAAGGACGACGTTAATAAGAAAACATCAAAAAGTTTCCCAGTAAACGGTTCCTAAATTTCCATGTACTTTTGTTCATGTATTGCATATAGTGCCAATTTATGCTAAAGGTTTCTTGTGAAAAATTTACTTTGATAAAATTGGGTTACAGTGACCTACTGTTTACATTTCGTTCATACATATGTAAGGCAAGTCACAGTTTGCAGGCACAGTTGACAGCAGATAGAAGCATGACAGGCATTTGCAAATTGATTGGGGATTGGTATGGTATTTTCTGCGTAACTTGTTTCTAGGAAATTACCATAAAATGTTTTAATGATCATCTTCGACGTCTCGGTGATGAGTACAGGAACTGCTAATGTCTTCATTACATTATCAAAAATACATGTTCGTGAATTTCAGATGTTGCTGACAGGTGGTACAGGATTTATTCTGTATATTTTTCCCTCTACATGCACGTGTTAGCTCATTGAGGATTTCAGTTATCGTTGGTGTTTCATGACAAGAATACAAAAAGATAATTGAGCAAACGTTTTGCAGAAATCTGGCTTCATATGGTGGATGATTCTTCAGACTTAGATTATTTTGTGTTTTCAGATTTAATCTGAACTTATTAAAAATGTTCATCCCTCCATTAATATTTCCCTTAGCGATGTACAGAGCTATCACACATGCATTGTCTGCTGCAATGACTGAGTCTTAATTGTCACCACCAAATGTAAAGAAAGTCCCAGCCATATCCAACATTGTCCTCTGTACGTATTTTCTTTTTCTGTGTGTCAGAGAATGAAAAATTAAGTTACAATATATCATCAAATGCGCGGAAGGGAAGTATCTGATATACAAGTGGAAATGGTAAACATGCTACTTTGCTACGTGTCACTGTTCCTGTTTGTATCCACCATAGTTGTGCGTAAAGCATCTTTGTAACCACTTAAACGTCTGCATCGGGAGATAATTCGACACAGTGCCTTTGTTTGGCCCAAATTCTTGGTTTGCATCTAAAGCATGTAGTAGTATCTGGGAGTAGGCCTAATTTTGAACGGAATAATGTGAACGCGTCTCCGTCAATTGCTTGAACTGCACTCACATCATCTCGAACGTACGCGGAGCTGGTTTCGTCAACATCCTGGTGCATAGTGAGTTGGTTCTCCAGATTCTGAGTATTCTTTATTTCACTGTGTTATCGTTATAAACGGGAGCATTAGATAGCCAGGCCCAATATCACACAAATCACCGTTCAAACTTTTGGAAACATTTGTGACCCTACATAACACGAATTCTTCATTAATATTAGCATTTACATTGTGGTGAGGTATTCCGGAATTATGATGTTTGCTCCTCTGCTTTGTTCCTGAAAAGTTTTAAACCTGCTGTATGCATTACTTAGTAGAAACTGATTTCTTTTTTGGCCGGTGGATAAGGTGCCGACTGCAAAGTGTTTCACATTTCTTTGGCTTTTATCGAAAGCTTACTGCAAGCTAAGCTGTATTTTAGATATCACAATTATAACTTTGGAAATGTTGAGTAACGTTTCAGGATTCTTCATGCAAATTCGCATTGTCGTGCCTTGTAAAAATACTGCGCGATCCTTCATGGCAGAAGCATACTCTTCCAATGTATGGCCTGTAATAGACCATCGAACAAGGGTACATTTCTTATGGTTGAGACCAACGATCCCTTAGCATCCTTGATAATGGTTATCTCTGGTCAGATATCTGACCAGACACTGTTGAATCTTCAAGGTCTCTGCTCAACTTCAAACCGGTACGAATCAAATGAGGCTTTTATTTTTATTTCCAGCAGAGGTTTTCATATAAGCACAAAACAGATATCAAAATTAATAGCTGAATCCATTTGTGACAAACTTAATTGGCATTTATATTGCTCGGGGTTTTCAGATGCGAAACTCATTTGCCGTTGCAAAAGTATCCAAAAGTCTGTGATTTTGTAAAACCGTAGCTTTGAAACTTTGTAAAAAGTGGTATGATGTATTGGAATATAGCTCTGTGGAGTTTTTTTTAACCAAAGATGGTGTGTACAAATTTTATTTTGCTATCGCAGTGAATCTCATTTTGTCAAGGATTTGTCTTTTGAAGGCCCATTTTCACATCATACAATAAAGACAAAGAGCCCAAGCTCCGATACAGCTTCAAAAGCCAGCATAAGATCTGGCACAGCTCAAACGAGCAATGCTAATGTCAGCTATATAACATGCACTGACACCTGACTCCACCAACAAGGTCCCATCACTTACTTTTTGCAGACATTCAATTATTTCCTATAAGATACAAGGGCAACGTCAATATTAACCATGCATCAGTAAAACTCACCTTCAGTAAAACTCACCTTACAGTCACAAACCAGGTTTTCCAATATCTATGATACCAAACATTCTACGAAAATTCAATTAGGAAGGAAGAAAATACTTAGATCAAAGCTTTGAAAAGGCGATTAAAATTTGAAATCGTGAACAATGAATAAAGATCCTAAAATCAGCAGGACAGGATATACAAGTATTGAAAGGTGGGGTTGAATTGACCGGAATGATGATTGTTAAGACTGCCCGGAATGTTACGTTGTTTATCATTTGCGCTTTCCGTGAATATATATTGAATGCTCAATGCATCAGTGGTCCGCAGATTCGTTTGTGTTAAGCAAATAAGTGACAGGAAATTTTGTCTATTAGTTGTCATGCGAAAGAAAGATTACATTTGACTTAAGTCAAATCATGCGTTTATCTCGTCTGAGAAAGTACAACTCATGAATACAAATTTGTGTTATTACCTGCTTATCAAATCTTATCTCACCATGAAAGCAAATTTCCCCGGCTTTATTGCATATAACAGTACCGCCTTGGCATGTATTAGAGTAAGGTGTATATGGTTGTATGACAGTATTTCTATACCAGTACCGCCTTGGCATGTATTAGAGTAAGGTGTATATGGTTGTATGACAGTATTTCTATACCAGTACCGCCTTGGCATGTATTAGAGTAAGGTGTATATGGTTGTATGACAGTATTTCTATAACAGTACCGCCTTGGCATGTATTAGAGTAAGGTGTATATGGTTGTATGACAGTATTTCTATAACAGTACCGCCTTGGCATGTATTAGAGTAAGGTGTATATGGTTGTATGACAGTATTTCTATAACAGTACCGCCTTGGCATGTATTAGAGTAAGGTGTATATGGTTGTATGACAGTATTTCTATACCAGTACCGCCTTGGCATGTATTAGAGTAAGGTGTATATGGTTGCATGACAGTATTTCTATACCAGTACCGCCTTGGCATGTATTAGAGTAAGGTGTATATGGTTGTATGACAGTATTTTTATACCAGTACCGCCTTGGCAAGTATTAGAGTAAGGTGTATATGGTTGTATGACAGTATTTCTATACCAGTACCGCCTTGGCATGTATTAGAGTAAGGTGTATATGGTTGTATGACAGTATTTTTATACCAGTACCGCCTTG
Source organism: Sinohyriopsis cumingii (assembly GCA_028554795.2). Classification (NCBI taxonomy): domain Eukaryota; kingdom Metazoa; phylum Mollusca; class Bivalvia; order Unionida; family Unionidae; genus Sinohyriopsis; species Sinohyriopsis cumingii. The sequence goes on along the minus strand of CM068831.1, from coordinate 37,558,834 downwards.
GCATGTATTAGAGTAAGGTGTATATGGTTGTATGACAGTATTTCTATAACAGTACCGCCTTGGCATGTATTAGAGTAAGGTGTATATGGTTGTATGACAGTATTTCTATACCAGTACCGTCTTGGCATGTATTAGAGTAAGGTGTATATGGTTGTATGACAGTATTTCTATACCAGTACCGCCTTGGCATGTATTAGAGTAAGGTGTATATGGTTGTATGACAGTATTTCTATACCAGTACCGCCTTGGCATGTATTAGAGTAAGGTGTATATGGTTGTATGACAGTATTTCTATACCAGTACCGCCTTGGCATGTATTAGAGTAAGGTGTATATGGTTGCATGACAGTATTTCTATACCAGTACCGCCTTGGCATGTATTAGAGTAAGGTGTATATGGTTGTATGACAGTATTTCTATACCAGTACCGCCTTGGCATGTATTAGAGTAAGGTGTATATGGTTGTATGACAGTATTTCTATACTCGTACCGTCTTGGCATGTATTAGAGTAAGGTGTATATGGTTGCATGACAGTATTTCTATACCAGTACCGCCTTGGCATGTATTAGAGTAAGGTGTATATGGTTGCATGACAGTATTTCTATACCAGTACCGCCTTGGCATGTATTAGAGTAAGGTGTATATGGTTGTATGACAGTATTTCTATACCCGTACCGTCTTGGCATGTATTAGAGTAAGGTGTATATGGTTGTATGACAGTATTTCTATACCAGTACCGCCTTGGCATGTATTAGAGTAAGGTGTATATGGTTGTATGACAGTATTTGTATACCAGTACCGCCTTGGCATGTATTAGAGTAAGGTGTATATGGTTGTATGACATTATGTTTATACCAGTACCGCCTTGGCATGTATTAGAGTAAGGTGTATATGGTTGTATGAAAGTATTTCTATACCAGTACCGTCTTGGCAAGTATTAGAGTAAGGTGTATATAGTTGTATGACAGTATTTCTATAACAGTACCGCTTTGGCATGTATTAGAGTAAGGTGTATATGGTTGTATGACAGTATTTTTATACCAGTACCGCCTTGGCATGTATTAGAGTAAGGTGTATATGGTTGTATGACAGTATTTCTATACCAGTACCGCCTTGGCATGTATTAGAGTAAGGTGTATATGGTTGTATGACAGTATTTCTATACCAGTACCGCCTTGGCATGTATTAGAGTAAGGTGTATATGGTTGTATGACAGTATTTCTATAACAGTACCGCCTTGGCATGTATTAGAGTAAGGTGTATATGGTTGTATGACAGTATTTCTATACCAGTACCGCCTTGGCATGTATTAGAGTAAGGTGTATATGGTTGTATGACAGTATTTCTATACCAGTACCGCCTTGGCATGTATTAGAGTAAGGTGTATATGGTTGTATGACAGTATTTCTATACCAGTACCGTCTTGGCATGTATTAGAGTAAGGTGTATATGGTTGTATGACAGTATTTCTATACCAGTACCGCCTTGGCATGTATTAGAGTAAGGTGTATATGGTTGTATGACAGTATTTCTATAACAGTACCGCCTTGGCATGTATTAGAGTAAGGTGTATATGGTTGTATGACAGTATTTCTATACCAGTACCGCCTTGGCATGTATTAGAGTAAGGTGTATATGGTTGTATGACAGTATTTCTATACCAGTACCGCCTTGGCATGTATTAGAGTAAGGTGTATATGGTTGTATGACAGTATTTTTATACCAGTACCGCCTTGGCATGTATTAGAGTAAGGTGTATATGGTTGTATGACAGTATTTCTATACCAGTACCGCCTTGGCATGTATTAGAGTAAGGTGTATATGGTTGTATGACAGTATTTCTATACCAGTACCGTCTTGGCATGTATTAGAGTAAGGTGTATATGGTTGTATGACAGTATTTCTATACCAGTACCGACTTGGCATGTATTAGAGTAAGGTGTATATGGTTGTATGACAGTATTTCTATACAACCAGGTAACAAAAAGATAATATTGTAACTGACAATAAAAAAAAAATTCTGGAATGATACAAAATAATTATTTAGAATCGTGATAAACAAACAAAATCGAAGCAGACTTTACATAAAGTTTGCCTAAATCAAGAATGTGTACCAAACCCCATGATCTCCACACATTCCAAAATGTGTCGTTTAAATGTATACTTCTATTACAAAAACTCATGTTTACTCCACAACATGGCTCACCTAAAAGTAGAGACAGCAAGCTTTTAAATAAATTATCTCGTGGGTCTGCGACTCAGGACGTGTTACAGTGGAAATATACAAGCCTTTTTTAGGTAATCGTTGACCTATAATAAAGAAGGCAAACAACAATGTTTACATAATTAAGTTTTATTATATGTTTTTACTCATTCTTCTAAGCAACACAAAGATTGAAATAATTTCTTTGGGCATTAATGTTGAGGTACTTAATGTAACAGTTGTGCCACAACTCTCACTATTTGCTAATTAATACGCTGCTGTTATCATTACAAATGTTATCAAATCTTATAATAAGTTCATGATAGAAACATATTTTATTGTAATTTCATGTATTACGACTGGGAATATTGCTTATGGTATTCTTGTTTATTCTATCTTTCAACTTACTCGGACAAAAGTACAATAATTTCGTTTTTGAATCGGTTATGTGCATAAAATCATTACGGTAGATTGATCAAGTCTTCAAATTATAATTTCCAATATTTTAACATATTTAACAGTATTTCCTCTTTATAACCTGACTGTATAGGACATTACGAATATGATTAGGCACTAACCAGGGCTTTTTGTGTTTCCTATAATACTATATGTGTTCCGAGTTACAAAGAAATTTGGATATATCGATATGATGGTTCGTGTTATAAGTAGTCAACATGTATCTGGAGACTCATATGTTTGTACTGGTATACGAGAATATTTAAATTAAAAGTATGACAAAATTGCTGGACCTGCAAGGCTTTGAGTGGAATACAAATAATAATTACATTATTATAAGTTGCGCCCGCATGGTCGAAACGTAATGCGCCTGCCTTGGTATATATGAACAAACTATTGCAGAAACCGACGAGCTATACAATAAGGCCAACGTTTAAAGTTTGTAGCGAAGAGATACTTAAATGCTTGCGCCTATGCTGTATCTGGTATTACAAACGTGCACGTATTGTTCCCAGGAAAAGCTTAGCCTGACATGAAACATGTCTAGTCCTGTGCAGACTAAATGCATTTTGGTTCCTATAACCATGTTGGAAATATTTCAGTTGTTTATGATGCTGGTTTGATGCCAACTCAACAATTGCAATTTTGTCAAAATGTTTGTAAATGATGTGTATTGCTATGTACAGACTACCAGGTAAGGCCGTTTAAGTGCCTGAAAATGAACCGTGTACAGACGGACATAGGACACAATTAATTTTACTATATGTTATCTACATTGGTTTCTCAGTACTGACCTTTCCACTGTGTGACAATCATTACAAATCATATGCTAATCTAAACTACCTTCAAAGATGACTTCACGGTGAAGTTCTCGTCAAAGGTTGACCTGCTCTTTTTTTAGATGCTGAACTGTCAACACATCACCATGTACACAGAACACACATTTCACTTCCGGAGCATCACCAAGGCCTTATTACTCACTGTGCACTGTCGCCGAAATACACACATACAACAACACCCTGAGCTCATATTATGAAGAATAAACAGTTACCTTTAAATCCCTACCAAAAATGCATAAATAAAACTCTTCTATCACCACCAAAATGAGAGAGGAAAAAATGTTCTAAAAATAGACTAGAACTACATTCGTGGGTACTGAACTGGAAGTATTAATTGTGAACTGATTCCTGACAGGGTTAGACAATTTCACCTCCATGGATAAAACTTCCATCCATGATCAAATCAATGTCTCTTAAATGCTGCTGCAAAGTTTTAAGGACTTTCATCCATGAATAGGACAGATACAGGCTTTTAGCTGACACCACTGTAACACAGACACAACTCAATTCCAAATGGCCGAATTTCAAAAATGCACAAAACTTAAAGTTTAATTGTGATTTTGCTAATCAAGATAAACACTTCAAATAAACTGTAATTAGTTTTTAGTTCTAACACCAATCTGGAAATTACTAGAAATTAAACTAGACTGTTTAACTTTCTTAGAAAATTCAATTTTAAAAAATCATACATATTTTGATATGAAAATTTAAATTTAACTTAAATTTTAATGAAATTTTAAAACCTGAAGTTGACAAATTTTGTTCTATGGCAAAGTCTCTCCAATCCTTTGTCATAAACATCAATGGTTTTCCTTATCAGGTGTGAAGCAATTAAACCAAAGCTTGTCAATGAAAGGTAACACCTGAAATCTGGTAGCATCTAAATACGCAAGCTAGGTCTAACCAAGTACATGACATCATTTCCACCCATGAAGGGGAGGAGTCTTCAGATGTCAGGCTTCCAGTAGTATTGAAGAGTTGGTGAAGTTCTCTGAAACCAAGCTAGCATGCCTTCTCCTAACTATATAAGTGAGAGAGAGAGGATGATTCTTGTATTTTACATGCAGTTATCGTAACTGAAACCATGAAAGGGTACAAGAAGAGGAAGACAACTTTTTTTAAACCTGGATATATTCCACATAACAAAGGAGTCACATATCTGACTGATAATACTCTACCAAGTTCCAGTGCTGCATCTGTTCCAGTGACAAGAAGAATGGATGCAGACAAGTTCTCTCTCACAGCAGTGACAAAGCCGACAAATGGGGGTCTCAAGTCAGTTCAGGCACCAGACTGTAATGGCACACCTGGGACTGCAAACATTCTACAACCATCATCCAAAGCAAAACTGGACCTGAAAGAGACAAATTTGAATGAGCATGATGGGACACGTATGATCTGTATGAAAAAAAATGTTGAAATGTGGAATGATATCATTCATCGCCATGGCAATCAAGTCAACATATGTGGTAGACCAGAGTTCCAAATTGCTAATGAAATAAAATGGGGACTTGCTTGGAAGCATACTATGATGTGTAAAAACTGCAGCTTTAAGTCACCAGAGTATAAGTTGTATGATGAGATAAAAACAAATAAACCTGGGCCAAATCCTGCTGCTGTAAATATGATGTTTCAAGCTGGATTACAAGATACACCAATGGGCAACACCAGGGCTAGATACTTGCTTGCAGCCACTGACATTCCGCCACCTAGCAAAACATCTATGCAAAGGGCCTCCAACATTGTAGGCAAAGCAACTGTGGAGCTGAATGAAATGGACATGACAGAGAAGCTGAAACTAGTCAGACAAGTTAATGTTATGCGTGGTGTTCAGCATCCTGAGCAAATAAATGTTGCTTTTGATGCGAGATACAATGCCATTAGCTTTGGACATGAAAAGAAACCTGGTCAAAGTTCATCACAAGCTGTTGGAATTGCCTGCGAAACTGTTACAGAGAAGCAATACATTGTGGGAACTACAATAGAAAACAAGCTGTGTTGGACTGGAGCATGGCTGAAGGGAAAAGGTTTTGATGTGAAATGTCCAGGAGGCCATGTTGACTGCACAGCAAATCTGTCACCAGTTGCACCACATTCAGAGTATGAAATGGCAAGAGAAATGGGACAAAAATTTGTTCTGCAAGAGATTCTCATCAGACATGCAACAACAGATGGAGATGCACAGGCTGCTGCTGGCTTCCAAAATGCTTATACCATTCTGCATCCAATGTGGAAAGTAGAAAGACTGTCGGATCCCATCCATTTGGGTCGTTTACAGTTCAAACGGTGTAATTCTGCAATATTTAGTGAAAACATGTTTCCAGGAATAAGAACAAGAGAAGGAAAAAGGCTCAAACAGAAAATTTTCAGCCAAGACATTAAAGCACGTTGCGGTTTAATCTTCAAACAAATGATGGAGGACAATAGTGGTGATGTTAAAAAAATTAAATGTCAACTTCCCCAAGTATTGGATGCCACTCTGCGCTGTTATTCAGGGGACTGCTCCAAATGCCGGCATTATTCAAAGGTCTGTGGGGGAGGAAGTACTAACAGCTGGTGGATGCGATCAGCATACCTGGGCCCTCATCAAATGACTCATCTCAACATGACAGAAAATGATAAGAACATCCTGCTAGAAGTTCTGAAAATGAAACTCTCCTGTGATGTTGTAGAAAGATTGCGACTGAACACAAACACACAGAAATGTGAGGCAGTGAACAGATCAATCAGTGTTTCATTACCTAAGAATGTGAACTATTCCAGAAACTTTGAGGCAAGAGTGCATTCAACAATACACAGACTCAATAACAGCCTGGGATCATCACTGAAAAAAAAAGTGACACACTTGGGAGGTAAACTTTCAACAAGGACTCTGAGATCACTGGAGACAATGGATAAAGACTGCACTTACCAGCAGTTGTATCAAAAGCATCCCAAAACCAGGAAACGTATTCTAACAAGACGAGGAAATATGATACAGGCCCATCTGAGGTACAGGACACAGCAAGGCAATAGGAAGTCTGACTACTGCAAAGGACTGCTAGATACCAAGGGCGATCACTCCTATGCAAAGGTTTAGCAGGAGCCAATGGACACTGCAGACAGAAAAAGTTATCTTAATTCCATGTGCAAAATGAAAGCGCTCAAATACACCATGAATAACACATTGTACAGAAGGGAAAACTGTAGTGGGGAAATCCGTAGGTAACACAACGCATGTTATGTGCAGTTGTGTTACTTACTACCACCTGATGAGACCTATGGAGAGGTCGAAACAGTTTTCTCTGAATATGAAGACACAAATAAAGAAATTAAAAAGCAAAATAAATAAAGATTAAAAAAATCAAAATTAAAATAACATGACATGACAAGACATGACTTACTAGACTAGCTGAATGAATGAATGAATGAATGAATGAATGAATGAATAAATAAAAGGAACGAAAGATGGAAGGAAGGAAGGAATGTATTTAAGAAAGCACTGTCATACCAGCATGGTCTACTAAAATAAAGACCACACTCTTTCCTTTCTCCTTGTTACTCAACACATACATACATCCATCCATCCATCCTTCCTTCCTTCCTTCCTTCCATGCCAGACATACATTGATATGGATGTGGGTGGGTGTAAAGGATATATCATGATACCTGAATTTATTCCATATTACAATTTCAACTTTAACATGCAGTCAGGATAGTCACCATGGCCAATGCAATGACCATAACCTTTGCAATACTGTCTATTATTATTAATGGAATGACGCTCTAGAACTAGATGATCCACATTCACACACAGACTATTATGGCATAAATGGGATGCATCTAGCTCCTTTGGTATAGTCAGACTTCTCAACTTCACCATCAGTGCCAGTCTGTGAACATGTTTTTTCCTCCACGTGTTTGTTGTGGGATCCTTATATGACAATAGGCCATATAATCCATTGGCTGTTACATTTCCTGTCCATATTTTACAAACACTATTATGTGCTATTACAGAATTCAATGAAATTTTTGCTGACAGGCTTTCAAAAAAATCCTCCATTGCAACTTCAATATGGTGTAGGAATACATTGCTGCTAATAATAATGAGTGTCATCTCCAACAGATACCATTTCTGTGAATTTATAGGGAATTTTTTTTTTTTAATTTTTAAATTTTTTAAAATTAATTTTAAAAAAAAATTAATTAATTTTTTAAAATTTTAATTATATTTTCGGATTGCTACAGTCAATATACACAAGGTGTGAAAATCTCATGTGTCTATCATTAATAATAAAAATATTATAGCAATTTAAAGTTGAATCAATGCTTCCCTGACAGGACATAGGACACAATTAATTTTACTATATGTTATCTACATTGGTTTCTCAGTACTGACCTTTCCACTGTGTGACAATCATTACAAATCATATGCTAATCTAAACTACCTTCAAAGATGACTTCACGGTGAAGTTCTCGTCAAAGGTTGACCTGCTCTTTTTTTAGATGCTGAACTGTCAACACATCACCATGTACACAGAACACACATTTCACTTCCGGAGCATCACCAAGGCCTTATTACTCACTGTGCACTGTCGCCGAAATACACACATACAACAACACCCTGAGCTCATATTATGAAGAATAAACAGTTACCTTTAAATCCCTACCAAAAATGCATAAATAAAACTCTTCTATCACCACCAAAATGAGAGAGGAAAAAATGTTCTAAAAATAGACTAGAACTACATTCGTGGGTACTGAACTGGAAGTATTAATTGTGAACTGATTCCAGACTACCAGGTAAGGCCGTTTAAGTGCCTGAAAATGAACCATGAACAGAAGCGTATCTTAGACTTTCAAGTCTGACTGGTTTCGAAATTTTGTTTTGTGAAATAAAGTCTGCCTGGTCCCAAGAGAAGACCACTTTCTTACGGAGCTTTTATCTGCAAGGTGAGGTATGGCTTTGCTTCGCAAATTATGAATTTTCTCATGTCATTTCTACATGAGATTTCTTCTAGAGAGTGTTGCGTCCCTATAGTGTAGTTGTCTGTTGAGCTAAATCAGCAAAATTAAAAAATGTTACATTTGTGTGGGGATTTTCTGTATGGCCTTCATGAATTTTTAAAAAATTATAATTAATCAATTTCTAGTGAACTATTTCGTGCAAACATTGATCGTATCGCAAGCCCTTTTTCATAGCGACTGTATCGCTAGGCATTTTTTCATATGACAACCGATACAAATTTGTCACACTTTTTCATGCCATTAATTTTAAAAGCACAAATTTAAACTATTTTTTAGTCACAGAATTTGTATTTTAGCTCGATGACTATATTTACACTGCTTAATATTATGCATTAGCATCTACAGCCAGACGAGGAGGAGGATAATATATCGGAGACTTTTTGACCTATAAATCCGACGTCATATATCTTGACCAATTGTAATTTACAATTAATGTTGTCCAGATATATTTTATTACTTGTATACGTTTGATTATATAACTCAATCCAAGTCATTCTGATCCTGTAATATTTTAATCTTGAATTTTAATATTCTCATACCTAAATGGAATGTGAAAATACCCCCCTCCCCCCCCAAAAAAATAATAATAATGAGTTTTCCATTATATTCCTTAGGTGGCAGGGTCCAGTTTCGTAAATTGGGCCCTGGCAAATTTCTTAACTTAAGGCTATAATGTGAATTTTTCAGCTATTATTGTTTACTATTTATAGATATGGATATATTTGTGAGCCAGGTGTTTGGGGCTTATGTTGTTCTTGAAATTGATGTCAGGCATGTACACCTTCCATAGCTGCTCTGCAGTATGTTGATAGTGAAATACCAATAGTCGGTTAGGAAGAAGAGCTAGCCTCCCATAGCAGTTGTTGTTGTTGTTGTTGGGTTTAACGCCATTTTTCAGCACGCGATTGGCTATACATGGCGGCCAGTATTAATGGTGGAGGAAGAACCCGGGGAAAACCCAGGAAAGAACCACCGACCCACGAGAAGCTACTGGCAAGCTTTCTCACATACCCACATTAGCCGAATCCGAGACTCGAACCCACGCAGACAGCGGTGAGATGGCAGTGATCCGTAACGAAGAACGCTTTAGACCACTCGGCCACTCGGGGCCCCTCCCATAGCAGTAGACACGTGGGTTCAAGGCAACTAGAGTGTCTCAAAAACGGCTTGGATGACAACTATTCTGAATTGCATCAAACTATTTAGTAGGCAATGTTTTTCAAAATTTTCATCCAGGGAAATGGCTTTCGTTTGCACTGTGAGCACCACATGCTGTCAAAAATGGCCATTGGATGTGAAAAATGCATGTATAAAAAAGGGGTTGGGGTGCATAAACTTCTTTTGCTATGAACTGCTATTGACTTCTCTGGTCAAGTGAATAATGTTCTTGTGCTTTGTTTTAATATAGGTATCTAAAAATATAGACCTTTTTGATTTCAGTTGTGTATTTGTTTTTTATGTTTTTTTTTTATTCTAGGTCGCTGATTGCGGCATTAAATTTGTACATAAAAACTGGCCCTGCCCCTTTATGCATTCTACTAGCGTATCCTTTTTGCGTAAGTATGGATTTCATTCAGGTTGGAAGACTAGAATCACACATTAGTTACATGTGCACAAATTCATTCTGCTACGTGATGGGAATATAGAATGAAATATGTGTTCCCAAGTCACGTTGTGGATGTAATCAAGCATGACGACAAGGCATGGAATAAGCCCATCGTTATGGCTGTTATTAGCTGGCTTAGGTGCCAGGGTCCAGTTTCGTAAATTGGCTCCGGGCAAATTTCTTAACTTAAGGCTATGGTGTGACTTTTTCAGCTATTATTGTTTACTATTTACATATATGGATATATTTGTGAACTAGGTGTTTCAGGCTTGTGTTGTTCTTGAAATTGATGTCTGGCATGTACACCTTCCATAGCTGCTCTGCAGTATGTTGATAGTGAAATACCAATAGTCGGATAGGAAGAAGAGCTAGCCTCCAATAGCAGTAGACACGTGGGTTCAAGGCAACTAGAGTATCTCAAAAACGGCTTGGATGACAACTATTCTAAATTTCATCAAACTATTTAGTAGACAATGGTTTTCAAACTTTTCATCCAGGGAAATGGCTTGCGTTTGCTATGTGAGCACCACATGCTGTCAAAAATGGCCATTGGATGTGAAAAAATGCATGTATAAAATAGGGGTTGGGGTGCATAAACCTCTTCTGCTATGAACTGCTATTGACTTCTCTGGTCAAGTGAATACTATTCTTATGCTTTGTTTTAACGTAGGTATCTAAAAATATGGACCTTTTTGACCTCACTTGTGTATTTGATTTTTTATGGGTTTTTTTTATACTAGGTCGCTGATTGCGGCATTAAATTTGTACATAAAAACTGGCCCCTGCCCCCTTATTCTATTTTTAGCCTGACTTGATTCTATATAGGTACACTTTATTTGTATCGCTTGTTTGAGCTGGTCAGCTACTCAGTTACACAATACAGCATGTAAAATATCCTTAGTATGTCTTGTCTCAATGCCGGGTGTCGGACAGCAGAGTGTCCCATTTTGAGAAGAAACAAAAGATCTCCCTTGACTTACCTGATTATACCAACATATCATCTGCACTGTACTTATGCAGGTACTGTATTATTTGGCAATTAAATCCTCAAGAATACGAAAAGTAATCAGTAGCTGGTCGACAGGTGTCAACTTGGGTGTGTTTGGGCGCTTGTGATTTGAAAATGTAGTTGGGACCAGGCCGAATCCGAGGGGTAGAGAGGACATTTGCCCCTGGGCCTCAACCATTAAGGAGCCTGTATAGGCGTGTTTTTTTAAAAAAAATAAACAGTTCTGAAAATAATTTATAAACTTCGTTGTTTAAGTTTTTTAAAAACATTTGTATATAGTAGATTATATGGGTTTGTTTTGACATTGCAAATTTTAGTCTAACCAGGGCCTATGGACCTCAAAATCTCGAAGTGGCCCAGGCCTCACTTAACCTCTGAAGGGGCCTGATGAGGACTACATCACTATCACTATTATTAAATATTACTATTGTGGTGGCGTTAGTTCAGCCAACTTTTTGTATGAATCCGTCTATCTGCAAAATATCCTAGATGACCAACACAGCCAAACAACAATTAAAGGGTTTTCCGCTCACAGAGCAAAAACGTACCCGATATCAATAAATTTGTATTTCGTAGAGTTAACCCCATATTTCAGAACATAACAAACTATGCAGGACGGCAAGTATATTTGAGTGAGAAAGAACCCGGGAAGACTCCGAGAAGAAGCACCGACCCAGGGGGAAGCTACTGGCAAGATTTGTCACATATCCACGTTAGCCGAGACTCAAACATACGCAGACAGGTGAAATATGTGAGGCGAGCGCCTTAGACCACTCGGCCAAGCGGGGTCCCGATAGCAATAAGTCATAAAATAGTTATGTCCCACAATACGTATTATGACAGCAAGCATTTCTCCTAGAGTTACAATTATTGGGCACATAAAAAAATGGTGCAATCAAATAGATGCCATGCTACATGGTGGTACAGTGTTAAAAGGTTTTACGCACTTGAAACTCGCTAAGTTCTAGCATCCAACTCAGGCAGTAATAAACATAGTTTCCATCACATTTCTCAATATTTTTTATTGTAAATACGAAAAGTTTCAGAGATTTTTTTGTGACACATAATCATATTGGTTTGATAAATACAACGAAGCACACGCAGCATACAGCCATCAAACATACTGTCCATGATACAAAATAAAGTGGCCGTTCATAGCAGGTCAGAATTATATAAACCCTACGTAGGCGGAAATTTCATAGTCCAAATATAATTGTAGATCACAAAGAAGAAACTTAAATTATGCACGTTTTAATTTTCTTTCAAATGATGCAAAATAAATAATAGGAATAATGTGTATGTTTTAAAATAAATTGTAGAATTAACCCCTTGTTGTAAATAATATGGTTAAAATTGTTCAAAATCAAGTGGATGAAAGGTATCTAGGAACAAGGGGAAACACCATCTAAAGATTCGCAGGTCATGTAACTAAGAAAATCCACGAAGTTAATGCAATAAGTCAGCATAATAAAACAGGCCGTATTGTTCCATGCTTGTTTACCTGCCCACAATGTATAGTGTTAGCAATCGGTCGTCAGTTGTACAGAGTGGAGTCTCACATGCGGATGACGATACATCACAAGGGCATGAGCAAGTATTGATCTAATTTAATTTAAGTGAATGGTTAATTATTTCAGTAGAACTCTCACTGCGTAATTGACATTCTCAACATCTGATGTTAATTTTAGATAGGTTTTTATAATGTCCGTTTCATTCCAAAAAATCTAATGTGAAAAGCATAAATATTATTATTATCTAGTGCCTTTTGATGTAGGTAGAATGTCATATATTTGTTTGAAAAAGTTAAAGACAGTCTTTCAAATATATTGAAGCTTACTTCAGTGCAAATAAATAAATAAATTTCTTATTGATTAATATAGCCAGGGTATTGCATATATGCAGTAGTCACAAACAATTTATCGGTGAGGGATAAAAATTGTTTTTACCTCAATTTAAAGCACAAATGAATCATACATATATTCCATGCATCGTTTTAAAAGTTTATTTTCTCCACATTAAGATAAAGCCCTTTTCAGTGTTCTGTTGTGTTCAGGTGGCTATGGAAACGGACATTTTAACCGTCTTATGTTTAAATATCGCTCTTCTGCATTTAAAACGCAAGAAAGTTTGTTTGAAATTATATTTAAATTGGTAACCTTTAGTGGTTTCAAATAAGCAAATCCGAATAAACATTCTGATACTTTTGTCAAAACAAATTGGTTTTCTGTGTTTAGTTTGCTTGCAACCGATAAAAAAGACATATATACTATAAATCTAACGAGTTTTCCAGTGAATGGTTTTTAAATGATGTTAAGTGTATCCAGTTTATACTCTGTCCTTGACCTTTGTCAGCCATTGACGGTAGAGTATTTGCCTACCTTAATTTTCTCAGGTTTTGAAGACATATCCTAAAACAAGAGTTCAAGCCTAACCTTTTTACTCGCTTAGAACGTTCTGGAAGAGAACTTGTTGAAATTCGGAGGAATTTTCCATCAGCAATTTGGGAATTCAAAATGAACCTATTATGTCTGAGGTCAAATGAAATTAGAATATATAGGATTTGGTAAACAATTACTCATAACTGTTTCATATCAGTCTTTGGGAATCTGTGCCAGAGGAATTATGTATTTAAATTATTCATTGGCATTACAAAGTACTCACTGCCTTTCTGAACTAAAACACTACTCAAATACATTCTTGCTTGTATTATTGTGGCACATCAAGACTTTGAAGACTATTGGAACTCATTCGAAACGTTCTTTCGGACTAGTTATAGGGCATTTAGGTTTTGGGATTTCTTAAATTTTTACTTGTAACTTAGATAAATAAGGAACTTGTTGAATTTACTAGACGTGTTTGTTTCGCTGTTTTCTGTTGTATAATTTAAGACAGAGTCGTGACAGTGTATACGACCTTACTTTTCTAATGTGTTGCACGTAGAACCAATTTTTGTAAAAACAAAATCAATCATCCGTTTTCGATATCACTATGGCTAGTGACGGTATTAAAAATGTTTTCATTCCCTTCCAAAGGACACAACTCCGTGAAAGTCAAATTGTGTAGACAACATGTACAGATGTTAGTGCGTATACGTCTTCCTTTACACTCACTTATTAGATTATGAAGGATTTCAGTTACCATTGACCACTGACATTAAAGAAAAACCAGACAAAAGCCGCCTTTCCTTCAACCATATTTAGTATGTAACATCTTTGGGAAGTAATGAACGATGAAACATTACTTCCAGATTTATGCTAACATGTACACGTGACCCTCCCCAAATCTAATATGTGTTTTCCCTGTAATGATGTGAGCTATCTTTATTCTCTATTTCATAGTAGTAACTATTTTTCTTTCACTTCGTAGATAAAGTTCTGGTAACAAAGTGTTTAATCTTTTTCTTGATCTTCAGCTGAAAGCAGGTGTCATTATATTTCAGTGGTGATATTCATACCTGAGAGATGTTATTAACCTTTCAAGATGCATCTCAACATTCAACAGGTCAGTAATTTATTCTTAATATTCATAATCTAAGCTGTCACGTGCCAATCCACACGTTTTAAGAGAGTTTCTTCATGTGACGTATTATTTACTTGCTTTGCAATGGCTGTGGAATTATTTTGGAACATACATACCCTGCCATTACAAATCTTTTCAGATACAACTGAACGTGGGTCAAGATCATGCAGAAGAGATCATCGATCCCTTGGCAACTTTCATAATGGTCTTCTCTGTTCCTGTATCTGAAAAAAGTATTGTAGAATCTTCTAGGTTTCTGCTAACTTGCAAACAGGGCAGAATGGAATGAGGTTTTCGTTTCCTGCGGGGTTCTGCATATCAAGCAAATAGCCAGATATTCAACGTGAAATTCGGAGCAACGTGTGGCCATATAAATCGGTGACATATTACTCATGGTGCTCTGATATATACCCCATCTGTCCTCACGCTCTGCTCTGGTATTTTTCACAAGTGTCTGAACAAATTGTGAAAGCACGTCACAGTACTTGAAAGTTGGTGATTATGTACACAAATACCTTGGGACAATACCAAGTATGGTGTGACATGTTGTATTTCTCTGTGAATTCCATAACCTGTGATTTTCTTTTTCTGTCGCTGATTGTGAATTAACAATATTTTTCTAAACCGTCATGGGTTGTCTTCTCTATACTTGGGTTGCTTCCATAATCGCATAAATGTAAGATACAGCTCCGATGAAGTTTCTAAAGTCATCTTAAGCCCACTGTTAACTAAAATTGCTTACCAGCAAGCGTATGGTCAACTTTACAACCTGCACAGAAATCCCCCAAAGGTCATGAAAACTTTAAATGATATCTATGAGGTGAAAGGTCAGCATGAGATATTGACCGTCATTTCATGAGTCAACAAAAATCATATGTTCATTTGTAAATAAATACTTTTCCACTATTCGTGTTGCCAAATTTGGGAAACAAAAACAACCAAGGGGAATAGAAGACGCAGCTTAAAGATTTACAAAGATAATTAGATTCAGAGTGGTGAAAGTAAATAAATCATTAAAGATTAAATAAGTGCCAACAAGGCTTTAACAACATTAAAAATACTCTGCAAATTAGAGCGGTGTTGCATAAAACATTCTTGCTTGCTTGACCTTGAATGACCTCTTTTCATTGACAAATAGCGCCAATCGTGTATTGTTTAGTCAACAAGCTAGTAACATACTTTTTCATGTCATTATGCTTCAGCATCAACGCAATTTCATGGTACGGTGGGATAGGGGTGCCAACTGAAATTGTGGGTAAAGTGCTAGCGAGTGGAATGGGGATAGAAATAAAAAAGAATGGCAATGCTAATGATGGCTTTACATGTTATTTTTAGGATTCTAATTTTGCAATCGAGACAAGCACATACTTTGAATTCTGGAGTCCGTATTGTAGCTTGTCTAGCCTGGTGTTAAACGCATGAATATATATCTTGGTTCTTGTTCAACACTGAAACCAAGTCAAGGTACAGTGGCCGGATAGCTGCCAGATCCTAGTAATATGAGTTTAGCCAAGGTCCAAATACAGTACAAAGGCCGTTAGATGCACCTACACAGTTTATGACTCGTCTAAACAATAGGTTCTTGGGTAGTCAAGGGCAGCTTTCAAAGATAATTGTTTGAAATACAGTGGCAATATTTGCGCAAATCAAAGGAGAATATCTTCTTGTGAAATCATCTGACATTGTCCAAATTCACACACCTAAATGATCCTTGATCAACTGCCTTGTGGTTTCACAAGACACACGGCCTCCAATGGTGTCATATATGCCAGAATAAGACCCTCAAAATAACAATTTTGTTGTTATGTTGCTATAAGTTTAACACCACTTTCTGAACATAATGGGCTATACATGGTGACCAATATATTTGGTAGAGGAAGTACCCCGGTAAACATCGGAACACTACAGTCAAGTTTTTTTTCTTCACATTGACCAATCCCGAAACTCGAGCCCACGGACAGAGGTGAGATGTCAGTCATCTGTAAATGCGAGCGCCTTGAATAACTTGGCCGCCCTAGACCTCTGGAGCAATTTTGCAAAACTATTCTTTAATATTTAGTGGCATAAACATTTAAAATTTTATGTAAATTTACACGTAAATACAAAAGCATGTGTTGAGACAAAATTTGTTTAAATACTTACAATACAAATATAAATATAATTAAGATCACTACAGTAACAAAACAAAGTAATTTGTATACATATCAGAGGACACACATTCTTCGTCTCAGTTAAAGTGACATTTGAGAAACTCAGTAAATCATACCACTCAAAACCGAAACTTTTCCATTTTCCGTCTTGAGCGATTATAATGTAGATATAAAGCTAGTTTCCCCCACCCCCTTGCCATTACAAAGTATATTAACGCCATCAGCTTAAGGCTTGCCTGTATCGTAGAGGGCTAGGTATAGCTGATTAAAAGTGATTGTTTTTATTTACAAATCCAGGTATTTATACACAATGGAATGTTTGATGCTGGTAATTAATATAACTTTTGATAGAAGATAAGAACCAGCGTATGAATCGAGATTAACAAAATATAAAAAGAGCAGATTTTATGTTTTAAAAGTCAGATTCACGCTGTACAATTTAGCAATACAAAATTTTCATGGAACAAGTAAATATCTGAAGTATTTAGAATACATTTACGGTCCGTTTTATGCGAATATTAATTTAATCAAGAAATTAAATTAAGAAATTAGACCACACATACATACTTTCCATTTATTGTCATTTAGAATGTATAAATCTATTTTGAAACGACCATTTCAACCGAAACCAGACCACTTCTGAATTTCCACAACACTGAAACTAAAGACAGCAACCTTTCCAATTAGGTATTTTCGAGGTGTGCGACTCACTGGAACGATAAAGTGGAAATCAAAAGGTCACTTTTCCTCACCGTTCACGCTCAATAAGGACATTTCATTACATCTCAATATTTAGTGGTCGAGCGCGGGAATTTAGTAACGAAAAATACTGTGTCTGTAGGCCAACATTAATTCTGAACATGTTGGTGCTTTTGAAAATTATCTATAGGTGCATATACTAATTGACTTTTGAGGTGCCCAAACAAAGAGGCATTCTATTCCAATATTGTTTTGTTGTAAAATCGTTGCACTCTATGTAAAATATAGGCGGCAAAATTCAGTATTCATCATAACTCATCTACATAGGAAATGGGAGCAAAGTGCCTTCCCAAGGAAACAACAAGATATCCCGCTAGGGCTGTCAAAAGAGTTTGGGACAAATGCTAAAAGAAAACGCTTGTATACCGGAAACCTGCACCAGTTGTGAATTATGACAGATTTAAGGGAGGATTAAAAATTTGGATAAGTCTGTTATTTGTTTTGCTTGAAATTTCCAACATTCTGTTTGCAACAAATTTGAACCAGAAGAGAGAAAGACGGCAGGAGCTGAGATTGAGTGGATGGAAAATAATCAGTTAGATCTGTTATTCTTAGGTCTCACTGGACAGTTTATCTGGTTAATTTTTATCCGACAATGACCTATTGCAGAAAAATGAGAATAATTTTACACTGAAGATACAAATAAAAACAAACTAATGATTTATGTAGAAAGCATACATGTCAGATTTTGACTGCGGCAATCAGGTTAATTCCTCATGCAACTGGTGGCTTTTATATTGAACCAACACTGCCACCAACCCCTCTTTTTTACATTCATTTTTGAGAGGAAAGAGCTATTTTCAATATTTCCTGTGACAAGGCAGCTAAAAGAATCAGTATGTGCCTTATGCATGAATCAAGTTCACTAGTACTATAACAAATTAGCATACTTTTCGTCACCCCTCAACCATCTAGATTTTTAGATATTTACCTCGTAGCAGACACATGAAAATGCGTAAGCCAAGTCGGCTGCTCATTTGCAGCCTAAGTTACGAATTTGATCTCCAATGCTCGTCAAACTGTGACAGGCAGTCACCAACAAGCCAACCCATTTCCAAGCCTAACTCAAAGTAAATCTCAACCACATTACAGATTTAGCTTCTGTGTGAATTTATAAATGCTAGGCTTGTGATAATTAGGTTCATGCCTTCTACCTTAAACATTAGGGGGATGTCAAAATACGAAACTATCCAGTGAGACCTTAGAGGCTAAGCATAAAAAGAGTTCAAAATCAAAAGGAGGAACAAACCAACAACCCACTCGTACCACCGGTGTCTGATTACAGATGTAGTCACAAAACAGCCCATGTCCAAATGACTATTTGAACTGTATCTGGCTATAATAACGTGGATCAATAACGTACAATAGCGCTATTGATATACAGCGAACAGGAAGTGATGCCTTGGTGGGTCCGAAAATGAGAAACATAACTTGATTAACAAAGCCAAAATTCTTTGCTATGATCGTATTGTATCCACTATTCGCGAATGGAAAGATGCAATTTAATATTTTCGTAATATACCCCTGCATTCTTCGGCCACCAATAATTTTGCATTTGTCGTTTATGACATGGAAGGTTAAGCAACCAAGATCGACAAAGGAACCAGACATGAATGTGATTGTGTTTATATTATTTAAATTTGAGTCGGATTATTGATATACGCCTATTTTTTCGAAGGTAAGTAACAGTAGTATAGCAGTTATGTGCTTCATCCAATACTAGCTGCATTAAATTTTCGAAGACACATCATTAAAGAAAAACCTCTTGTCGAAAACAAATCAACTAATTTTTAGTCAGGTATTTTTTTATTTATTCGATTTTAGGAAATATTTTACAAGAAAAACTAGTATGGCGAGATAAAGGACTCAGATTGAAATTTTCACGAAAATGAACCCCATTTTTTAGCACAAACAGCTATATCGTCCGAACTCATTTGATTCTTTAAATTTCTATATTTGGGCATTCATGTTTAATCTGCACCATATAGCCAGTATTGAGCAGACGTGCCGCCAAACTCTACCTACCTACTTACACACATTCGAGAAAATCAGGCTGAATATAATATGTCGGTATCAAGCACGCAAATTATGTAAATCCAGGCGGCTGACCTTGTTTGCAATCTGGTACTATTTTATGAACGATTTCTCACTGTTTACATTTGACAGTTAGTCAATCTTCTGTTTTGAGCTTTACTTTTTTTTTAGGACATCTTAATTTACTGCTAATTCACGGTATATATATATATATATATATATATATATATATATATATATATATATATATATATTCTTATTTAGCAGAAATAAACAGTCAGCAAACGATTCACTAACTTTTCATACCGGTTTTAGCATAGACACGACATTATACACTTTCAGCATGCAAATATAAGATACAAACGTACGCGCTATACACTAAAGCACATCAAAATAAGAAACACTACATGATCAGATATAAAGTTTCAATACATATAATGAAAAACGTTTAAGAGGATACAGGCATACCATAGACAAAGCATCTACCATGCACACATTCGTATCATGATGCTAAAATAAACATGAAAGTCAGTTACTATATGTATCTATATATTATTTCAAAACCACCAACGTGTTCAGAAATCGTACTGGCTTACAGACACGAAAATATACACTCTAGTGAATCTGTTGTTGACGGTTTACTTCTTCCGAATACAAATAAAACTTGTCCGCTTGAACTGAATTTACTTAAACTACCTTAAGTATTGACTTTAAACCACTATATTGTTGCGTGATGCACCGGTAGATCTGGATCTTCCAGCATGTCAGGTAACAAGATATTCGCATCCATTCTCTTTGATGTTGAATTGTGCGATAATACAATAAGGTAATACGGGTAACACAATAACATTATTGAGGTGTCAAAACAGAGGCCTTATATTCCAATACAGTTTTTGTTGTTGTAAAATCGTTGTACTCTATGTACAGTATAGGTGACAAAATTCAGTATTCGTCATAACTCATCTGCATCACGGTTTCATGTGACAGATTTAGGCTCTCGTCGTTTTAAATTATATTTAAAAGACGGTATATTTGTTTTAATATTGACAAAATTCCTTTATTAGCTTAATTCCATTTCGAACATAGTATTTGCAATATTCCATATCTAATGAGTTTATGATAAGGACATAAAGGACTCAGAATGAAATTTTTCACGAAATTGTACCCCAGTCTTTACCACAAACAACTTCATCTTCCTAACCCATAGCCATTCTTTAAATTTTCATATGTGGGCATTCACCTCTAATCTGCTCCATATAGCCAGTATTGTGCTATCGTGCCGTTAAACCATTCCTACTTACCTTTATACACATATGAGATTCAGGTTGAATAGTATCAAGCATGTAAATTGTGTAAATCCATGACTGACCTTGTTTGCAATGTAGTGGGCGTATAATAAAACGCTGATAACTATTTACATTTGGCAGTTTGTCTATGCCTGAACTAAACTATTTTTATTGTTTTGTTTTCCACGTTAGAGCGCTATATTTAGTAATTAATGTCTCCATTAAGTAATATACTGTATTATTACCCCGACAACACTTTAAAACTATTTACGCATGTATCAGTGAATTTATGCGAGGTACAATGGAGTCCCTTTCCTGTAAACTTTTGGTACGTGGCCCCATTTTAGAGGACAATTAATTTTAATTCTTGAGGTCATGTGAACTTCTGATCAAATCAGCTTTCCGTTGCGGTTTCAATATCGCGGAAGGTGAATTCAGAAAGGGTGCTAAAGCTTAAGTTGGGGTAATAGATGAGACGTTTGGTGTACGTATTCGAATTTTTGTTGACATTATTTATGTTTCTCTGGATTTAACATGCAGATCAAATTGAAAAGTAAATAATTTCAATATTGTTTTCTTTGCTTAACAATAAGATAGGAAATAATACCAACGGATGGTTCCATTTATTTCCCTCGCTTTCGTGAACAGATATTTGACATATTTGTTTATTTATACATGCGGCACAATTATACGATATCAAATCACTGAGTCGGGAGAAGCACTTTTAAGAAAACAATAAAACACGACCTTTCATTGATGAGTAAAACTATGACATACTTGTTCTTTTAGCCGGATATAACAGTTTCTACCGGGAGTGAAGTCGCTTACAAGGGATTGGAATCAGCCTCTCATTTATAAGACAAATATGAGGTTTAAAAGGTACAGTTGTATGAACCTTCTTCCGTGAGTTTCTAAGGCGGAGAGAGCCAGGGATGATGCCACTCGTACAGTAAGCCGTACAGAATAAAGCTTACAAAATCCATTCTCAGAGTTAGGGCTAACAGGCATAACTACCTACACTCATGACACCATTAAAACCGATTCTTTTGAAAGAAACTAGAGCTTGCATTGACAAATTTCTGACCAACGAACTAAATTGTCAAAAAAATAAATAAATAAAAATATGCTAGTATCACAAGTGGATATGACGATATCATTGATTGATTAAAGAAAAACTGCCAGGCAGTATAATCACGTCACTAGTCGCTAAGACGCTATGGTGACGGAGATCTCGGCTCATAATATACACGGTCGATAATAGAGTCGGCCCTTTACAGATTCGCCCTATACGTATTTCATTAAGAAATCTCTCATAATATTCTCAGCCCATCACGGAGTCGGCTCACAACACAAAGTCGGCTTTACCTTTGATCTTGTAAAGTGAAAATATCGCATTGTTTGATATTTCTTGTCAATTGTTTAATATTGGAGTTAATCAAAATATATGTCAGCGTAGTCATGCAGCTCATTTGCTCATTTAATCAGATTCAATTAAATAGAACTTGCTGTTCTACAATTTGTACTAATATATCTTAACCAAGTAAATTCAGTACTGATTGATGAATGCAGGGCAGCTTAAGAAGCAAAGAGGGCAAACAGACTCTAATTGGTTCACTCGTATTTCGCCAAAATAAGCCTTCCTGGAAAATCGCAAAAAAAAAAAATAAAAAAAAAATCGCGATATCCAGCGTAAGATAACCTTGTCAACGACGAATTGGCTTACCCATCCTATCGCTGATAGGTTTTTCTAATCGCGATACATCGAAGGAAAATATGCGATCGCGTCGGTGCCAAGTTGGCGGCGCACCCTCTCTGCTGCTATTATCTAAAAATCGTATCAAGACCGACTCGGTATCGTGTTCGAGGATCGTGTAAGTTTATTGTTATAAATCCATGCGGGGATAAGCCCGACTAAATATATTTCTAAACTTAATTATGTCCATATCACCACTACACCAGGTCTGATGAATAGTTCTCAGCTTGTGTGTATCAACTCCGTTAAACACAGCAAGAATATTACAATTATCCCTGATCACTTTAGGAATTTGTGTATACCGATGGGTTACATAAAATCACATCGGTATTTTTGTGCCTGCCTCTGGAAAATATCCTAGCTAGATTTGGTTGTTAAATTGTTAATAAACCCATCAATATCATCACTACTTGGCGCTTCATCGATATCAGTGATAAATTCAACAACATCATCTCCGTTTTATTTAACGATTTTGCATTTTCATTAAAATCCTTTAGTACATCATAACACCGCTGGTCATCTACAGACGGAGCTACCAAATACAACTTATCCCACTAAGCCATCTCATTATCAAATTAAGTAGCAGTTGTGTTTTGCCACTTCCAGATGGTCAAATTATGATCATATGGACAGAATTTGGTAGCGCTGCATGATGCTTGACTGGTTCTTGTTTTCTTGTCGCAGAAAAATCAATTTCATTCATGATATATATAAAAAGAATATGGATTTATATTGTGTGAAATGCAGTTCTCGTACCCCAACAGGTGATCTAAAACCATTACAACAAAAAATAAGAGATCAGCGGTTACGGGTAAGTGTGAACGATGCGGTACAAAGAAATTTAAATTTATTCGCTCACAGTCAAAGTCAAATAATATTATTAAAAAAAAACGAGGAGGTGATATTGCAGCAAAATTAGGAAAATTACCAGGGACTCCGTCGGCTAAATACCCAGGAGAAAAACATATCCCTTGATATAATTACTGTGGCCCTGGGACCCGACTTGATATCAGACTTGACAACCAAGACCAACCAAAACCAGGTGAGTATCCGATAAACGCTATTGATAAAGTGTGTCATGCTCATGATGTAGCTTATAAAAGTAAAGATATACAGCATAGACATATAGCAGATGTAAAATTAATTCACGCGCTAAATTCCATTACGAATAAATCCTTCAAGGAATCATTGGTTAATTGGTTAGTAAGATTCGCGATGAAAGGTAAATTAGCGCTAGGCGCTGGTAATTAATTATAAATGGAATCGATTTATTATTCCAGAAGAGGATATTGGAAAGGTAACGCAGCGATTAGTAAACTCGCTGAAGCAACAAAATTCACAAGTGTTACTGCTAAAAAATGGTTATCCCTACAGGCAATATGGCAAATTTATTAACCGCCACCTAAACAAATTCACTTTGCACATTTTGATGTTGGAGTTCCTAATGAAGTTCATCAAGCTGATATATTATTTCTACCACATGATACCGTTAAAATCCAAAGACGTCAAATAACATACAAGTACGCGCTAACTGTAGTTGATGTTGCAAGTAGATACAAAGAAGCAGAACCGTTGTCAACAAAGACAGCAACTGAAGTAGCTTCTGCGCTTAAATAAATTTATCAACGTGGACCTCTATGATGGCCACAGCTGTTACAAGTTGATCCTGGCAAAGAATTTCAGTGTTCAGTATCGTCGTTGATGAAGCAACATAACGTCACCATCAGACGAGGGCATACTGAAATTCATCGTGATCAGGCAATTGTTGAACGATTTAATCGCACACTTGCTGAGCGGTTATTCGGATATCATTGGAATTCATTCAAGACAAGAGATCTCGTGAATGGGTTGCAAGATTACCAAATGTGATAACCGCGTTAAATAATGAGATTACTCGAACAATCAACATGAAACCCATTAGCGCAGTCACAAAAAACATATACCCGTACAACGACGTGATTTTTCAACAGAGCCAGTGCTGGGCAATGACATTGTGAGATATTTATATGAGCCCGGTGAACTTCAAGGCGGTAAAAAAAGAGCGACTTACCCTATTTGGAGTATCACGACACACAAGATATCTAACATCACAAGATCTACTGGTAGACCAGCAATCTACAGACTGGATTCAACTGCTCCTCAACGTGGACACGTGAACAATTACAAGTAATTCCCGAAGACACACAATTACCACCGCGATCACTTAACTAGCGCCCCTACGTCGATTACATTGAAGACAGGTCAACATAGTATTTTCTCGTGTATGACTGCGGCTGTTATCTTTTCTGTCTAAGGTAAATTGTCTTGGATTATTACTCGAGTAGTGCCATAATATTATACAATTACAGCTCGCACAGTGATTATTCTGCCGTTGTTTCAGCGCGTTAATAAATTAAACGTCGAGATCAAAGTCGCGTTTGTTTGTTTTTTTTGTCACTTTGTTTATAGCCAGTCAATTTTTTTCTTATTATATCCTTGTCAATATCATCATTGATCACTGACGAGTCCATGACGATTCTCCGCAGTTGAGATATTTTTCTAACTCGAGACACTGCAAGATAAACTAAGTTCGACCATTCGATACGATCATCAACGATCCAAACAACTGTATCAGTAATAGTTAATCCTTGAGATGAGTGAATCGACATTGCGTATCCTAGCGTCCACGGAGATTGGTCAGCGTGTAGAGCATCCTCAACAACACTGACATCAACTGCGACAATATCATTTAATACGAGATTCTGTTTCCTTGATTCGGTCTGTCCTGGTATATCAACGTCAATATTCTGCCGTCGCGTATCAGCTGGTCGATAACACAGCGGCACTGGCAATGTTGGAAATTTTTCTTTATGTAACTGAAACAACCGCTGTTGAAGTGTGTCTCTATCTTTCTACTTGCCACTATCAAATCGTGTGGTCTCCACGTATCCCAAAAGTCGTTCAAGGAAGTTTCTGAAATTATTTTACGCGCTATTTCACATTGAATTTTATTCGGTTGTAATCTGATTAATTTTTTTAATTCTTTTAATTCTGCATCAAGAGATCTATGATCATCAGTTATTTCTTCAACGTAGTCTACAAAATTCTTCAACCAATCGTGTGGAGATGGTCCAACAAACGGTGGTGGTTGGCCGTGATCGCCGCACATTATCACAGCTGTATTTTTCAATAACAACCAATCGAGAAATGTTTTTAATATTTCCAACGACACTGCACACTTCATCCCAAATGATGATCTTTGGAATATATTTCTCTCCCATTCGATCGGGAGTAAATGTGCCACCGCTGTATTTGAAAAAGCTGTGATAAGTACAGGAATTTACTCCTCGTTGTTTCATCTCCTTGGCAAGTCTGTGTGTTTGTGTTAGGATACTCATATCATCGTGTTTCTGTCGAAACAATTGGATCACTCGAGTTGTTTTACCAGAACCGGGGTCCGTTCAAATAAACGTTTTTGTGTCTGGATACTGGATCATACATAGATGGCTCTGACGATAATTCTGATATCTCATCGCTGCGATAACTATCTTTAACCGCAACATCCGTGGATTCACAATAACAATGTAACATTTCCTTTTTTATTCTCCACGAACCCCATGATTCATTAGTGCTTGTGAAACGAGCCAGTAATACTGAATAT
This sequence comes from Sinohyriopsis cumingii, assembly GCA_028554795.2. NCBI lineage: Eukaryota > Metazoa > Mollusca > Bivalvia > Unionida > Unionidae > Sinohyriopsis > Sinohyriopsis cumingii. The sequence continues at coordinate 37,532,573 of CM068831.1, read as the reverse complement.
ATTTTATTCAAGTAAAATGAATCCGTTGCAACTCTAACTGCAGTGTCAGGAAATCTATTTATCATCGATAGCAAATTTATAGAAACATAAGCGAGCATCGAAGATCTTAAATGTGCATACTGAAGAGATTCTCCATCAGTGTAACTAACAATTGTGCCCAACCGTGTTCCGTCAACAAGTAAGCGTCTTCCCTATTGCAAAATATATTTCTCGCAGCGGCATCAGCAATTATAAAATCTAATTCAACATCCATAATCAATCGTACGTGATGCCGTTTATGATCATATGCACCACCCTGAGTAAATTTACGTTATTTTTCTAACGAGATCTTTTGCGGATTTTTCACTGTTGCTGAGTTTAATCCTGAGAATATTAGGAGCATTATCGACGATGACATCAACAGGAGTATTTGGACATTCCTGCTTATATTCTTCGATGACCTCATCTACACTGATACTCTCCGGTGTTGGTAACCAAACCGATGTCTGCGTCCGATACGATATAATTGCTTCACTGACCATCAACGATATTAATAAGTTACTGTCAAGCATATATCGTAATAACACTATTGGTGCCCAGCGTCGTTCCGAGAAGAGTCTACCAAACCAAACATAACAACACGGACGAAGATTCTTAGCGAATTCAAACTACACGAGTGAATCATGTCAGGTCAAAATCGGGTAATGGATCATTAATCGCCACTCGTGTCATCTCGTTTGTAGGATGTCCGAATCTTTAATAATATCCAGCACACTCACCCATCCCGAGAAAACTTCCCGGATAACATGCGACCATGTCCACCGAAATGACATCCTTGTGGTTATATTCGGTATTTCACAAACCGCCATGTCCATATTCAATACAACTTAACTGAACATCTTCGAGGAACTCAGCGCGTGTTGGTCTCCATGAATTTCTCTCTCTCTAGCGGCGTGGGCAGCAACTGACGGGACTGTAAAACAATTTTTTAATAATTGCTCAGTATTTTCTGAATATCTTTCAGCGAGTTTTCTCATTGCGAGTTGGAGAGATTCTTTACGAGATAAATCACCGTTGGGTCTTACAAATTGATTGTTTTCTTCATCTTCGGAACTCTTAAACAACCACACTGACTCTGGGGAGTAAAATCTTACGACACGATATTTTACTGCGTTAGTCCACGCGTGAGCGTTATGATCAATAATTTCAATTGGTGTCCCTCTCGATTTATTGGGCGATTCATATAAAACCTCTCCGGTTAGTGTTTTTACTACCATTGGAAATTTTAATTTACTTGATAACTCAGCGACATCGTTTACTGACGCTCCTGTATCCTTGACCGATTTAGCCCACTTCGCTATTTTTTCACGTCGCAGATCAGTTAAACCGATTCCACGCTTCGCATTAGTAAAATATTCCATTACTCGCTCGGCTACACAATTCCATGATGAAAATTTCATCGGGGCAAGATCATTAATGTTAGGTCTATCATTTAGTTGATAAATTCCATAAATAACCGCGGACACAGGATACGATCGAGCGTAATATGGTCTGTCAATCCCAGTTAACATTCCTGGTTTGGAATCTTTACTTAATACAGCAGTTTTTCCATTAGCATGGACAGGATCACGTTTGTCACGGATAATCCACGTATCGGAATCGGCTTGCACAATAAACTTTATTCTGAGAAGATATTTCTGATTAAGGTAATCGATAATCGCTTTCACTCGTGTATCGTTCATTGTAGCATCATTGACAGAGTCGTCGCGTATAATCTTAAATGTAGACAACACGTGAGATGCTCCATCAGCACGAAATTCTTTTTTGGCATCCCTGATAATATCAATCAGAAAAGTCAGAGCTTGCCTCAGCGAATTAGGGGTTAGTCTGTCAAGATCGAATCTAGAAGCTTTCCAGGGCTTGATTGCAGATAATCTCTCAAACTCATCCATATATAATTAAGACAAACATTTAAATAAAAAATATTATAATTACAATGTCTCAGACAAGAAATAAATGTAAATGGCTTATGGTGGGTTCATTGACCACTTGTAATAAATCCTGCGTTAACAAATTCTACGGGCAACATTTGCAGTGCGTTCGTAATGGAAGCTTAGGACCAATACCTTGTCTGCGATGTGGTGTCGGAGTCCGGGGACAAATATGGCTATGTGTGCATCATGGGGGTAAGCGATACAGGGAACTCAAAAGATATTATGATAAAAAAAATAATGACAGTGATAGAGTTATAGAACGTGAAGAGGATTATTTAAATAAGTTCTTAGTCAAATTATGATTTAGAAAAATACATTATATATAATGGAGCAAAAAAGATTTGACAGACATCCTATCATCAAGGATTATGAAGCGTCTCGTGATGGTGTAGTTAGACATTGTAGGTCGAAAAAACCAGTTGGTTTTGTTAGTAATACTGGTTATCTTAGATTTACTGCTGGGAGAAAGAAGTATCACAATCACAGGTTTGTATACGAGTGTTTCTTTGGGGTGATCAAAGATGGTCTTGTGATCGATCACATCAACAGTATAAAAACCGATAATTCTTTAGCCAATCTGAGAGCTGTCACGCAAAGTCAGAATTGTAAATCTGGTAATACCGGCTGTAATGATAAGAGCGCCAAAGCAGTTGTATCCATAAATTTAGAGACCAGCGAAGAAATAATATTTCAATCAATGAATTCGGCTGGCAAATATTTTGGCATTTGCATACCTTCAGTACGACGTGTCGCAGAAAATATATATATATCTGCATTCTCAAAGAAATATAACCCAAAAGTTATTTTCAAATATCATTAAGGGAGAGCTAAGATGTAGTATTTACTAACTACTTATTTAATTATTTTGGGTCAGAAAATCCTATTCACATGCTACTTCTTTTTCGACCTGAGCGAACGGAGATAATTCTGTAATATAGCTTTCTCCGTAGTTGTAGTCGTAATTAACCACCTACGTCGTAATTAAGGATATTTATGGTTTCTAACTTACAGACACAAAAAATAACTACGGTTACACATTGGACAACAGTGAGTTGTTTTTAGATCCGTTACAGAAATATACAGTGTATTTTTTCGGTTATTTTTAGATCCGTTGCAGAAATATACAGTGTTTTTTCTCGGTTATTTTTAGATCCGTTCCAGAAATAAACGATTTTTTTCAGAAACAGTCGGAGGTATGGACTAATGTTATTTTATCAGAGTAATTTTAATCAGTACTGTCTGTATTACACGTCTCATGCGGTAACTACATAACAATTTTTAATCATATACCAGTAGATTAGAGCCATGCGCAGTGGTAGTGCGGCCGATTCTCGTTCTGGGGTCAGCGGTTCGAATCTCGTAACAGGCATATTGTCGACGGTACCTATTTATAGGGTTTTTCTATATATAGTGGGGGTGCCAGAAGTCCATGTACATCTCTCATCACGTCAAATACGTGGTGAGTGCGTCTTTTGCACTTACCCCGGGATTTCATCTTGAGGTGTGTGTACGCGAATGCATTTCGCTACTAAAATAAACAGTAGCGTGGATGTATAAGCTCTAAGTCACATGGGTACCCACAAAAATAACATTCGGAAAGAATGCGGCCAAAAAGAAACGGTCATGGGGTGCAAGAAAGGTTTCAAAAGAAGACAAAAATAGTCTCAAAAAACAAAAGTCTCAAACAATGACAAATATCTCCCATGAAAGACACACAGGCCAGTGCAGGGACCCATGAATGATAACCGCTCATCATAGCTACTGTTTATTTTTGGTCTAAAATATTTTTCTTTTAAATGTATAATATTCGGTATATATATATAATGAATTACGAAAATATTAATGATGTAATTGTTGCTATTAAAAAATTAGAACATGACGGTATAAATTATAATGATGAATTATATCCCGAAAAAATTATTTTTGATTTTGAAACACTGCAGGAGGCTAAACATGAAGGAAGGTATATTTTGCCATCCCAATATAGATTTATAAAGAAGATTCAGACGTCTATGTATCAATCTCTAGCCACAGTAGAAGAAACGCGAATAAAGGAATTTGTTTCGTTGTCGCGTGCAATTGATAAAATTAGGTCACAATTATCTCATGAATATGAAGCAAAGAAGATAATTAATACTCGTGTGAGGCAATTAAAAAAATTATGTCAGATCGTGAAGCGATCGAAAACGAAAGTTAGACTCGTTGATTTCCATCAAGCAAGTACTTGGAATTTTTTTTTTTTGTTTTTTTTTTGTTTTTCACTGAAAATTGTTGGATTTCCATGATTTTTACTAGTAAATACCCTATCAGAATTAGCAAATCGAATAATTTCCATGACTTTTACTAGTAAATACCCTCTCAGAATTAGCAAATCAGTCGATGTGCAAAATATATATATAAATAAAATATTTTTACTATTGCCCGTGCACAAAAATAAAATTATTATACTTGCTTGTGAAATCAGTCGATTTACACGATTTTTGGCTACCTACATACCCTTCAGAATTGAGAAATCAGTCGATTTGCACGATTTTGACTATCTAAATACCCTTCAGAATTGAGAAATTTGACAGATTTTCAGTAAAAAATAAATTTTTATAACATTTTTGTAACTCTAGCGACAGTCAGTCATTAAAAATAATCCACATTACTGTCAGGAGATTTTTTTATACTGTTTTCTTGAATCCCTGAAAATTTTCACGATTGGAAATCTTTACGATCTCACAAGTAAATTAACATTTACCGTTTCATTTCTCAAATCCAACAAGTGGCCCAATTGGTCTGTTAGTTTGAAATTTATTCTTGATAACAGTGGATTATGGCATCGTAGATAGACCGGATTGATCGGTTCTTGTACAATCAGATATCCAGGCGGTTATTTTGGTGTGAATGAATAAAGAAAAATCCTTGCTGCGCTTGATTTGACATTGTTGTGTCCGTGTTGTAACTTCCATCGATTACATCACACACAAGATTGACCGCGACCATCGGGGTTATATTTACGATTTAGAGGATACATGTCGTCCTTGCCCCTCTGGGTCATTATTATGCCGGAGAATAGTTGCCGGTGATGTTATTCTTTTCCAGATAGCAAGTATTTTAGGAAAGAACTCATCAATGATATCATTAACGATTTTTTTAGTTTGTCGATTCCAAAGATGGGTGTCTTAAATGCTGGTAAATCCGCCTCGGTTATTTTATATTGATTGAGAAATAATTGTTCTGGGTCCTGTAGGATGGTCAACGAGATCATCACCGCGTTCATCCTTGTTCGAAATAATAACATGATTGATGTATTCAAGATCCGACATAACACGATTGAAATGGTACATCATTTCAATGATTTGTTGCTTTATATCATCGCTGTAGTATTGTGCCGTGCTGGAAAATAAATTTTGTAGTTTGCTGATTAATTGTTTGGCTTCAGCGGCAGCAGGATCGGAAAATGATTGAATAAATTTTTCATGAAGATGGGATCTAATTTATCGTCATAGGTGTACAATTGTCCCACTATTCGGGGATAATATCCGCCGAGGTAGGAACGCCGTTCTCCCTCCAGTGGGAAATACCTAGCAAAAATAATCTTCAGTCCACTAGTCTTTTCCCTCTTTCCACGGATATTTATTTCGATATTTTGGAGTTGTTATAAAGTTCTTCTCAGGAGTCTTAAATTTATCCTGGGTTGGTTCAGGTGGTCCTTGATATTCCGGTGGGATTTCAGGCCAACCTACACTGTTCTGATCGATGACTGGTATATATCCACGGCGTAGTCGGGGGAGTTTATTTCAATTGCGGATGACAGCGTTGGTTCGTGAGCTGTTATTGCTATTTTGGATTCTTTCCAGGTGATATTTTTTATTCGACGTTGTAATTCCTCATTGATTTCTTCGATTTGATAGCTACCGGTTGGTATTCCAACAGCATTCCAGTCGATTGTACCATCTTGTTTATTTTATTTGCAAACACAAACGAATTATTTGCTGGCAATCAACCAAATGACTTTGATCTGATATTTGGCCAACTGTGGTATACTCGTAATTGTGTCAGCACGATCTCGCTCACCGGAATCGCAGTTGGAAAATTAATACTGAATTCAGGCTTGTTTGAGCTTACTGTTATCATTGTGGTCCCTGCTGAAGTTGTATTTGCGGCTATCTGCTGAAGTAGTTCTGTCATTATTCATTTTCCTTGTTTTCAAAAGGTGGGACTCGGACTGCTTGCAGTCTGCGTATGTCTTAACCATTGACGCGAGTTCGGAATCTGATATTTTTTCATCGTTGAGGCTTGATGATATCAGCGACGATAATTTTGAGCATGCTGCTGCTGTGTTTAATCGTGTAACCGCGTCATGGTATTATGTGCTCGTGCACGTTGATATCTTTTTCGCGATAATATTAAAAACACCTGCAAGTGCAGCCGATGATGAAACGCATATTGTTACTGCGATTGCAGTTGTTACTTGCGTCAGCGCTGATAATACTACTCCGGTGGATGCAACTAACGCGGATACCGAGTATACTGCAACGTCAAGAATGACTGCTCGTCGCTTATATTTTTCTACTTTTGTTGTATATTTGTCGATGATGGTTTTTAACTCTGATTGCCATTCGCGTACTTGATCGTATCTATATTGCTGGACATTTAATGTTGTCGTTGACTCCGTTTTTGTCAATGCCATTATTATTTTACGCAGTAACCAATTGAGGTGTTTCAGCTACAAATTCCAAACACCACCAGTAAGATGTTGCGGTTAATTTCTTATCGGCTGCTTCCAGTATAAATGTTTCTTCGGTTCCGCTATTTAATATGATAGACACAACCCCGGAAAACTTGTCGGTGGAATGACGCCAGGGATACGTTGCAAATAGTTCAAATTTTGCATCAGTGAATACAGACAACCTGTACACACCAGTAACTGTTGCGGTATATTTGATAGCATTATTTTCTTTTGACCATGTTGCGAACCCGGATGATACTGTGTATACTATGTTGGTAATATGCCCGGGAGTAACTCCAGGTGAGATTTTAATCAGACTAATTTTGTTAACAATCTCAGGAGTTCCACTTACGACATCTTTGAGTGTTTTCTTGATCGTGTTAATGCTAGTTTTGATATCAGAGAGTTTTGCGTCAACGGTCAATGGGGCACCAAAGAATTCCTCTGCAGTTTCATTAATTTTTTTAAAGTTTCTACGTAGATTTGTAAAGGCGTTTACGTGAACGTCATTTACCGTCTACGGTGCCGTGGTTAACGTCAACATATTTTTGTTGCGACACCCTCTGGGCATGTTGGATCCGCTAACATCACTATTTTATTTCCATTCATGTTGAGTTCACCTGTCATTGTGTCACCGGTGTTTTATAAACGACTAGCAAATATGGTTCCGACGGTTGTAAACAATGTGTCAACATACATTTTTGTTGCGGCATCTTCGGCGGATGTTGGATCTCGTAGAACTGTTATCTTGTTTCCAATTATGCTGGGTTCACCTGTCATTGTGCCACCGGTATTTTTTAAGCGATTAGCAACACTTACTGCGATTTGATCTTTGATGCCGGCAATTGACATACTTGAGTCTCTGATTTTTCCGCTGTCAGTGAATACAGGAATGTTACCCGGGGTAGCTCCAAGAACCCTGCAAACTATGTCATACCATTTGATATCGCTGGTTTTTAGTTTGCCATATCGGTCCTGAAAAATAACAACCTCATCTGGGTCTATCCCGGAGAGGGTTAAAAGATTATCAATCTCATTTTTGGTCACATATTTTGATAAATCCACGTCGACGCGATTTTTACTTTTACTCGTGCTGAGAGATCTTCAGTAAATATCAACCATTATTCTTTAGGGATTGTTTAAAATGTTAAATCGTTCCGCGGTGTACTCGTGCACGACTTTGTGAGGTGGTTTGGTTGATTTTGATAACGCGTCAAGTACATTAATTATTTCACGGCCACATATCGGAGGATCAGTTAGTGTTTGTGTTGGTAGCGTTGAGTACCAAACTGGAATGGGAGCGGAAGTGCTTTGTACGTATTTTAGAAATTCAACTGGCGGTGCTAACCCATACGAATTGAAATAAACAATTCCACGTGGATGTATCGCGTAAGCAACCCAGTGAGTTCCAGGACGTTCGCTGTTATCGAGATTAATAATTCCAGTTTCTGGATTATTCGGTTGGCTCGGCAACTGATCTCGCATAAAAACACCTCTAAAATCTTTTATATTTAATTGCTTAGCAGCATCGAGTAAATCAAAATTTGACATCGGTGTCAACGGCGTTTGGGGTACCATGAGGGCGGAGTTCCTGGAAGTCTTGGACCAGCTCCCTTTTTTTTACATCCTTTTCCAGTTGCTTTCTTTAATGCCATTACATCAGCTGTTCCAACAGCACCTAACGCGGCTGCTTTTGCGACAGCTGGAGCAGCAGCAGCTATCAGCGCTGGTATTGCTGCAAGAAGTGGAAATATACCACCGGTTTTAATCATGTCGCTGATGGCTTTTGGAGCGAAATCAAATTGAACTCCGATTTTTGCTTGCTGCGCTTTATTGAAATATTTTAGTTGAGTTTTAGTCAACGATAATTTGTTTGGACCACCACTACCAATTTGATCTCGTTTTAGTGTTATCGTTGCCCCGGTTGCGCTCGCGTTTTTTGATTGTAATTTTTTCACCTGACCGGGAGTCAGAGTGACATTAACGTGACTATATGACATTTTATAATTAACGCGATTGGTCTAATTGTCTACATGTTTTCCACTGGTACATCAACGACTCTCATTCGTCCACCAACACCTTCAAGTAACATTGTTTTATCGCTGAGTATAACAGCAATTGCTCTGTAATTAACACCACCACCTGTGTTTGCGCTAGCTCGAAAATGTATATCAAAGACAGATTGCTTAACTAAATCAAGATGTTCCAGCGAAAAGTAATAAATCGGATGCAACGATGTAAAATCTAACTGAAATATTTGCAAACCAGTATCAATATTTTGTTCACGTCCCATAAATGTCATCAAACGATGATATGCACGTGCTACATAATTATGTTCAAAATTCAATAATATATCCTCGGATGGTTCTTGATTTCCGTTTATTCTTAAAGATACTTCAGAAACACCAAGTTTGTCAAATGCCATTGGATTTCCTTCTTGATTGTTTAATCGTACAACATTTTGAAGAGCAACAAAGATATGACTTGGCGCAGAAACACCCTGCTGTGATGCAATATGCCATGCTTTGAACACTATCGGTAGTTGTTGTTAACCACGATAATATTGATTTACCGCCTTGATCCATAAAAGAAAAGAGCCGCTGTTCTTCAGCGAGTGATGGAGTCATTACCGGAATCCACAATGAGAGTTTAAATAATATTACTTTACCATCAGATTGCTATGAACCACCGGCCATACATTAGCGTCAGCGTTGTCGGCAAAGTTTCTTGGTCGTCTTACAATATCAGGTCTCCCATCGGGATGGTCAGCATTATCCTTGGCGAACATCATAGTCGGACCAGCTGATCTAGTATAATCATCTGAATATCTTGCTAGGCCTATAATCGTTGTAGCAACGTCAACATTATCTTGGATTGTCTCAATTTCTTTTCCATCAATCATATATATAGCACTTTTGACTAACGCCATGATGCCATTATTAACAAAGCCAACTCTGACATTGGCTCCGTATTCTGTATTAGCGATAACGTTTGTTACAGGTTCACCTTCGACTTCAATAAATGCTTCAGCGGGCAAGAAATATCTACTTGTATCCTGAACTTGTAATTCAATTCGTCCACGTTGATTTGGCTGTCGTGCTTCATAAGAATAATACTGATAATCACGCACAGACTAATCCTTGAGTACTGGTGCATCCATGTCAAATACTGGGTCAGATATACGTTTAAGCATTTTATTATAATTTATTATCTTCCAAAACGAAGACCACTTACTGATATCAGACTTGTATTTATTTGTTCAGCCCCTTGATTTATCAGCGCTGCTAGTTTTTGATTTGCGGCTTGATTTATTACTTTATTGACATTTGCAGGTATCACTTCAGTGCTTGGTAATTTGACTGGCTGTGGTGGTCTGCGTATTAATCCTGCTAGTCTGTCCTTGATTGCCAAGAACGCTTTACTGGCAACGTTACCAATAGCACCAGGAGCTTTATCACGAGCAACGTCAATAGCTTTCATTGATAATTGTTTTGCGATTGGTACTGCTTTGGGAGCTATCCTTCTGAATAAACCCTGAACAACATCACCGAGTCCATCTCCTTAAGTTGCTTTATAGGTTGGTAATCGCGAGTTTATCACCCTAACCTCTACGGGTCCACGGTGAGCATTATGTATAATCATCTTATTTGTTATTCATTTATCTAACAACTAGTCACTATGATAGTCATCAACGATTTCATCAATGAGCCCCCGATAAACATTAATGTCCATGATACCGCCTTGAAATAATCGTCGACAGATATCAGCTGCTTCATTAATTATTTCTGGTGAGTTATTTCCAGCTCGTTTTCCTCCTATGAGAACTTCTAGCCGTTCCACATCTCGTACTATGTTTTCGGGGCATGGTGTTACTATTCCTGATCCGGTTTTTGTACTAGTCGGCTGTGTTGTTATCGGTGTTGTTTTTAACGGTGTTTTTTTTAACGATGTTGACAGATTTGCGGTTACAACAGGACTTGCAAGACCCTTGCTTTAACATCTTTCTTAAATTGTGTAAACTCATCTTCGTACTTTGCTGTGATCCGCTGAATATTTTTATGTGCAGCAAACACCAACTGTTGCCACTGGTCATAATTCAACGGTGGTGAACCCGGTTCCAGGTAACGGTCATGATCATTAAATTCTCCTACAAGATCAACCGCGTTATCGTAATTTTTCAACCTGATATTTTTTGCCGTATCCTCCCTGATTTTTGCTTTACCACATTGGTATTCCGGCGGAACTTCGGCTTCAGGTGACGTTTCTGGTGCATCTACGAAAACTTCTCCGGGCGGTCTTGTTGCAACTTCCTTGATAGCAGTGGTCGCCCTAGCGGCTGCCTCAGCGGATCTTTCAGCTGCGGCTGCTAACCGCCTTGTTGCAACATTTTGTTGTTGAGCAGTACGCGCTAACGATGTAGTAACAGGCTTAAATAATAGTGCAGATGATTCTGCGAAACCTTCTTGTGCTTGCTGATGTTCTTGACGTTTTTGTCTTACAGAATCATGAACAGGAAGAAAGTTTTTGATTGCTTCTAATCGCTCTCGAGTTAATCTAGTGGTATATGCTTCTCCGATATTTGCCATTACTGATATAATGATGATTTAATTTATAGCAATAGAGAGGGTGCGCCTCCAACTTGGCACCGACGTGATCGCATATTTTCCTTCGATTTATCGCGATTAGAAAAACCTATCAGCGATAGGATGAGTAAGCCAATTTCGTCGCTGACAAGGTTGTCTTACGCTGGATATCGCGATTTTTTTTTTTTTTTTTTTTTTTGCGATTTTCCAGGAAGGCTTATTTTGGCAAAATACGAGTGAACCAATTAGAGTTCTTCGCCCTATCTGCTGCTCCTTAAATGTAAAATAAATGTTAAGACGAGGATGGTTCATCCTACGGACTTCCACGGGTACTAAATTGGGTCAAGAAAAGACGTCGTCGAATATTTACTGCTGTTAATTGTTTAGTAAAAATAAAGAAATTGTATATGGTTTATAATGACAGAGGTAATAAGACAGGGCCAAAATGCAAAATTCTGTACTAAGAAAATACATTAAAAATTACATTAAAATTTACAAATATTTGCTATATTTCTGTGCTTTTTTTTCTTTTTGTTTAAAAATATATATTTAATTCAATTAACATCGCGGCATTACAAGGATAGAGAAAACTGGAAAATATTTACCGTTAATACAAATTGTACGGTATACGGATGGGAAGTACGACGGTAATCAGATACACACGTGTTAAGACATGTTTACAATCACAAGTAGTAATGTTTTATCTTCAGCTCAGTTAACTATTAACACAGCAGCAGGACAATGACAGTTTCAAAGTGTTGATTATACAGTATATAGGTTAATACATCTAGGATTATGATTACGTCCTTCTATTTTTATTTTGCAACATAAATGACCGTTGAAAGACGTGACCAAGTACTCAGTGGGACAATTTGGGTAGGCCGAGCTCGTTATGGGCCGAGAACGTTAATGGGTCGACTCTGTATGGGCCGAGTAGAATCTGACGTTATCATACATGCTGGTGGATATACTGTCGGATAGTAGAATGACGTAAAATTAACAAGTATCCCTGCATTGATTTCATGTAAGATTTTGAGGCGGTGTATGGGCATTTTCCATCCCATTGTTTTAGTATGATTACATCCATATATAGACTATTATTTAAAGTTGCTGTGTTTCATGATTTATCTCTTTTTACTTGCACCACTATGTTACAGTATATCATGTCCGGTTTCCTTCGTTCGTGTAGTGTGGTAATACCAACCGATAGATTGACCCCAACTGAATAAAAATTGTATTACTCAAATTATTGTAATTTGGTACATGACGATACTTGTACATTTCAAGCGTCGGTTCAAGGACGGCTTCATTGTATATAACTGACGATACTTGTACATTTCAAGTGTCCTTTCAAGGTCGGCTTCGCTCTATATACACTGAGATGAACTGGCAGATTAATCAACTTAACCTTTGACATCATCATCAGTTCATAAGCTAGTACAAATGACATGTAATGGGTAACGGAAAGACTGCGTGCTAATGCATTTTTCACATACGTTCTGAAATACCTTACTTGACACCAGCCTCTGTCTAATCGGAAAGGTAGAAAAATTACTTTTCATGAAAGCGTCACATGTTACAGCCAAAGAAGTATTTTAGAACGATAACGTAACACGTTATACATGTGTATTGAGCATAAAAATACTTCAGTAATGTTTCTGAATATCTAAGTACAAATAAGAAAAGTATAAAATCTTCATTACATCATCATCATATATCTCAATTTTGTCTCTAATTTTACAGCAGCAAGATGAGAAGGAAATAACTGAATGCGCATGTTTTAAAAGTATTTTTCGGGTTTGTTGTATATTAGTAAAATTGTATTGACTTACACTAGTTTCTTTGAGTTAAAAAAATCCTTTGTGTAGAGGTTATGCGTCAGTTTACGGTATATCAAAAGCCGTAAAGAGAACAAAGTCATAAGCATTGCGAAAAGATTCTATTTTGCTTTTGTTTCTACCTGTTCTGGAAATTGCGCAGGGAACAGCTTAAATTACAGTCATTTGTCATGAACGAACTAATACATTCGCTGATACATACCCAATCTACGTAGAAGCCCCTTTTTAAATAGACTTCCAGACTTGCTTTTCTTCTCAAGAATTGTCAAAATTATATTAATTATATCTCTTGTTTCAGCACATATAGGCATGACAATATTGATTCCCCCACTTTGGGTTAAAGGGACTGTTACCATCTTTTACCAAAATTTGGGCACAGAAAAATCGAGGGAAAACATGTAAACATTCTTACATAAAACCGATAAAGTTATGAATTTTCTGTAAATCACACAACTGTAAACTGTATCGTAGCAGAAAATTGATTTGCTTTTGTATCGAAAGTAATGAATGAAAATGTAGTAGACGTAAAAGAGTTCTAGGACCTGTCCTACTCCTGGCACAAACGTTTAGTATTTTAAACTATTGTGTCTGGACACGCCAACCAACATCCCCCACTAATGGGTTGGTCCAAAACTATATTTGCCAAGTCGACCGATCCCCCAACGAGGGCGACCAAAGCTGGGGCTTTTGCAATGCAGCCCTGCCACTCAATAACTATAACATGAGTTACCATTGTTTTTCACAAAAATTTGGCGCGAGTTTATGATTTGAAGAAATAAGCGTGAGAAGGTAGACCGCTTGAACAAGACATGATGCTCAGTGGCAAGAACAAGTGTGGGAAAGAGGTTTGTATTAAAACAATATGTTGGCGTGTAATGCTGTACTCATGCTACACTGAGCAGGAATGATATGTGATTGGCCGTGCTAAAATGTAGGGTCTATTTTAGCTCTGATCATCGGATCTGCGTAAACGTTAGCGGTAATAATGTGGCACAGAGCCTGAAACGGATAAGGAACAAGGCAAAGATGCTGTTTAATATGGTTCCTTGCTAACTGCAGGATGTTCAAGAACGCAATATAAAGTTATGCGTAGGTAGACACAAAGATTGGGATAAACTTTTACGACATTATGTTTGAGATGCGTAACGGACCGCACCGTTCCGTTACGTCTTCTATGTGTAAATTTCAGAATCCAGTTCCGTCACCAACACGTGTTGCTGACAAATCTGTCAGACTTCGTAAAGAGTTAGTGTATTGCCGACATGGTTGTGAGAGATAATAGCGCCCCGGTACCCACAAAGCACAGGCTCGAAGCAGACTCTTTAGCATTTCCTAATGCCATGGCGCCACGTGCGGAGGACGTCATCAACAGGGTGCTAGTGAGACCTGACGGTCTTAAGTTTAGCCTAATGTTGACGCACAGCTGAAGAAACCTGTGTCCGGACTGAAAAACGTCGAAAACGAAGATGATCTGGCAGACTTCATTAAAGTACATTCAGCCGCGAGCCTTTATCAGTTTGAAAAATAGCGACCACCAGTGCTATTCTGTTAGCCGTATTCTCTGCAGACGAAGGCGTTCTTGAACCTGCCACAGTTAGCAAGGAAGCATATCAATGTGGCAGGCCAGGCATGTACCGCCGTAACCTGGAAGAGCTAAACTTCGAAGGGCTTCACTACCTAGTCAAAGTGAGCGACAACGATAAGTCCAAGCGCCTCTTTTCGAGTATCTGGGTGTACGTCTTCGACTGGAAAAATGTCCTGAGGCCTCTACGCATCGAGGAGGAAGTAGATCCAAAACATGAACCTGCTATTGATTACAGAAGAGCCACTATATCTGGATAAATAACCTAAACCATCTGGTATTCAAGCACAGCAAACGCAAGCAGAACCAGCACGTCTACCGCCGGTGTCCCCACGTCAACAGTCAGGAGATGACCTATCATAAACTCACACCATATATGACTTTCTCGCTGGAGCAGCTGAAGTTCTTCGATAGCATGCAGTTTTGGAGCTGAAGTTTCCAGAAGCTGTTTAAAAACCTGGCCATGGCGGGCAATGAGGAGTTTCATATCACTTTGCAGCACACACGCGGAGACATAGTCTCCGTAGGTGCAGGTGGTTATACCTGTAATAATACACAAGAAGTCGTAAGCGATTGAAAGAAACGAAGCTTCTGAAGCCAGATTACCCGTAAAGACACAACTGAAAAAGCCATGAGCATATGCTGAACGTGTGGAAAACATTTTTTCTTTAGCCAGAGCCCTACTAAGCTTAGACTGTCTATTAAAAGCCACAAGTGGTCATCTCGAGCTGTTACAGGTATTAGCATACACCTGTTTGCTGAGATGTGCGTCTGACAAAACATTTTGATGGATAAATGGCGTCACGCGAAAATTCTCATTAAAACTGTGGATTGCTAAGCAAGAGCAGCTATATGTCGATCGACCTTTCCTAATTAGAACCGCTCGAGGACGTACCAAACTATATTATCGATTAGATCTGATTACAATGAGTACCAACCGGCTGCATCACAGAAACTGTAGACGTTACTGATCGATTAGCACCAATGGCCAAAGCAGAATTATTTACAAATGTCAGAAGTGTTAAACACACTGTTTAGGGCCTCTATAACGACAGGCAGCTGTTTCATTCACTCAGTCATACGCGTTGTAATTTCGCTGTCTGAAAGAAACGTCTCATGCGCATATTTTGGTACCCGAACAGCAGCTCCACACTGGCTTGCTCTTAGTAGATGTCTGCCTTAACCTGCCTTACATGCACGCCAT
This sequence comes from Sinohyriopsis cumingii, assembly GCA_028554795.2. Taxonomy (NCBI): domain Eukaryota; kingdom Metazoa; phylum Mollusca; class Bivalvia; order Unionida; family Unionidae; genus Sinohyriopsis; species Sinohyriopsis cumingii. The sequence goes on along the minus strand of CM068831.1, from coordinate 37,516,676 downwards.
GCATAGCGAAAAGCTGCGACACATGTCACGAACTACTGTCTTGTGATAAGCTGTGGAAGTTTGGTCCACATTAGAAGTCTATGATTTTTTATTCGTGCTCATACTTTGGAATGCTGCGTGATGGTCAAGGACTTGGCCACCTTATTATGACTGGTGATTCAACCTGAGTAAGCCCAGATTGGTACGTGAATCGCCCAACTTTGTCATTCTTTATAAACATGAAGTCGGCTATTTGCACATCGTTATGAACTCAAACCAAATACTGTGATTGGAAGATTTTGCTCAGTACGGGCATATACATGTGCCGTACAGTCTACTTGCTGAGCCTGTCTCTGGCAGCATCTTTTGAGACGTTTGCGTCTTCTACAAACTTGCTAATGGCTGAAACTTTAGTATACTGCAGTGAACTTACTCGTTGTTAAGTCTTCGCGGCCATTCTGTCAGTTTTTGGTCTGTAAACGAGCAACAATCTCACATTTTTGTCCGCGCAAAAGATGCATGCACTCGTCATGTTAGAAATATGTATAGGTCACGTAAACTAAGACGGCGAGATCGAGTATATTACGTATCAGCTTGCACATTTGCTGTTCGGGCAAGGGCGTGTAAAAGTTAAAAAGGTTTCTCTCTGCGCAGATCTCTTGTGCGTCATCTATTTTCCCCCCTGTATCCAGTTAGTAGTCGCACAGAGTATCGCTGCTTTCTAGGTAATCTCGTTTAACATGCTGCTTGGCGCTCAGTCTCTCATTGATATAACATAGATCCAAAGTGTTTCCGATTGAACACACACGCTTCGCAGCTAGGGTCTTCCAAAATCTTGCTGTGGCTAATGTGATCCACATTAGCTATATTTTGTTTTATCTATTTGAGAAAAGAAGTAGTTTGATCCAGTAAAGGTGAGGTCATTAATGATTGCCCCTCTGACAACGAGAGCAATCTCGGCTATGCGATAGTATTAATAATAATAGTGTTAATGATACCATGTTTAATTGGCAAGTCCTGTGCGCAAAGACTGAACACTCTGAATGTATCAGCCTTTGCTGAGTATTCGAAGTCTAGGCTGCTACGGTCGACTGGCTTCATTAGTTTGGCAATCTCAAGGTCTCCAAGAATTGCTTCATGGTTAATTAGGTTTCTGAGGTCTTAGCGGCGTTTCCTATTTCGAAGGACCTGAGACACGCATCCCATCCCACAAACCCACACATGGCGCTTTATATGGCGTAAGCGAGACCAGCCGTCAAAATAAAATTAGAACGACCAAGGGTGCCTGCGATGGTGCAAGATGATTTGATCCTCTTTCTTCTGTCAGACAGATATCTTTGTTGACGACATCAATATCGGCGTTGTCGATGCACACAAAACATTGCAGTCAAGCTTGACACTTACCTTGCTGAGCATGTCTCAGCTAGATTTGTAATGATCCTGTGGTTGGCGTCATAAATTTACCGATCGTCCCAGTGACCAAGGAACACAGAAATTGCAAATCCTGTTTCAGCTCCTTCATGGAGACGATTTAATATGAGCAGTAATGAAATTTTCAATGAAGGGTCGAAAGGTAATTTTTAAGGAAAGTGGTCTAATGGGCAGGCATATATACAGCAAATATGCTGTAGAAAATATTATATTAAGTCTTTAGGCGATGGCAGTTAAACCCAACTCTCTCACTTTGACGCCTAATCTTGAGAAGGGTAGCGCAAACGAATGGATAGAAAAATCATCTGGCTTAAACGCTTGGAGTAACGGTTTTGGTAGCGCTGTCTGGCATCATTGACACTATAGTTTCTTTCCTCTTAAAACACGACGGGCATTGCAATTGAATGGCTAGCCAGGAACCTGGTGGTGCTTGCTATCATGGTAGAGGTCGCGTTCTTTGCTTTCACCAGCTCTTGCTATGCAGGCAAACGACGCTATTAAAAATGCTTGTGGAAAATCGGTGGCAGGGTGGTTCAGCATCACGCTCACTGATCCAAACTTGTAGCTCTTTCTCAGAAAGCTGGTTTCCTCCATCTTTGTGTTTGCCTTAGATATGATCTTCGTCCGCACAAGCAGGTACAACCCCGCCCCCGCCCTCACTGACGGGAAAAAGTAACCTGCAACAAGCTATTCCTGTGGGTGGTGAACTATACAGATAAACACTTACTATCTCTTATGGAAAACCACAATGGCGCAAATTACGCGAATGTAGCATCTATGAGTTTTTCTTATGACGTTTATAAAAAGCAACAACCAGATAACATGCTGGAGTTGGAGTGCCTGAGTGACATTCGGGAAACTATCAGCTTCCTTGACTTCGCCACTGTCATATGAGCAAAATTAAGGGCGAAGAGTTAATGATGTGGGTCTACAAACATACAAATTCTTCGGAAGATTGAAACTCTCTGATCACACTGCTTATAGAGGAATGTTATAGTTAATAGATCCATTTTAACCTTCAAAATATTAGCGAGCCTGGGACTTCATATGGGTTGACGATGAGCAAAGGCGCAAAAAGGTAGCACGCAGTAAACTAGGTGGACCATATGGACACCACATTAACAGATATGTCTCTAGGCACCGGTGAGACAGGAATTGGAATATCGTCAACAATCATAACAAACCTCACTGAGATTATCATTGAAATTACTGCTTTGAAATGTGGTCTGATTTATGTCTCTCGGAATTTATTTTTCCGGCTACTATCAATGGAAACAATTAAGCTCGATGAAAACCGCCGGCACAGACCTCAACCTAATTGCAGATCACAGATCTAAGTCGCTACCTGACAACGTTATCACCAGCAAAGGAGCTTGAGCTTAGCACAAACGAAGACAATAAATAGAAAATACAAAAAAATGAAATACATGCCGCATCGCACAACTCTTCAGTTGTACTTGAAAAATGACTAAAACGAGATTTTTACTAGCGGAGGAGCCAAAGCTCGCAAGGTCATGAACACCTCACAGGAAATATCTTTGTAAGCCGTGTGTTGCCTATAGAAATGCTAAAAATAGTAAGACTGCCTGAACAACAGTTTTCTGACTCAATATATATTTTCAACACACCTCCAATATACGGTGCTGCCTTTTAATAACGGGTGAAAAAGAACTGCCCCAGCGGAGTACTTCTGGGTTTTTGCCTGCATTTTTTAAATAGCAAAAATGAAAACTTGATTGCATCCCCTTATTTGATAGTGCCTGCATAATCGCAGTTGAAAGTGGTGTACTTCCAAAGTCATTGTTAGGATTGTCGTTAGGGCCTTTTTTATGTGTACACGCCTAAAACAACCACAAACAAGGCTGCTACATTCGAAATTGCCGAAAGCATGAAGGCGTTTATAAGAAAGCAGCCGATTTATAATTTAACTAACGGGCATACCTTGAAATAAGCGATGACTCAGTCCGGATATGTACTAACGCAGCTATCTCCTTTCCACCCAAAATCTTGCAGACTTGGGACTCTAGCTTCACTGATATGGGCATTGCCTACAAACATTATCCTTCATGCAACAATCTTGCAAACATTGTGTAAAAGGAGGTTTAGGTTTCATAAATAGTTAACAATACTTGAGTGGGCTTTATTTTATCCTTTTCTGTATTTAAAGAATAATACCCCCAACTCCCAATCCCAAAACAAAAACAAAACATGGAGCTTAGATTAACATAAATACTATGCTTGCTGACTACGACAATATTCAAAGTAAACGTCATATCTTAGTGCTTATAGTTATGATGTAAATCCATAAATAATCATCTAGACACTTTTGACTTTAACTCCTCATCTGGCCATAAGGCCTATGTGAGATTATGATAGGGTCCTAACTTCTTGACATAAAGAACTAGAACTAATTCAACCAATCTTAGCAGACAGCATCCTAGCATAGACCGCTGCCAGATGTGTATGGCTGCGTTACATAAAAATACACAAATTATGGAAGTCATTTTCTCTCAAAACTAGCAACTCTGTTACAAAGAGGAAAATAATATATCATATATTAATGGATTTTCAAGCTCGTGCAAATGGTGCAGACCCAGCATCAAAAAGAATTAGCGCATTGGGCCAATAGGTTATGTGTGGTTATGGTATCATCCCATTATTATACTAAGTCATGCGTCGTGTGTCGTCCGCTGGCAGTTGATATTTTCAATTTCTTTTAACAGTTTTCACCAGCCTTAGTAAAGAACATACTGGCATAGTGGCTTTCAGATCTGTGATAGCTATTTGCCATCCAAAATGGCAGCCGTTATTAAAAAGTTTCTTTCTCCGCAACTGCTAAACCAATTAGATTTTTTTACAAAAGGCATCTTGACCTAAAGAATTTCATGTTGGTATAAATGACGCAGATCCACTGTCAAATTTGGCAACCATTTCTATAAAATATAGAATAAACTTGAGACGCTTTTATTTTCAATGCTGCTAAACAATATTTGATTAAATGTGAGAATGAGAATTGCTGAATAACCTGATCTCTATTTTCAGACATGCCTGAAGAAGACGAGATCCTTGACGACAAAAGATGCCAGAGGAATAAATCATTAAAAGACGATGCTTTACAAGTAGCCATGAATTTGCATTGCTTTTACCACTTATTACAAGCCAGTTTATGGATTTTTCGTGCCATTATTGGACCATTACATTGATTTTGAAGAAGTAAACAACTAATAACATAAACAACTAATACAATAATAAAAACATCTAATAATATAAACATGCAATGACATAAACGTAACAATATTCCTTAGAACGTACGCATATACTGTGTCATTACTGCGTGATTAGTGTTTTCAGTTTGAAGGGTGTGAGGTTTTGAAGAGTAAATCTAAAAAAGTGCATGAACTACCAAAATATATTGAAGGATCTATTGATAATTCCTTTTCGAAACCAATGAGCATATAATGAAAATGAAAAGTTCAAACTTAAGAAACACCAAGTGGAAATCATTTTTTATTCTCGTACTGGGACCAACATCATTGTCAATATATGGCTCCCTTCAATACGAAAGAGCGATGTTAAATAGCCATTATTATGCCAATGTAAGCCAACAGTTTTGTCGAATTCCAGACCTTAACCCGTGGAATCCCTCCATAAGGACGTACATCAAACAAACCGAATCTGGATGTCCCAACTTGCCTCCCCTAATGTCAGTCGATGACCAAGGCTTTCTCCAGTTCAACGAAACATCGGCTCGCCATTTTGAAATAAAAACTGCAGATTGGCACTGTACATACGCTATAGTTCAAAGGAATGGCGACAATGATGTAATTTTTGAAGAGGAAAAAAGGATGGAGTTACCTTTCTTTGTTCCAGGGCGTGTGTTTCGCGTTCAGTGCAAAACTAAGACAGAGAATGTAGTTTATGATTTCGTTCATATGAATGTGGAATATTCGGAGCCTTTCTCAGAAAAAATGCTTACACCGGAGGATAACCAAACATGTAGTTTCTTCTTTGTTTGCATTGATTCTGCATCACGCTCGCATGTGCTACGAAACCTACCACTCACGTACGCGTATCTTAGGGACGAACTACATATGCATGACTTTAAAGGGTTTATGAAGGTAGGAATAAACACTTTCCCAAATTTATGTCCTTTGCTGACTGGAAAGAGCGAATCAGAATTTCCATTTTATCTAATTCTCATGAAGCTAGATTCAGTGCCACTCTTATGGAAGGAAAAGGAATTCGAGAGATACATGACGATGTATATTGAAGACAGACCGGAAATAGCACTGTTTAATTTTCACAGAAGGGGAGTTGTTGACCCATCCACGTCATATTACTTTCGCCCAGTGTCACTGGCTATGGCAAAATGTTCTCCTGTGATTATTTCTCAGCTACCAGAGGTAAATTCCGAATGCTACGGAAATGTACACCAATACAACATCGTTCTTGATTTTTACCGCCAATGTTTGGAAAAATTCAGAAGTAAACTTCGTTTTGCTTTTTTTTTGAATAATCAACTGAGTCATGAGAGTTACACGTCCTTATGGAAAGGAGATCGACCTTTACTGCAACTGTTCAAATCAATGAAAGAAGGAGGTCATTTAAACAATGCCATCATGACTGTGTGAATGAAGGAAGCAGGAGAAGTAGTTTTAGGTTATAGGAATAGTAAGAAGACAGAGTGGATATCAGGAGAGACGTGGACTCGAAAGACGACAGAAGACAAATTAAGAAGAGACTTTTGGACTCCAAGTCACCAAGACTGAAAGAGAGAATTTTGAAGGAGTATAGAGGAAAAGACAACGAGGTGAAGAAATCAGCAAGGAGAGACAGGAGAGAATACACAGAGAGACTGGCAAAGGAGGCGGAGGCAGCAGCAGAGCAGAAAGACATGAAGACTGTGTACCAGAACACCAAGAAGCTGAAGGGCGACGACGATCAGCACCACGACCTTCCAGTGAGAGATGAAGATGGAACTCATGTCACAGTGGAGGGGGAGAAGCTGAAGAGCTGGAAGCAACACTTCGAGTCCATGCTGAATCGCCCAGACCCACCAGTACTCGCTGACATTCCTGAAGCAGAGGAGGACCTTGACATCAACTGCGACGACATCACTGTTGAGGAGGTCAAGCAGGCCATCCACAAGCTGAAGAATGGGAAGGCACCTGGCGATGATGCAGTATGTCCTGAGATGCTGAAGGCAGAAGACACAAAAACACCGCAGTTTCTTTGCCAGAGTCTCCAAAAGATCTGGGATAGTGAAGAAGCACCGAATGACTGAAAAACAGGAATCATCGTCAAACTTCTCAAGAAAGGAGATCTGGGGAACTGCAACAACTAGCGAGGAATCACCTTACTATCCATCTCCAGTAAGATTTTCAGTCACATCATTCTTCAACGCATCACAACAGCTGTGGACGCCATCCTACGCCAGGAACAGGCAGGCTTTAGGAAGGGCAAATCCTACATCGACCACATCTTCGCTCTGAGACAGATCCTTGAGCAGTCCCATGAGTGAAATGGATCCCTTTATGTGGTCTTTGTGGACTTTGAGAAGGCCTTCGACAGCCTGCACAGAGCTTCTCTGTGGAAGATCCTACGACACTACGGCAACCCCCAGAAACTTGTCAACGTCATCAGGTCCCTGTATGAGAACTTTGAGTGCAGAGTCATCCACAACAACCTACTCACTGAACCATTCAAGGTGGAAACCGGAGTGAAGCAAGGATGCATTCTCTGGCCGATCCTCTTCTCACTGGCCATTGACTGGATCATGCGCCGCACCATAGAGGGCAGGAGGGAAGGAATACCGTGGACGCTGACCTCAATGCTGGATGACCTGGATTATGCCGATGACATCGGGTTGCTGGCAAGCAGACACCAAGATATCCAACAGAAGACACAACAGTTGGTACAGACAGCAAGCACCATAGGTCTTCGAGTCAACATAGGGAAGACACAAGTCTTGAGGAAGAACACTAGAGTGGGCGACCCAATCACCATCAACGACCAGCCTCTGCAAGAAGTAGACGAATTCACATACCTGGGCAGCAAGGTCGCCACGGATGGAGATTGCACAAGGGAAGTCACCACAAGAATCAGCAAGGCCAACCAGGCCTTCGCAATGCTGAAGCCCATCTGGAGGACAACAAACCTCAGCGCCCACACGAAGATCCGTATCTTCAAGAGCAACGTGCTGAGGGTCCTTTTGTACGGGTCAGAGTGTTGGAAGATCACTGCTAACATAGAAAGCAAGCTCGAAGTCTTCCAGACCAAGTGCCTGCGACGGATCATGAGGATCTTCTGGCAAAACATGATCTCGAACGAGGAACTCCGGCACAGAGCGGGCGCAAGCACCATCGCTGAGACCATTGCAACTCGTCGATGGAGATGGCTCGGCCACGTCTGCAGAATGCCCCCTGACTCACTACCAAGGGTGGCACTGAGATGGACTCCACAGGGGAAAAGGAACCGTGGCAGACCCAAAGAGACCTGGCGCCGAACCGTGGAGCGAGAACTCAAGACCAGAGGCCTCACCCTGCAGACCGCCCCCATAACAGCAGCCGACAGACCAAAATGGTGATCCCTTGCTGTCGCCTCAAGCACCAGACGGCGCAGAGAGGATTGATTGATTGATCATGACTGTGTTTAGCGATCATGGATATCGTCTGGGAGGGCTGTGTACAACCTATGTGGGTCGACTTGAAAATAACCTGTCATTTTTGTCTGTGTATATTCCGGAATCTTAACGAAAGATGTTTTCATGGATACAAACAAATTTAGATCAAAATTCGAAAAGATTAGTGACTGTACATGACATCCACAAAACAATATATGATATAAGCAAAAATAGGTTCGAAGACTTACAGCACGAAATTTACTTCTCCCAGTACCAAAAGAACGCACATGTGTAGATGCCGTAGTTCCAGATGATTTTTGCACTTGCCAAACAAGTATACAAATAAATCCATCACATTTCAAAATAATCTTCCTTGGAAATCATTACAGAAATTCCGCAAATATTGTCAAGTCCTGAAATTATCTTAAATTACTGACGCCCGTGTTATCTACAAAATTAAAGAGCACGATTTATTGGAGAAATTGAACGTTTTTATTTTTGGCGCTGAAGGGGACGACACCGGAAGATATACGCTCACAGTTGAGACGGTTCCTGGGTTGGGACTTTTTGAGGCAATAATAGTATATGATGAAATTAGGGAATCAAACGAAAAGATGAAAAATTCCATCAGCTTCATTGGTAATCCGACGAGAATAAATAGATACGGCAACCAGTCTCACTGTATTGATGATACATTCCTTAAACTATGCTGCTACTGTAATGATGAATAGGAACTGCAGACTTGGTGGCTTTCAAAGAAAGACAGATATGTACGAATGTTTTATATACAATTTTATCTTTGGAATAAGTCTTTTATATTTATTCCAATAATCAATGCAAAAGAATTAAGCGCATTTCAAACTTTCTCTGAATGTTAATTCTTGCATAATTCTATATTTTTCTTTTCCCATGAATAAAACGATCTTTGATTGAAATTGCCACATTACTTACTGTACTGCAATATTTGCAAGTAGTTTCGGTATTTTCCTGGATATTTTTGCGAACTTCTTCTGCAATATCAGTGCAAGTTTTAATTTGTTTCGTCAATTACATATATTATCTTCAGACCTCAATGTAAATAATGTTCTGTTTCATACATACATTTTTCATTTGTATGGCTAGTACCGACGTTCTTTAAGGTTGTATAAGAAATGCTATTCTCTTTCATAAATGCAGTTTTTTTATTTTTCTCTATGCAGGAGGTATAGTGTGTACTAGAAGGAATATTGATAAACAATACTGGTATATAGTCATTGTGTTTAGCCAAGTAAAGCCAGATTTTGCTTGAAATGACACTGGAGTCTAGTTGACGTTAAGTTTGCAATATTTACACACGGTTTATCCTGTTGTTTTAAGCCATCAAACGTGAATAGAATCAGTGACTTTTCATCAGTGACAGCTCGTCAGATCAGTGTCAGATAAGTGGAGTATTTGCAATAAAACGATTTTATATTTCTAAAATGTTACTAAAAATATATGCAAGGCTCAAAACTGTGATCGCGCCGGAATTTACACATATCGTTATAAAAGTTATCTCCCTTTGCTTGATAGCCATGTGAAGCGCGAAACGGATACATGTAGTATGGTTAATTTTGCTATTAACTGTAATCCTTTTCAGGGCCGTAGAAAGCGATCACGGGCCATGGGGTAAAAAACACCCTAGGCTCTCCTAGTATTTGTTTAAACAAAATTTTTCTTTTATACAATTAAAAAGTGATATATCCCCGGTTGCGCGCCTCCCCTCTTGTCGGCCCTAATCATTTCACAAACTCTTGTGTTCTAGAGATACTCAGGAAACATTGCAACAATCACCTTTAACTTGTATGTTTACGTTTAGTCGATGGACTTATGGGCAGAACGTTTAAAATATTTATCGTCTGTAAGATCCTTGAATGTGCCCCATGTTGGATTTGATTCCGGCTCCGAAGCGGGACCCCGAGTGGCCGAGTGGTCTAAATCGCTCACCGTTACCGATCACTGCAGCCTCACCTCTGTCCGCGTGGCTTCGAGTCTCAAGCTCGTCCATTGTGGGTATGTGAGAAAGCTTGCTAGTAGCTTTTCGTGGGTCGGTGGTTCTTTCCGTTCTTGTTTTTTTTTTTTTTTCTTTGTTTTTGTTTCGGGTTCTTTCTCCACCATTGATACTGGCCGCCATGTATAGCCTATCTCGTGCTCAAAAATGGCGCTAAACCCTAAAACAACAACCGGCTTGGTAAGGCTAAAGCTGTTTTCAAAAAGGAAGAGCAATTTATCTGCAAAGAAGTATACTGACTTGCACTTTTAAATGACTAAAATATGGATACTGAAATTAAGAACTTCTGACAAAGATAAAACGAATTATAGTGAGGTCCGCAAGCAAACAGTTACAATACTATTATTGTAGTCATATGACTTTTAATGTGGCAGGAAATTCAGTTATCGATAATATTACCCAACACACCGATTTTCTACCTTATTACTTAAAGTTAATGTCTAACAGAAGAATTTTCACTCTTAGTTATCAGTTGATCTCAGTCATCACGCGATCTTAGTACTTGTTCTGAAGCTCAGAATAGATTTTAATATTTATTGAATTGAAATAAAGGTCCCGCTGCTTAAGGCAGTATTTCCAAGTATTCACTTTTTTATACCATTTTTACTGTCATCATGATTTTATAGAGGCGAGTTTTCGAGGTTTTCTTCTTTTATTTCCTACGATAAGGGATGTGAGCTTCGGCTAAATCAGGGAGTAGGGCATCAAATAAATATGGGTTTTTTTTCTTTATTTGCGAAGATTTTACATCTTCTCGTGCTCGTTAAAAATTAATTTAGTACTGGGCATTTAAATGTCTGGGTTACTGGCTTCCGTTGTTATCTTCTGATTATACATATTATTTAAGATGTCAAATCTATTACTTTTGTAGTAATGTTTTCCGTGGTAAATGGTTTTATTATATGTACACAGTATTACAAATATTTATTTAATATGCTGTACCTTTACTACACCGAACAGCTTGTGAAAAATAATATATATATATATATATATATATATATATATATATATATATATATATATATATATATATATATATATATACACACACACACACACGTAGGTTAATCTTTAATGTACGGGAATTTTCATACAGATTTTTAAGGCATTTGACTCTTGACCACAAAGGATTTAGGTTCGATTCCGACCATAATAACAGGCATGATAGGCTAAAGTGGTGTGTGGTGATGCGACACACTTTACTTACTTGCCTCATTACGATAAAACTTTTAAAGAGTTGTCGAGCCGGAAAAGCAAAGCAAACCATCCCAAACATTCATAAATCAGGTTAAATGCTTCGTATCATTATCTCTTTATATATCTTGATGCATGATCTATATGATGCTTAAAAACTGGCTTAGGGTTGCAATGTTTACGATAACATTGATCAGATGACGATAATGATGATGATGATGACGGTGATGACGATGATAATGATGACTGTTGTTATCGAAAAATGTTTGAATATATTCAGATTGTTTTCTTTGATATTAATAAGGATGTATGAACCGAACAACAACAACAACAATTATTATTATTATTATTATTATTATTATTGGGAGTAACAGTACTACTAGTATTAGTACTAGTAGTAGTAGTAGTAGTAGTAGTAGTAGCAATTGTAGTAGTATTTATTGATGTTGTTGTGACTGATTTATAAAAGAGATAAATATATAAGGCCTAATGATTTAGAATATTACCATCAAGTTCTTTATCGTTCTGTTTGTTACTTCGATGCGGCTTCTGTCTGACCATTTTGTATATAACCTCTGACCAACTGGACTGTATCGCCTTCGTAGATTGTGGAACTACTAGATATTGGCAAAATCAACACATAGCAAGTTAGCTATAGTAAATACATTACCATCATTCCAATCATATAATGAACATTTATTTGTATTCTCCCGATACATCCAATCACCACTATTAGTATTACCATTCTGCCCATTACCTCCAATGTCAGCGAACAATTTTTCAATCAGCTTTTCAGAATGTTTTCTACACTAAAATTAGTCTCGGCACACAAAGAATACAACAAGAGTCCCAGCATTGTGTTGTATCGTAGTAGTAGGAAATCGATGTTTCGATTAACTAGAAATTGGTGTTATATTTTATTGTAAAAGAATAATATCATAGAATGTTGGATTTATAAATAAACAACCAGGTATAGCATAATCAAACAATACATACTGAGAGAAAGACAAGTACCACAGATTAGTCGCGACAACTTAAACAAGAACGCTGAGATATTCTGTAATTGCTGACTTAAGAACCTACACAGTGGGAAAGCTGGCTTGAGTAGCAATACCACACATGTTGTCCTTATTTCTAGCCATCATGATGTATCCCTGCATGCCCCAACTCGTGCCCCAGCTGAAACATGAATAATTTAATATGAAACAGTTTATTAAACTTAGTAGTTGCTTGAAACAAAGCTAAAATTAAACGAGTACATGAGCACGAAAGGGGACACTGCAATTTATGTCATGAATTTCTAAGTACCATGCATTCACACAGATCCCTCTCAAATCACAAATAAAAGTATATATCTCAACCACTGACCTTTAGCATGATATGTGGGGTCAGAGCGATTATATATGTGGGGCCGGTTGTTTGCGAATAAGATAAATCAGCTCACTTAGCAGGGGCAGCCACATATACTCATCATAAGAGAAAAATTATGATCGCTATAATCATTCGAGTTCCGAAGAACTTGACATGTATGGCTAGAATAAAATATTTGAGAACGATCATGTTAATGCCATAAAAATGTACTCTGCGGATCTGTCGTGCCCAAACAAGCTTCAGTGGGAGTGTCCGTAGCATATTAATGTAATTCTAGGGTAGCGCAAGAATACAAATGCACGCAGATAGGCCACTCTTTAAAACGACATCGCATTTGTTCATGTCTCCTGTTTGAATCTACAGAGCAAGTCATATTGCTTTCAATGATGATGTACGCTGTGAATCTTCAGACGAATCTACAGACGAAGCCCTGTTGTTTTCAAACTTGATGTACGCTGTGAATCTACAGACGAAGCCCTATTGCTTTTCAAGGTTGTTGTAGGTAATTCAGTTATATTCTAAATACTAGATTAATAAATACTGGCTTGATTAAGCTGAAATACCTTTGTGTTCCTCATCTCATCAAACGGCGGCAATTAATCAGTCTAAGAGAAACTTGCTTGGCTCTAGCAAAATCGGAACTTATATGTGTTTGTATTACCCTGCATTCTTGCGTATAGAAATGCTTTGGATTCCGAATAGAGCTCTGACCTGCCATTTTCTAAATATCTGTTGCAAAAACTCCAATTCAAAAGTAAAGTTAAATTCGCCTTACTTAGTAAAAGGCCAGAATCAGAACTTCCCATAATTTCAAATATATATATATATATATATATATATATATATATATATATATATATATATATATATATATATATATATATATATATATATATATATATATATAAAAGCTCTCCACACGCCATATATCTTAGTGTCAAAAAATCTTGCACACTATCCAAGAAACCAAATGAACAAACTCCTAAAAGGTTTCAGACTGACCTGTTTTTAACCAGCCAGTATTCTAGGCAACCTGCTAGGCCATATCCAACAGCAAGAACTCCGTGATCAAGGTTAGCTGAGCTGCAAGCACTCTCAATGTACACGCCAGTTTTGTACAGCTGGAACGACAGGTGACTGGCGTCTATGCCAACCGAGATAGGACCAACCGTTGCTACCGCCACTTTAAGGTCACTTTCACTTCCATGTTCAATTTCCATACAGCTCACTTCAGTGGCTCCTATATCTGCTTGTTTGAATTTGCATACTCCGTTCTGAATGTAACAAAGAAGGAAATAATTATGCATTCTTTTCATACTTTTAGTTTGGTATCTTGGGTTTTTAAAATATTCTTCGATTGTACAAACGTTATCACAAATAATAGTGAGAACTATGCAAGACAAACGTCAAGGTGTTGAAATGCGGAACTCTCCCAAGTAACAACACACATTTAACCATATATAATTATAAAAGAAGAGATCAATATAGGTACATCATAATATGCAGAATGATTGGTTCAACCTCCGTATTCTCATCGTTTTTATGATGTTCGATTACAAATGTCTGGTTACATGTAAACTGTTTTATACTTTTAGCAAAATATTCACCTATCCATGGTTAAACTCTGCGAAAGTTGAGGTTCTTGGAAGATACCATGATTCGGTCGTATGATGGTGGAATGTTATAAGGTGTGTGTGTGTGTGTGCTGATGTATTTGTGTGCATGTGTGTGTGTGTGTGTGTGTGTGTGAGAGAGAGAGAGAGAGAGAATACTTTTGCTGTGTATGGATAAGACTCTTCCGTGTCAATACCCTTATTTTGAATAATGTAGTCAAAGGCTTGGTCCATAAGGCCTCCCTGGCAACCGTCATTACCTAGCGATTAAAGGGTATTCAAAGTGATGTGCGATGAAAGAAGAGGCAAATCTTAGGGAAAGAAATTATGTTATATATTAAGCATTTTGTTTGTTTTCTTAAATGAAAGAAACTGAAATATCAGTAGTGATGTACGCAATAACAAAATGAATAGATCTTGATAAGCAAATCACATGCTTCTTCATAAAGGACTTGACTCCGCAAGTGCAGACTATACGGAGGAGAGATATGGAACAAAAATAAACAGAAAACTTAAAAAGAAAAGATAAACAAATCTCATCAAGGATATTCCAAGAAAATGTTATATGAAACTCGTCGTTGGAACACCTCGTAAGATTGTTATGTTGTCAATACCTCAGATGTTTTACATAATGTAGCTCTACAGTACACCTCTTTGCTGGATACAAATCTATTTCTTCACTTTGCAGTGCAGTGCATTTCTCACTCTCACACCTAGTTAACTATATTACTACCCCTCTGTCAACGTCTAAGAGTTACACACGTTTTGTAAAATGCATGCTGTATGATTCAAATTTCGAGTTACTGTTAAGTTGGTTTTTAATCCATGCCAATTAATGCGTGAATTGTTAGCAGAATTATACACAACTAACGGAAACAATATCTCATTGAAATATTCATTGGACGACTTCGCGTAGATTTTATTAGCAATATGCAAGTTATTTTATTCCACGTTATTGTTTATGTGGTGGTAAGTATATGGGCCAAATTAGACACAGTTCATGGGTCATACTAGACACAGGCCATGAGATGGTGCCACATGGAAACTAAGGCCTGCGCGTTAAATAGTGAGTGATATTCCGCAGCTCTTAAAAGTAGTGCACAAGTTGATGTAAGAATCGTCCGAGGTGTTTCGAATGTCTATTGACAACCTAAAGAAATCTCATCATGAACTATACTTAGATTCAAATGTGGTAACACCGACATAAAAATCGTCAATTGTTTCAAGTTCTAATTTTGCCAGTAATCGGCTCAGCTCCTTTCTAATCCAATATTATCTGTACTCATCCGCAGTTTACCTTAGATATTTCACCACCCATGAGATTCTAGTGATTACGGACGTCAAATATATAACCCGATGTCTGATTTCACGGCATTTAATATATACTGACTAAATAATCTGGAAGTTTTAAACATTGAATATATTTATCAAATTTCAATATCTTGCGATAACTTGTTATATTTGTAATCTTTACCTTCACTTCTGGAACAGTCCACGAGATTTTGTTCAGAAAGGGATACAAGTTGTCCGGTTTTCTTGAAGTGTTGCCCCTCCAGGGACCCTGTGGATGAGAAAGCCCAGCAAGATCCGCACTGACCCTATATGGGGATAAAACGTATCCATTTAAAATTTCAAGACAGAATTACTGCTAACGCATTATGAGGTCACTAGGCTCTGTGCAGGCTCAGTTTTGAGATCAAACTGTCTTATGTGATCTGCATTGTTGTATCGATTCAATGCAGAACAATAACACAATTAATTCTGTAAAGGTCTCTAGGATAAGCCAAAATTAGGCTACCATGTTACAAAGTGTAGTGGTATTTGTGTTTTTATCAGTCGGAAGAATTCTTTGTATTTTATGCTGTTTCCATAAGCTTTATAATCTATTTTGACAATCAGTACTGTCTTTGACAATATATCTGTCACCGTCAAATAAATCCGAATCTGGTAACTCCCGGAAGTACTGCAAACATACATTTCTATTGTTACACCACCGCGACAACAACGTCACTTTTTCTTCCTTGCATTTGCATAAATATGCTAAATTGTTTCAACCGTGCATTGTTTTTTTACTTTTACTTAACGTCCTCAAAAAAGTTATTCCTATAGAAAAAATTCATAATATTATGCACCATGATTACTGTACACATTGTGGATAAAAGGTCTAAATCCTTAGACAGTTTACTCATTTTTGAAGCATGAACTGATCGGATATAATTTTCATAAACTGTGTTATTTGTATCAGCACGGTCACTGCTTCCACATCACTCGACAGCAAGAGAAATTTCATAAATATCCAGACTTGAGCAATCACCTACCAAAGGATGGTGCAGTGGTCAGTACTTACCTGGTTTTTAACCTCTGTGACGTAGCCCTCTTTCCTCCAATCAACTGTGATTGGCAGGTCCGACAATTCAATGTGACTTGGTGGCATGAACTTTCCACACTGAAACGTCTTGGTTTCATTCACTCTGTATCCATTCATTGTGCTGACGAACTCCTTGGATGTCTTAATAATAATAATAATAATAATAATGAAACAATACAAAGTGAGAAAAGAACAAACAATTAAAGATATTTAAACGAGAACTCTAACACATTTCTTACCAGCTCAAACAAAATTATCAGCAACTTGTCGATTTCTAACACGAAATACAAAAGACATAATTAAATAAAAAAGGAGATGGCCGAGATGACTGGTGCGACATTTGGAGTAGTAAAAGATATGCTGAAAGAACTGACAAGACTTACTGACACATTATGCTTCTATGAAAAATAAATTAAACACTATAACGGGACAGTAAAATTTACACAATTACATAAATTCTCAATCTGTACGGCAATATAACTACGAAACCGATTTTACATTGGCAAAGCATTAAGTTTTGTAGACTCTATTTATTGTCGAACAAAGTGCGAAAATACCATATCGGCATATTCGTTCATTCCAAGCCAGAAAGTGTGCACGCCACGATCCGCTTCTATGTTGTGTTGTTGCACGTACTTCAGGCTTTTCTCCCAAATGATGCGCCTGAAACAGAAGGCAGTGTTTATATTGAAATAACGAAAGGACGTAATCATTGACTAATCGTATGATTTAACTTAAAAATTGAATGTATCTTTCCTGGGCAGGTGTTGAGATTGCACAGATGTCAATGTACTTATTTGTGTAATTCGCAAATCACATTGGATGAAGTTGATTAGTGACCAAACGGTGCGGATCCATTTCCAGTATGATCTGCATTTATCTCATTCCGTAAAAAGATCCAAGTGTATACTATGCTTCTGAGCGATTTTGATAATTATGAAAATTTTCATTTAAGCAGTTATCACAAAGCCCCCAATGTTTGGTTCGAACTCAAAGCTAGTGTAGAGTAAATCCTTATTTTTTGTTCTATATTGATTCACTTTTGACTTGTACTGGCAATAAACATACAATATCTTGTTTATGTTTTTGTCCAGATTCTTGATCTAATTGTCTCCGTTAACATGTTTGTCTTTTGTCTCATTTCTTGAGAAGAAAAAAAACGCAAGCTAGAATTTCAAGCTGTAACAAAATCCAAATTTACCCTTAACTTACCTCAGAAACTCTTCTTCATGTTCATAGTTCTTCTTGTACTTGGTTTTAAAGAGCTCCCATTCGCTGTTCAGCTCAAGGTTGATTGGTGCAGCAACACTCAGAGCCACGAGACCCGCCAATATAAACACACGAAACATCTGAGGAAATTTTATACACTTTATTAAATTCCGGACTTTTTTGTATCAGCTATTTGGAGTGTAAAACTTATAAACCCCATTTATCATTCCAGAGGAAGCTGTCATAAAGAAATGTTACAGTTCTCAGTATATTCTGTAATTCTTGATAGTTGTCTTGGAGAAATTTATCTTTTTTCATTCCATGACACATTAATTTTTGCACTCATTCTTTAAATCTCTTCGCGTAATCTGCTATTAAAAACCGTATGCTTCTGAACCAAATCACAAATGACACTAATATATGTATCTCATTTTCATAATTTACAAAAAAATAAAGATCATTGCAGATTCTACTTCGATAAACTGTTTATTTCGATGACATGAAAATCCTATTAGCCGTTGTTTATTTAATTAGGTTACTATAATTACATATACAATAAGTGGCTTTCGGAATGTAAATACTTGAATTGATTTTTATTTGCTTGTATACAAAGGAGAACAAAATAAAAACTAACTTACTGTATGTTTATTTCCCTAAATAACATTGCGTGTAACAACCAAGAAAACAAAGAGTTTGAAGCAATGAAAGGCTTCCGAAAAAACATATTGAACGTTTTTATAAACAGTATCCCTCCTTCTCCTTTCTTGCCTTTCGGCCGTCACTTTCCCCTCATACTTCCCCACCCCTTAAAACAGTTTCATCTGCACACAGGCTACACATTTTGTATATACTGAAAACTTTGCAAATAGTTTCCCCTTAATCCGGTTGTCTTGTCTCTGCAGACCGGCTAAATATTATAGTTCCAATAAACTCTTTATACTGGTCACCTCTATAAAAAGTTCAAAAAAGTTTATCAGAGCGGTGTCTGTCGTATGGAGATTTTACTGCACTTGTAAATACATTCTCTGGAATGATAATAGAAATATAGTTCTAAGTGAAAAATATCAGTTTGGTGTAATAGCGCACCGTAGTTCAAAACAGCATTAGCGGTTTAACATTTACTTTAGTATTTGGTTTTTGTCTATATTTGAAGTGGAAAATATTATACTTTCCATAATAAATAAAATATTATAATGTCTTCTATAAAGAAACATCTCGCAGAAGAGTGTATGCTCATGCAGCTCTAAATTAGACGAAGTTCACTTCGTCGATCTAGTAGAATGTGTCTGAGTAAAAGTGATGCTTTCACACAGCTGGCCAGTATTATAAATCCAGCATGGTGGTGTCCTGACAGGAATTGTTACTAAGACGATTCTTCTTATTAGTATTAAAGTAAAAACATAGATGTAGTAAAGGCTATTTATGGAAATCATTATTTTGTGACAAATGCAACACGGTAACCTATTGAAGAAGACTTGAAAGAATTCTTACATAGGTTTCGTAAGAAACATTGCTGAAAATATTTTGATCATATTTCGTTTCATTTCCAATTTTAACATTTTTAACTACTCACCTTACCAGGTAGTTTACTTCCAGGACCAAGGATAAGTAAACTGACTCCTTTGTTATTTATTAATACAACTGTGCACATGACTGTCATATTACCAATGATAGACGTGACATTGAATCGGAGTACTCTCGGTCTTTTTTCTCATTATCAGAGAAATACGTGATTTTCGTTCGAAAACTAAAGAGGACCCGATTAGTGCATGAGTTTAAAACAAATCACGTGCTTTAATCTGATCATGTGAAGCGTCCAATGTCGTATTATGTTATATTACTCTTAGTCATATTTATTTAGATATCGAGAGTTTGTGGAGACATGTACATGAATGACGTTACAATGTTTTATAAATTGACTTCTGATAACAGTCGAAATGTTGGTGGTCGCAGTGATTACTTGACACAGTTCGTTATCTATCCCTGTCTCGTGTTAGGTAGATATATGAGGGGTTTTCCCGTTTTCTTGCCTGCCACAAATAATTGGTTTATTCGGTCATTAAAAATTTACAGAATTATTATTTTGTGGCCACGAAGATAATTAATATAAACGAAGTGAAGTAGATTATGTAATATAATTATGGCAAAGAAACATATACAGTCTATTCAGCTTAAAATGTACGTAATACGTATAGCCTTAATGTCCACAAGATTAATACCGTGTATATATGCAATACATATATTTGAAAGTATTTATATTTCTACAAAAACAAATAGAAAGTAGCAAAGAAGTAGCGACGTAGTATTTGGTTCCAAGGTCTAAATGCGAAGGACACACAGGGAAGACCTTAATCAAGGTTTCGATGAGAGCAAGATAAACTAACCTCTTTGTCTGGGTTTGTTTATATAACAACCTTACTCAACATGGAGATTAGATGAGTCTGTTCTAAGATCAGTGAGATATATTCTAACTGTAATATTTGTAAATGTGTGCAGGTTTTGTTCCAACTAAGAATTGCTTTTGTGCATAGCAATTAAGTACTTCCTACATGATTGTATAAGGCGAATAAGGACTTTCTCCATAATTAAATACAACTAATAGGAACTTCCTGCATGATTATATAAAGCATATAGGATCTTCCTCTATTATTGTAAACAGTGAATATGGACTTCCTCCATGATTGTATAAAACGAATAAGGACTTCCCCCATGAGTATATATAAAACGAATGGGAACTTCCTCCGTGATTGTATAAACTGGTCATATAATCTCTGTTCGATTAGACTATTAACCATAACAACATCATCCTGGCTGGGCCATACAAATGCCAGTCGTAATTCATTTAGTATAAATTTGAGTTAGGACTTTACCTGATTAGGCCATACAAATACCAATCATAATTCATTTAGTATTAATTTGATTTGGGAATTTAACATTTAAGCATCGTAAGTTATATCACAATCAACATAATTTTTCAATATCAAATATAGAGCAAGTAGCGACGATTTGGTAGAATTTCTGACTAAACATTTTATCATTTATATTGTTCGTGCTATAAGAAGTGAAGGTACTCTGCCAAGCAATTCATATAATGCATCCATAATTGTATAGTTTATAACTGTCAAGTTGTTTTAATAAAATTTCAAAAATTAAATTTTCTACATGCATGGTAAGTACTTCCCCAATTCCCTTACAAAAGAAATATATGACATTCTTCTGTGATTAGTGCATGCACATAATATTAAACATTTTGCACATTTTGCTAAGAAATAGAACTGTGTCGGTATGAGTGCACGGACTGCAGTAGAGATCATGACTTCCCTTAACACCAGCTGAAAGGTTGGGCCATTCCAAAAGTGAAGAAGACAACTAACCGTTCGAGTTGAAAAAATACCAATCATATTGCACATATCCATTACATCATACATACGCAGGTAATACAAAAATAATTTAGTAGGGTTTTTAATTCAAATAAGAAAAATACTACTGCAGTTGGCACATTTTTCACTAAAGAAAGCCAAATAAAACAGACAAAATATTATGATAAACTTGCCATCATTTATTTCATTTCTGTTTGTTTTAATAATTAAGATACTTGAAGATAATTGATTTCCCAAATGACTTCAACACGACGTATATAATTGCAGACTTTTTTAAAGATAGAATTACATGCAATAGATGAGCCCTTTACTTTATTTTTTAATTTAGAAGTTGAGTATTTTAAACTTATGTACAAAACATGTTCTAACATTATTCTCTTACTTGATTGCAGTTGTAAATCTATGGTCGTATCAATTCTGAAGGAGGCAGTGGTATTACGGTGATTGTGACAGCAACTCTTGAATAGGTTTCTTGTTAAAATGTCGCGTTTTATTAAAATGAACATGTTATATATGGGTCCGTTGCTCTAGTATTTGGATTTTAACGTGAGTAAGCAACTCCGTTTAAAAACACAGAGCCAGTTTCAGCAATTTGCCCCTGGGTCATTGTCATGTTTATTTGTAACTTTTAATATAAGCATTTAAGTTCTGTAACAAATCCCTATTATACTTCACATTTGCCTCTTATGCACTTTGTGTGTAATTGCTGGTGACACATGGGTGCATTAACGGAATTGACAATAATAATTAAAATATTAGTTATATATTATAAAAGTAGATTTTTTCCCTAAAATGCTGACTTTCTTCTCCATTATAATACAATTATAATAATTAATACTAATTAACACATTATAACATATGTCACGTTCAGTCTATTTTTCCGTGATTTCTGTCACTTTCTAAGTATTTATACTAGTTACCTGATTCCAGTGTAAGTGCACAGATACTGTTTGTAGAACACGTACTTTTTGTAGACCACGTAATATCAATATTGCCTATTTTGAGACATGAATGTGAACTACATATTCCTTTTGTCTGCATGACCAGTTGCAGAGAAGACAAATTAGCATCAATAACTAATACAATTACTGTTAAGTTTCCTTTTGGTATGCGTGCTACGAATACATGCTTTGGTGCTAGCCTTCTTACATGTAGTTTACAGTCTTTTGTGTTTGGATGAAAGAAAATACTTGTAGTAGTGTGCCTTGCTGCATGCCACATGTTGATAATGTATTCTCTTGTGTGACAATGAAGGGAATCATTTTTTTTTTTTTGTAAAAGTTCCGGTAACGAAAGACTTACCATGATCAAGATGAAACATTCCTTGTCTGTATCTTTTATTTCTGGCTCCATGTTAACATTTTGCTATGCTATTTGTCGGTTGTTTGATCTCCTGAGGGACTTCTCATGCTTTCAACTAGTCGAGTTCAGCTTGATGACAGGTCGTGTTGCAACCAGTCATTGCATGGAGTGGTATGAGACTGCGTGAAACAGAATGTTCATAGTCACGGACATTCTCTCAGAAATGTCACGTACAATGAGACATGTCTGAATTTCTCCGTGTCATTATTCATCTGCCTGTATTTCATTCTGTTTATGTAGGCCAGCGAGAGAATGGACATATTAGGAGTATTTACTGTGACCGATACACTTTCCGATTTACTGTGAATACAGTTAAAATGATCTGCGTTTTCACTGAGAGCTTGCTGTCATATTTGGATTCATCTTTAAGGACAGCTGGAATACATATTGAAGCAAAGTCCCCAAGTTATCACGCATCGAAATATATCTCTGGTGTATACTAAAGTAAATAATACTAACACAAGACATCGTTATTCAGCAAGTTGTCATTCTCCTTTGGTGAGTTCAAAACAAACATAGGCATAATTGTTAATGTTATACATCCTATTTGATATCTACAATACTGCAAGCTTCGTACGCATTATAAATACTCTACTGAGCACTACTCTCTATCTTCAGTAAGTTTTCAATTTCCAACGGCCAATA
Organism: Sinohyriopsis cumingii; assembly: GCA_028554795.2. Lineage (NCBI taxonomy): Eukaryota > Metazoa > Mollusca > Bivalvia > Unionida > Unionidae > Sinohyriopsis > Sinohyriopsis cumingii. The sequence goes on along the minus strand of CM068831.1, from coordinate 37,493,473 downwards.
TTTTCGCTTCATAAAAGTTCGAAAATGAGGATGGTTTATTGAAACCTAATGTCCTATAAATAACGTACTTTCTTTTCTCAATCTACATTAGCCATATTTTTTTTTCTTTGCAAAACTATTAAACTATTTTTGGTACTAGCGTCCAGAATTCAATAATAATTATACACGCACTTTCACAGAAGCACGAATACATTGAAATACATCCCGTAAGTACGTATGGGTGTACATACGGTCAACGTGCAGTACTCTCGAATTCCTAATACAGTGGTATATTAAGCATTTGAAACTTGGGTCAGTTATATTCCAGTAGATATAAGTTGTGCTCTATTACGATTCCATGGTCTGAAATTAAGTAACAAAAAAGATTGAAAAGCAAAACGTTTTGAATAGTTCAACATTTAATTTATTTCCCAGCAATACAATGTGAAAATGTAAAAAGGACTGGCAGTATTTTGAATTTAATCCCAATTATCCATTAAAGTTCCACCACAAGTTCAAGTGAATATTGCTCAAAATGTATTCCGATGGTATTCCAAATAAATTTCATTATCGAATGTGTACATGTGCCTGTTATCTTGAATGAGCTAATGTGTGCAAACTTGTGCATATATTTAATATTGATTTCCGGTGTCCATCCGTACTCTAGATATGCAATGTTTTAATCTAACTGTTAGGTGAAGATTTTTAGGTGACATCGTTATGATCTTGAACCATACAGAAGTTGAACTGTACAAATTTATTGACCGCGTAAATCATTTTCACCCGAAAATTAAATTTACTTGTACAGCATTAAGAACGCATGTGTCACTTTTAAATGTAAATGTAAAAAAAATATTTTGCTAATATTATCTCCACAAATGTTCATGTCAAAGAAACTCCAATATGTGGACTATTATTCTTGTCATCCCAAGTCATGTAAAAACGGAATAACTGATTACCAATCCAAAAGATACGGACGTATTATTTCAGACGATTGTTAATTACAAAATTATTTGAATGAATTTAAAATAGACTTGCAAAACAGAAAATATCCTATGCGTTAAACCAATCCCGTAATCTTATTCAACAAGAGGCTTTAAACACAACAAATGTACTATAGGGCAAATATCATTCCTTTCATAATCCAATATATTTCTTCATTACCAAATAAAGGTTTTGGAGTTTCCTCAATTTATCACAATTTCCTCAATTTATCACATAAAAACAGCGTGAAAACACTTTAGAAAAGCAATCCAGCTCTTGCTTATAGAAGACATAAGAATTTGTAAGATTTATATTATCAGAATTTAACCGACAGAAAAAATGTTTTTCACTTAAATGTAACAGACAGCTAAAGAAAAAACTAAAGCGTTTTATACCTGATTATATAATTAATGTGTATATTATGGTCAGTTATTACCAGAGACGACAAAGGTTATTAGGAATATATTAAAATCATTACTGTCTGCGTCTTGTTGGATTTCGTGACTTTATTCAGGTACGTAAAATAATATTTTTACAAACATTGCTCAAAATGATGTGTCACAGGAGAAAATAACATTTATTAAAGCTCCATTTACTCAGTAATTTTTTAAAATAGGAATTCTGCTTTTCTTGTTATTGTACGCACGTCGATCACGTTTTTACATTTTCCCCAAACTAGCTAGAGTATCATTACTGATTGTTTTCTCTGACCTTAGCTCTTATTATGATATCAGTCTGATAACAAATACTAGTATAAGTCATAGTGTCGTTTTAAAGTGCCCATTTATCCATTTGTTTTGGCCTGTCCAGATTCGTTAAAGAAACTGGCAAGATACTAAACCTATTTCGTCGCTAATGTTTATTGCATTTTTTCCAGACCAGTCATCATACACTTGGAAATGTAAGAGCGGAAATATCAAATATTTGTATTATTCTAACATTTCTATTAGTCGTGATGATTTGTGCAAAAACCCTGTTTTAATACTAGCCTGCATCATGAGCCTGCATCATGAGATCTTTCGTGGGAATGATTCATCAAGCAAAATGTCACAATATTTGGCCATTATTATAGTCTGCTTTATCATTTCATATGTTATACCTTGCATTGTATGGTATTCGGAACCTCTTCAACCTTGTACATTCGTCCTGTTTACTGACAACTCCTCACAAAGCATCATCTAATGTTCTCTCATTTTATTTCTCTAATTTGTATGAAACCGGGTCACCTACAATCATTGTCTGATTTTGTAAATATTCTCAGTACATTAAGGTAGCTACTCATTTAAAATGACATATTTATATTGTCAAATCCTGATTGTCAGAACTGTCTTATATTTAAGCAAGCAGATAATTTCATGCATACTTTAGACTTGCTCTTTGGATCGTTAGTTTCAGTAGGAGAATATCAATTAACCTAGTTTACGTGTTGTTTTATCTCTCAATCAGCTTAAGTAATCCATCTACCCTTTTTCTGATTTCCTTGTCTGTAAAGCATTTACACACTCTATTTCAAATTTTTATAAAAAATGTATATATCTTTAATTATCATTGGTATATGCTTGATGTGAAAAATGCCTGCCTGAGTGAAGTAATCCCGTTGCCCTGAAGTCTTTGATTGCTTGTTTGTGTAATGTAAAATGAGATTGCTGAGTCAACCATCATTTCAACTCACTGTATTATATCTCCTCTATGTTTTTTGCTGCCATAGATAATTATTGGTACAATCTGTTTCATAACTTTCATGACAATTGTACAGATATATCAAGTGCTCTACGTTTTGTAGCATTTCAAAATTATGATATATTCTAAACTTTTCTAAGAATTTGAAGACGTGTTCCATTATTTCGATAGTAAAGCCATTAGACACATTTTTAACGCATTTGTTTTAAGGTGACAAAATAAAATAAAACATATCATTCATATACAATTTTTCCACTAAAGTATTTTAACGTGATTTAAATAAACAGAGCATTACATATATTTTCAGTCAGCTTCACTGAAATCAGGACCACTTCTAGTATTCTAAGTGAGGCAAATTTATAAAATCTTCAAATTACAGCAAGGTCTTCATTTTATATTTGAAACAAATTAACTGTTTGGATGCTCTTTTAAGCTGTTTTTATATTATTGTTGTTATAGGGTTTAACGCCTTTTGTCAGCACAGTGTAGTTCATGGCAGCCAGTATAAATGGTGGAGGAAGGACCCAGGAAAACCCCGGAAAGAACCGCTGACCCAGGAGAAGCTACTGCCAACCTTTCTCTCTTACCTACATTGGTCTAGACTCGAACTCACGCAGACAGAGGTGAGATGGCAGTGATCCGTAACGGTGAACGCTTTAGACCATTCGGCTACTCGGGGCCCACTTACAACTTTTACATATCTCTGCAACGAGTCGATAATAACAGAAACTTAATTTACCGAACGGACACCTGGATTAAAAACTATATGGGGAGCTTGCAGTTATGAAGGTCATCTGGTAGATTGAACATTGACTCTAGCTTTACCATGAAATCATGTATTAGTCGAAATAGATTAAGGAGACGATGTAAACTATTTCGTTGTTGTAGTTTTAGAAGATTATCATGTTGGGTTCTTTGTATCATTTGAAGATGATCTGTCAAGAATCATAAAATGTTTATTTTATGTATATATTCCATTTAATTTTTGCACATACATTTTATAATTCAATAGTTTTTATGACATTGGACCTTTTAACATTTGGTCTTTATTTCAGTGTTTTTGCAAAAGCTCATCTGCCTTCCAGGGCCTGTCAACTCACTCTCAATTTTCTTGTCAAGCACGGTATTGTTTCAGCTACTGTAATTACACCAGTGAGTTTGTCCCCTGTTGATGCCTCACTGTTCTACGTCTACAGTCTCTGGTAGTAGCCACACCCTCGCATGACACGCGATCTGACTCTGCCTCTGCTCTAATCTCTAAATACCAATTTGATTTCATATTACCGATTTCATATTACCAATTTGATTTTATATTACCAATTTGCAACTCATACCATTAATAAAAGCACAAAGTCAATACTAACGACGAATGGAAGACCTCGAGAACTTGTGCTCATTAAATATAACTATTGTTTGCACGTCTATTTTTGGGGACGAACCAACACTGCCGAGAAATCGGGTTTTACCACTAGGTTCTCTGAAGCAGTTATATGTCAGTATTAAAAATAATAGCATCCAATTCACATGCCAGATACATACCAATGGTTACGTAATTATTCATATATAATTCATATATATTTTTAATTCGGTTTTACAATTTAAGAGTATCATTAAGAACGCATAAACATATTGTTGCATGAAAACTTATTATTGATTCATATTAATGTATTAAATGTGCTTGACAGATAACCAACTATAAACTCATTATCTAATGTATGTATACGATCGAAACTAATTACCTATTTTTTTCGAAAATTCCATCTAAATATCTGGGAAAATATTTCTTTCCTCATTCCTGAATAGTTCAAGCTTTTTATCTAAAACGTTTGAAGGATAATAAGAAACATATAGAGACAAAAAGTAATGAGTCACATGAGAAATTGCAGATTATGAATTCAGTCAGTATCAGTGTGGAAAATAGAAGCAGCATAAGGTAGGGTACCTCTGTCAAGTGCGGATAACATTTTTTTCTGATACATCATTCTCTCCTATTTTCTTTTCTCTTTCGCAACTTCTACCGTTTCGCGTTCAATTTCTCTGTCACTCTAAATATGTAATATTTGATTGAAAGAGTAGAAGTGTTGTTGATGATTGCTAGTCATTTTTCATCAGCATGCTAGTGTATTTTGAGGGTACTGTCCTCGTTATAAACTGTCACCAGATAGTCGAAGAGAGTGACTGCTAATGACCTATTATCTTCATATGACTTCAAATCAGCAGGATGTTTATCAACAACGCACAGAAACATGCAGGAAAACACACGCATACTTGTCTTCTAATTATGGTCGTCCTTTATTACAAGACTAGAGGTCAATGATACTGGGAATGAATAACATCAATTATGCATGTACATATTTAAGTGGTCAATTAAAACAATAAATACGAATATTTTGGACCTGGAAGCATAAAAATAATTTTTTTCATAAACATGTGAACTGGTTTCAGCTCAGTAAATAGTTTTGTTTATTTGTAATAACTAATTTGTAATCTACGTTCTGATACTTGTTAAAATTACACCGTATAATTGTTGCGGAGCTCATTTAATATCATATTGACAAAATACATGGTGTAAGGACCAAACTGTGAACACAGACTTTATATTTCCAGTATTTTCTTAGCACTAAACAGCTACAGTGCACTGTAAAGTGTTCCATACCGTTATGTGATATTTTTAAACGTACATCGTTTTAGATTTGTTTTTGTTGGTCATTATTCAACAAATACAGCAACATACCATTTAAAAGCTTAAAACCCAAATAAAATTAAAACTGAAGAAACACGCGTTGATCTAAAAGTACTAATTTCAACAGTCGAATACCAAAGTAGTTTCATTTCAGAGATGTGGTGAAAATGCTAGATAGTTTTCGTGATTACATAAGTCAAGATCATTAACATCAGTTACCATCATTCTGCATACTCTACCGCGGGGCCCAGTTGGCCGAGCGGTTTATAGCGATCGAATTTACCGATAACTACCATCTCATCTCTGTCCGTGCGGGTTCTAGTTTAAATATCGGCCAATGTGGGTGTGTGAGAAAGCTTGCCAGTAGCTTTCCATGGGTCGTTAGTTCTTACCGGAGTTTTTCTGGGTTCTTCCTTCACCTTTTATATTGTCGTCATGTATAGCCTATTGTGTGCTGTAAATATGGCGTTAAACCCACAACAACAACAACTTTATACCCCTTCCATTACAATATCTTGTTGGAGCAATAATAAAGAATTGCAAAATTGATTGTGTTGTAAGGATTGACTGAGTTTTCGAAGGCTTAAATAATCAGCACTTGTGAGTTGCTTCATGAAATAGTGATAATGTCACTTTGATTTGCTTTTCTCTAGTTGAATTTCAGGCTCAGTTGCTATGATATTTGCACACGCATTTATTAACTAAAAATCATTTGTTAACTAAAGCGTAGTTGTTTGTTAAACCTCAATGAATTATACAGTTATTCTTTGAAAATGTAGATATAGTAGTATGGAATTAGAAACTTTGCGATAAATGTCAGTTATTATTTCAAAATGTAGGTATAGTTGTATAGAAGTGGAAACTTCGCGATAAATGACTATAATTTCAGTCATTTTCTCTCTTTTATTTTGTGCTCTGACTAGATCATAACAATTTAAATTTATATTTTATATTTCACACCTTTCTAATTTAACAATTTTCCATCGTATTTGAAAATGTCAAAAATCAGATTTAGAAAAGAAACAAAATAAATTGATGCCTAGTAAAGATGTAAAGCCTTAGATTATCAAATATATGCTTCTGTTTTATTAGCTCGTCTGGCCATAAGGTCAAGTGAGGTCATATACTGATCATGCATCCGGCCTGTTCTATGTCTTCCACAACGGTTTCTCAAATCTTCATTGATAATCTACAAGAAATACTTCGACCTATTTTGGCAAATAGACTAAGTATGCCACTAGCTATCACGTATTTTAGTGATAAGCTACATATATATTACTTAAAACAAACATAAAACAAATACAAACTCGACCAGACTGGTAACTGGCATTCACAAGATAATAGGATAATATTGATATAAAAAAAAAAAAAAAAAAAAAAAAAAAAACCCGAAACCAATTCCAGCGTAGCACTTGCAATATCAAGGAACACACATTATCAGATGCTGTAGGTCCAGGTAACTTTCGCACTTGCTCAACAAATTTACAAATGAAACCATCGCATTTAAGACAACTATTTCCTTGTCAAGTACAGCAATTATTTTGGGCTTAGGGATTAAGCATTGTTCAATTAAAAAACAAAACACACCCAATTTTCATGTTTATGGCCAGTACCTACATTATAATGGTTGTGCTGGCATTACGTTTGACACTTTTGGACTTAGTATCTTAAGATATGTGTTCATAATTAGCAATTTTTGAACATTCACCATGCGTCTAATCTATGTCAGGTAAGTGGACATTTGTGTCAGAAGAAAATTAGATGCGTAGAATATTATTAATTACCTGTGAAAGGTTCTAAACTATAATCGCGCCACCATTTGCACGTCTCGTGACTAGCTTGTTTAAGTTAGGTCCAGCTTGCAGTAAAACTAAAGTTGTAATCGATTTTATTTCTTTTCACGGAATTCTTGTTACCTAGAGATACTCGTGAGCTAAACGTGTAACAATCACCCTAAACGTAGTGCAATATTCATGCATAGGCAATGGACTGAGGGGCAAAACATTTGAAATTTATTGTCAAACGATTTTTTAAAGTTTTTATTCTTTTCTTTTAACACGTGAATCGTATCTTTACAAGTGATGTAGATGTGCTGCGACAAGACTAGTTTTGCCTAATCAGACTAAATATGTTTTCCAACACGGGAGAATAGCTATCCGCAAAGAAGCATATTGGCGTACGCTGGAGAAAACGAAGTATGAAGAGCCCAACTTCTAAAGTAAATAAAACACTCATGCAATGATGTTTCCATTTAAATGGAGTTGTCGTACCAGTATTGTAGTCTGCCGATTTCAGTGTGATTTAGTGCTAATATCAACCAAAACAATGACTTTAATCTTACTTCTTAATGTCGACATATAATAATGTTATTAATCTGCAACTAATCTCAGTGTTTGATTTGAACTTTCGTACAATATTTAGTATTTACAAATTTGAAACAATGTCAAGTTGCGCTTTAACTTAACATTGCAACGTAAAGTAAGCAGAACTGTACAAATTTTAATCAAGAGTCTCATGAATGGGTGAAATTTAATTTCATTATAGACAAATTATTAGTGGTATTAGCACATTTACGAACCATTCAATTTATAACGAATGTTGTCACGAGCTCTTGGGAAATACTCTAAACAATGACCTAAACCCAAACTCACACAGTGTTTGACTTTGTGGTTTTTTTTCTGTTTGGTCTTCAGGGCCAATTACACCAACAGCTTTTAGACTACAGGCTTCTACAATGTTATTACTTTTTATTATTATTATTATTATTATTATTATTATTATTATACAACTAGCTTTTTGCAATGTTCTTGTTATTGAATGTACCACTGACTTTTTCCATTATTATTATTATTATTATTATTATGCACTTTAGATCCTTATGCTATTACAACATTATTGTTTTTTAATTACAGAAGAGCAAATATTGACGCTTTTATTTACTCGCCACGATATCTGATATGAGATTAGGGTGAAACAGGGAGTAAGGTATCCGAATATTTTCTCTGTCAGCCAATAGTTTATAGCCTTTCCCTTTCATTTAAAATTCCTTTCGCAGATACCAATAATCGTTTTAAATATTGGCTTCTGAAATGGCAAAGCTGTAATTTTTAATATATTTCATTATACACATTGTCTAAGATATTAATCCATATACGTATACTAATAATGCATTGTTTAATACTGAATTATGCTGGAAGGTCGTCTTCATTATTAGCAATGGAGTGTGAAATATTTATGCAAAATATTGGAAAGCTTCATACCAAATCATTCGCATTTTAATCTTTCATGTACTGGTATTTTCATAGCTACAAGTTACCATGGCTAAGTGGTTTACGATGCTAGATTCGTGACCATCATGGTTTTGGTTCGATTCCAACCATTGGATAAAGATACGGGACTACAGTTGTGTATCCTGGGGGAGGCAACAATTAGCTATTTATTTTCATTATCTTTTTCAATATCTTGACGCATACTATTTTAAAGTGGATTCAGACCTGCTTAGTTTACGATGCCTACATATCAGATGATGATGATGATGATAACGATGACGGTGATTACAGTAATAATAACGATAATTGTTGTTATCATCAAAATTATAATCTCTTCCCAATGCATGCTTTTAAAGCGATGGGTATCTATAAAAAACGATTAACAGTACGTAATTTTATTACGTTATAAAATACTAGTTTAGCAAATTCTTTTGACTAATGAGAAATGCATTTGAGTTCCTTATCTCTATTTGTAGTCTCGACTAACCAATCAAAACAAATATTATTCGTACCTTGGCTAATCACATTTGGGTATTGTCTTATCCCGCAATGTTTTAGATAAATAGTTTTGGACTCCAAATATGACACTCCCTTTCATTCAAAGTTTCCGCTTGTTAGATAAATTTTATTGGCATGAGTAACTTATCTAATTCGGAATGGAGTGGGGAATGGGATCTGGAGTTCCAGTTTAGCTTTCAAACTATTTAGTTTAAAAAATTAATTATTTATTAGAGCGTCATAAATAAAATCATTCTCACTAACAAAGCAAAAAAAGAAACAAAAGTGTCTCAAACTGACCTGTTTTTACCTAACTAGTACTCCTGGCCACTTTCAGTACCGTATCCAACAACTATAACTCGGTGGTCAAGATTAACTGAGCTGCAGGCACTCTCGGTGTACACACCGTTCTTGTATAGTTGGAAGGACACTTGACTGGCATCTATTAAAAAAAAAACCTATGGGGCCAACCATTGTTACGGCCTTTAAAAGATCAGTTTAAGATATCCACCGTGACAAGATCCTCAGTTAGACCCGCAATCTACAGACTGGATTCAACTGCTCCTCAACGTGGATTTGTACGTGAGCAATTACAGATAATTCCCGATAACACACAATTACCACCCAAATCACTTAACTAGCACTGGTGCCAGCACCCTGACGTCGGTTACATTCAAGACAGGTCAACATGATATTTTCTCGTGTATGACCAAGATTGTTATTTTTTCTATCTACGGTAAATTGTCTTGGATCATTTTTCAGATACCGCCATAACATTATACAATTACAACTTGCACAATGATTATTCTGTTGTTGTTTCAGCGCATTAATACAATCAGCATCAAGATCAAAATCGCGTTTGTTTTTTTTTTGTCACCTTGTTTATAACCAGATAATTTTTTTTCTTATTATATCGCTTTGACATTCGTCAATATCATCACTAGTCACTGACGCGTCCATGACGATTCGTCTTAATTGAGATATTTTTCTAACTCGAGACACTGCAAGATAAACTAGGTTCGACCATTCGATACGATCATCAACGATCCAAACAACTGTATCAGTAATAGTTAATCCCTGAGACGAATGAATCGTCATCGCGTATCCAAGCGTCCACGGGGATTTATCAGCACGTAGAGCATCTTCAACAACATCAACATCAACTGCAACAATATCATTCAACACAAGATTCTGTTTCCTTGACTCGGTCTGTCCTGGTATATCAACGTCAATATTTTGCCGTCGCGTATCTACTGGTCGATAACATAACGGAACTGGCAACGTTGGAAACTTTTCTCGTTGTAACTGAAACAACTCCCGCTGAAGTGTATCACGAACTATCTTTCTACTTGCAACTATCAAATCGTTTGGTCTCCACGAGCGCAAAAGGTCTTTCATGGGTGTTTCTGAAATTATCTCGCGCATTACTTCACACTGAATTTTATTCGGTTGTAGTCTGATTAATATTTTTAATTCCTTCAACGTTGCATCAAGTGCTCTATGATCATCAGCCACTTCTTCGAAGTGGTCAACGAAATTTTTCAGCCAATCATGTGGAGATGGTCCAGCTACGGGTGGTGGTTGACCGTGATCGCCGCACATTATCACAGCAGTATTTCTTGTTAATAACCAATCAAGAAATATTTTAAATGTTTCTAGCGGTACAGTGCATATTTCATCCCATATTATAATCCTTGGAATGTATTTCTCGCTCATCCTTAAAGATGTCCATGTATCACCCTTCCATCGGAAGAAGCTGTGATAAGTACATGATTGTACTCCTCTTTGTTTCATTTCTCGCGCGAGTCTGTGTGTAGGTGTTAGCACAATCATATCTGAATTTTGAAATAGTTCGATAGTTCGAGTGGTTTTACCAGAAACGCCAGGTCTGTTTAGATAAACTGTTTTGTGTCTAGTTATTGCATCGTATACCGATGGTGCAGAAGATATCTGATTATTTCTGCCTGATTTTATCAGGTAAATATCTTTAACCGCAACATCAGCAGATTCGGAATAATCGAGTATATATTCCTTTTATATTCTCCACGAACCCCACGATGCACAAGTGCCTATGCTTAATTTTTCTAACAGTATTGAATGTTTTTTTACTTATATAAAATGAATCCGTAGCGACTCTGACAGCGAATGTAGAAACCTTATTTATCATCGATAATAGGTTTATTGAAACGTACGCGAGCATCGATGATCTTAAATGAGTATACTTAGTTGACTCACCGTCCGTGTAGCTCACAATTGTACCTAGTTTAGTTCCATTTGACAAGAAAGCTATTTCTCGACTTATAAACGTATTTCTGTTCGTTGTATCAGCGATTATAAAATCTAACTCAGCATCATCCATAATCAATCTTGTACAATGTCGTCTGTGATCATATGCTCCTCCTTGGGTAAACTTGCCGATTATTTTTCTACCAAGATCTTTTGTAATCTTGTTCTCGTAATCGGTTTCATCAGAATACTCCTTTTGTTGTGGTAACCAAACTTCGGTTTGTTTCCGGTATGATATATTTGCTTCACTTACAATCAACCGTGTTAATATTGCACAATCAAGCATATACCGTAATAATACTATTGGTGTCCACATTTTTTCTGAAAAATGTTTTCCAAACCAAACATAACAAATTCGATGAAGTCCTTTAGACATTTCGAATGACTCGATACGAGCAAATACAGTTAGGTCAAAATCCGGTAATGGTCCATTTATCGATACTCGCGTCATTTCGTACGTCGGATGACCAAATCTTTTAAAGTATACAGAACAATCTCCGTATCCAAGAAAACTTCCGGGATAACACGCGACCATATCAACTGAAATAACATCTCTGTGATCGTACTTAGTATTCCACAATCCGCCGTGTCCATAATTCGACACAACTCAGTATTATGTCATCAAGAAAATCAAACCTAGTTGGTTTCCACGAATTTTTCTTTCTAGCAAAATGAGACGCAACTGACGGAACAGTGAAACAGTTGCTCAATAGTTCATCAGTGTCATCAGTATATTGCAGTGAAAGATGTTTCATTTTCTCGTGAAGATGATCTGTTCGATAAATAACGCCATTTGGTCTCACAAACTGATCAAATTTATTTTTTTCTTCCACGCAAGAGCTCTGAAATAACCATACTGACACAGGATCGTTTTAACTTATTTCGTTAATAAAATCAAACATATCTCCCCGATAGTATTTAACAGTTCGATCTCGTGGAAGTATTGTTACTGCATAAGTCCACGCGTGTGCGTTATGATCAATAATTTCAATCGAAGCTCCTTTTGATCTATATTTTGATTCATACAAAATCTCTCCTGTTATCGTCGCTACGGTTATTGGAAATTGTAATCTTTTTCCTAACTCAGCGACATCTTTGATAGACGCACTGGTATCTTTAACCATTTCTCCCCACGTGTTTATTATTTTACGTCTTTAATCCGTTAGACCGTTTCCACGAGTCGAAACGGTAAAATGTTCTGCTACTCGCTCGGCTACACAATTTATTTTTGAAAATTTCATCGGCGCCAGTTTATCAACGCTAGGTTTTTCATTTATCACATAGATTCCATAAATAACCGCCGTCACAGGATATGATAGTTCATAATACGGTTTGTCAATACCTGTCAATAGACCTGGTTTGGAATCTTTACTTAGTATGAGTTTTTTTTTATTACCGTGGACAGGATCATATTTTTCACGGATAATCTAATCATCTGTTTCTGTCAACACGACAAATTTTATTCTGAAAAGATATTTGCGATTATCAAGATAGTTAATGATAATTGCTGCTCGTTTGTCGTTCATCATAGCGTCGGTGATATCTTTGTTGCGTATAATCTTGAACGTTGACCAGACATGAGATGCACCATCTGTGTAAAATTCTTTCTTGGCGTCGTGAATTTTAGTAATCAAACCTTTGTTTTTCGGATCAACCAGATCTTGCATCGGTAGGTTAGGAGATATTCTGTCGAGATTAAATTTATCTCTGCTCAAGGGCTTTATTCGGGATAATCTATCGAATTCGTTCATATTATATTTCAAGCAAATATTTAAATTAAAATATTATGTATACAATGTCTCAATGCAAATAGCTCATGGTGGGTTGATTGACTCGTTGTAATAAATCCTGTAAAAAGGAATTCTGTGGATACACATGCAAAACGTTCACCGTGGAAGCTTAGGACCAATACCATGTCTGCGATGTGGTGCTGGAGTGCGAGGAAAAACAACAGTTGTGTGCGATACAGAGAGCTTAAAAGATATTATGACAAAAAGCATAAAGTCAAAAACAACGCTATAAAATCCGTGGAGGATTATCTAAGTTTTCAGACAAATTATGATTTAAACAAATAATATTATTGTATAATGGAGCAAAATAAGTTATTCCACATCCTGTAATAACAAACTACGAATCAAATATTGATGGTATGATCAGAAATTGTCAGAAAAAAGTACCAGTTGGTTGTATTAATAATCATGGTTATCTATTGTTTACTGTTGGAAAGAAAACTGATCTCTGTCATCGTTTCACATACGAGTGTCACAAGGGGTTGATCAAAGACGGTCTTGTGATCGATCACATTAACGGCGTGAAAACCGACAATAGTTTATCCAACCTTCAGGCTGTAACAGAGCGAGAATAATAAACGTGACAATACTAGAAGATGTAAAACAATTGTAAGGAGGGCGGTAAAATCCACAAACATAGAAACTGGCGAAGAAATTATATTTCAATCAATGAACGCGGCTGCGAAATATTTTGATATTAATCCGCCTTCAGTACAATTTGTCGCGAAAAATATATATAAATCCACTTTTTCCAAGAAATATAAACAGAAAATCACCTTCCAATATTGTAATGAGATAAACTATCATCATTATCAAGTAATTACCTCGAATTATATTCATTAACCATTTATTATTTTGGGTCGCAGCATTTCCCCTTATACTACTGATTTTTAGATTATGCGAAAGGAAGATTACTTCTGCAATATATAGTTTTCTTCGTAGATTTCCGATTTTTATGGTCGTAATTGGTTAATTAATCATCTACGTCGTAATTAATATCAATAATTATACCAAAGAAAGATATTTATGGTTTCTAACTTACAAAATAGAAAAATAAACGTATTTCACATCGCACAATATAGCGAGTTATTTTTAGATCTGTTATGAGAAATCGAGGCAAAACACGCTGTTTTTAATGCATATATTTACAATCTGTTCAGAAATACAGAAATCTTTAAACCGAACTGTAGGTGGTAAAACGTTTGATGGTGCAGTGGTAGTATGTAAATAGACAGAACACGCTGTTGCTGCAAGATATTTACAATCTGGTACGCGAAATCTTGGCAGGACATGTTGTTTTTAATGCACAAGTATTTACAATCTATTCAGAAACCGCTGTTTTAATGCAGAAATTTACAATCTGTTCAGAAACCACTGTTTTAATGTAGAAATATTTAAACCGATCCTGTAGCTATATAATAACATTTGAAACATATATTGTTAGATGATTCGATAGCTCAGGTGATAACGCATCTGGTCGTGATGCTCAAAGTCCCAGGATCGAATCTCATGCCTGACAACTGGTCGGAGGTTACGCATATTAGCGATTTTTATAATTAATTTGGGCACCGACAGCCCCCCTCCGCTCAACAGAACCCTCCAACCACACGTCACTGGTGATTGATACATGTTTTGTATCACCCACGGACTGATTATTGGGCGGGGTGTTCTGTTGAGCGTAGAAAATGGCCTCATATATGTTTGTGCCGTCCTTAATTAAGATTTCATTCATTGTACATATTTCATTTCATTCATTCATTGCATACTAACTGAACTTGCTAAAACACTCGAATAGAGGTTCATGTCATTCATGACATTTATATATGTTTGTGCCGTCCTTAATTAAGATTGTCATTCATTCATGTCATTTATATATGTTTGTGCTGTCCTCCCTCTTGGGCCTCTAGACCGTTGTTTGGCGGGTTAGGGGCTCTCATAGGGGGTAGGGTTTCGTGTGCCCGTTGAACTTGGCAGAATGCGGTGGCAAGCTACGAGTTCTGGGTTGTGCCGTCCTTAATTAAGATTTCATTCATTGTATATATTTCATTTCTTTCATTCACTGCATACTTACTGAACTTGCTAAAACACTCGAATAGAGGTTCAATCATTCATTGTATATGTTGTGCTGTGCCCCTTCCTGAACTTGCTGAAAGACTCGAATAGGGTTTCATAGGGGAAATATTTTTTTATTTTAAATATATATATAATAAATAATGAACTACGAAAATATTAATGATGTAATTGCTGCTATTAAAAAATTGGAAAAAGATGGAATTAATATATCCGATGAACTAAATCCTGAAAAAATAATTTCTGATTTTGAAATTTTACAAGAACGTAAAAATCAAGGAATACACACACAATCATCTGAATACAAGTTCGGATTCAGGCGGCGATGTTCCGGTCACTAGCTACTGTAGAAGATGATCAAGTGAAGGAATTCGTTCCTCTCTCTGCCGCAGTAGAAAAAATTAGATTAGAGTTATCCCACGAATACGAGGCATAAAAAATAATTAGTACTCGTATTAGACAATTAAGACAAATTATGTTAGCGAGTAACCTCGTTACTGGTGAAACGATCCAAAGTAACCTAGTTGGTGAAGTAGTACAAAATAATTCTGGTGAAAATGAAAATGAAAGTTTCGGTAACTGGGGTCCCTGTCAACGCTGACCACGTGTAATATTATCATAGATCTTTGATCTTAATATTTTATTTATTCTGAAATATTATATATTTATTCTGAAATATTTTATTTGATCTTAATATTTTATTTTTTCTGAAATATTATATATTTATTGTGAAATATTATATATTTATTCTGAAATATTTTATTTGATCTAAATATTTAATTTTTTCTGAAATATTATATATTTATTTTATTATAGATCTTTGATCTTAATATATTATTTTTTCTGAAATTGATGGGCTAGTTGGTACTCAGAATCATGCAAACCAATCAATTTCGTAATTTTGATGGGCTAGCTGGTACTCAGAACTATGTAAAATAATCAAATTTTCAGAAAAAATAAAATATTCCAATATTTTTTAGTCAAATTTGTTATTTTTAGTCGATTTGTCAAGGAAAATTGATGAATTTTCCAATATCATTCGGGTCAAACCTCAAGCGGTTCTCTAACTGATTTATCGATAAATCGTTAAAAATTAGTAAAGTTAGCTCAAAAAAATGAGATATTTTTCATGCAATTTTTGTTAATTTTTCTGGTAATTTTCGAAAAAATTAGGATTTTTAATGATTTATCGATAAATCAATTAGAGAACCGCTTGAGGTTTGACCTGACAAAAAAACTGTAATTTGACAAATCGACTAAAAATAACAAATTTGACTAAAAGTGTTGGAATATTTCTGATAAAATAAAATAAAAATATTTCTGATAAAATAAAATAAAAATGTTTCTGATCAAAGATCTATGATCAAAAATCATTACGATAAACGTCTTTAAGACGAAGATCTATGATCAAAAATCATTATGATAAAAGTATTTAAGATTTTACATGTAGATTGACAATCAATTCCTTCCCACGCAGGTCAATTAATCGTCCTATGCGGTCTGTGAGTTTAAAATTTATTCGTGACAAATACTGATTATGTGTGCGTAGATAAACAGGATTGGCTGGTAATTGCACGATCAAATCCCCAGGGGGAACTTGTGGTGTGAACGTGTATAGGATATATCCTTGTTGAGCCTGATTTGATTTTCCGAGATCTATTTGATAGCTGCCATCGATTACGTCACAAACTAGATTAACCATGATTGTCGATGTTATATCAACGATTCCCGGAGATACATGTCTGCCGCCACCGTGTGGATCATTATTATATCTAAGAACAGTTGCTGGTGGGGCTATTTTTCTCCACGCAGCTATTATTTCAGGAAAGTTTTTGTTGATAATATTGTTGAGATTTTTCTTTATTTGTTCGGTTGCAAGTGCTGGTATTACAAATGTCGGTAATTATTGCTCGGTTATTTTAAAATAATCAAGAAATACATAATACGATGATACTCTTTCTCCATAAAGTTTATAATACTCCTCATTAATTACCGAGTCACGAATTTCTCGATTAATATGTTCGATATCGTCCACAATTTGATTCACATGCTGAGTTGTTTCGATAATTTGTTGTTTTAGGTCATCAGAATAATACTGCGTAATACCTGCAAATAAATTTCTTAATTTATCAAATGCGCGTGTAAGTTCAGGAGTAATTATACCTGAAAGAAAATTAAAATATTCTTCTTGGACAACCAGATGACTTAAATAGTTTATAAAAAAAATCTTAATGATGTGCCATATTCAGTCAAAAAATAATCATTCGAAAGGTTTTCTCTGTATTCTGGAGTTGTTATAAACTTGGCATCGTCAGTCAATTAATTTTGGTTCTGGTGGTCCTTCATGCACTGGCGCAATATCAGGCCAACCAAGCACGGATCTTATCGTGGACTGATAAATATCAACGACATAATCAGGCGAGTTTATTTCGATTGCAGAAGATAGCGTCGGCTCATGAATATTAATTGATATTTTTGCTTCTTTTCCGGATATTGATTTTATTCTACGCGTAAATTCATCATTGATTTGTTCGATCTCATAACTGCCAGTTGGTATTCCAACAACAACCCAGTCAGGTGTTCCACCTGGTTTGCTTTTATTAGCAAATACAAGTGAATTATTTGCTGGTGTACCATTAAATGATCTCGATCTGATATTTGGCCATTTATGGTATCGTAATTGCGCTAGTGCAATTTCATTTGCGTGAATTGCAGTTGGAAAATTGATGCTAAATTCAGGATTAATCGAGCTTATCGAGATCATCGCGGTCTTGTGCGGGGTTGTGTTTGTCACGATCTGCTGGAGTAATTCCGTCATTATTAATACTCGAACCTTTAATACCAGCGCAGTTGTATATTTTAATCATCTCTGAAAACTCAAAATCGGATATAATTCCATCATTGAGACTCGCTGATAACAAGAAAGATAAGTTCGAGTATGCGACAGTTGCTATGTGTAATTTTATCATGTAATCGGATAATTTTTCATTCGTGCAAGTACATAATTTTTTGCAATGATATTGAGCACACCTGCAATCGTTGTTGCAGCTGAAATACAAATAGTCACAGCTACTGGTGCCATCATTGTTACCGCGGATAATATTATTCCAGCTCCAGCAACAACAGCGGATACTGAATAAACAACAACGTCGATGATAACTAATCGTCGTTGATACTTTTTTATTTTTACTGTATATTGTTCGACTCGATCTTTCAACGCTGCCTGCCATTCACGCGCTTGATTGTACCTAAATATTTGAACGTCGATTGAGGTACTCATTATATTTTATGCAGTAACCAATTTAGGTGTTTCAGCTACAAATTCCAAACACCACCAGTAAGATGTTGCGGTTAATTTCTTACCAGCTGTTTCCAGAATAAATATTTCCTCGTTTCCGCTATTTAATATAACAGATACAACCCCGGAAAACTTATCAGTTGAATGACGCCATGGATACGTTGTAAATATTTCAAATTTTGCAGCACTAAACACAAACAGCCTGTACACGCCAGTGACTGTTGCAGTATATTTGATAGTTTTATTTTGCTGCGACCATGTTGCGAATCCAGTTGATACTGTGTATACGATGTTGGTAATATGCCCGGGAGTAACCCCGCCGGGAATTTTAATCAAACTGGTTTTATTAACGATTTCAGGAATCCCCGCTAAGATGTTTTGCTGTGTTTGTTTGATCGTGTCTAGGTTAGTTTTGATATCAACGAGTTTTACGTCAACGGCCAACGGATTACCAAAAAATTCCTCTGCGGTTTCATTAATTTTTCTAAAGTTTCTACGGAGATTTGTGAACGCGTTTGTGTGAACGTCATACTCGGCCCGCAACGTGGATAATTTACCATCTACGGTGTTGTAGTTGACGTCAACGTATTTTTGTTGCTGCGTCTTCGTCGGATGTTGGATCTCTTAAAACTACTATCTTATTTCCGTTCATGCTGAGTTCTCCAGTCATTGTGTCACCGGTATTTTTCACGCGATTAGCAACACTTGCTGTAATTTGATCTCTGATGGTTATAAACGATATACTTGAATCCCTGATTCTACCGCTGTCAGTAAACACAGGTATATTATCCGTGACCGCACAAAGTACTCCTGAAAAATAACAACCTCATCTGGGTCAACTCCAGCAAGGTTCATAATATTAGCGAGTTCATCTTTAGTCATCGGACTTTTTCTTGACGCGTGAAGATGATCTTCCGTAAATATCAACCATTATATAAGATCTAAGATCTGTTTAAAACGCTTTGCGTTTAACGAATTGGTTGCTTGTATAATTATGCACAACTTTATGTGGCGGTTTGGATGATTTTGATATAGCGCTAAGTACATTAATTACTTCACGGCCGCATATTGGCGGATCTGTCATTGTTTGTGTGGGTAGCGTTGAATACCAAACTTGCGCGTGAAGTGGTGCAACATGTTTGATAAATTCAATGGGTGGAGCTAACCCGTATGAATCAAAATAAACGATTCCACGTGGATCAACCGCGTATGATACCCAATGAGTACCAGGTCCTGAATTCGAGTCAAGATTAATAATACCTGTTTCGAGTTTGTTCGGTTGTTTCGTTAATTGATCTCGCATAAAAACACCTCTGAAGTTTTTTATTTTTAATCGTTTAGCAGCATCAAGTAAATCAAAATTTGATGCTGGAGCATCTAACGAAGTGATCCTGGAAGCCTCAGACCTCTTCCCCAACGAGATCCCGGTAATCTTAGGCCGCGTCACTTTTTTATATCCATTTCCTGTTGCTTTCTTTAGAGTCATTTCAGCAGCTGTTCCAACAGCACCTAACGCGGCTGCTTTTGCTATGGCTGGAGCGTCAGCAGCTATTAACGCTGGAATAGCCGCGAGAAGTGGAAAAATACCACCTGTTTTAACTATGTCCTTAATCGCACCCGCTGAGAGATTAAGTTTGACTCCTGTTTTTGATTGTTTTGCGCCGTTGAAATGTTTAAGCTGGCGTTCTGATAATGATAGTTTATTTTGACCACCCATGATCTGATCTCGCTTTAGTGATATTTTCCTTCCGCAGTTTTTTGCTGAATTTGACCAGGAGTCAGACTGACGCTAACGTGATGATATGGCATTTTATGATAAATACATGCCACGCTCCAAATAATGATTAAAGATTTTCCACTGGTGCATCAACGACTCTCATTCGACCACTACCACCTTCAAGTAACATCGCTTTATCACTGAGTATGACCGCGATTGCTCTGTAGGCGGTACCACCTGGCAGGTCAGTAACACGAACTCGAAAGTGAATATCAACGACAGATTGTCTAGATAAATCAAGATGTTCCAACGAAAAATAATAAATCGGATACATATTTATAAAATCTAACTGTGATATTTGCAGCCCAGTATCCACGTTTTGATCACGTCCCATGAATGACATCAAACGATGATATGCACGCGCTACGTGATTTTGACCAAAATATAACAATATATCTTCGGCTGGTTCTTGATGTCCATTTATCCGCAAGGAAACTTCATTAACTCCAAGTTTGTCAAATATCATATGTGAATGTTCTTGGCTATTCGTCCGATTATTATTTTGCAGCGCAATAAAAATATGTCGTGGCGCAGAAACACCTTGCTGTGATGCTATATTCCATGTAAATAAACCATTAACATTATTTTGAGCAGCATCCGTTGTTACTGTTAACCATGATAGCAATGATTTACCGCCTTGATCCGTAAAAGAGAGTAATTTTTGTTCTTCAGCAATAGATGGAATCATTACTGGCATCCACAATGAAAGTTTCG
This sequence comes from Sinohyriopsis cumingii, assembly GCA_028554795.2. Lineage (NCBI taxonomy): Eukaryota > Metazoa > Mollusca > Bivalvia > Unionida > Unionidae > Sinohyriopsis > Sinohyriopsis cumingii. The sequence goes on along the minus strand of CM068831.1, from coordinate 37,472,445 downwards.
TTATATTTACTTTACCATCAGCAACACCAGCACCTCGCCAGATTGCATCATTATCATCACCTTTTCTTACGAGCACAACTGTGTGTTAAGCTCCAAAGATGACCTTTATAATATTTCTGCAAAATCCAAAGATGTGAGACAGTGGAATTGCACATGAAAATTTTTTATTATTTCCTGACAACGCTGCTCGGCGTGTTGCAAATCCTAGGTTGTAATTTGCATTAATACCTTTTATAATATCAAAAGCAGCACCTGGTCTAGCTTCATGTTCAAAGTCATCTATTTGTGGATCAGATGCAGTACCTTGTGGTGTCCGTAATTTAATATATTGAACATGATCGGCGTGGTCAGTAATATCCTTATCAAACATCATTGTTGGACCGGCTGATCTTGTGTAATCATCAGAATATCTCGCTAGACCAATTATTGCTGTAGCAACATCGACATCCTTCTGAATTGATTCAACATTTTTTCCATCAATCACGTATGTGGCGCTATCAAACAGTGCCATAATCCCGTTGTTGACAAAACCAACTCGCAAATTGGCATCATATGGCGTATTAGCCGCAACATTCCTTACAAGTTCACCTTCTACTTCAATAAACGCCTCAGCGGGCAAGAAATATCTACTTGTATCCTGAACCTATAATTCGATTCTCCCCCGCTGATTTGGTTGTCTTGCGTCATAGGAATAAAATTGATAATCACGTATCGATTCATCTTTGAGGACCATTGCATCCATGTCAAATGCTGGGTCGGATACATGTTTAAACATTTATTATAATTACCATTTTTCCAAATGATGATCTAAATTATCATCGTCGACGAAGACCGCTTCCTGCTATTAAATTTGCTGTTATATTTCTTTCTGCTTCTTCTGATAATTCCGCCAGTTTTTGATTTGCAGCCTGATTTATTATTTTACTGACATTTGCTGGCATAACCTCAGTGCTGGCCAGTTTCATTGGTTGCTGATGTTTTCTTCGTACTAATCGAGCTAGTCTGTCCTTGACAGTCGAGAACGTTTTACTGGCAAGATTACCAATAGCTCCAGGAATTTTATCACGAACAGCCTCAATAGTCTTCATCCCTAATTGTTTTGCAATCGGTATTGCTTTTGGAGCCATCCTTCTAAATAGACCCTGAACAACATCACCAAGTCCATCTCCGTAAATTGCTTTGTAATTTGGCAGTCGTGAGTTTACTACCCTGACCATGATCGGTCCACGTTGAGCAGTGTGTATAATCATTTTTATATATTGATTAATTAATTGTTTAGTCGCTGTGATAATCATCAGCAATTTCATCAATAAGGGAACGATAAATGCTGCATCCATAATACCAGCTTGAAATAATCTTCGACAAATATCAGATATTTCATCAACAATTTCCGAAGAATTGTTTCCAGCTCGTTTTCCTCCAATTAGTGTTTCTAGTCGTTGCACGTCAGAAAGAACACTGTTAGGACAGACAATAAGACCACCTCTTAAGCCACTTAGTAGCGCCAGGAGGATCATCGCCAGGATCTTCTTTTTCAGAATCTTTTTTACTTGATAAAAGAGACAATTTCTTTTTCTGCTCAATTTTTTTCTCACTCAATTTTTTTCTTTCTTGTCTCATTTTTTCTTGTTCTTGTTTCAATTCTGCAAGAAAACTGTTTACTTTCTTTTCTAAGCTCTTCAATTGACTCCGGCTTTGACGAAGAAGGTTGTTGTTCTATTTGTTGCAGAGGTTGAGGTAGCTGATATGAACGTTCCTGCTGGGAGAGTTGTTCTTGTTCTAGTTGTTTTATTCTCTCTCTATAAAGTCTTTTTACTTCTTCATAAAGACTTTTGTATTCTGGACCTCTAGTTTGTTTTTTGTTTCTATATACGCGATATATCCATCTAATAAGATTATCATCACTTACTTTTTCATGACGGGGTTTTAAAATACCAGATTTATTAAATATACCAAATATTATTATTTCGGGTAATTTTTCTATTTCAGTATTTCTAATATCTTCAACAAAACCTTCCCTAAATCTTGCAATCAATTCTAAGTTTTCTTCTACTGGTTTGGGTTCAGATGCAAGTTCTTTTCTCACGTCGGCGACTTCAGTACGAAGTTGTTCAATATTTTCAAGTATTTCTTCATCGACAGGTGGAGGTTGAGCTGCAGCTATGTCAGTTGGAAGGTCTCGTAAAATCTTTTTTGTTTTCTTGGTTCTTCTTGCTATTTTTTCAGTCTGCGCTGCAGTTTGTTCTAATACTGGAAAAATACCCTTTTTTCTCTTCTCATCTTCCTCCTCAATATCTCCCCATATAATTTTTTCAACAGCCACTGCAGCTTTCTTAGTAGCTGCAGTGACGGGTTTAAATAGTTTTTTAGTGTCCTCTTCGTACTCAACTTGTGCTTCTTGACGTTCTTGCAATTTTTGTCTAACAGAATCACGAACAGGAAGAAATGTTTTGATTGCTTCTAGTCTTTCTCGAGCTAATCTAGCAGTGTGAGATTCACTAGCCGGTGGCATTTATTAACATGATGATGATTTAATTATAGCAGCAGAGGGGCCATGACCTCAAGTTGGTTCATTTTTTGATTTATACTCGCCATCGCAAAATAACCTAGGTGCAGGGACTCTTTGAGAGCAGCATCTGTAGTTAGTTATTTTGATTTTTAAGGTTATTAATCCTTTTTTTTTAGGAAGGCTTATTTCGGTTTTTGGACGCTTCCAAAGTCGGTCTGTTCGCCCCCTCTGCTGCTACAGTGGCACCTATATTAGCCGCTTTGAACTTGAATACTCCATCCTGAATATAACAAGGAAGAAAGCAATCGTACATTCTTTGCAGACTTTCGTTATAGTTAAATTTGTGTCTCTACACTTTGATATTACAGACGGTATATCAACCAATACTGGGTACACCAAAAAAACAAAACAAACGTGGAGTGGTTGAGAGGTGGAATACACACAAGATAGCCACATACATTTAGTGATTGTTGATAAGGACAAAAAGATGAGATCATCATCTGTACTTCATAATGTATAGAGCGACCGGCTTAACTCCATATTCACATGATATACATTTACGAATATGTCATACGTAAATTGAAAGCTATGCACCTATTAATTGGTAAAGTCTGCAAAACCTTCAAGGATTCAGTTGATCGGTGGAGAAATAGTATCGCGAGAGCATTATGATCAAACTGTGAAAACTTCCATGAGCTAATGATGTGATATATTTACGTGGATCTGTGTGTGTGTCTGAGAGAGAGAGAGAGAGAGAGAGAGAGCTAGCTTTGCTGTGTATGGATAAGACTCTTCTGTGTCAAAACCTTTATTGTGGATTATGTAATCGAAAGCTTGGTCCCGAAGGCCTCCCTCACAACCTTCATTACCTAGTGAGAAAAGTGTATTCATAACAATGTACAATGACAGAAGCAATAAATCTAAACAAAGGAATCATGTTGCAATTTTCCATTTATCTTGGTATAGCACTGATCTCCATAAATGGATATTTTGAAAGCAGAGATAAGATACAAATCCACACAGATATATATTGAGAACAAAAGCATTCGAAACTTGGCACGTACGTCTGAATTAAATGATTTGTACTGAAAATCCACCGTCGTTCCGGTTATTAAGTGCCATTGTTAGCTCCGCAGCACATTTCTATATAGCAAAACTAGTAATTCACTATGCAATCTCTCACTCTCACCAATTGTTAACTGCGTTACTGTATACCTCTATCGGCCGCTCAAGTATAGTAAAACGACAAAATTGAGGAGTTACATTAAGCGTTGACTTTCAACCCGTTCCAGTTACTGAGTACATTGTAAGTATAATTTTCAACAGTTTAAAACACAGTTGAAGCGCAGTTTTCAATAAACGTTTGCATATATGCATTTGGGGAAAGGAACATGAGATCTCTGTAAATTATGACTTATTTACTTACTATGTATCAATCATCATTATGTAATTTTGGGTAGTCACCTAAAACTGCATTTCATTACTTATTACAAAGTATCTGTTATGTAGACCAACACAAAATCCTGTTTACCTGCTACTTCAAGATTCATTTGAACTAAATTATCGTCTAAATTGTAAAATGTTTTAAGCTGTTCAATAGTTTGTCAAGGAATTCAGACGATTTTCCTGATTTTTTTCATACACACACAAACACACACAACACCTATATATATATATATATATATATATATATATATATATATATATATATATATATATATATATATATATATATATATATATATATATATAATTCATTTTCTTGCAATATCGATGCACATTTTTTTAATCTGTATTGCACACTTTGATTGGAAAGGGTTATACCTAAGCTAGAGAAATTGTACCCAATTCCAATGATTTCACGTCTATGGCAATAACTTAAGTTTAATCTAATGGATTATTCCGCGAAGGTGGCACCACCAGCATGCGTATAATCTTACTCCGCCACACTGTTTGTATAGTGGTAAGTCTATTGTTAACGGTTATACGGGACACATACCATAAGACAGTGGTAAATCTAGCTTTATCTAAGACTCTAAATCGAAATTTGACTTTAACTTTATACGCAACACAATCAATTAGTCGGTTGCAATGGGAACTTTGATTAGCGCAAGTAGTTAAGTGAGATACATTAGGGACAATGGGACTTAGCATTAAAAAGACCCCTGGGACAATTTAGGGACAATGGAAATTTAACATGGAGAAAAATCGTGGGTCACTTTAGGGACAATGGGAATTTAACATAGAGTTTGGGTCTGTCTAGGGACAAGGGGAAATTAACATGGGAATAGAGTTTGGGTCTGTCTAGGGACAAGGGGAATTGAACATATGGAAATTGAACATGGTGGGTCTGTATAGCGTCAAGGGGAATTGAACATGGTGGGATTGTCTAGAGACAATGATGGTAGAGGGTCAAACACAACAGAGACAGAAACATACATACACTAGTACAAGCGTGAGATTTATATAAAGTATTACCAAGACCTGAAATCTTGCTGGGGTGTTCAAAAATTTGCATAATTGTAATGATGCTATAAATAGCTATAATCAAGGAAATGCTCAACGACAAAATGGATGTGACTAAAAGTAATGCTAAAATGACGAAATTGTCCCAGAATTTAAAGGAAAATAAACATATCCCCGAAAATTAAGTTACAATGGTTTAGACTAAAATGGATAAAATTAGTAACTACTTACAATATCAACTTCTGTGACGATCGTGAATAAATACCTATGTATCTATAATCAGCTGAAATTCCTTTGAAATCCCACTATCTATTTATAGCTCCAACTTGTGGGTTTTTCCTTTGGAAAATCCCACTATCTTTTTATAGCCTCAGCTTGAGTGACGTTCCTGTTTATGAATTCTAGTATATATGTATAGCTACAAAATGTGGAAATCCCCAAGTCGATATTTATAGTCTCAAAATTTCCAGCGTCAGAGACGTCACTGTACTGAACACTAGGGGATAAATGTCAACAGTGTTGCAAGTGGCTGACCTGAATACACGCTACTGCAGGTAGGTAGGTAGAGTGTATCTGATAGGGATAAAGTGAGTTTTTATAGGGACAAACAGAGACCAATACACACACAAACACACACACACACACACACACACACAACGTACGCGCGCAGACATACGCACACACACACACACACACACACACACACAGAGGGAAGAGGAAAAAACAAACCCCAAATATACTATCAACACAGAAGGGAGATAATACAAACCCCAAATAAACTATCCACACAAACGTACGCGAACGCATACAAACCACAAATATACTATCAACACAGAAGGGAGATAATACAAACCCCAAATAAACTATCCACACAAACGAACGCGAACGCATACAAACCACAAATATACTATCAACACAGAAGGGAGATAATACAAACCCCAAATAAACTATCCACACAAACGTACGCGAACGCATACAAACCCCAAATATACTATCAACACAGAAGGGAGATAATACAAACCCCAAATAAACTATCCACACAAACGTACGCGAACGCATACAAACCACAAATATACTATCAACACAGAAGGGAGTTAATACAAACCCCAAATAAACTATCCACACAAACGTACGCGAACGCATACAAACCCCAAATATACTATCAACACAGAAGGGAGATAATACAAACCCCAAATAAACTATCCACACAAACGTACGCGAACGCATACAAACCCCAAATATGCTATCCACACTCGGGAGGAAGAAGAAAAAATCAACCAAATATACGATCTACACAACGTACGCTAACGAACACACACACACATACACACACACACACACAGAGAGGGAAGAGTAAAAAACAAACCCCAAATATACTATCAACACAGAAGGGAGATAATACAAACCCCAAATAAACTATCAACACAAACGTACGCGAACGCATACAAACCCCAAATATACTATTCACACAACGTCGCTAACGCATACAAACCCCAAATATGCTATCCACACTCGGGAGGAAAAAGAAAAAACAACCAAATATACGATCTACACAACGTACGCGAACACACACACACACACACACACACACACACACACACACACACACACACACACACACACACACACACACTCACACACAGAGGGAAGAGGAAAAAACAAACCCCAAATATACTATCAACACAGAAGGGAGATAATACAAACCCCAAATAAACTATCCACACAAACGTACGCGAACGCATACAAACCCCAAATATACTATCAACACAGAAGAGAGATAATACAAACCCCAAGTAAACTATCCACGCAAACGTACGCGAACGCATACAAACCCCAAATATACTATCAACACAGAAGGGAGATAATACAAACCCCAAATAAACTATCCACACAAACGTACGCGAACGCATACAAACCACAAATATACTATCAACACAGAAGGGAGATAATACAAACCCCAAATAAACTATCCACACAAACGTACGCGAACGCATACAAACCCCAAATATGCTATCCACACTCGGGAGGAAGAAGAAAAAAACAACCAAATATACGATCTACACAACGTACGCGAACAAACACACATACACACACACAGACGGAAGAGTAAAAAACAAACCCCAAATATACTATCAACACAGAAGGGAGATAATACAAACCCCAAATAAACTATCCACACAAACGTACGCGAACGCATATAAACCCCAAATATACTATTCACACAACGTCGCTAACGCATACAAACCCCAAATATGCTATCCACACTCGGGAGGAAGAAGAAAAAAAACAAGCAAATATACGATCTACACAACGTACGCGAACAAACACACACACACACATACACACACACAGAGGGAAGAGGCAAAAACAAACCCAAAATATACTATCAACACAGAAGGGAGATAATACAAACCCCAAATAAACTATCCACACAAACGTTCGCGAACGCATACAAACCCCAAATATACTATCAACACAGAGTGAAGAAGAAAAAGTTTTTTGAAAGCACCTAAGCCCTCACCTGCAATGACCAACTCTGCCAAACACCTACACCCCACCCCCACTCCCAACACTTCAAAACCCATTTAACCCGTTATTTTATGGCATCAGTGTGTGATTTAGGAAACATCAAGACACAAAATGATGGATGAATAGACTGACTATTGTTTACCGACTTGCGTGCCTAAAGAGCGTGCGTGAAGGAAAACATCCTTCCATTTCAATTCTAACTAAAACATGATCCAGAGGGATAGAGAGAGGTGAAAGAGCACAATTTCATAAAGTGTGAGTAAAAACAAAACACGCCATCCTTATTATACAATGTCAAGACCAAGAGACACTTACGTTTTCTTTCTGGTGTATTCTCTTTTAGAAGGTAGTATGAAATTTCACATCAGGGCCAACGCATCGGCTCACATTGTCAATTTTTTCCATTTCCATGTCTTTACTGGCACAAGTTCTTCATCATCTTCAATTTCAAATGGGTTTTGTAGTGTTGGGAGTGGGGGTGGGGTGTAGGTGTTTGGCAGAGTTGGTCATTGCAGGTGAGGGCTTAGGTGCTTTCAAAAAACTTTTTCTTCTTCACTCTGTGTTGATAGTATATTTGGGGTTTGTATGCGTTCGCGAACGTTTGTGTGGATAGTTTATTTGGGGTTTGTATTATCTCCCTTCTGTGTTGATAGTATATTTGGGGTTTGTTTTTGTCTCTTCCCTCTGTGTGTGTGTATGTGTGTGTGTGTGTGTTTGTTCGCGTACGTTGTGTAGATCGTATATTTGGTTGTTTTTTTTCTTCTTCCTCCCGAGTGTGGATAGCATATTTGGGGTTTGTATGCGTTAGCGACGTTGTGTGAATAGTATATTTGGGGTTTGTATGCGTTCGCGTACGTTTGTGTGGATAGTTTATTTGGGGTTTGTATTATCTCCCTTCTGTGTTGATAGTATATTTGGGGTTTGTTTTTGCCTCTTCCCTCTGTGTGTGTGTATGTGTGTTTGTTCGCGTACGTTGTGTAGATCGTATATTTGGTTGTTTTTTTCTTCTTCCTCCCGAGTGTGGATAGCATATTTGGGGTTTGTATGCGTTCGCGTACGTTTGTGTGGATAGTTTATTTGGGGTTTGTATTATCTCCCTTCTGTGTTGATAGTATATTTCGGGTTTGTTTTTGACTCTTCCCTCTGTGTGTGTGTGTATGTGTGTTTGTTCGCGTACGTTGTGTAGATCGTATATTTGGTTGTTTTTTTTCGCGTACGTTTGTGTGGATAGTTTATTTGGGGTTTGTATTATCTCCCTTCTGTGTTGATAGTATATTTGTGGTTTGTTTGCGTTCGCGTACGTTTGTGTGGATAGTTTATTTGGGGTTTGTATTATCTCCCTTCTGTGTTGATAGTATATTTGTGGTTTGTATGCGTTCGCGTACGTTTGTGTGGATAGTTTATTTGGGGTTTGTATTATCTCCCTTCTGTGTTGATAGTATATTTGGGGTTTGTATGCGTTCGCGTACGTTTGTGTGGATAGTTTATTTGGGGTTTGTATTATCTCCCTTCTGTGTTGATAGTATATTTGTGGTTTGTATGCGTTCGCGTACGTTTGTGTGGATAGTTTATTTGGGGTTTGTATTATCTCCCTTCTGTGTTGATATTATATTTGTGGTTTGTATGCGTTCGCGTACGTTTGTGTGGATAGTTTATTTGGGGTTTGTATTATCTCCCTTCTGTGTTGATAGTATATTTGGGGTTTGTTTTTTCCTCTTCCCTCTGTGTGTGTGTGTGTGTGTGTGTTCGCGTACGTTGTGTAGATCGTATATTTGGTTGTTTTTTCTTCTTCCTCCCGAGTGTGGATAGCATATTTGGGGTTTGTATGCGTTAGCGACGTTGTGTGAATAGTATATTTGGGGTTTGTATGCGTTCGCGTATGTTTGTGTTGATAGTTTATTTGCGGTTTGTGTTATCTCCCTTCTGTATTGATAGTATATTTGGGGTTTGTTTTTTCCTCTTCCCTCTGTGTGTGTGTGTGTGTGTGCGTATGTCTGCGCGCGTACGTTGTGTGTGTGTGTGTGTGTGTGTGTGTGTGTATTGGTCTCTGTTTGTCCCTATAAAAACTCACTTTATCCCTATCAGATACACTCTACCTACCTACCTGCAGTAGCGTGTATTCAGGTCAGCCACTTGCAACACTGTTGACATTTATCCCCTAGTGTTCAGTACAGTGACGTCACTGACGCTGGAAATTTTGAGACTATAAATATCGACTTGGGGATTGCCACATTTTGTAGCTATACATATATACTAGAATTCATAAACAGGAACGTCACTCTAGCTGAGGCTATAAAAAGATAGTGGGATTTTCCAAAGGAAAAACCCACAAGTTGGAGCTATAAATAGATAGTGGGATTTCAAAGGAATTTCAGCTGATTATAGATACATAGGTATTTATTCACGATCGTCACAGAAGTTGATATTGTAAGTAGTTACTAATTTTATCCATTTTAGTCTAAACCATTGTAACTTAATTTTCGGGGATATGTTTATTTTCCTTTAAATTCTGGGACAATTTCGTCATTTTAGCGTTACTTTTAGTCACATCCATTTTGTCGTTGAGCATTTCCTTGATTATAGCTCTTTATAGCATCATTACAATTATGCAAATTTTTGAACACCCCAGCAAGATTTCAGGTCTTGGTAATGCTTTATATAAATCTCACGCTTGTACTAGTGTATGTATGTTTCTGTCTCTGTTGTGTTTGACCCTCTACCATCATTGTCTCTAGACAATCCCACCATGTTCAATTCCCCTTGACGCTATACAGACCCACCATGTTCAATTTCCATATGTTCAATTCCCCTTGTCCCTAGACAGACCCAAACTCTATGTTAAATTCCCATTGTCCCTAAAGTGACCCACGATTTTTCTCCATGTTAAATTTCCATTGTCCCTAAATTGTCCCAGGGGTCTTTTTAACGCTAAGTCCCATTGTCCCTAATGTATCCCACTTAACTACTAGCGCAATAACCAATGAGAAATATTCCTTTCGGATTACAAGGGTTTATGATTGAACGTTATTTACACGAGCTGAATCATAATTTCAAATCATTTACTATTTGCTACGGAGCTAATTTGGAAATTTTAAACTCGGGAAAGATTTTCAACTGTAATTCTTTCTTTAATGATCAAATTGAATATTTACAGTACTTACCTTCCTTTCGGGAACAGTCCACGAGGTTTTGTTCAGAAAAGGATACAAGTTTTCCGGTTTTCTTGAAGTGTTGCCCCTGCAGGGACCCTCTGGCTGAGAAAGCCCAGCATGATCCACATTGACCCTACATGGGGATAAAAGATTACACTCACAAATAGCCATCACCGCTATATGAGGTCATCGGAATGTTCTGTAAACACTGCATTTGGAGATGGAACGCTGTTTACATGTGTGCGTCATCATCGACCTGTGAGAGAAAAGTTATTGGTTCAAAGGTTTCTGCTATGAATTAAAGCTAAGCTGTCATACCGCAAAGTGGAGATATTTGTGCTTTCGTAGAGGAAATCATCTTTTCCCCCTACGTTGTTTTAATGCAGTTCGTAATCTATTTTTTAATTCAGTATAATTAATTAACATCAAACTCTTCATCGTCAAGTATTTCCGGGTGTACTAAATCGTGGAATTTTTGCTATTTTTGTTGTTACTGGACCACAACAACATTGTTGTTTCTCTCTTGCACGAGGGAAAATATCCTTTCGTGCTTCAACTGTGCATCTTTACATAACCTCATTAGAATGAGTTCTTATTGGAGCAGTGGGACAGCTAAAATTTCATATTACTAAATCTAGAAAAAGTCATGATGTTATGAACCATCGATTACTGGCAATAGTTGAGACAATTGTCTCATTTCTAAAGAATTACTCTGCTTTACACGCCCTGTTCATACCGAAACAATAATAAATACAATGCAATCAACGAAATATGTTGAAAACCTTTACATTGATGCGAATATTATGGGAAAAAAGGTCAGATTCATTTGTGCCACAATATACGATTTGGTCGGATTTTATTGTCCTGAAATTGTGTTAATCTCACATGGACGCTTAAACATCCAATAATAATAATAATAATAATAATAATAATAATAATTATTACAATATTAAAAATTGACAGTGTCTTATTTATGTATTAATTATATGTTATGGGTTATTTTTCCTGCACTTCTTCTTCATCCTACTACTACTACTAATAGTAGTAATAATAATAGAAGTAATAATAATAATTTGAAAAGGAAAAAAGAACAAGTATCAGAAGAAATAATTAAAGTCAAACAATTTTTTAAAAACTCCTTCAAAATTATCTGCAACATTGTTTCTAAAATAACACACAAAAAAAGCGGGACTATGAGGATGGGGAGTGAAAGGAGGTGCCAGAAAGGACTTGCGGCGTGCATGCAAAATGTACAGGAGGAAAATCGATGTTGAGGCAAGTGACAAGATTATCCGATATTTCACACTTTTAATGGTACCTTAAAGTTTACATCAATTCGTAATCTTTAAGACAATTTAGCACATGAAACCGACTTGACAAAATGAAAATACCATATCAGCATATTCGTTCATTCCGAGCTAGAAACTGTGCACGTCACGGTCCGCTTCAATATTGTGCTGCTGCACGTGCTTCAGGTTTTTTCCCCAAATAATGTGTCTGAAACAGAAGGAAGGTTTTAATTTTATAAATACACTGAATCATTGTAATTCTTAACCAGAGTACGATTTATCTTTAAAATACGGTGTTTCATTCCTGGTTCTCATGGGCAATGCACTTAACCCAGCTTGTACTGGCACAATATAACCTTCAAGAGTTGCTGTACGTAAAAATAATACAACCCCATCCACCTATTAAACCTATTACCAATTCCAAACCACTTGTAACGATTGTTTATCTATAATGTATGCTTAATGTTTGTACATGATTGTAGACTGCAATTTCATTTGCAAAAAAAGCAAAACATGTTGACACAGCTATCTTTAAACATGATTGTAAGCTGTATATAAGACGTAGACATAGGTCTTTTTAGTTCGGTATATTCTAGAAGAAATTGTATACAGTTTTCCAGTTAGAAACGAGACACATCCAGGGAATTTCAGAAAATTATATTGTGCCTTAGGTAAAGTGATATATATATATATATATATATATATATATATATATATATATATATATATATATATATATATATATATATAAAGAGGTTAATAAAGAGATTATTCATTACTTTATCGTATCAGTCTTTGAGAATCTATGATGAGAGTTTGTGGTAACATATTATTCGAGAGGAATTATTCATTTAAGTAGATTGGAATTACTAAAGTGCTCATTCACGACCTGGAATTATGTACCAATCAATCTCGAGCTTAACAGCGAATGTGAACTCTTATTTTCGTCCCATTCAAAGGCCTTCTGGATTACATTAAAGTGGATCACCAAGATATTCAAGACTATTGGAATTCATTAGGAACATTCCACACTTTTGGTCTTGTGAAAGGACATTTGAGATTATTTGGGATTTAATTCATAATGCTGTGTTTCTTAAATTTGCAGTTTGTAACTTAGAAATATAAATAACTTGTTGACGTTACTTGCATATGTTTAAGTAATGATGGCATCAATAAGTATATACCATTTCTTGAAAAGGTCATAAGGAAGGTATAATTTCAAGATCGGACATTAATTCCAAATTCACCCTTTTCGTACCTCAGAAGTTGTTGTTCTTGGGCATAGTTCTTGTTGAACGTGGTCTTGAAGAGTTCACATTCGCTGTTAAGCTCGAGATTGATTGGTACAGCAGCACTCAGCGCCACGAGATCGGCCAATACAAGCACACGAAACGTGTGACGAAATTTTATAACGTTCATTACTATCTCCCTAATACTGTATATCAATGGTTATTTTGAGAGTCTAAACTAAAAACGTCTATCATTTTCCCAGTAGAGTCTGTCTTACGGTAGATCAAATGCTTACGAAATCTTATGATTTGATTCCAATATTGTCTGTAGTACTTGGTCTTTCTCTTGGAGCTTTTGTTAACATTCATCGCTCCAAAGGAAACAAAACTCCAGACATTCCTAAGATTTGACTCTTCACACAATTTACCTTTAAGAAACATTTACATCTAACATTATTCACAAATCAATCTAAATGATGTAGTTTCGTGTCTATAATTTGCATAGTCAGAATAATACAAATCTTTACAGATGCAATTTCGACACATTGTTCTTTTCGATGAACTGAAGATCCGATTTTGAGTTTGACTGTATAATTCAGTTACTACGATGAATAAGTGATTACAAGAGTAACGTTTCCAATTTGAATACTCGATTTTTGTTAGCTGCATATAAAGGAGGGAAAAAATCGAAGTCAACGTATTGCATTTATAAAAACACATAGAAACACTGAGTGTGTGAAACTTTAGTACATACAGACGAACAAGTATATGTAAATATGTTAAACAGATACATATGAATCTATTATAAAGTGGATACAATCTTAACAGGTATTCTCTGCGGAATGACATGAAATATTCGTTGTTTGATGAAAAGTATCCAACCTGATGTAATAGAATACAATTGCTCAAGGACAGCAAAAGAGGTACGTGTTCACATTAACATGTCACTGTTTTCTCTTTTTTAAGTGAAAAATGTCATACTTCGCGTAATGAATAAAGTATTTTAATGTCTTCAGTGAAGAATAAATCTCTGTGATGTGTATGCAGAAGCCCACTGCTTCGATCTAATATCACGTGTTCAAGAAAAAAGATATGCACGCTTGACCAAGCCAACTATGGTGGATCTTTTTAATGGGAATGGTTATTCATGAAATTGTTCTGGCATATTATTATAAACTTGAGAGGATCGGCGGCGTAAAATGATATATACTGGATACCATATTTTGCCACAAATGTAAAACGATAGATCAGTTTGACTTAAAGTACCTTTTACACAAAAGCGGTAAGAAGCAACCAATTACATAAAAATTTTAATATTTGATAGACGATGCGCGTAAAAGCCAGGAAATATCAGTGTGTTATGGTTGTCATCGATCACAACTGGCACGCATGGGTATCGTTGAATCAAAACAATCACGTCTGTTTTGTATTGACTGCATGAAAATATTTGCGCGTTACTGAGTTGGTGCCCACATTGTTTTTGTTTGCATCCAAATTGTCAATGTCAGGTGCTTCATTATGGATGGAAAAGAAATCGATGGTGTTTGTAATCTGATTCACAATGGCATGATGACTAAGCGCGTAAGTTGTGATTCCGTCGTCGAGTATACATCGCTTGGTTTTCAAGCGGCGACAAATTCATCTTAGCTCATCGGTATACACCCATGCAATGACTGTTTTCATATTTTATAAATATCGAAGACATTCCACCTACATGTCGTGTTTGTGATCTTTCTGCACAATACTCAGTGGATCACCTTTGCCTGTGTTATGCAATTTGGAGCCAACCATGATTGAAAACATTTTAGGTCGATATCGCACGTGCTTTTCTTACCCGAGCACTCATCTTAGAACTTACCAACACCTTGTTTGTTGGCGTTACTAAGCAATGGATCATCTTTCGGATATTCGATGATCACAAATTCATTTGCAAAACATGTTTCTTCCATGTCCACATATATATCGTTGGTTGTAATGTGCATTAACACCAAGTCAGTTTCGGTTTACAATATCTTAACGTTGTCACCTTTCCTTGCCTTAATCTTATCATAGAAGAACTCGACCGCTCCGGTGGCCAAGTGATTAGAACGTCTGCCTCGGATGCGAAAGGTCGCGGGTTCGATCCCCGGCCGAGTCATACCAAAAGCTTAAAAAAAATGGTACCTACAGCTTCATCGCTTTGCGCTCAGCATTATGAGGCTAGTGTTAGGACTGGTCGGCCTGGTGTCAGGATAATGTGACTGGGTGGGACGTTATGCTACATGTGTGCGGCATGATGATCCAGTGCTAGACATCAATATAAACTGTCTCACTGCAGACATCGTATCGATATGACTGAAAAATTGTTAAAGCTACGTTAAAAATCATGATCACACACACACACACATAGAAGAACTCGCTAATAGCAGCTCTGTGTCAACTTTAGTTTTGACTTTTTCTTTACTGTGAACAGCTAGAAGTCCTACCATCAATAATCTTCAGAGATTTGCATGTCACGTGAGTGACGAGACTTCGATGCTTATCTTGTTCACTTTCATTCACAAGATCGACTCAAATTCGTGTGTGCAGATTCGTCATGATTTAGGCAAAATTAGCATTGTTCATGAGCTTGAAAAAAATCTTCTCAAACTCAAGCCGCAGTTCTCAGATCCGTGGTAATCTGTCTATATCATGCAATTCATGCGTGCTGTCGAAATCCACGTACTCGATCGATCCGTTACGCATACCGGGTCGCAGATACAGCTGCATATTTCTCACGATAGTAAACAGATGTGTTTGTTGTTGAAACAAATTAGGTACATTCTGTATACTTGCGTCCAGTTTCATTCACCATTTCACACCAATGATACGTGGATAGCCACGTAACAGGAATCAGCAGTCGGTGTCATTGGAAAGTTGTTGTGTACGTCATGTAAATGTTCCACATATTCTAGATCAACTTCAAAGTAGAAGCATCCGGGCCATATTCGCCAAGGTTTGGTGTTGTTGCACGAGCGTATATGTGACCCGTCATAGAAATCCCACGAAGTGAATGCTCAGTACAAGATGCTAGTCAATATCGGAGAACAATTCCAACTTAATACTGGTTTTTTTTTAATAATAATGTATCCCAAGTGATTCCTGGTGATTATAAGTGGTACAATACCTACGAGTGATTCGAAAGTTTTCCACAGTTTGTTTGCTTTGTAATTTGTCCAGCTGTAGTTGACTCAACCTAAAATGTCATGTATTTTCCATGATTGTTTGGAATAACACTAGTGGTGAGATTGATTCCGTGACCACTGCTTGAAAATTCAAATTATCACCATACCCACAAAATTTATAAACCACTTAAGATTTTTAATTTGTTAGGGTAAATTCTCAGCTGTAGATTACATGAGCGGTGTGCGGTTGTTGAGTATTAAATACAAGAGTAGTTAAGGGGGGCACTTTACGTACAATGGGAATTAGCATTACAGACCCCCCCCCCCCCCGGGTTAGATTACGTACAATGGAAATTTAACATGGCGAAAAATCGTGGGTCAGATTACGTACAAGGGGAATTAACATGGCGATAAATCGTGGGTCACTCTACGTACAAGGGGAATTTAACATGGGAATAAATTGTGGGTTAATATACGTACAAGGGGAATTGAACATGGGAAATTTTTTTTTTAAAAAAAGGGGTAGGCAATTGAAAGGCTATCTCTTTTCGAGATATATGGCTGGCCCTGAAAAGGGCCTTTGGGTTTATGTTAATATTAATATTAACATAGATGGCATCTGTCACATCTTCTTCTTCTTCTTAAACTCCTTCTAACTGCCGGTCCATACACAAGTACCCTCTTGAGACATCCTTGTCTTTCTATATAAACTCTCCTCATCCATAGACTTGTATCTGTCCTATCAACAACAGTCCACTTGGACCGGACATACATGAGCATGTCCGTCCTGAACATCATTGTTGACACAAGGGTTGAAGATTGAACGTCGGTCCACATCTTGAGGCTCCGAGAACAGGTGAATCAATGCAGTGAACGGCGCTTATTTATAGGCAGAGGTAGGATTGAAACGGATTGAGTTCATTCACCAATCCGAACACGCGTTACAAAATTCAGCCAGCCGCATCCAATCCGAAGAGAGCAGTCTGTGACGTCACGTAGTCAATATAGATTTGCTAGCGCTTGTGTGCAGTCAATCTATGCGACAGTGATTCAACATGACGGAAACTCAGAAAACGATCCAATGGGGTGCACCAGCAGGGGAGACCGCCCAAGGGAACCCGGACTTACTTTCAGAAGAGGTGAATTGGGATTTTGTGGATTTTCTCTCTTCGCAAGAATTTGTTCCGGAACCTGCGTTACCTTCTTCATTACCGCAAGTGGAGAATTTTAGACAGAGACAGAAAGAAGAATTGGAGAAATTTATACAACGACAAAAGGAAGCGGAACAGGCTTTTCTCCTACAGCAACAGCAAGAAGAACAGGTAAGAAAAAAACAACAGCAGCAACAGCAAGAAGAAGTAGCAGCAAAGAAACAAGAGGGTGAAAATCAAACGGTCACGGTACTGTGGACATTTTAGCGGAGTTAAGAAGTCTGAAACAAATGTATCAGACTTCTTTATTACGACCGAAGAGAATACGACCTTCCCGAGCTAAACACGTCAACCCTGTGACTAAGCCTACCGTACCACCCTTAGTGATTTCAACTCAATCATCATCAACATTACGTAGTCCAGAAGCAGGCCTTGGCCGTGGCAAAGGCTTAAGGCAGTTAAAGTTGATTGCTTAAACTCACCCCTACACCAAAAAAGGCCCTTTTCAGGGCCACCCACATTTCTCGAAAAGAAATACAATTTCAATTTGCCAATAACTCCAAAAAAAAAATAACCCACCCATTTTACCCTTATAGTACGTGTCTGTGTATGAGTGCGTGAGTGTAGCTTCTTATTTTAAAATCAAAACTCAAAGACACTTACCTTATATCATTAATTTATTCTTTTCTCAATTTTTTTTACAATCCAATTCACAATTCACAACACAACACTTTAATTAAAAGTTCATTGACTTCTTCTGTCTCCTTGTTTAGTCTCTCTGTTTTTTGAATTTTTTCACCGTCACACTCTTTTCCTCTTCTTCCTCCTCCTCGCTTTCTTCCCTTCTTCTTTTTTTCTCCTGTTTCTTTTTCTTCACCTGTCTTCTTTCTTCCTCATAAGAATCCCTCTCTTCCTCTGAAGAATCCCTCTCTTCTTCTGAAGAATCCCTCTTTTCTTCTGACTCCTCTTGTTTCTTTTTTGGGCAATCTGGAGACCAATGTCCTTTTTCTTTACAATAATAACAGGTATCTTGACTTTTGTCTTTTTTAGCCCCTGTTTTTGTTCTTTTTTGACGGTCTGGACACTCTGAAGATCAATGCCCTTTCTTCTGACAGATATAGCAAGTATCTTGACTTTTATCTCTAAAGGAAGGAGAGTAGTCCGTAGGCTGGTCTGAAGAGAATTTTCTAATGACCCCTCGCAAAGCTCTGACGAAACGTTCCATCTGGTTAGTCTCTTCCATCGTTGTGCTCGGCTTGAGAGTGAAATGAATAGTGAAAGGACAAGACACACACCCTTTTATATACGCTGGTCTGCTATGACTATAAAGTAGCTCATGGTGTTTGAACTTGAGTCATTTGACTTTTTTCTTTCAAGATGAAACAATCTAATTCATTCGAGAAGAAAGAAGAAGAAAGTAAGAGGCAGAAACGTGATCTATCGCCTCGTACCAGGGCTGAAATCTTGGCACAAATTCATGCCAGTGATTTTGAAGAGGACATGAGTGAACCAGAATCAGAACCCTCTAAACCAAGTTCACCACCCTTAGTCAACCCTGAAAAGTACTATTCCATTCGAGAGACGGAAAAGCGCTCCTCTAGAAAATTTAGAACCACGGCTTACAAATACACAGTGAAGTTTAAAGATTTCAAGGCTGAAGTGCCGTTAGAGAAAGCAGAAGTGTTCATCACTGAGGTGTGGGATTCTTTGCTCACTGCACTCAAGCAGCAATGTCAACCCAAAGAAGACGATCGCTTGAGACTTTCCATACAACACGACGGTTTGAAATCCCCTGTTTGGATCGAGTTTAGCACCCCTGCAGAATTGACCGCTTCCAAAGTCATGGACAAGATTCAACACGTGCAACAATCTAATGACCAGTTTGACATTACCGATGGAAAAGCCACATTGGACATGACCCACGTCTCTCCTCCTCAAGGAACTGGACGCAAAAAGATGTTATTGGTGGACGACCTTCGCAACACCAAAAAGAGTCTCGTCCGAATTAACAACTCTCATGACCAGATGTGTTTAGCCCGTGCCATCGTAGTGGGACGAACCTATGCTGACAAGAACGACACGGTAGAATGGAAAATAACCTGGAACACTATTCAACGTTCCCATCGAGCCAAACAACGAAACGAAGCAGAACTCCTGTTGCAACAAGCTGGCCTGCCCAAAGACATACCCTGTGGCATTCCTGAGATGCAAAAATTGCAAGATGCCCTAGCTCCACGCTACACCTTAAAAGTGCACCCTCAAGAAATGCGCGGGCCTCTGTTGTTTCGAGGCCAACATTTTAAGGACGGAAAATACATTCATGTTTATTATCACGATGACCATTTCGATACCATTACCAGTATCACCGGATTCCTGGGATACAGTTATTACTGTGAGAAATGTGACCATGGTTATAATAATCGAGAGCAACACAAGCATTGTGGATTGAAATGCTCAGGATGTTTGGCCTCTTTACCCTGTCTGAGCGAAGAACCAGTGCCTTGTTCGACTTGTCTGCGCACGTTTGTTAGCCCTACTTGTTACCAACAACATCTGAAAACGCAAGGTTCACAGAATTAATGCGCTTGTCAACTCCTGAGATTGTGCCCTACGTGTGGACAAGTCATACGTACCAATAATACCAAGGCACACGTATGTTCAGGAAAGAAAAAATGTCACATTTGTCACCACATCGTGGACTTGGAACACCAATGTTACGTGCAAAAATACCAACCCCCACCAGAGAAAGAGGACAGTCACAAGAAGAAAGGCAATTTCATCTTTTTCGATTTCGAATGCATGCATGAGACCGGTATTCACATTCCTAATTTCTGCGTGGCTCATCGAGCGTGCGAGAAGTGCATTCAAGAACCTATCTTCAGTCATTGTCCTCACTGCAGCAAGATTCCTGGAGGGCGTGAAAAAATCTTTCGAGGACCGAACACGTTAGCCGATTTTGCCCAATGGGTCTTAGACCCCATCGACAAGACGTGGAGCCAAGAGGACATCGAACTTTACGGAGATTGTCATCGTCATGCCACAGTGATGGCTCACAATTTCTCCGGATACGATGGACAGTTTCTTCTCAGATACTATACGGAACAAGGCACCGAGCGTCCTAAAGTCACTTTGAACGGAGCCAAAATCATTTTCATGCAAGTGGGACAAGTACAGTTTAAAGATTCGATGAGTTACTTGGCCATGCCTTTGAGTCGAATGCCTAAAACGTTTGGAATGACAGAAATGGCTAAAGGGTACTTTCCACACTTTTTCAATACGGAAGCCAATCAACATGCCGTTCTACCCCATTTGCCTGAGGCTCACTATTACGACCCCGACAACATGCGTACCGAACAACGAGAAGCTTTCTACGCTTGGTACCAGATTCACGCCTCGGACCCTTTCGACTTTCAGGAAGAAATGCTAAAGTATTGTCGTTCCGACGTGGACATTTTACGACGTGGCTGTGGAAAATTTCGAGAACTGTTCATGGAACACGGAGGGGTCGATCCTTTGAAAGAAGCTTGCACCATTGCCAAAGCGTGTTGCCTAGTGTATCGACAACGATTCATGCCTGAAAACACCGTGGCTGTCATCAGCCCTCAAACAACCCACTTTGTCAAACGTCAATACTCGGTCAAAGCCCTACGTTGGTTACATTACTTGTGTGACAAGGAAGACAAGTGGATTCAGCATGCCCGCAACGGAGGGGGCGAAAAGACCATCGGAACGTATTCGGTCGATGGCTGGGACTTAGAAAACCCCAAGATCGTGTACGAGTTTAACGGTTGCTTATTTCACGGATGTCCTGTTTGTTACCCTGACCGTGGCACTAAAAATCAGTTTTTGCAACGAACCATGGAAGACTTGTACCAGGACACTTGTCAGCGACGCCTAAAGTTGGAACAGGAAGGATACCAAGTGGTGGAAATGTGGGAACACGAGTACGATCACCGTTTGAAAATCGATCCCGAGTTTAAACGCATCGTGGAAAGTTACCAGTTCATGGACCCGCTGAACCCGAGGGATAGTTTGTACGGAGGAAGGACCAATGCCACCTGTTTGCTGTACCAAGTCGACGAAGAGAAAGGAGAAGAAATCAAATACTTGGACGTGTGTTCGCTGTATCCCTACGTGTGCAAATATTGTCGCTTTCCTGTAGGGCACCCGCAATTGTTAACGGAACACATCAACCTGAAAAACATTCGACAATACGAAGGCTTGATCAAGTGCAAAGTTTTGCCTCCCACGAACCTATACCATCCCGTCTTACCTCACCATTGTCAAGGCAAACTGATGTTTCCCTTGTGCCGTACTTGTGCCGAAACGTGTAACCAAGATCAGCCTTGCCATCACAGCCAGGAAGAACGGGCCTTGACGGGAACCTGGGTCAGCGTAGAATTGTTCAAAGCTCTGGACATGGGATACCAACTGTTAGAAGTGTACGAAATTTGTCACTTTCCCAAGACACAACAATACCGCAAGGGTGACCCTACTCAGAAAAGCATTTTCGCCGACTACGTGGATGCCTTTTTGAAACTGAAGCAAGAAGCCAGCGGCTATCCTTCCTGGTGTCACACTCCCGAAGACCAAATACAATTCAAAGAGAAATACTACGAACAAGAAGGCATCACTTTAGACCACATCGAGAAAAACGAAGGCAGGCGATCGTTTGCCAAAGTGATGTTAAATTGCTTGTGGGGTAAAATGGCACAACGACCGTGTTTACCCAAGACGGAATATTTGACAGAACCTTCCCGCTACTTCCAGATGATTCACGACAAAACCAAATACATGAAACACGTGGACGTCGTTCGAGAGGATTTGATCTTGGTCAATTACGAAGAAGATCTGGACTTTGTACAAGACGACCCTTTTGGAAATGTCATCATTGCGGCTTACGTGACAGCTCATGCTCGCTTAAAATTGTACGAAGCTTTAGAACTGTTAGGGGAACGTGTCCTGTACTTTGACACGGACAGTTGTATTTACATCCATCACCCGATTCAACATCACCCTGACATCGAAGGAGACCGTTTAGGAGCCTGGACAGACGAGCATCCCGACGACAAGATTCTAAGTTTCGTCAGTGGCGGTCCCAAAAATTACGGCTACGAATACCGGGACAAACAAGGAGAAGTGCACACGACGTGCAAAGTGAAAGGACTGACTCTGAATCATCGTACCAGTCGAGTGGTCAACTTTGGGGTATTGAAAGAAGCCTTGCAATCGGGAGAGGATGGAAACTTTAAAGTGACCACCTATCAACCGAACAAGATTGTACGTTTACCCACTCACCACATCGTCAGTCGACCCTTGGAAAAAGTCTATCAAATTGTATACCAGAAGCGAGTGCGACTTCCCAATCACTTTACGTTGCCGTACGGTCACGTCGGTATTGGTCTGTATATAAAAAGGAACCCTAGGCAAGATCGATAGTTCATTGGGACTACCAAGACCGAGCGAACAAGATGAATACTTTGAAAGAGACATCGTTCCAGTTTGGGGATTGTAAAAAAGTTGTATCTTCCTCTAGTGTGACTAATACTGGATGGATAAGACCCAGGCATTGCGACGGAAAATGTCCGGAAGGAAACTGCGATTGTCCATGTGGTTACCATTGTAATTGCGTAACGGAGTTTGCAGACGAGTGCGATTGTGAGCCTTGCGATGTGTACGATGCTGTACGTTGTGACCTGAGCGATGCCGTAAAGCATCATGGGAACTTTAGTGTCCCTACCCCTATCATGGAAAGTGATGCTGTGCGTGTCAAACCTGTGGGATGCGAAAGCGATGCCGCTCGTCCTCTTGGACATTTTACTGGGTTTCGTTTTAAAGGGGAATGTTCACCTTCACGTCTACC
This sequence comes from Sinohyriopsis cumingii, assembly GCA_028554795.2. Taxonomy (NCBI): domain Eukaryota; kingdom Metazoa; phylum Mollusca; class Bivalvia; order Unionida; family Unionidae; genus Sinohyriopsis; species Sinohyriopsis cumingii. The sequence goes on along the minus strand of CM068831.1, from coordinate 37,449,114 downwards.
CCCCTACGGATGTCATCCAGCCCTGAGCAAACTCCTGTTCCTGTCACCCAACCCTCATCGAAACGAACCTGTGAAAAACGAATATTCGTTTCCTGTGCGTTTGTCGGAATACTGCGACTTTGAAAATCGTCTTCAATCGTTCAAAGGAAAATGGCCTAAGTATCTGGGAGGACCGACCCCCGAAGAATTAGCCAGAGCCGGATTTTTCTACTTGGGCGAAGGAGATAAAGTCAAGTGCTTCAGTTGCTGTGTGTCACTTCACCACTGGGAACCGCAAGATTCGGCCTACGTAGAACATGCTCGATGGTCACCGAATTGTCATTACTTACCCTTAGTGGGACCGAGACATTGAAGTAACTTACCATGTCGTTGACGAAGAAGAAACCAGATTGGCTAGGAGTCAAATGTTTGACATCACCGAGACCAGTATTTAAACTTCATTTCAAAAACGATATTGAATCATTACCTAAAGAACTACAAGAGAAGATTTACAAGGAAGTTTGGCAGGGGTTTGCCAGAGTGAAATCTCAATGGGTCACTGTAGAACTTTTGTGTCGAGAAATTCATAAGAGGAAAGTGAAAAAAGTCAATCAGTGTGTTAGATTTCTTTGGGTCAAGGGTGCATTCCTCCTATTGTATCGCTTTAGACCGTTTACATCAAAAGAGTTCAGTGACATTCTTGGACGTTACCCTGAATGGCAGTGGTCAGAAATTACTCACTATGTGGATTACTTTTGTGAATTGTACAGACTGACCTATTCATGAGTACTTTACAAGAGAACATTCGTGCTTTGCCTGTGGAACTGAGAGAAAGGATTTACCGAGAGCTGGTGAAAATACAAGTGAAACGTAAAGAACAATTGCATCCGTTACGTCACCAGATCTTTAACCACTGGTACCTGAATGGTATAAGAGAACTGATTCGTCAGAAATTCTTTCAATGGTCAGACATTGTTCAAAACTTTGAGGTTGCTAATGATCGACATGTTCATGATTATGGTTACTTCGAGATTCACCTAGTGCAACGCATTGAGGAAGACGTGTTAAAGGATTACAAACATTTGTTACGTGGAATCTACTTAGAGGAAGAGGAAACACCTAAACGAACTCTGACGTTTCGGTTACAGTATGCAAGATTTAGATTCCCTACTGGAGAACGAAGATCTCTGGCTAGAAAGTACGTCTATTGCATCCGAAAAAAAGAGAATATAAAAACAGGCTGCCATGCCACGGTTTATGTCACATGTCATCCAACAGATTCCGTGGAAAGAACTCAATGACCATATTCAAACCGTGGATCATTACCATCAATTATTACAAGAACTTTATCCATTCAATTTGGGACGACAAGTGGTGTGTGTCTTAGTGACTTGTTTTCTGGGATTTCGTTTACCAGCCGATTCTTTGTGGACTCTTTACGATCAGTACTTACCACCTCAATGGCCTTAAATGGTCACGAAAAACTCCTTTTGCTCAAAGCCTTGCGGTTTCATCTGGATACTTCTCGACCTCAACAGGAAAAAAAGATTCGTCAACTTTTAGCTACCCAAGACGTGTATGACGATGTGTGTGTAGCTTGTGACTTACATCCCCATTGGACAGATGTCCGTGCCTGGAAAGAATGGGGTTTTGAGGCTTGGACCCAAGAAGTGGCCCAGTATGCACGAGAGTTGTTCAAGGAAAAAAGTTACTTTTCAACCCGTGTTAGTGACGGTGCCAGAAGAACCCGTCACGCAGGACAGGACTGTCGTGGACAGGCCTGAAAGACCCTTTCGGAAGGACACTTGTGTGACCTTACCCCCTACTATAGAACTGGTTAGAACATTACCCAAAACATGTTGTACAGACACTTGTGTTTATTCCACGTTCATCGTTATCATGTGCCTTTTATCCTTGTACTTAAGCCTTTGGCTTTTATGTATTTTTGTCTTTCGTATTCATGTTTAAAAAAAAAAACATTCAATAAACGTGTTCTGAAAAAGTATATAAACTCTTGTCTTGTTTGTTTTTCGTGTCACAAGTGACATTTCTCACACCATGACTACGGTGACGGCACGTCAATTACTCCAAGGAATCATTCAGATTCCTCATCAAACCAAACGCTTTTTCGATCGAAACAAAGTCGCTTTGGTCCAACTGGCCGATCCCCGCATCGACACTCAAACCAAAAAACAAATCATTTTGAAACCTGGAGGGAGCGGTACTCTAGGAGGGGTCATCATTCGTTCACTCTTAAGATGGGATCCTAATGCCCCCAAAGTTATCCCCAAGACAAAAGTCCAACGAAGCCCCAAGAAGAAAAAGAAAAAGACCAGGTCCCCAAGAAGAATAACTTCTCCAGTGGCAGGACCCTCCTCTTACCAGACACCACCCCGGAAAAAGAAAAGAAGCCCCCCAAAAAAGAAACAGAAAAAAAGTCCCCAGAAAAAGAAAAGTCCACAGAAGAAAACTAGTCGCAAGAGAGGCACTTCGGCCAGGACGCAACCTTACACTCGCAAACCACGACCTGCCACAGCGGTGACTGCGTCTCCGGCAGCCTCACGTTTATCCACTTCTCCGTTGATGTCACCAGGAACTGAAGAGTACTTGGAGACGTTGATCACACCAAGAACTTCTCCGTTGATGACCCCCAAAAGAACTTCCCCAGTGGCAGGACCTTCCAATTTAGTGGCAGTGGCTGCTGCTCACAAAGTACCTTCTCCCAAAATCAAAGTCCATGAAAGATCGGGCATGTTACAAAGTTTACTGGATTTGTCCAAGCAAGAACTGGCTCGATTTAGTCCGTTACGTACCCCTGCACGACGTGTCATGCCTGTCCTCAAACTGATACGCCGTAAAGATAATCAGTGGCGACGCGTTCCAGTATAAAAAAGGCCTGTGACCGAGTAGGGTATCAGTGCTTTTTGGTGCTCCTAAAGACTCAAAGATGTCACCCTCCAGAAAACCCCAAGGAAAGAAAAGGAAAGGACTGCCACCACGTTTAGCCAAACATGGGGACCTGTTATCTGTCCTGTCCAAAGCTTCTCCACCCCTACAAAAAAAAACTCATTCAAACGGCCTCCAAAGAGGTCATCGATACCGTGTGCGAATGTTGTTTGAACGTTTTGAAAGGCACGATCCCTTTGTCCAAACACCAGAAACAATGCTTAAGCAAACATCGTCACGTTCTTCGCCAAATGGTTCGAAAGAAAATTCCCATTCGTCAAAAAAGAAGATGTTAGTGCAACGTGGAGGCATTTTGCCTCTCTTGTTAGGCCCCATACTGAAAGGAGTCTTGGGAACCATGTTGGGAGGACTAGTGGGAGCAAGATAAAAAGGCCTTCGGAAGTCCCAAGATCTCAGAATCGACCCCTGACAACCCCATGGAAGGACGAAAACTAGCTTTAGCGCCTTACAAACGATGGATGGAATACCATCGGTGGCAAGAACAACGCACCCCGCATTTACCTCCCAATCCCAATTTGAGCGAGATGTCCCAGTTACAACACGAATTGCAATCCTTGATGGATCGCCAAGATTTGTCCGAAACAGAAAAATCGCAAAAGTACGGTCAACTCTTGCAACGACTGCAACTCTTTCACCAGAAAGCTTTAGACGAAACAGCTCTACCCACTCTGAAAGATTTTAAGACGTTGATGAAAAGTCCAGCACCATCACCAGTACCAGTACCAGTACCACCAGTACCCGTGACCAAGACAGAAAAAGGAGAAGAAGAGGAAGGGTTTCAAACTCCACCAGAAAAAGTACGCAAGTTAACAACACCACCTACCTCCAGAATTGGATGGATTAAAAAGATGATGGTCACCCCTTCTTCCTCACAAGAGAGAAAGAAAGTGAAGACAGAAGTGAAGACAGAAGTGAAACAAGAACCGATATCCCCCGCTCAGACATCCTTCTCCTCTTCGACACCTATTGCTGGCCGCACACGCAAAGCATTGCAATCCAAGAAAATACCCCAAGAGAAAAAGAGTAGCATCCTCCAAGAGTGGGTGACTTATTAACACACCAACCAACACAAAAAAATGGAAAAAGTCTTAGCCAGCATTTACTACGATCCCTCCCATCCTGCAGGTTACGCAGGAGTTCAAAAATTGTATCGTGCTGCCAAAACGCGACTGAAAAGTCTCCGTTTACCTCAAGTGCAACAATGGTTACAAGAACAAGCTACCTACACTTTACACAAACCCATTCGACGCAAGTTTGCCAGAAGTCGCACCCGAGTGGAAGGCATCTATCATCAATGGCAAGCCGATTTAGCCGATGTCTCTCATTTGGCCAGCTATAATCGCGGCTACAAATATTTGTTTTGTGTCATCGACGTCTTTTCCAAATTTGCCTGGGTTGTGCCCTTGACTTCCAAATCCAGCAGCGAGTTAGTGCGAGCCCTGCAACGGGTGTTGAAACAAAGCGGTCGTCACCCTCTTCGATGGCAAACGGACAAAGGCACCGAATTTCTGAACCAAGCTTTCCAAAAAGAATTAAAGAAACGTGACATTCATTTTTTTTACCACCGAAAATCCCGAAACCAAAGCCAGCATCGTGGAACGTTTTCAACGCACTTTGAAAGAACGCATGTGGAAATATTTTACGCATCACCACACTCTGAAGTACATCGACATCTTACCGCACCTGGTGCAAGCGTACAACCAATCTTACCATCGAAGCATCGGACGTGCCCCGCAAGACGTGACTCCCGACAACGAAGTGCTGGTGTTCGAGCGTCTGTTCGGTACGTCCCCGACGAGGGCTGTCCCCAAGAAAAGTGGAGAGTTGACTGTAGGAGATTGGGTGCGCATTGGCAAAACCAAACGCACTTTCGACAAAGGTTACTTACCTAACTGGACGACCGAATTGTTTCGCGTCACTGGACGAGTGCATGGCCGTCATCCTACCGTCTATAAATTGGAAGACATGAACGGAGAAGTACTCAAAGGAACGTTTTATTTGCCCGAGTTACAACGTGTCACCAAAAAAGAAGACGACGTGTACGACATCGAAAGCATTCTCGAACGCAGAACCCTTAAAGTGGGCAAACGACGTGTCAAAGAAGTCAAAGTACGTTGGAAAGGATATCCACCCAGTTTCGATTCTTGGATCGACGCTTCGCAAGTCATCGACTATAAAAAGAAGTGACCATCATGCCCTTTCACACATCAGACGCAGCTACGTCGACCACTCCTTCTTCACCCAGTTCTTCTGTGCAAGATTTACAAAAACAACCCTTGTGGGTGTGGTGTGGAGAACGTGTGCCTAAAACGCAAATCGTCTTTTTCTGCCAAATCTTCGTGGTGTATTGTGTCATCGGGGCAGCCATTGCCAATTTGAGTTTGGAACAAGGAGACAAACAATTGTGGACCATTTTATTGAGCAGTTGCATCGGTTACCTGCTTCCCAATCCCTCCCTGAAATTCTCCTCGAACGGAAACATTGTGTCCAGTGCCAGTGTCAGTCACCACTCCAACAACCACAACCAGAACCCCATTTTGGGCGGAGACACGCCTCTGACGTCCAGTAATATCCCCTCGGACAGCCACAGAACTCTGGAATTATGAGTCACGAAAACCAATTTTACTTGACCTTACCCAGTGACAGTTCCATGGAGGTGTTCCCCAACAACACGTTGTGCTGTTACACGGCTAAATTACCTCAAGCCATCCCGTTAGATCACGAAGCCCATTGGGAAGTGGCTTTAGTAGAAATGATTCACCCGACCCAAGTCCTCAATGTCCTTCCCAATCAAAATTATTTTAAGGTGGAAATTCATGACCAACCATTGCAACTTGAGTTGGATAGGATTGGCACATATACCAATAAAACCTATGATGACAAAACTAAAACGTGGACCTACAACTTGATGATTCCCGCAGGCTATTATTTCAGCGGTCAACATTTGGTCAGCACCATAGCCACCAGGTTTAATGGCGTGTTCCATAAAGCTATGGACATTGTCAATAAAAAGATCACCCTGGAGTACCACAAAACAGCTCGTCGCTTTCTGATGAAATTTCCTGAGGGGTCCAAAATCATGTCTTTCTATTTTTGTGATGGATTGTTTGACATGTTGGGCGGTGACATGGAGATGAGGAAGAGAGTAGAACAAAAAAAAAACAAAAAAAACCCGAATTATCAGTCATTTTCGACAACGAGTCTTTTGGCACGTTCTTTCGTACCCCAGTAGAACTGAATCAAGGACTGAATTTGATGTTCGTGTATTCCGATGTGGTGGAGTACAACGTGGTGGGACACACCTCCGTGCCGTTACTGCGTGTCATTCCTTTCAAAGTGGATTCTGCCACGAACGCTGACGAGGAAGGTGGAAACACTTATCACGTCCACCGCGAATTTGTCCATCCTCACTATTTGCCGGTCAGCAAGTCGTATTTGGACACGGTCAACATTACTATAAAAGGAGATTTGGGACAAAATATTCCATTCACCAAAGGAAAAGTCACGGTGAAACTCCATTTTCGAAAACGGTTCTCTCACGACTCGTAAGTAAGTCATGTATCCAGTGTACCAAGGGGTTGCACGACAGCGAGGACACGGTTTAGGAGACATGTTAAAATCGGCCTTTCGTTCGGTGGCCCCGGTGTTGAAACCGATGGTGACACGTGGATTGCACGCCTTGAAAGATGCGGCACTGACGCAAGGCAAAGAATTTCTCCAAAATGTCATCATCGACAAACAAAACCCTAAAAAAGCCTTCATGAGGGCTGGTAAAAATGTCTTGCTACAAGCAGGCAAAGACATTTTGGGCCGACAAGACACACCTATAAATGCCCTGCACGCTACCGAATCAAGCATTCAGCAAGGACAAGGCAGAAAGAGACGACGAAGAAAACACCCTTTCACCAGACTTCAAGCGAGAAAGGCCAAGAAAAGAAGAACCGTTCGAGACTTAGACGTTTTCAATTATTGAAACACAGAAAAAATGATGCACCGAGAGTCTTGCGCTTGTTCCAAGACGGAACTGGATATGTTTGCCATGCCCCCCACCATGATGACCATGCAAGAATCCCAGTGGGTGGAATTTCATCCCGTCTCCTCATTGACGGATTCAGTTCCCATCGAGTTTGAAATCAAAGGACAACCCGAAGATTACATCGATCTGAATAGCAGTTACCTGTACTTGAAAGTCAAAGTAACCGAAGCGAACAACGGTCCCATAGACAATGATGATGTAGTAGCTCCCGTCAACAATTTCATGCATTCCTTGTTTAGCGAAGTGGACTAGTACTTGAATAACAAACTGGTCAGCAGCAGCATGGATACTTACCCTTATCGAGTCTACCTGGAGAATCTCTTGACGTATGGAAAAGAAGCCAAGAACACTCATCTAGATGCTTGCGTGGTATGGAAACCTGACCAAGCCACTAAGTTCAACGGCGTTGTACTTGCTGGGGATGCTTCAAATCCAACGGGATTTGTAGAACGACGAAAGAAAATTCATCTAAGTCGTAGTTTAGAACTGATGGATCGCTTGCATTTGGACATGTGGTTGCAAGAAAAGTATTTGTTGAACGGGGTGGATATCCGCTTGAGACTGAATCGCAGCAGTGCCGCTTTCCATTTGATGGCTGCTGCTGATGCCACTTACAAAACCATCATCGAAGAAGCCAGGCTCTACGTGCGACGTGTGGAAGTGTTACCTAAAGTAGGTAACGACATCAGTCAGACGTTGAGCAGAACGACCGCCAAGTATCCGATACGACGCGTAGAAGTGAAAACCTTCACCATTCCTGCTGGACAGCGATCCATGATCCAAGATCATCTGTTCCAAGGACAGTTACCCAAACGTTTGATTGTTGGTATCGTCAAGAATTCAGCCTTCAACGGAGCCTACAACGAAAATCCTTTTGAGTTTCAACATTACAAAGTGTCCAAGATCGAAGTCAGTCGCGACGGCAAGACCTTGTGTACCCGACCTTTCGAGCCTAAATTTGATCCCGAGAAGAATTACTTGAGATCGTACTTGTCCCTGTACGAAGCTACCGGACAGTTAGGAACCAACACCAGTCACGGCATTACGTACGACGAATATGCAGGAGGCTATGCTTTGTGGGCTTTTGATTTCACTCCTGACCAAGGCAGCGACGAGGGACATTTCCACCCTATAAAATCTGGCCAGATTCGTGTGGAAATTCAGTTTGCAGAAGCTTTACGCGCAGAAAACACAGTGAACGTCATCCTGTATGCAGAATTCGACAATACCATAGAAATCAACAGTTTGAGAGAAGTCATTCTAGATTACTAGAAACCATGGAAGACTGTTATCCCTCTTTACCTAGTGGAGAAACTTTGGACATGGAATGTGAGGAGACCCTGGAAAAAGAAGAAGTAATCATGATGAAGTCGAGATGGCCAGAACAAGAAGCCCATTTAGTCTCCTGTTTTGCCAAACACTTGGTCGACAAAATGACGGAATTGATCAAGAAAAATTGCTATGGATGTCAAAACGATCATCCCAGTCAAATTCAACACGATAAATGCATGATGTTGAGTCAAGAAGAAAAATTGGACGAATATCTGGACGAAGCTTGGAGTCTCATCTCAAACAAAGACGTGTTGCACCAGTGGTATAAAGACTTGCGTGAACATTCTTGTCCACCATTAACCACTCAAGAGATCCATCGTATCGAAGCTCTCCTGAATCAGAGTGAGGAAACAGAACGAATAACCGTTTATTCGTCAGACATTTTCAAGCAAAAAGTCAGGATCGAATTGACAACTTATTATTACCTGTGAAGAAGAAGAAAAAACACAAATCAATGGATACCTGGGAACTTTATTACCTTTTGAACCACAGTTCGTACACGGCTTCTTGGAATCCTGTCGTCTGTGCTAAAGATGAACTCCCTCATCGCAAACCTAAAGACCATCAAGCTTACGTGATCAACACGGATGACAGTCATCTCCCAGGAACCCACTGGGTAGCCGTCTACTTTCCTCAAGAAGGATGTGTGGAATATTTCGATTCGTACGGATTGCCCCCTTTGGAAGACGATATCATTGACTTTATGAGAAGAAATGCTCAAACCACCCGATTCAATAATGTGAAATTACAAGGCACAGATTCCTTGGTGTGTGGACAATATTGTGTGTATTTTCTGCATCATCGCAGCCTGGGCTATTCCTTAGAACATTTAGTGACTCATTTTGATCCTCGTTCTTCTGCTAGAAATGATGTGAAAGTAGATCGATGGTTTTGTGACCATTATGCTTATCTTTTGTCTCAAGCTAGGAAACGTAGTGTCCATCAATGGCCTAATGATTTCCAACAGTGGAAATCACAATTTCATTCACAACGTTGTCAGCCCTGTTTAAAGTAGATTGTCAATTGAGAAAAAAATTGTTTGATGTTGTAGTGTTGGATTATTGTTAAAATGTTAGAGTTGTTGTTTAGTGTTAAGTGATTTTTGAATAAAAAATGTTGCGTTTTGAAAAAAATGCCTTTGTCTTTTGTTTAGCTATAAGAATGTTGGATTGATGCTCTTTCATTTCTTACTATCCCTCTCATGACACTCACTAAACGTTGCGACTCAAAAACCGTGTGGAGGATGTTTTCCTTCACGTCCCCGCTTTGACTTTAAGAACCGGGGTTGTTTCAAGTCTAACCATCCATTGTCGACTCATCCTCCTACGAAGATGTGCTCCAAACTAGCTAAGCTCAACGAAGCCTACGTGAATTTGCATAGGGTCAGACACAGTCTGATACCGAAGCCAGAAGAAATAGAGAATGTGAGAATGCTAAAAATCACTGAAGACCTAATAGAAGAGCTCTTCAGAGAAGAAATGAACCGGGAAAAAGAAGAATGGACAGAGAAATACAGACTTCAGAGACAGCAGCAACAGCAGCAGCAACAACCTGAAGCTGACAGAGGCTTTGTCGATTGCCGTATCGACACCAAAGAGTTCTTCTTCTCTTTCCGAAGAAGCAGACCTATCGCCAGAAAGTCTATCCTCAGAGGACATCGCATTCTTAGAAACTAAAAAAGAATGCTATAGCAAACAAAAAAACAGCCCTTTTCAGGGCTACCCAATACTTTAGAAAAGAAATAACGATCGATTTGCCAGTGTGTGTAAGTAGAGTAGTGTGAAAATAAACACTAACTCTTTATTGATAGTGAGAGTGTATGTGTTTGTGTGTTAGTAACAGTTCACGTAAGTTTAGGTCAATAGTAGATTAAAATAATGTATTTTTTGGTGTTTGAGGTGTATATTTGGGGTTAGATTGAATTGCTTTGCGTATGTGGATAGTCAATTGAAGTGATTTATAAAAAAAATTAAAATAGTGATGGGTAGCATAAAAAAGTGAGTGAGTGTTTCTTTTAGGTCCGCGCGTTGTTGTTTTTGTTTATGATCTAGGTAAGATCAATTTTATGTTTTTTAGGGGGATTTTTTCCATCACGTCCGCGCTTTCAGTATAAATTGAAACTCGCTCGGCAGTCTAGCTACCCTTGTTGATTGTTCAACACTAGAAAAATGAGCAGCAGACTGAGTAAATTGATGGAACTTCAGATGCATCTGGAGTATGCCAGATGCCTCCTGAATGAGCTGGCTGCAGAGGCCCTTGTGGAAGAAGCCAGGATAGAACAAGAGGAAGAAGAAAGAAAACTGAAAGAAGAGGAAGAAAAAAAGAGAGGGATAAGGTCTCACGTGTTCATGATAGAGAAATGTGAGGTGAAGCCCTGGGTGATGGAACCTCCACAGGCAATGACTGCACCACAGTTACAACCACAACAAGAGGTAAGGAGACCAATTGTTCATCCTCGAATGAGGAATAGAAGAGAAAGAAGACAAAGGGAAGAAGAAGAAGTGTTCACTATTCCGCAAACGGAGGAGTGGGATAGTGAAGCCACTCACCCCCCGTCAGCTCTTCCAACAACTTCAGTCAATTGGACCAATGACTGGAGTAGGCGTTGTGTCTGTGGTGCCAGACCCGGAAGGTGCCACCATTAGCCAGGTGCCTCTGAAGTTCCAAAAACAGTCCTTTTCAGGGCTACCCAATACTCTAGAAAAGAAATAACAATCCATTTGCCAATGTGTGTAGGTAGAGTAGTGTGATTATAAACACTACCTCTTTTTGAAAAAAAATGTGAGGGTATGTATTTGTGTGTTTGGGTGTTTGTGTTTGTAAGAGCTAAGGTATGCTTGTGTGAATAGTAAATTATGGGTTTCTTTATTGTTTCTTAGCGTATGTGAAGAGTATAGTTAGGGTTATATTATATGAAATGAAAAAGTAGGGGGATGTTTTCCTTCACGTCCGCGCGTTGTTGGGTCATGATCGAGGTAAGATCCATTTTATGTTTTAGGGGATGTTTTCCTTCACGTCCGTGCTTTCAGTATAAGAACCCACCACGTTCGTCGTTGGAACCATTCTACAAAGAAGATGGCTTCGAACCACCTCGATAAATTCCAATCATTGCAAGACGTCCTTGACAATTTGGGAATGATAGAACAAATGCTCGTACGACTCAATGAAGACCATTATTCTTATAGTCCGCATAGAGTAAAAATGGAAATTAACAATTTAAGAAAAGCAAAGGATATGATCAGTGGTGTAATGAAGGAAATAAAGGAGGAGAAGGAGGATGAAGAGGAAAATATAAGAATAAGAACATGGAACGAAAAAATTGAAAAAGAAGAATAAAATGAAAAGAGGAAGAAAGAAGAGGAGGAAGAGAAGAAAGAAGAAGAGGAGGAGAAGAAGAAAAAAAGAAAGAGAAGAAGAGTGTAGGAGATAAAATAAGAACTTGGTGGAGGAAAAGAAGAAATTAGAAGAAGAAGAAAACCCAAAGGCCCTTTTCAGGGCCAGCCATATATCTCGAAAAGAGATAGCCTTTCAATTGCCTACCCCTTTTTTTAAAAAAAAAAATTCCCATGTTCAATTCCCCTTGTACGTATATTAACCCACAATTTATTCCCATGTTAAATTCCCCTTGTACGTAGAGTGACCCACGATTTATCGCCATGTTAATTCCCCTTGTACGTAATCTGACCCACGATTTTTCGCCATGTTAAATTTCCATTGTACGTAATCTAACCCAGGGGGGGTCTGTAATGCTAATTCCCATTGTACGTAAAGTGCCCCCCTTAACTACTTACAAGAATGCAGCGTCTTCATGGATATTATTTACCATGGTACTTACTGTGCCGGTTTAGCAACCGGGCTGGATTCTTTATCCATACTAATGCAACACCTACTTTGAACCAATCATATCACTCAGCATCAACAAATCAAAATATTTGTGGTCGTTCATGTTGTCCATGTAGGGATAGTGCACGCGGATAAAAGCCTTTATCCCAAGTGAACGCATTAAGAACGATACCTGGATTTAGTGCTGAAAATTTATTCCGTGTGCCCTGAGTAACCTGCATAGAAAATTCGATAATGCCAAAATTGAGTTCACCCAGGTGCTGCTGGTATTTTAGAGGCTGACATTATGATGAATTCAAAAGAAACAGCGACTTAAATTTTTCTGCCACATTTTCTTAACATTCCAGTCATTTGGCGGGTTGACCCCACTAGACGATATCTCGACAAATTCATTCAAAATATTTTGAGAGTCGTCCACGAATTAATATTTGCCATGATATATAACTACCGCCACAAATGCTTTCATACAAAATATATTTTCTGCCAGCAAAGTATTTTCCTATTATATGGAATTTTCCACTCCACACGGTATGAAGTACTTGCGCTGTAGTAGAAAAACCGGTTTATGCTGTTCTGTGTAGTAAAGGAGCAAAGTATTTGATTTGGGCTGGTGGATCAAAGTAAACGAGATTTTAGGTATTATTCATACCAGGCCAGAGACCCCAATCAATTGCAAATGTAACTGCAAGTGCTTGACAAGTCTAGGTATTCTTGGAAATTGAAGGGAATCTGATACTTGCCAATGGTCCTAATTACGCTACCGATTTGTTAACAGCGGAATTAGGCGTTATTCAACAGTACACCTCATTTCAGCGAAGGAAAGTAAATCGAATCAATTCTTGACAACGCTGACGTAGCCACAACGATTCTTGGACTAGCCAGATACAGCTATAATTACACAAGAACAGCTGGGGCAACTATTTTGTTTGTCATAGATGCAACTGTTCATGCATATCATAGTTTATATACTATTGGAAGACCTCGAAATCAAGCTGGCGATGGTAATGCTGATATAAAGGCAATAATTGCTAATTTCAATCTTGGATTTGTACAGCGCTGATCACAACGTACTGGCGATTCGCTGAAGGTTTTGTGTGCAATTTCCCTCAGTCACATATCTGGGTTTCGTAGAGATAGATGTTCGCATGGTTCATACTCCACAGATGCACACCCACAAACTGCAATTACGAGACGAATTACTTGGCAAGCAAAATCTCAACATGTTCTTACCGCATCTAAACATGTGTTTGTAGCCTTTCAAAATGTAAATATAGAAAATGACCAAGAACATAGTAATATAATATTTGACACCTTAGCAGTGACTGCAATTTATTTGTTGTCCAACGTCATCAAGAACATTGTGAAGAAATTCGACTTGACTATGCGGCAGCCATTCGTCATATTGCACGTGCATATTACAACTTGTGGTCGTATATGGACCGGCAAAACATCGACATTAGTTCGCAGATTTTCTAACATGATTTTTCGTACGTTGTAACCAATTCATTGTTCAGGTAGTCCTTTGTCGGCATTAATTTTCATGCACGTATAGCTCAGCTCGTGCTAATTACAGATATTATGCTTTCCGATAAGACCCTGTTGCTGGAGGGTGCTGCTTCTCGAATAAGAGTAATCGATGTAGATGTGGAAAATTCATTGACCTTTCTCAAGTTCTTAATTAAAACTATTACATATTTAAATAACAATGTGCTCTCGTGAAGTGAAGGTTGACCTTAGTGAAAATCAGATGAAAATAAAACGCAACAAACAAACAATCCTCACATTGAAACTTTCTTAGACAAAATTCACTGGAAATATCCGCATGTAGTTGGCCACAAATATAGTTCCTTCAGCTTAATGTGGAAAAATAAAGCAACACGTGAGTGAAATTAAAGTTATACAAGTCAGAAGCGGCACAAATTGAAAAGACCAATTGAATATCTTCAGCGGCTCCAGATGTTGCAAAAGCTACGGCGTTAGAGGCTGTTTAATCTGCGTCAAAAATGGCGCTGAAAAAGCTCTGGTAGGTCGTATACTAATAACAGAAAGGAAGAGACCATTGGTTAACAGCTTTTGAATGCCCTAAGGCAAAGGTCTTCGACTAAACGTACAACATACAAAAGGCTAAGCTTCCATGAACCAACCTTGATTTACTCGCTATGACAAAATTAAGCATTTTGGTGGCGTCTTTATGCACAATGACTTTTAACGATTGTGCAACGCTCACCTGAAACTGGTATTGCCAAACAGGATTTGACAACAAGACCTGACACTCACTGGGTTGCATACGTGGTGACGCATCGACATCATTTGCATATTGACTCATATGCACCACCAGTTGATATTGTTAATTATTGAACAACGGACGGTGGACAACAACCATTGTCTTATTAAACTGCCGATGCAAACTACGTTTGATGGACGAATATGAGGTCGTTTTGTTCTTAAAGCGTTGCATGCGTTTTCGGGGTTTCCAAACCCACAAGCACTTATGGATTTTACAATAAAGTATGCTTAATAGCATTATATGAAATGTCTTTTAACATGTACGGACGTTACTCAACCCGACGATAAGGTGATGATATGGATCGGAGTAGGTTTGCCACCAAAGCGATTTTGATCGAGCTTACTAGTCGTGTTTTTGTTGCTAGTGTCGATCCAGGAAAGCTTGTTATTTTGAAGACCAAACTGGTAAACTACAAACGTCTAACGCAGACATTCAAGATGTTATTGTCAAGTTAAAAGTCGCTGTCATCAATAACCTGGCTGAGATCACCGAAAATGGCGAAATCAGAGACACTGATGTGTAGGTTGCTTGTATAAAAATGTATGTTGATAATACTAATGCTACAAAAAATTTTTACATAATAAGATAGAAACTGATAATAATAGAAAACAAATGGTCGAATTTTCCTTGATAATGTAAATGGGTTTGATAAATCGAAATCTAATGTCTCGAGTCTGCTTCGTATATATTTTTTATATCTGGTCATTATAGTTAATGGAGTCACATAACAGTGTTGATATTACGTAGCGAAAGTGACAGCGGTCGTAAAAAATATCTTTCACATATCCAACATTAGTTATTGGCAGCTGAATATGATGTTCATTCCCAAGCATTTCACATCTATCCGGCCGGGTACGCCACGTGTTCTTTCCATACTATAAGCTATCACTTTTGAATATTTATTCTCGGTACCCTTTTATCGCTAGGTAATGATGGATGCCAGGGAGGTCTCATATACCAGGCTTTCGACTACATTATTCAAAATAAGGGTATTGACACGGAAGAGTCTTATCCCTAAAAGGCAAAGGTATTCTCTCTCACATATACACACAAACAAAAGAATACAGCTTACAAGAATTCACCTCAATATAGTTTGCACGTTTTTAAATCATTTAAAAGTTTACGTTTCGAGCATAATGCATTCACATTACCATTCTTCCAACGATTTTTCTAGTGTAAGAAAAAGCCCAGCTGCAACTGAAAATAATTCTCCAAAACAATGGTTATATCGTCTTCTAAAACGTAAACAGATGGTCACGTGATCAGTTCTGGAAGCTCGTAAAAATTAGGTACTTGTTAAAGATCACGTCCACCCAGTGTGGCCCTGACGAAAACCAATCATTTTACTCTAAGAAATAAGAAAAATAAAAAATTGTTTACATCTTAAACACAGCCTCATTATGACCTCGACAACATCCAATCATTTTTAAAAAAATATAGAACTTGTTTACCTGGTTGCTCTAAGTTTGAATCGCGGTCAGGATTTAGATCAACAGTTGGTGTTTATAAACTAACAGTCAAGGTCAAATTATTTTCTGAAAAGAGTATAATCTCTAGCGAATAAATTTACATTACAATATCATGTAATGAAAAATTAAAAATGTAAAACTGATAAACAATTAAATTGAAATAAATATATATTAAATCAGATATAACTCAATCAAATAGACATAACAGACCAATAGCCTTTATCTTATCACGACACGAACAGTGTGGGTGAGTAAGATGTCCCGCATGTAGCTGGTGACACCTTCGCAAAATAGTCCATTAAATTAAACACAATTCATTGTCATTGAAATGAAGTCGTTGAGATTGAGCGCACAAGTTATCCAACCCTTTCATATCAATGTACGGTACACAGAAAACAATATCTGCATCGTTAATACAAGAAATCCATTGATATGCATCAGAAGAAAATCAAGAAAATTGTCTGGTTTCCTTTTTGAAATATTGAACAGCTTTGGACATTTTACAGCGCAGATGATACGTTAGTTCAGATTAACCTTTAAGTGACAGGTAAATCATCGCAGGTAATTAACCTTGAAGTGGTAGGTAAATCATCGCAGGTAATGATAATAATAATGAGGACTTTGTATAGCGCCTAATCTTTAGAAGCTCTAAGCGCTTTACAACATTAGACAACACCTTGCGATAATTAAAAAAAACCATTAAAATAAATAATAAAGAAACCCCATAATGATATGATTACAAAAACAAACACCATGAAATTAGAAAACATTAAAAACATACTGAGAATATTTAAGGTAGGAAACATTATTAGGTCTTTAAGTTTGTTCTTGCAGTCGAAATAAGTGAGTTTTGAGAGCACTCTTGAATGGGATCACTGTGTCTTTGTGTCTAAGTTCAGTGGGCAATTCATTCCATGTTGCTGGGCCCTGGTATGCAAAAGAACGCTGTCCATATGACTTTGTTTTCATTGTTGGAATAATGAATATACAATTGTCAGAAGAGGAGCGTAAGTATCTTGCTGGTGTGTACACATGGAAGAGATCGGATAGGTATGTTGGACTAGAGTCCGACAAAGAAAAGGAAGCACAGAGAACAAATTTTGTTTGATTCTGGATCGAATGGATAGCCAGTTTAGGGTATAGAGCAGCGGGGATGTGTGCTCTGGTCGTGGTACTCTAAGCATGATCCGAGCAGCTGTGTTTTTAACTTTTTTTGAAGTTTCTGAAGTAGATATTGAGATGAACCAGACAGAATTAAGTTACAATAGTCCAGTCTTGAAAGTACTAATGAAAATGCAAGTGTTTTAGTGGCATCAACTAAAAGATATTTGCGAATGGAGCTGATGCGTCTCAGCTCAAAATATGCAGTCTTGCAAATGTTCATGACATGTTGGTGCAACGTGAGAGTACTATCCAGAGTGACACCTAGGTTTCGCACTGATTGTGTGAATTTGATGTTGGTATTACTATAGTGACTAAAGGTTAGAAACGGGATCTTGTGTTGATTTACATAACGGCTACATTCTAATAAGTAATGCCGTTTTAGGTGACTATCCAAAATGACATAATAATCATTGATATATGGTTAGTAAATAAATACAAATTTAGAGCGAAAGCATGTTCTCTCTCCATATGTATGAATGGAGAACAGTTTATTGCATAGTTTAATGACACCGTTAAAATTTCAAAACTTGCAATGCACGTTGTAATTGGAAAGGAAGTCAACAATAATGGTAACTCATAATGTAGATCTTCTTGTTTGTGTTTTACAAGACGTGGGAGGTTGACAGAGGTATAGATTGGCGAAGGTAATAATGCATGAGAGTTAGAGATGCATTGCAAAATGAATTACTAATTTTATATAGGGCAAATAAATATGCTGTGAAGCTAACAATCTACTCATGGTGTTCCGAAAAATGGTGAATTGTCAGTATTGCCCAGCTTTGGCTAAGATAACTCATGCACTATCGAAGTGCTTAGAAAACAATTGACTAAATGGAAAGAATAATAATTGTTTTCTTTCGTTGTTTTATGCAGAATGGAGCATGCAAGTTCAAAAAGGTTAATATCGGAGCCACTGAAGTGAGCTATCTGGATACTGAACATGGAAGCGAAACCGACCTTCAGAAAATCGTATCAACGGTTGGACCCATCTCGGTCGGCATAGACGCCAGTCACATGTCCTTCCAACTATAGAAAACTGGTGTGTACACTGAAAGTTCCTGCATCTCAGTGAATCTTGTCCTCGGAGTTCTAGCTATTGAATACGGTTCTGAAGGTAGCCAGGACTACCGGCTGGTTAAAAACAGGTAAGAATAAGGCATTTTGTTTGCTTGCTTTATTAGTGAGAACTATAGTTTTGAATGCTAAAATAAATCACTAATCTTTCAAACTAAACATTCAGACAACAATTTTGGATTCCTGATCCAAGCACAAGAAATTTCTGAATCAAATAAGTTTCTTTGTTTGCGTTCATGCCAATAGAATGTTAGCAAACACGAAGACGACTGAGTGGAGGGGAGAGCCATGTTTGGAATAAAAAGCATCATTAAATACGACACTGCGGGATAATACAAACACATCCAAATGAGATTTGCTAAGGAACAACTAATTTTCGTTTTGATTGTTTACTAGCCACTACATATGGAGATGAAGAACTAGAAGCATTTCACCTTATTCGAAAGAATTTTTTTTATCTAGTATTTACTAACATAATTATAGTGCTTACGTCAGCTTTTAAAATCAATGTAGTTTCGACCCGACGAAAAGAGACATGATCAAATAGACTGTCGATATTTGGATTAACCTTTCTACGTACATAATTATTTTTGTACCATGCTTGAATTGCATTCCAATCCAACTTACATACGTTCTTGAGGTGCGACAGTCGTACAAAAACTAACGTATCAGCAATACTGTGATCGTAGATTTCATTCGTCTCGAAAGCTTCGAACTTTACTCAACCTGAACGACTTTGGCAATCATGGAACTGTCACCGATTTGTTTCTTGTAATGAGTAAATATCGCTGTCGCACTCGTGTTAGAATATTTATCTTATCCACAAACAACCTAACATAGATACAAAATCTCTGGCACCCACTTAAGTAAAAGTTTCTGCTTTAAATATCCATGAGAGAAAGAATCAGAAGTTGAGATATGTAGTTTTAGTAAATGATGGAGAAATGTTTGTTGATTTACCAAATTGATTTACCAAGGTTTAATATAGCAAAACAGAGAACCATAGAGAGTGGTTAATTCCAGCTCACGGCACTTCGAAATGTATGACTTAATTG
This sequence comes from Sinohyriopsis cumingii, assembly GCA_028554795.2. Classification (NCBI taxonomy): domain Eukaryota; kingdom Metazoa; phylum Mollusca; class Bivalvia; order Unionida; family Unionidae; genus Sinohyriopsis; species Sinohyriopsis cumingii. The sequence goes on along the minus strand of CM068831.1, from coordinate 37,429,908 downwards.
CCGGTAACCTTTAAGGCTCATTCAATTTTGTAGCACTGTTTTAATGACCTGGGACATTTTAAAAACTATTTCATATAATTATTTTTTTTTCTTTTCTGACTTACAGCTGGGGCATGAGCTGGGGTATGCAGGGATACATCATGATGGCTAGAAATAAGGCCAACATGTGTGGTATTGCTACTCAAGCCAGCTTTCCCACTGTATAGGATTCTTAAGTCACCGAATACAAAACATCTCAGTGCGATGTTGTATGAAGTGCCAAGACATAAACTGTAAAGCCTGACTTTCTCTAGGGATTTATTGTTATTCTCTATGATACCTACTTGTTTATTTATAGATCCGACACTGTGATATTTTCTTTTCATTGACAATAAAACACCACTTCATCTTTAACTGGTTGAATCATCTGTCTCCAAGTACTATATTAACTATTCCGTCAGTGGTACTTGCCGAAATCCTTTCAGAAGATGAAATTTGGTGGCATACTGTTACGTGTCTAGGCTCTTACAAAAAGTAACAGGAATAAAGTGAACCCAGCAAGCTTTGTAAAATTTAACAAATAATTTATTTACCTAGACTATCAAGTGAAAAATGAGACAAAAGAATTTACGGTTTTACGCATCAAATCGCAAAATAATCTAAGAATTAAAAATTAGAAGTCCTAGTAATAAAAAGTCCTGAATGAAACTAAGTTCGAATCCCGATGAAATCCAAAATGGAAGACAATGACGTCTGTTGTAACCTGCAAAGTGTTGTTGTGTCAAGTTTATTTTTTTGTTTAATCACAGAAAATATTATTCCAGTTTTGAATTCCGTATAACTTCCAATAAATGTTTTTATCCCAGTATTTTGCAGGAACACTTATGTATTTCAAGGGAAAAGAATCATTTGAAATTAAATAAAATAAACTCTCAACTCAAAAACTGAAATTCAATAAAATAAAATTTCAACTCAAACTGGTCACAACATACGTTTGGAGGCCGCCTGACTACCCGTTATCATAACATAAGCTATAAGACTGACTACAACGCAAAACATTCCAGGATGGTGGTCAAGAGTTCATCCTTACAGAAGGAATGGAAGTTTATTACATGATAATTACCACGTAATCCAGGTAAGGCCTTGACTTAACTTAATAATTCTTACTCTGAGAAAGAAGTTAATTTTTTTTGAAAAGTTGTTTTCCAAAACTATCACTGGTTCTGAATCAAGTTCAGAAACTAGATACAACGTTTCTATCATTAGGTGTTTATCAATACCAGTCAGGTCAAACAGAACTGAACTGAATTTCTGGACAAAGTCAAATCCAGTAAATAAAGTTACATTACAATAGCATGTAATGGAATAAAAATATATACAACTAACAACAAGCAATTAAATTAAATCAAATATACATAATACTTCCCCCCATATACCAAAAAAACTTTATATAATAAAGCTTTCTTTTTAACATAGTTCAATCACACATGTGGCTTATAAAAAATGTCATAAGAAGAAATCTTATGAATGATACCAAATGAACATGAAATAATATTTCTATACACGGGAAAGTGCATCTGCTATTAAATTGTCTATTCCCTTGATGCACCTGATGTCAATATTATATTCCTGTAACAAACAAAACTCAACCTTAATAATCTCTGACTTTTATTTTTCATCTTGCCGATGAAAGTAAGGCGGTTGTGATAACTAAACATGATAAATGGAGAAGGAGCTGAGCTAACGTAAACTTCAAAGTGCTGTAATGCCAATATCAAAAACAAACATTCCTTATCGATTGTGGAATAATTTCTCTGGTGCATTTTTAATTTCTTAGAAAAATAGCACGCTGGATGATCAACACCATTTTTATCTTCCTGAATTAAAACTGCTCTAACCACAACATTACTTGCCTCAACAGACAGTTTAAATGAGTTACTAAAATTTGGAGCTTAAGTATGTCCTTTAACTTATTAAAAGCCTCCTGACATTTTTCAGTCCAATGATACTTGGTTTTCTTACTCAAAATATTTGTCAGGGGTTCAGCAATTATGGAATAATTTAAACAAACTTTCCGATAGTATCCAGCCATACCTAACAATCGCATGATATGAGTTGATCTTTTACTGATAGGCACGGGGAAATCAGAGATAGAATTGACCTTAGCATCTATAGGTTTAACTTGTCCATGTCCTACGATATATCCCAGAAATGCTACACAAGCATGGCAATGCTCACTTTTGGTTAAATTAATTGTCAAACTTGCATCAGTTTGTCCAAGAATTTCCGAATTATCGCAAAATGTTCTTTCCAGGTGTCGTTGTAGATGATGACATCATCGATGTAAGCATCACAATTATATCGACCAGAGGTAATCATATTCATTAGACGTTGAAAAGTACTTGGCGATCCTTTCATCCAAAACGGCATCACTTTATATTGATAAAATCCATCTGGAGTACCGAATGCTGAAATTTCCTTTGCTATTTCCTTCAGTGAAATTTGCCAAAATCCTTTTAGATGGTCAAATTTGGTGACATACTTGGCATTTCCAATTTTATCATCGATTCTTGGTAATGTTAATGAATCTGTTTTAGTTACACTGTTCACCTTCTTATAATCAGTGCACATACTGATAGTTTTATCCGGTATCGGAACAAGTATACATTGTGAACTCCGGTCACTTCTACTGCGCTCTATGAAATCATTCTCCAACAGATATCGAATTTATTTTTTCAAGTATTCCTGTTTCAGAGGGTTCATCCCTATGGGTGTTGTTTAACAGGTTTGGAATTTACCATTTCAACGTTACGAAAAAGTTTGTTTGTGCTTGTAGGGACATCTGGAAATAAGTGCTCATATTCAAGTAACAACTGTTTAAGTTCATTCCTTTCTTGTTGTTGTAAATGTGAAAGTTACTGGTCAAGATTATTCATGATTTCTGAATTCCGAAGATTTATCACTCCAAAATAAATAGAGTCCGATTGCACTTCTTGGCGTAAATCCTCACTGAGTGGGTAAAATATTTATCTCTAGTCATTTATATATGTTCTACTGATAAATAATGAAGAACGTGCTTCATCTTACAGTTTCTGGCGGATATAGTGTATCTTCTTGTATGTACAAAAACACTTCAGTTTACCAGATGCAGTGCTGTGCATGCTCAGCAGCTAGCATTCAGCGAATACAGCGGAAGAGAATCCGGCTGTTTTTCATCCTAGGAGATGAGCTATACATGTACTGTATATGTACACTATTCAGTTGTATGAAGAGCACAGTATACAGTTTATATTTTAAGTTTATGTGTAAGTATGTGAAAGACACTACAAAAAGGGGAAGTACTCCTCTACTAAAAGGATACAGCTGACTCCAAATGTAATAAAGAACGCTGTAGCGTCCTAAGCTGGTTGCGCTCCATTAGCTACTTCCGACAGAGGTTCAGGAGAAAATATTGGCATACATATGTGTTATTTTAATGTATTGTGGCTGAAGTTTTATTTACATGTTATAGGTGTGGATATCGTGCATGATCTTAAGGACACGGCTAATCAAAATATTTGTTTCAATGTGCTTGGAAAATCGGCCTGACTATGTCCAAAGTACCCTAACTTTAGCAAGTTTTTTAAAAGGAAAAGCAACTTTAGCCAGAGTAGGCAATACCATCTTTTAAATTATTTTGTTTTCATAAAATATTATCGGCTCTTTTTTATACAATTTACCCTTGAAATACAGGAAGTGAAAATGACCGCTGTCGGAGCTAGCAGCTTTTTCTATATTTTCTCAATGTGGGTAACTAGTTTAAATCGTAAATGCTATAAATATACTTGTTTATCTTCCTCTTCAAACTACATTAGTCATAATGTTTGACGAAACTGTTAATCTGGCCCAAATGTCCCGAATTCAAAATAATTATACCGTATATCCGGGGGTACATACGAGTCACATGAATTGTCACTGATTTCTTCTTGCAAAGTTAGAGGAATACACTTGAAACTTGAAACAATTATGGTCCAATCGATGTTAAATTTGTTGTTTATTGTAAGCGTTTGATTTTACAGCTGCGGTTGGTGCTAGAATGTTCAGGTGATTTTGCATAAATTTCAAGTAGATCTAGAATTGTTTATCTAGCATGTATGAAAAATGGCTTATGCGATCAATTATCCAAAAGTCAAAATATGTGTGACTGGGAATTGCGGGACATGCCTCTCTGTTTTAACCTCTTGGTCACAACATAAAGATTATTGAGATCATCGCTTTATATCAATATAATCAAGTATATACACATTTATACATACAGTCGAAATTGACATCATTACATGCGGGAATTAGCACTTGAAACCATTGCGATCCCACTACATAATCGTATATACACTACAATGCATGAAAAGATAAAGCCCTGTGCGCGACTGGCATTTAACCTAAGGTCAATTAAAGCTATCAGGACCATGACCACACGGTCATAACTTGGCGGCAGTTGATGTCCTCATCCGATAAGAAAGTCCAAATGTACTGGGTATCTGAAAAATGGTTGTAAAGACAACTGCCAATGGTATTTGCGTCTATCTGCGTCCTCATGGGACTGAAAAGCTGTCATAGTTCAGGAACTATTGAGATCCTATTAAATGTTTTGTATTGTAAAATATTATACTTCAGATAACAAAGCATTATAATGTTTTCGATAAAGAAACACCTTGCAGAAAAGTGTATGCTTATACAGCTCTAAATTAGACGAAGTTCACTTCGTCGATCTAGTAGAATGTGTCTGAGTAAAAGTGACGCTTTCACACAGCTGACCAGTATTGTAAATTCAGCATGGTGGTGTCTTGATATGAATAGGTACTAAGTCGATTATTCTGCCATCCAAAATATAAATGTTAAAGTATTGATGTCGTCAGGGCTATTTATGGAAATCCTTATTTTGTGACAAATGTAACACGTTAAACCTATTCCAATAGACTTAAAAGAATCCTCACAAAGGTATCGTACCAAACATTACCTACTATAATCCGCTGATATTATATTCCATTTTCAAATATAGCATTTTGAACTGCTCACCTTATCATGTAGGATAACTCCATAACCCAGGGCAAGTAAACTGACTGGGTCCACCTCTCAGCATTGCTTAAATACAATTGTGCACATGACTGTCATATTACCAATGATAGACCTGACATTCAGTTGGAGTAAACTCAGCCTTTTCTGTCATTACCAGGGAAATACCACGTGATTTTCGTTGGACATCAAAAGGGGAGGCTATTAGATGCTGTAAAAGTCGCCTGCTTGAAATCACGTGGTTTGTTCTCATTCCGTGAAAACTAGTGTCGTATCATGTTATATTACTGTTAATCATATTGATCTAGAACTGAAGAGTTTGCGAAAACGTAAATTGCAAAGCGTGGCCGCATGAGATAGTTGAAATAATTTGTTATCTATCCCTGTTTGATGTTAGGTAGATATATGCAGAGGCGGCGTTAGCAGTACGCGGGGCCTAGGGCCGACCATGACCGCGCGGAGCCAGAGTATCGGTATCTCGATTGGTATGCTACTGCAAACACTGATTATATCTAGACTAGATCAACTTTCGCGATTTGGCGGATAATATAGTTTGACAAACTCATAAGGAGGACCTTAGACCTGAAGCGCGGGGCCCCGTCAAGAGTGGGGCCTGGGGATGTCGCCCTACTCGCCACCCCCAAACGCCGTTTATGGATATATGGAATTCTTTATCGTTTTCTTACCTGCCGCAGATAATCGGTTAATTGCTTCATTATCGAGTTACAGAATTGTTATTTCTCTAGCAGCAGAGAGACTGGGCCCACCAACTATTTTCGTCCAACAGGACCATCTATCGAAAACTTTTCTGATAGAAGGTCTTATTTCACAAAATAAACCCTCTATTCAGAAAACTATGATAAATAACTCTTCTCTGCTGACTAGAAGAGTTATTTCATGAAAAATAACTCACTATAAAAAATATTTCTTGACCGGGGTGACGTCGACGAAAACGTTGTGGGCTCAGTCTCTCTGCTGCTAGCGATGTAAATATTTTAGGATTTTTAGTTAAAAAATGTATCTAACTCAACTCGGTATCGTGTCCGAGGATCATGTAAATTTATCGTCACAAACCCGTGTGGTTTTCGTTGAGCATGACTAAAGAAATTTCTGAATTTATTGATGTCCATGTCACCGCCGCACCAAGTTCGATGAATATTTTGTAACGTGTGTTTGTCAACTCCGTTAAACACTGCAAGAATATTGCAATTATCTCTGATCACTTTCGGAATTTGTGTGTATCGTTGAGTTACATAAATCACATCAACGTTTTTGTGCCTGCCACGGGAAAATATCCTGGCAGGATTTGATTGTTTGTCCAGCATGATATCATCGTACACGACTAAATTATTAATACTCCCATTGATATCATCGATACTCGGTGCTTCATCGATATCAGTTATAAAATCAATAACATCTTCGTCGTTTATCGATTTTGCACTTTCGTTAAAATCTTTTAGCACTTGATAACATCGGTGATCGTCCACAGATGGAGCTACCAAATACAACTTATCCCATTTCATCCACTTCATTATCAAATTAAGTAACAACTGTGTCTTACCCGACCCAGATGGACCTATAATAATCATTCGGATTGAATTTGGTAGCTCTGAGTTATGCTTGATCGGCTCTCGTCGCTTTGTCGCGGAAAAGTCAGTGATTTCCATTTAATATATCATAAAATAAATATGGATTTATATTGTGTGAAATGCCGAGGACATACCCCAACTACGGATACAACAACAATTACAACAAAAAATAATCGACAAGCGCTTACAGGCAAGTGTGAACGATGTGGCACAAAAAATTTAGATTTATTATAAAAAAAAGGAGGTGATATCGCAGCCAAGTTAACAAAGTTACCAGGAGCTCCGTGGGCTAAATACCTAGGAGAAAAACATCTTCCAGGATATAATTACTGTGGTCCAGGAACCCGACTTCATATCAGACTTGATGCTCAGGATCAGCCAAAACCAGGTGAGTATCCGATAAACGCTATTGATAGCGCGTGTCATGCTCATGATGTAGCGTACCGAAACAAGGATTTACAACAGCGCCATCTCGCGGATGTGAAATTAATTCATGCGTTAAATGCCATCCCTGATAAATCTTTCAAGGAGAGGTTAGCATCCTGGTTAGTAAAATCCGCAATGAAATCTAAACTTGTATTAGGCGCTGGGTAATTAATAGAAATGCAAGCATTTCCAATGGAGTCGATTTATTATTCCCCAAGCGGATACTGGAGAGGTAACGCGGCAATTAGTAAACTCGCTGAAGCAGCAAAAGTTACGGCGGTTACTGCCAAAAATTGGTTATCCCGACAGGCAATATGGTAAATTTATCTACCGCGCCCTAAACAAATTCACTTTGCGCATTTCGATGTTAGTGTACCAAATGAGGTTCTTCAAGCTGACATATTATTTCTACCACATGATACTATCCGAAGACGCACATACAAGTACGCGTTAACCATAGTTGCCAGTAGATACAAAGATGCGGAACCGTTAACAACTAAAACAGCATCTGAGGTTGCTTCTGCGTTTGAAAGAATTTATCGGCGAGGTGGTCTACGTTGGCCAAATTTATTACAAGTTGATCCTGGCAAAGAATTTCAAGGTGCAGTATCATCGTTGATGAAACAACATAACGTCACCATACGACGAGGACACACTGAAATTCACAGTGATCAGGCAATTGTTGAGCGATTCAATAGAACACTTGCTGAGCGGTTATTTGGATATCAATACGCGAAGGAATTTATTCAAGATGCTAGATCGCGCGAATGGGTTGCAAGATTACCAAGCGTGATAACTGCGCTAAATAATGAAATAACTCGAACAACCAACATGAAACCTTCGATCGCGATCACAAAAACACAAGGTGTTTTTCAAAAAAATATACCACTACAACGAAAGAAAGAAAAACAGCAAATACTGGGTAATGTTACTGTAAGGTATTTATATGAACCAGGTGAACTTGAAGGTGGTAAACGAAGAGCGACTGATCCCATTTGGAGTGTTACCACACACAAGATATCCACCGTGACAAGATCCACTGGCAGACCAGCAATCTATAGATTAGATTCAACTGCTCCTCAACGTGGATTCACCCGTGAGCAACTTCAGGTAATTCCCGAGGACACACAATTGCCGCCAAAATCACTGAAGTGACTTAACTAGCGCTGGCACCCCGACGTCGATTACACTCAAGAGAGGTCAACATGACATTATCACGTGTATGACCGCGACTGTTATCTTTTCTGTCTACGGTAAATTGTCTTGAATTTTTATTCGAATACTGCCATAGCATTATACAATTACAGCTCGCACAGTGATTATTCTGTTGTTGTTTCACGCAACAACGAAGTCATCGTCAAGATCAAAATCGCGATTATTTTTTTTGTCACTCTGTTTGTAACCGGTGAGTTTTTTTCTTATTACATCACCATCGCTGTTGTTTTCATTATTAATTTTATCAGCGTTTGATTCATCCAAGACAATTCTTCGCAGTTGAGATATTCTTCTGACTCTGGACACAGCTAAGTAGACTAAGTTTGACCATTCGATTCGATCATCAACAATCCAGACAGTTGTATCAGAGATAGTCAGTCCTTGAGAACAATGAATGGTCATTGCGTATCCTAGCGTCCACGGAGATTTGTTCATGCTTAGTGCATCCTCGACAGCATCGATGTTAACTAACACAACATCATTCAATACTAAATTCTGTTTCTCTGTCTTTCCTGGAATATCAACATCTATATTTTGTAACCGCGTATCAGTTGGTCTATAACATAACGGCGTTGGCAGCATTGGAAACTTTTCTTGTTGTAACCGAAATAGCTCTTGTTGAAGTGTGTCTCTGAGTAACTTTCTACTTGCCACTATCAAATCGTCTGGTTTCCACACGCGTAAAAAGTCGCTCATCGATGTTTCAGGAATCATCTCACGCATAATTTCACATTGAATTTTATTCGGTTGTAGCCTGATTAGTGTTTTAAATTCTTTCAGCGTTGCATCAATTGCTCGGTAATCATCAGACACTTCTTCGTGATAATCAACAAAATTCCTCAGCCAATCATGCGGAGATGCGCCGACAAACGGAGGTGGTTGACCGTGATCGCTGCACATAATCACTGCGGTATTTTTCGTTAACAGCCAATCAAGAAATGTTTTTAACGTTTCCAGCGACACAGTACATATCTCATCCCAAATTATTATATCATTGATATATTTTGTTCCCATTCGATCTGACGTCCATACACCGCCGCTGTATTTGAAAAAGCTGTGATAAGTACAAGAATTGACTCCTCGCTGTTTCATCTCCCTGGCAAGTCTGTGTGTGGGTGTTAGCACAATCATATCTGATTTTCGAAATAATTCAATCGCACGAGTTGTTTTACCAGACCCGCCCGGCCCGTTCAAATAAACAGTTTTATGTCTGGTGATTGGATCATCCACAGACGGTGCGGAAGATATTCCTGGCATCTCGGATTTATAATAATCATCCTCGATTGCAACATCAGCGGATTCACAATACTCGTGTAACATCTCCGCTTTTATTCTCCACGAACCCCATTCATCTCCGCCGCAGAATTTCATTATACTGGTCAGTGATTCTGAATTTTACTTGTCGATGTAAAATGAATCCGTGGCAACTCTAACTGCCATACCAGTATGGTATGGGTCAGGAAATCGATTTACCATCGATAACAAATTTATAGAAACATAAGCCAGCATTGAAGATCTCAAATGTGTGTATTGAGGCGATTCTCCGTCGATATAACTTACAATTGTGCCCAACTTTTTCCCGTCGGACAAGAACACATCCTCCCTGTTACAAAATATGTCTCTGGCAACCGCGTCGGCGATTATAAAATCCAATTCAGCTTCATCGATAATCAACCGCGAGTGATACATTTTATGATCAAATGCTGCACCCTGAGTAAATTTACCGATTATTCTTCGTCCAAGATCTTTCGCTGTGCTTTCACTGTTTTTGAGTTTAATCTTGAGAATTTTAGGAGCCTCACTGACGATGACATCCATCGGGGTATTTGGACACTCTCGTGCATACTCGCCGATAACTTCTTCGAGGGTAACACGCTCCGGTGTTGGCGACCAAACTGAGGTCTGCGGTCGATAACATATGATTGCTTCACTGACAGTCAACGATGCCAGTATGCCGCTGTCAAGCATGTATCGCAATAACACTATTGGTACCCAGCGCTTTTCAACGAAGTGTCTGCCAAACCAAACATAACAAATCGGATGAAGCCCCGTAGCAAATTCAAACGAAGTCACACGAGCAAATCCTGTCAAATCAGCGTCGGGTAAAACGCCGTTTACGGCGACTCGTGTCATCGAGTCCGAATCGCGCAAAGTATTCGCGGCACTCGCCGTTCCCAAGAAAGCTTCCTGGGTAGCAGGCAATCATATCCACGGAAATCATATCCCGGTAGTCATACCGGGTATTCCATAACCCGCCATGACCATACTCGACACAACTTAATTGTATATCCGAATGAAACTGACTTCGGGTCGGTCTCCACGAATTTCTTTCTCTGGCGGCGTGAGCGGCAACACTTGGAACTGTAAAACAATTAACCAATAACTGCTCATCGCTAGCATTTCTCATATACGTTTTTGCGAGTTTTTTCATTTGTTGTTGCAACGATTCTGTTCTGTATAATTCTCCGTTGGGTCTCACAAATTGATCATAGTCGCCATCTTCAGAGCTCCTAAATAACCACACCGACACAGGGTCGGTTTTACTCAGCGCGTAAATAACCTCGTATATTTTTCCAGAATAAAACTTGACAACACGGTCTCGTGAAAATATTGTAACCGCATCAGTCCACGCGTGCGAATTATGATCAATAATTTCAATCGATTTTCCTGACTTTTTATAATGCTTCGAACTGTATAATATTTCCCCGGTTAGTGTTTTTACTGTTATTGAGCATTTTAATTTACTTTATAGCGCAGCAACATCATTTATTGTTGCCCCGGTATCTTTAACCGATTCACCCCAGGCTGTTATTTTTTCACGTCGCAGATCGGTTAAACCGTTTCCTCGTTTTGCGTTTTTAAAATGTTCCATTACTCGCTCGGCTACACAATTCAACACCAACGACGTAGTCGTCGACGAAGTAAATGACGCAGTCATTCGCATCGGAGCGAGTTTATCAATTTTTGGTTTTTTTACAGGATATATTCCATAAATGACTGCGGTTACAGGATACGATCGAGCGTAATATGGTATATCAATCCGGGTCAGCATTCCTGGTTTGGAATTGCTACTTAACAGAGCGGTCTTTCCGTTAGCAAGAACAGGGTCAAGTTTATCACGGATAATCCACGTATCTTCGCCGGTTTCATCGACGACACCGACGATAAATTTTATCAGAATATAATATTTTTTATCATCAAGATATTTAACAATGTTGCCCGCGCGCGCATCGGTCATTGTGCCGTCGATGACATTTTCCCCGAAAAGATCCTCAAAGATATCTCCGGAACTCTCGCGGATAATTTTAAATGACGACCATACACGAGAGGCTCCGTCGTCGCGAAATTCTTTTTTACCCTCGTTGATAATATTAAACAGATCAGTTAGATGCCGTCGTCGTGGATCCGGGTTTAGCCTGTCAAGATCGAATCTCCCGGCGCCAACTGCGGTTAATTTCGAAAACACTGTCATATTATATTTAATACAAATATTTAAATAAGAAAATATTATATATACAATGAACAACTGTAAGTGGTTAAAAGTTGGATCCGTAACAGTCTGTGGTAAGCCCTGCAGGAAGGAATTCTGCGGTGAACATATACAGACCATCATACGAGGAAGCACAGGACCTATTCCCTGCCTGCGATGTGGCATTGGTGTCAGGGGTAAAACACAATTATGTGCGGGTTGCGGGGGGAAACGATACCGTGAACTCAAGCGATATTACAATAAAAAAAAATAACGGAGACGCGCAAAAATCCGAAAGTGATTATATAACTAGGTTTTCAGACAAATTATAAATTAGACAAATATATTATTGTATAAATGAATCAAGAATTTGTTCGACATCCAACCATTAAGAATTATGAAGCATCTCGCGAGGGAATAGTGAGACATTGCAGGTTGAAAAAACCAGTTGGTGTTGTTACTAATGCTGGTTATCTCCGATTTAAGGTTTCTGGAGGTAAAAACTATTATAACCACAAGTTCGTGTTCGAGTGTTTCCGCGGAGAGATCAAAAAAGGTCTTGTAATTGATCACATTGATGGACAGAAACTTAATAATAATTTATCCAATCTGAGAGCTGTGACGCAGAGTGAAAATTGTAGGGCTGGTAATACTGGGGGAGGGAGAGAGTCTAGGGCAGTTGCTTCAATAAATTTAGGTACGAATGAACAAATAATATTTCAATCGATATATGCAGCTGGCAAGTATTTTGATATTTGTGCGCCCTCAGTACAAAAAGTTGCAGAAAATATTACCAAATCAGCTCTGGCAAAAAAGTATAATAATCAGAAAATTATATTTCGTTATTGTTAGGTAATTTACTGTAATCCGAGAATTTTCCAAACGGAGATAACTCTGCAGTGACTGCGTGAAAATCAATGATACAATTATTTCCCCCTTGACAAGTCAAGGTGACAGGTACGAGCAGACGATTTTCTGCAAAAGGAAGTAAATAACTTCCCTTTATTTCCCCTTGACGCTATCAAGGTGACAGCGCAAGAATGACAAAGTACTTGATGAAATCAAAGCAAACGTGTATTTATCTTTTTTTCACAGACAATATCACTATTTTATTACACTTGTTCGGGTTTATGGTTCATCTGTAGTTTCCACACGATAATATTTAAGAAAATACGTTTTAAACAAATCACGCTGAGCTATTTCTGAACTTTCGGGTATCAGTCAGTTTATATACAATATCGTCCTGATATCATAGTGGGGTTTCGAAACCCAACGAAGTTGCACAACTTTCTCCGTTATCGCCCCGTTTCGGGGTAACCTTTTACCCCAAACCAGGGTTGATTTCAGGGGTGGGTGTGCAACTTGTTGGATGTAGAATTATAACCCCGCATCTGTCTGTGTTGTATATATGTTTGTACCGTCCTAGGATAAGTTATGTGTTTGTGCCGTCTTAGGATAAGTTAGAATTAAGTTATATGTTTGTACCGTCCTAGGATAAGTTATGTATACAATTGTAAAATACAACTGCTGTAAATATTGTAAATACTTATGTTTGTGCCGTCTTAAGATAAGTTATACTACTGTGTAAGCTTGCTAAAATGCGGTGGCAATTTAGAAGCTTTACAGATGTAAATACTACATGTTATGTGTTGTCCCCATATGAGCCTTGCTAGCATATCAAATGGTAAGCTAGGAGGTTCACAAATGGGGAATGTCTCGTCGTTCGCAAACACACCCTCTGGGCTTTCTAGACTGTTATTTGATAGTTTAGGAGCTCATATGGGGGTAGTGATTCCGCTCCCTCCTGAGTTTGGTAGGATGTCATAAGACACCCTAGAGACTCAAAGGAGATGTGATTTTTTTATTTCTTTAAATATTTATAAATATTTAAAGATATAAAAATATATATAAATATGAATCGAGAAAATATCAATAATGTGATTGATGCTATTAAAAAAATTAGAAAAACAAGGATTTAAAATATTACTAAATGTTGAAACTATTCTGTCTGATTTTGAATCATTATACGAAGCTAAAAGTGCAGGGCGTTATGTTCTTCCTGCTCAATATCGATTCATAAAGATGATCCAAAATAATTTGTATAAATCACTGGCCAGCGTAGCGGAGGCACAAATAAATGAATTTGTTCCACTGTCTCGTGCAATCGAAAAGATCAGGCTGGCACTGGCAGCCGAGTATGAAACAAAGAAGATAATAATCGGGTCAGAAAATTAAAGCATTGTATGTCCGCTGACGAAGTCAAGGATGAAAGCAATGATAGCTTCGTCACGGATGACGAAGTCATTCACGAGGAAGTAAATACCCCACCTTGATTTCCTTGACGAAGTCAAGTACTTGGAAGTGAAATCGAAAGTAAAAAAAATATTACTTTTTTTTTACTGCGTAAATTATGCAATTGTCCGATTTCACTGATTGCTACTAGCAAATACCCTGTCAGGATCAGTGAAATGGTCAGTGTTTAAAAAAATATATATAATAAAATTATGCAATTGTCCGATTTTGTTAATTTTTACTAGCAAATACCCCATCAAATCCGTGACTTTGGTCTGTTTTGTTAATTTTTACTAGCAAATACCCCATAAAATCCGTGACTTTGGTCAGTGGTAAAAAAATATATATAAAGTAAAATATTTTTAAAGGATTTTCACTGCAGTATCTTATCGAGATGATCCCGTGAAATGCACGAGTGAACAACATTGAGGATTTGGTCTGCGTCACAAGTAATCATCGTGATATTGTTTTCGCGGAATTGCTTCAGCTGAAATTCTGTCAGTAAAAAATCATCATTGCCGAACTTATCGATGATTATTTTAACAACGCCCGGGAAATGGTTTCAGGTAAATATTTTTCGGATGAATTCTTCAAGCGCGCGCTTGTCAACGATGGAACATTTCACGTGTTGATACATACTATTATTTTCGCGTTCATTTAATATAATTTATTACGACAGTGCTGTCGCTGATGGTGATGTCTCTAGCGTTTCCCACAGTGCTATCATCGGAATCACTTTGTGATTCACAATCACTTTGTGTTTCACTGTCACTGTCAGCGAAATCACTGTCAGAGACATCTTCATCACTGACAACAAAATCACTGTCAAAATCACTTAGTGATTCACAAACACCTTGTGTTGTTACGCTAGCGTCAGAACTGTCAGAGAGATTTTCATCATCATCATCATCATCATCATCATCATCATCATCATCATCATCATCATCCTTCTGGTAATTCGAAGATTTTTTGGACATTATTATGATATGATATTATTAATTGAAAGTCTTAAAATCGTTTCTGAAATTCCCTGAATTTCCATTGAAAATCCTTTAGGATTTTACCAGCAAATTAATACTAACCGTCTCGCCACGTAGGTCCAAAAGTCTACCCTGTTGGTCAGTGAATTTAAAATTCATCCTTGTCAGCGTCGGGTTATGACACCGCAGAAATACAGGATTGATTGGCTCTTGCACAATCAAAAATCCAGGTGGTTCTTCAGGGGTAAATGAATACTTTATAAACCCTTGCTGGGCTTGATTTGATATTGTTGTGTCTATGTTGTAACTACCGTCGATGACATCAAACACAAGATTGACCGCGACGACATCAGTGATATTTACGATTCCCGGAGAAATGTGCCGGCCATCGCTCGCTGTGGAATTATTGTGTGCTAAGATAACGGGTTTTGGTAGTGTTTTTTTCCATTGTGCAAGTATGTCATCGAAGTATTCATCGAGGATATCAGTGACGTATTTTCGTAGCGTGGCTGGAGAAACATATCCTGGCAATTTAAAATTTGGCAGTTCAGCTTCGGTCAGCGAGTACTTATTCAGAAATTTTTGTTTATCGGGGGATATACTGCTAATTACCGCCTGAACCACGTGCTTGTTAATATACTCCATATCCGCGGCAAGTTGATTTAATATCTCAATTTGTTTAATAATTTCTCCGCGTGAACCTGTCACCGCGGATATATGTTCTTGGAGGTGTTGCCGTAGATACCCTCGGTGCGTTCCATGCGCGTCATTAATACCTTTCAGGTGCTCAACGATGTCGTTCAGATACATAGTAACTCCAACACGCACCCACCCTGCGTCGTCTTCACGAGTAAAATTAAACACAATATCGACACCGTGCGCGACAGGAAAAATCTTACCTTGTAAATTATCCCTGCGGATCTCATCAAGACGTTCTTTGTATTGCGGTGTAATTGTGTGATAGGACCGCGAGTCAGTTACGTAATCAGACTTTTCGGGTGCTGATGGTATCGGTGATGTCTGCGGTGAATTTTTAGGCCATCCTAATACTGTTCTTATTGAACTGTTATAGATATCAACGGCGTAACCGGGTTTTGAGATTTCGATGATCGTGGACAACGTTGGCTCGTGTGCTGATAAGCTGATCTTTGATTCTTTGGTGGTAATTCGTTTTATTTGACGCTGTATTTCTTTGTTGATTTCTTCTATCTGATAACTCCCAGTTGGTAACGTGATAGTATTCCAGTCTGGGGTTCCATCGTCTTTGTTTTTATACTAAAATACAAATGAATTATCTGGCAACTGTCCGTGAAATGATGTCGACCTGATGTTGGGCCAGCTGTGATATACTCGTAATTGTGCCAGCGCGATTTCTTTTACTGGAATTGCAGTTGGAAAATTAATATCGAATTCTGGCTGCGTCGAAGATATTGATATCATTGTGGTCCTTACCGGAGTTGTATTTGCGGCTATCTCTTGAAGTATCTCCGTCATTATTTATCTTCATCGTTTTCAAATTAAAATTCTTTGTGCGCTCGTAATCGTTGTATGCTGCTGCGATCAACGTGAATTCAGAATCGGATATTGTTGTATCGTCAAGGCTGGATGATATCAACGAGGACAATTTCGAGTAGGCGTTGTTGGCCGCGTTGTTTAGCCGCTCATACTCGTGTAATTTTGCTAGCGCGCACGAGGATATTTTTTTTGCAATTATATTAGCAACTCCTGCGATCGTCGTTGATGCTGAAATTGTGATTGTAATCGCGATTGCGGTCGTTACCGGAGTTAACGCAGACAATAATACACCCGTGGATGCAACTACCGCGGATACCGAATACACTATTGTGTCTAGCACACTTACACGCCGTTTGTATTTTTTTATCTTTGTTGCGCATTTGTCAATAGTGTTTTTCAGCGTTGACTGCCATTCGCGTACCTGATCGTATCTATATTACTGAGCATCTAATGTTGTCGTTGATGCTGATTTCATTTTATTAATTTACCTTGTGACTAAATCACAACGTAACCAATTGAGGCGTTTCTGCGACGAATTCCAAACACCACCAGTAAGATGTTGCGGTTAATTTCTTGTCTGCGGCTTCAAGTATAAATATTTCTTCGGTTCCGCTGTTTAGTATTATAGTTACAACCCCGGAATACTTATCGGTGGAATGTCTCCAGGGATATGTTGTGAAGATTTCAAATTTAGCGGCGGAAAACACAGACAGTCTATACACGCCAGTGGCTGTTGCTGTATATTTGATAGTATTATTTTGTCGGGAGCATGTTGCGAATCCCGATGATGCCGTGAATACGATGTTGGTGATATGCCCGGGGGTAACTCCAGTGGGGACTTTAACCAGACTGGTTTTGTTAACGATCTCAGGAATTCCTGATACGATTTCCTGCTGTGTTTGTTTGATCGTGTCAATGTCGGTCTTGATTTCAGAAAGTTTTATGTCGATGACCGGAGGAACCCCAAAGAACTTATCCACGGCCTCATCAGTTTTTCTAAAATTTCTACGGAGATTTGTAAACGCTTTTATGTGATCATCATACTCATCCCGCAACGTGGTTAGTTTACCGTCAATGGTGTCTACGTATTGTTTGTTTGCGGCATCTTTCGGGGATGTTGGATCTCTTAAAACGGTTATTTTGTTACCGTTCATACTGAGTTCACCTGTCATTGTATCACCGGTCTTCGCTACACGGGCTAGTGTAAGTTTTTGCATATCATCTCGGAGAGCTGCAATTGATATCGACGAATCTCTGATTCTGCCGCTGTCAGTGAATACAACGATGTTGTCCGTGACAGCTCCAAGAACTCTGCGAATTATGTCATTCCACTTAATGTTACTGGTTCTTAGCTTGCCGTGCCTGTCCTGAAAAATAACAACCTCATCTGGGTCTATCCCGGTCAGATTTAAAAGATCATCAATTTCATCTTTGGTCGCATACGCTGATAAATCGATATCTTTTTCTTCCTCCTTTGTTCTGCTTGATCTTCCGTAAATATCAACCATTATCAATTATGGGATTGTTTAAATTTGGAAATCACATCTGTGGTGTATTCATGCACGACTTTGTGAGGAGGACTCGCTGATTTTGAGATCGCATCAAGAACATTTAATACTTCACGGCCGCATATCGGAGGATCAATTAGTGTTTGTGTTGGTAACGTTGACTGCCAAACTGGAATGTTGGAAAATCTTTGGACGTACCTGAAAAACTCAACTGGCGGTGCTAGCCCGTACGAATCGAAATAGATAATTCCACGTGGATCGATCGCGTAAGCAACCCAGTGAGTTCCAGGACCTTCCTTGTTGTCGAGATTAATAATACCGGTTTCTGTGCTATTCGGTCGTGCTGGTAATTCATCTCGCATAAATACACCTCTGAAATTCTTTATACGTAATTGTTTAACAGCATCAAGCAAATCAAAATTGGACATCGGTGTGAAAACGCTAGCGTTTTTCAAAACACTGGCAACTTTTTTGGGTACCATGACGCCGGAGTTCCCGGTAGTCTTAGACCGGATCCCTTTTTTTTGTATCCTTTCCCGGTGGCTTTCTTTAGTGCCATTCCAGCTGCGGTTCCAACAGCTCCTAACGCGGCTGCCTTTGCTGCTGCGGCTGCTGCTGGTGCTAGTGCTGCGGAAATTATTGGAAGAAATGGAAGTATTCCGCCGGTTTTTTTTGACCATATCTTTGACCGCGGCCGGAGAGAGATCAAGTCGAACTCCAGTCGTTGCTTGTTTCGCTTTATTGAAATGTTTTTGTTGGGTTTTAGTCAATGACAGTTTGTTTGGACCGCCCGCTAGCTGATCGTGTTTTAGTGTTATTGATGTCCCACATGTGCTCGCGTTTTTCGATTGTAATTTCTTCACCTGACCAGGAGTCAGTGTGACATTAACATGACTGTATGACATTTTATTTAATACGATATTGATCTAATTGTTTACAAGTTTTCCACGGGAGCATCGATGACTCTCATTCAGCCGCCAGCACCTTCAAGTAACATTGCTTTATCGGAAAGTATGACCGCGACGGCTCTGTAATTAACTATAGCTCCTCTATTCACGGTAGACCTGAAGTGAATATCAACGACAGACTGTCTGGTTAGATCAAGATGCTCCAGCGAGAAGTAATAGATTGGATAATGAGATGTAAAATCCAATTGCGATATTTGCAAACCAGTGTCGATATTTAAATCACGCGCTAGATATTTCGTCAATCATTGATATGCACGTGCAACATGGTTGTTAGCAAAATTTAATTGTATATTTTCAGATGGTTCTTGATGCCCGTTTATTCTCAGAGAAACGTCAGTGATACCAAGTTGATCAAATATCATATGCGAATGTGTTTGATCGCTTAATCGTGCAACACTCTGAAGAGCAATGAAAATATGTCGCGGCGCTGCAACCCCTTGCTGTGATGCTATATGCCAGGTAAATAAACCATTGATGGTACTTTGAATACTATCTGTGGTTGTTGTAAGCCACGATAGCAGCGTTTTGCCACCTTGATCCATAAAAGAAAGCAGTCGCTGTTCTTCGGCAATTGCAGGAGTCATTACCGGCATCCACAGTGATAGTTTTGTTATTAATACCTTACCAGCATCACCAGCACCAGCACCAGCTTCTCGCCATAGCGCATCATTTTGTCGTCGCCTTTTCTAACAAGCACGACTGTATGTTTTGCTCCGAAAATTACCTTTCTGACACCCCGGCAAAATCCAAAGATATGAAACAGCGGAATCGCACAAGAAAATTTTCTACTATCTCCGCTCAACATTAATTTACGCGCGGCGTAACCCAAATTAAAATTTGCATTAGCACCATGAACCACCGGATTCACATCAGCGTTAGCATTATCGGCAAAGTTTCTTGGTCGTCTAATATTGTACTGATCATCGTTAGGATGATTAGAAGTGTCCTTGGCAAACATCATTGATGGACCAGCTGATCTTGTATAATCATCAGAATATCTTGCCAGACCAATTATTGTTGTAGCAACATCGACATCCTTCTGAATTGATTCAATATTTTTTCCATCAATGCTGTAGATAGCACTATCAAACAAGGCCATAATTCCGTTGTTGACAAAACCGACTTTAAATGCAGCCGCGTAGTCTGTGTTATCTGTTTTTTTAATTTCACCTTCTATTTCAATAAATGCTTCAGAGGGCAGGAAATATCTACTGGTATCCTGAACCTGAAGTTCAATTCGTCCTTGTCTGTTTGGTTCTCATGCGTCATAAGAGTAATACTGATAATCACGCACTGATTCATTTTTAGGAACCGGTTCGTCTATGTTGAATGCTGGATCGGATTCCCGTTTGAACATTTTATTGTAAAAGTTATCGTCTAAAACGAAGACCACTTCCCGCGACCAAACTTGTGTTTATTTGTTCAGGAATTTCGTTGACTAGCGCGGCTAGCTTTTGATTTTCAGCTTCGTTTATTACTTTACTGACATCCGCTGGCATGTCTGCGGTGGCTGGTGGAGGTTTTCTACGTATCAGTCGTGCTAGTCTGTCCTTGACTGCCGTGAATGCTTTACCGGCAGCGCTACCAGCAGCGCCAATAGCTTTATCTTTAATAACATCAATGGCTTTCATGCCTAATTGTTTTGCGATCGGTATTGCTTTAGGTGCCATTCCAAAAAAATAAACCCGTAACACCATCGCCGAATCCGTTTCCATAAGTCATCCTGTATACTGGTAGTCGTGAATTTACCATTCTGACCATGACTGGTCTGCGTTGAGAATTGTGTACTATCATTTATTTAATTATTATTTCTCTAATCGTCGATGAGCTCATCAATAAGTTCTCGATAGATGTGAGTATCCATGATACCGCCGCGAAATAGTCGCTGACAGATATCAGCCGCTTCATTAATTATTTCTGGTGAGTTATTTCCAGCTCGTTTTCCTCCGATGAGAACTTCTAGCCGTGATACATCATTGATGATATTATCAGGGCAAACAGCTAGACCAGATCCGGTTTTTGGTTGTTGTCTTACAATTCTTGGGGCTAAAACATCTTGCGGTAAACTTTCAGGAGATGTTGTTAAACCAATTATCAGCGACCTAGTTGGCTCGGATTTTTAACGACGTGGACTTTGTTCAGATGCAACCTCATATTCACCTAACGGGACTAGGTCAGTATCTATTATCCTCCACCGTGGCTGTTGCAAAGGTGTAGAAGGTTTCTGCTGGGAGGATTCTAGTTGTTTTACCTGTTCGTTATAAACTCTTTTTACTTCTTCAAGGAGACCTCTGTATTCTAAATCATCGTCTCTGGCTTGTTTTATGTTTTTATATATACGATATATCCATTTAATAAAATTATCATCATTTACGTTTTCAAAACCGGGTTTTAAGATACTAGATTTATTAAACATACCAATTAATATTTTTCTGGGCAATTCTTCTCTTGGAGTATTTTTAATATCTTCAGCTAAACCCTCCCTAAATTTTGCAATCAGTCCAGTATTTTCCTTTATTGATTTGGACGCGAGTTCAGTACGAATTTGCCCAATACCTTCAAGTATTTCTTTGCCGACGGGTGGAGGTTGAACTGCAGCTATATCAGTTGGAAGATCTCGTAAATACTTTTTTGTTTGTTTGGTTCTTCTAGCAATCTTTTCAGTTTGCTCAGCGGTTTGTTTTAGCGTTGGAAGAATACCCTTTTCATCTCCCAATAAAACTTCTTTGTAGCTGTTGTAACGGGTTTAAATAATTCTTCTGCACCTGTTGCAAATTCAACTTGTGCTTGCTGCCGTGCTTGTAATTTTTCTCTGACACTATCACGAACAGGAAGAAATTTTTTTATTTTTTTCTAGTCGCTCTCGAGCTAGTCTAGCAGAATGTGCTTCTCCGATGTTGGCCATTATTGTTCACTTAAATTTTTAATTCACAACAGAAATCCTAAAATATTTACATCGCTAGCAGCAGAGAGACTGAGCCCACAACGTTTTCGTCGACGTCACCCCGGTCAAGAAATATTTTTTATAGTGAGTAATTTTTCATGAAATAACTCTTCTAGTCAGCAGAGAAGAGTTATTTATCATAGTTTTCTGAATAGAGGGTTTATTTTGTGAAATAAGACCTTCTATCAGAAAAGTTTTCGATAGATGGTCCTGTTGGACGAAAATAGTTGGTGGGCCCAGTCTCTCTGCTGCTTCTCTAGCCGCGAAGATAATTAATGCACACAAAGTGCAGTAGGTCTTGTAACAAAGATTGTGGCAGGGGAAATTATACGGAATATTCAGCTTAGAATAAATTTAATGTTTATAGCCTTAATATCTACTGAGTATGACAGTTTGTTTATGAAATACATATATTTGCAAGTATGGATATTTTTTACCAAAAAATTAGAAATAAGCAAAGAAGCACTGTACCATTTCGGTTCCAATGTTAAGTAAAAGGACACACAAGAAAAATGTTTTCTGACTATATAGTAAGCAAACATCTATCCTCTGGATTTGTTTATATAAGAACCTGTTTCTACAGGAATATTAAATGATACTGTTCTAAAATCGGTAAAATGTATTATAAATTTACCATTTGTAAAGTTGTGTACGTTTTGTTCCAACATAGTATTTTTTAATACACAGCATACTAAGCTTACTAGAAGCGAATAGGGACTTCTTCTTTGATTATATAAAGCGAATTGGGACTTCCTATTTTATTACATAAAGCGAATATGGACTTCCTTCGTGACTGTATAAAGCGAATAGGGACCTCATCTATGAGTGTATAAAGCGAGTAGGAACTACCCCTATGATTGTATAAATCAAATAGGGACTGCATTATGCGAATAGGGACTTCTTCCGTGATTGTATAAACTGGTTATATAATCTCGGTTCGATTAGACTATCTGACATACTAATTAAGCCATACAATGCCAGTCTTAATTCATACAGTATCCATTTTATTTGATATGTACATTTTTAAATTTCATATGTTATGCCAGAATGTGCATCGTTTTCCAACATTAAATATATTTTAGAGAACAAGAACTACGATTTGTTAGAATTCATGACCAAACGTTTTATCATTTGTATTTTTCGTATTATATTAAATGGAGGCCATCCATATAATGCATCCATAGTTGTACAGTTCTTAACTGTCAAGTTATGTTTTTAATAAAATTTGAAAAAATATACATCTTCTACATACATGAGTAGTGTAGTGGGACGACCTAGGGACAAGGGGACATTCATGTTAAAATAGGGAGTTTGTAACCTGGGGACTATGGGAATTTAACATGGGGCATAGTGAGTTTGTAACCTGGGGACAATGGGAATTTAACATGGGGACAATGGATTGGAACTGTTTAGGGACAATGGAAATTTAACATGGTGGGACTGTCTAGGGACAATGGAAATTAAACATGGGAAATGGATATAACACAGACAACAGACATTTAAAAAGAATAATTAGGCAAGAAAAGTCAATTTCTTTTCGAGGCATATGTATGGCCCTGAAAAAGGCCTTTGGGTTTCTTCTTCTTCTTCTTCTTCTATTTCCTCCATTTTTTCCACCATCACCTTATCTTTCCCACTATTCCTGTCTTCTCCTTCTTTTCAGTCTCTGGCATCCAGTCAGGATGAACCATCGCTCTGAATTTCTGTTGGATCTTGATCCAGTTCTTGTTCAGTTGCTCAAATCTTTCTTTTGTCTTAAGGTTTTCTCTTTCTTTCCCCTCCTTTGTCCACTTTTCTTTGACGTTCTTTACCTCTTGGGTTAGCACTGTTCTCATAAGTTCTTCAGCTTTATCTGGTCCAACCCCCATTTTACGTGCCGCCACTCCGTCCAATACAATACGTTTTCTAGGAAGCACCTGACTTGCATGACATTCTCAAGTGCTTCCTTTAAACTTCCCACTCTCACATAAGATGGGTCAATCAATCCTCTCAATCTCTTTTCCTCCTCTTCCATCATTCCTTTTACTATCTCTTTAGCTACCTTTAGATTATTAGCATAGTCTAGACACTCTTTTATCTTCCATTCTTTCTCTGACTTTTCCATTACATAGGTAACATCCAATATCCAATAATAGATACCTATTCAATTATTCAACAACTTTGTTGCAGCCACCATCTTCCTTGTCTTTATTCCGTAGAATGGCGCGAACGACGAACGCTATGCCTTCTTATATGTAAAGGAAAACATCCTCCTACTTTTCTCTTCTCATATTTACTATTCACACAGTAATGACTAGACAAATAACATAACCATATTATACTATCCACACGCCAAGCACTAAAATCAAACCCATAATCTACTATCCACTCACTGGAAGTAACAAAAAAACATAGCCATAATCTACCATCCGCACACGGGAGGCAGCAAAAAACAAAACCAAAACATACCATCCACACATGGTAAGCAGCAAAACACAAAACCAAATTCTACCATCCACACACGGGAAGTAGCAAAAAACATAACCAAAACATATCGTTCACACACCGGAAGCAGCAAAAAACATAACCTAAACATACCATCCACACACGGGAAGCAGCAAAAAACATAACAAAAACATACCATCCACACAGGGGAAGCAGCAAAAAACAAAACCATAATCTACAATAATCTACAATCCACACACGGGAAGGAGCAAAAAAAAAAAAAAAAAACCATAATCTACGATCCACACACGGGAAACAGCAAAAACATAACCATAATCTACGATCCACACAAACGCACGTGAGCAGTTACAAAAACCAATAACCTATCATCCACACAAACCTACTTGAGCGCTTACAAACACAATCACACACACACACACACACACACACATACACACACAATCATATCAGGAAATGAGTCAGTGTTTATATTCACACTCTTAACATTCACACATTGGCAAATTGATTGCTGTTTCTTTTCTAGAGTTTTGGTTAGGGTGGAAATGTCCCTCGTCGCTGCCTTGGTCTGGAGTGAAATCAAAAGCCTACAATCCTCGTACGTAATGCCGTGACTGGTGTTGGTCCGTAACTGTCCGGTGGCTTTGTACAGGGACAAGTACGACCTCAAGTAATTCTTCTTGTCAAAGTTAGGTTCGAAAGGTCGGGTACACAAGGTCTTGCCATCGCGACTGACTTCAATCTTGGACACGTCAAAGTGTTGAAAGTGGAAAGGATTTTGATTGTGGACTCCGTTGAAGGCTGTATTCTTGACCATACCAAGGATTAAACGTTTGGGTAACTGTCCTTGGAACAGATGATCTTCGATCATGGATCGCTGTCCAGTGGGAATGGTGAACGTTTTCACTTCCACAAGGCGTATTGTGTACTTGGCGGTCGTTCTGCTCAAAGTGGGACTGATGTCGTTTCCCAATTTAGGTCACACTTTCACGCGTCGTACGTAGAGTCTGGATGACGGTTTTGTAATCGGCAATATCAGCCAAGAAATGGAAAGCGGTACTACTACGATTCAGTCTCAAGCGGACATTCGCCCCGTTCAGCAAATACTTTTCTTGCGACCACATGTCCAAATGCAAACGATCCATCAGTTCTAAACTCTTTGCTTCTTTGATTTTGTCTCTTCGTTCTACAATTCCCTCTTTGTGTGGTACTTTGCTTGAATCCGTTTCCAATTCTTCAAACTCACCCGCATCGTCATGTTCCCATACCACACAGGCATTGAGATGTGTGTTCTTGGCGTCTATTCCGTACGTCAAGAGATTTTCCAGGTAGGCACGATAAAGGTAAGTATCCATGCTGCTACCGACTAGTTTGTTATTCAAGTACATGCTGCTACTGACTAGTTTGTTATTCAAGTACAAGTCCACTCCACTGAACAAGGAATGCATGAAATTGTTGAAGGGAGCTACTTTCTCGTCATCTATAGCACCTCGAGTCTTATCTAGAACTTTTACTTTCAAATACAAGTAACTGCTGTTCAGATCGATGTAATCCTCGGGCTGTCCTTTGATTTCAAACTCGATGGGAGCGGAATCTGTAAAAGAGGAGACAGGGTGAAATTCCACCCACTGGGATTCTTGCATCGTCATCATGGTAGGCGCATGACTCTCGGTGTATCATTTTTCTGTTTCTCAATAATTTAATAATCAAAAACGTCTTAGTCTCGAACGGTTCTTATTTTCTTTGTCTTTCTAGCTTTAGAAGTGTGAAGATTGGTGAAGGTGTGTTTTCTTCATCGTCTCTTTCTGCCTTGTCCTTGCTGTGGCTTCAGGGAAGCAGGAATGCCTGACTCGGCAGCGTGCAGGGCATTTATAGGTGTTTCTCGTTGACCTAAAATGTCTTTGCCCTTTTGCAACAAGACATTTTATCCTACTCTCAAGAAGGATTCCTTAGGGTTTTGTTTGTCGATGATGACATTTTGGAGAAATTCTTTACCGTGTGTCAATGCTGCATCTTTCAAGGCTTGCAATCCTCGTGTCACCATCGGTTTCAACACCGGAGCTACCGAACGAAAGGCTGATTTTAACATATCTCCTAAACCGTGTCCTCGCTGTTGAGGAACGTCTCGGTACACTGGATACATGATTTACGAGTCGTGAGAGAACCGTTTTCGAAAATGGAGTTTCACCGTGACTTTACCTTTGGTGAATGGAATATTTTGTTCCAGATCTCCTTTTATCGCAATGTTGACAGTGTCCAAATAAAACTTGCTGACGGGCAAATAGTGAGGATGTACAAATTTGCGGTGAACGTGATAAGTGTTTCCACCTTCCTCGTCAGCGACCGTGGCAGAATCCACTTTGAAAGGAATGACACGCAGTAACGGTAAGGAGGTGTGTCCCACCACGTTCTACTCCACCACATCTGAGTACACAAAGATCAAGTTCAGTCCTTGGTTCAGTTCTACCGGAGAACGAAAAAACTTGGCAAAAGAATCGTTGTCGGAAATGACTGATAATGCCTTTTTCTTGATCATTTTCATCCTCATCTTCATGTCCCCGCCCAACATGTCAAACAATTCAGGACAAAATAAAAAAGACAACACTTTGTTCCCCTCAGGAAATTTCATTAGGAGGCGACGAGCTACTTTATGGTACTCCAGGGTGACACTTTTTCTGACTCTCCAAAGCTTTAAGAAACACGATATTAAACCTGGAAGCAATGGTGCTCACCAAATGTTGACCACTAAAATAATAGCCTGGGGGAATGATCAAGCGATAGGTCGACTTTTGAGTTTCTGAGTTATGTATTTTGTTATCATATTTTACATGGGTATTGTACTGTTGCATTTGCTCGATATGAACTTCCACTGAAAAAAATTTTGATTGGGAAGCACATTGAGGACTTGGGTCGGATGAATGATTTCCACTAAAGCCACTTCCCAATGGGCTTCGTGATCTAATTGGATGGCCTGAGATAATTTGGTCGTGTAACAGCACAAAGTGTTATTGGGAAACACCTCCATGGAACTGTCACTGGGTAAAATTAAGTAAAATTGGTTAGGGTGGCTCATAATTCCAGAGTTCTGTGGCTGTCCGAGGGGTTACTGGAAGTCAAAGGAGTGTCTCCGTCCAAAATGGGGTTGTTGTTGTTGGAGTCGTGACTGGCACTGGCACTGGACACAACGTTCCCGTTGTTCCCGTTCGAGGAGAATTCCAGGGAGGGATTGGGAAGCAGGTAACCGATGCAACTGCTCAATAAAATGGTCCACAATTGTTTATCTCCTTGTTGCAAACTCAAATTGGCAATGGCTGCACCGATGACACAATATACCACAAAGATTTGACAGAAAAAGACGATTTGCGTTTTAAGCACACGTTCTCCACACCACACCCACAAGGTTTGTTTTTGTAAATCTTGCAGAGAAGTACTGGGTGAAGGAGTGGTCGCTGAAGTGGTAGCAGTAGATGAAGCTGTGTGAAAGGGCACGATGGTCACCTTTTTTATAGTCGATGACTTGCGAAGTGTCGATCCAAGAATTAAAACTGGGAGGATATCCTTTCCAACGTACTTTGACTTCTTTGACACTTTACGGGTTCTGCGTTCGAGAATGCTTTCGATGTCGTACACGTCGTCTTACTTTTTGGTGATACGTTGTAACTAGGGTAAGTAAAACGTTCCTTTTAACACTTCTCCGTTCATGTCTTCCAATTTATATACGGCAGGATGACGGCCATGCACTAGTCCAGTGACACGAAACAATTCGGTAGTCCAGTTAGGTAAGTAACCTTTGTCGAAAGTGCGTTTGGTTTTGCCAATGCGCACCCAATCTCCTACGGCCAACACTCCACTTTTCTTGGGGACAACCCCCGTCGGGGACGTACCAAAGAAATCAGCACTTCGTTGTCGGGAGTCACCTCTTGCGGCGCACGTCCAATGCTTCGATGGTAAGATTGGTTGTACGCTTGCACCAGGTGTGGTAAGATGTCGATGTACGTGAGAGTGTGGTGATGCCTAAAATATTTCCACATGCGTTCTTTCAAGGTACGTTGAAAAAGTTCCACGATGCTGGCTTTGGTTTCAGGATTTTCGGTGGCAAGAAAATGAATGTCACGTTTCTTTAATTCTTTTTGGAAAGCTTGGTTCAGAAATTCGGTGCCTTTGTCCGTTTGCCATCGAAGAGGGTGACGACCACTTTGTTTCAACACCCGTTGCAGGGCTCGCACAAACTCGTTGCTCGATTTGGAAGTCAATGGCACGACCCAGGCAAATTTGGAAAAGACGTCGATGACACAAAACAAATATTTGTAGCCGCCATTGTATCTGGCCAAATGACAGACATCGGCTAAATCGGCTTGCCATTGATGATCGATGCCTTCCACTTGGGTGCGACTTCTGGAAAACTTCCGTCGAATGGGTTTGTGAAAATTGTAGGCAGCTTGTTCTTGTAACCATCGTTGCACTTGAGGTAAACGGAGACTTTTCAGTCGAGTTTTGGCAGCACGATACAATTTTTTAACTCCTCCGTAACCTGCAGGATGGGATGGATTGTAGTAAATGCTGGCTAACACCTTTTCCATTTTTTTTAATAAGGCACCCACTCTTTGGGGATGCTACTTTTTTCACGTGGGGTATTTTCTTGGTTTTTAATGCTTTGCGTGTCCAACCAGCGATAGGTGTCGAGGAGGAGGATGTCTGAACAGGAGATATCGGTTCTTGTTTCACTTCTGTCTTCACCTTCTTTTTCTCTTCTGATGAAGAAGGGGTGGTCATCATCTTTTTAATCCATCCATTTCTGGATTTAGGTGGTGTTGTTAACTTGCGTACTTTTTCTGGTGGAGTTTGAAACCCTTTTTCATCTTCTTCTCCTTTTTCTGTCTTGGTCACTGGTAAAAGTAGTGGTGGTAGTGGTGATGGTGCTGGGCTTTTCATCAAGGTCTTAAAATCTTTCAGAGTGGGTAGAGCTGTTTCGTCTAAAGCTTTCTGGTGAGAGAGTTGCAGTCGTTGCAAGAGTTGACCGTACTTTTGCGATTTTTCTGTTTCGGACAAATCGTGGCGATCCATCAATGACTGCAATTCATGTTGTAGCTGGCACATCTCGCTCAAATTGGGATTGGGAGGCAAATGCGGGGTTCGTTGTTCTTGCCAACGATGGTATTCCATCCATCGTTTGTAAGGCACTAAAGCTAGTTTTCGTATTTCCATTGAATGTCAAGGGTTACGTCTGAGATCTTGGGACTTCAGAGGACCTTTTTATCTTGCTCCCGTCAGTCCTTCCAACATGGTTCCGAAGACTCCTTTCGTGACGACGTTTGTCTAAGCATTGTTTCTGGTGTTTGGACAAAGGGATCGTACCTTTCAAAACGTTCAAACAACATTCGCACACGGTATCGATGACGTCTTTGGAGACCGTTTGAACGAGTTTTTTTCGCATGGGTGGAGAAGCTTTGGACAGGACAGACAACATATCCCCTTGTTTGACTAAACGAGGAGGCAGTCCTTTCCTTTTCTTTCATTTGGGTTTAGAAGAGGAATGTTTCTTGGCGGGTGACATCTTTGCTTGTTGGTTCCGGGACATTCAAAAAAAATACACTAACGTCGATGACTTAGCACACGCCCTTTTATCTTTTTTTTTTTGACTATCGCTTTGTCATAAAGGTGACAATGTGTTTTCCAAAATCGCCAAGGAATCCTCCCCTTTGGTGACTCCTCTTTTTCTTTGAACGACATTATATTTTCTTAGGGTAACGTCGATGCTTGGTAAAGCGCTTTGTCGGATGACGAGACTCTCTTTGTCTCTTTCTTTTTTGGACAGAAGAATGACGATAGTGACGGTATGCACTTCTTTGAGGTGACATCTTTTGGGAGTTCACTGATAACCCTACTTGGTCACACACCTTTTTTATACTGGAACGCGTCGCCACTGATTGTTTTTACATCGTATCAACTTAAGGACAGGCAACACACGTCGTGCAGGGGTACGCAACGGACTAAATTGAGTCAGTTCTTGCTTGGACAAATCCAGTAAACTCTGTAACATGCCCGATCTCTCTTGGACTTTGATTTTAGGAGCAGGTACTTTGTGAGTAGCTGCCACTGCCACTAAAGAGGAGGGTCCCGCCACTGGAGAAGTTCTTGGAGACACGGGCTTCCATGGTGTCATCAACGGAGAAGTGGATGAACCTGAGGCTACCGGAGACGCGGTCACCGTCGTTGCAGACCGTGGTTTGCGAATGTAAGGCTGCGTCCTGGCCGAAGTGTCTCTCTTGCGACTAGTTTTCTGTGGGCTTTTTTTTTTCGGAGGATTTCTCTGTTTCTTTTTCTGGTGACTTTTCTTTTTCGGGGGTTGTGTCCTGGTCTTGACACCGTTGCTCTTTTTCTTCTTGGGGCTTCGTTTGACTTTTTTCTTGGGGAGAACTTTGGGAGCATTAGGATCCCATCTTAAGAGGGAGCGAATGATGACACCTCCTAGAGTAACGCTCCCTCCAGGTTTCAAAATGATTTGCTTTTTGGTTTGAGTGTCGATGCGGGGATCGGTCAGTTGGGTCAAAGCTACTTTGTTCCGATCAAAAAAGCGTTTGGTGTGATGAGGAATCTGAATGATGCCTTGCAGTAATTGACGTGCTGTCACTGTGAACCATCGTAAGACTTCTTTGAGACTGGCTTCTAAGACACGAGCACGTATTTGTGGATTTTTTTCGCGACTGATGCCATACAAGACACGAATCAATTTGACGGGAAGATGAGACTGAAGGGACGTCATGTTAACGGTGTGTGAGACAGACGAAACGTGTCTAAGGTTTTTATGGATTTTTGGGGGTTAAGTCGAGGACGGAGACGTGTACAGGACAGGCACTCGTCTGGACAACAGTGGTGAAACAAATAGGTACGAAATCGCAAATAATCAGGGGTAGTGGGTTTCAAATTGACGAGCAAATAGGCATGCGGAGTTTGAGTGGCATCGTCGTACGCCTGAGTGTGCCAATGTGTTCCCAACTGTTTGGCTAAGACTTGCACTTGCGATTTATCTCTAGGGCTTTCAAACAAGACCACGTAATGCGCATTGAGACTGATGGTGCGATGGTCTTTACTTTGTTGAAACAAATTTTGAGTGATGTAAATGACACTAGCATTACGATGATGTCCTTTGCGCGTAAACCACAGTTTAATTTCTTCTTCGTCTTCTCCTAACATGTCGTCGAAAATGACCAAACCGGTTTGACAGGAGTCAGACACGATTCCGTCGTCTTCGTTAGGAATGCCTTCCACAAACACGATGGAATCGCCTTGACTTTCTCGCAAGAGGCTGTACTCCGATTGCCACTCTTTGTAACACCACACGATGCGTTGAGGTGGACAATCGATCAAATTATGTTTATGTTCGATCAAACATTTGACAAATTCGGTTTTGCCTGAACCGCTAGGTCCAGCAATGAGCATGTTAAAGGGATAGCGAAGATACAAAGCCTCCCAACTGGAACATTCGAAGTGTTCGTCGATGACTTTGAAAGTGGAGGAAGAGAGAGTAGAGGTAGCCAAAGTGTCAGGAATATCACTTGTGACACAAAAACAGACAAGACAAGAGTTTTTATACTTTTTTTCAGTACACGTTTATTTTTGACGCTTTAAAAAGGAATAGTAAAGACTAAAATACATAAAAGCCAAAGGTTTAAGTACAACGATAAAATGCACGTGAAAACGATCAAAGTGGAATATAAACAAGTTTCTGTACAACATGTTTTGGGTAATGTTCTGACAAGTTCAACAGGGGGTAATGTCACACAAGTCTCGTCCCTGAAGGGTCTTTCAGGAATGTCCATGACAGTCCTGTCCTGGGTGACGGGTTCTTCTGGTACTGTCACCAACACAGGTTGAAAAGTGACTTTTTTCTTTGTACTTTGAAAGGAAGGATCACAACTCTCGAGTATACTGGGCCACTTCCTGGGTCCAAGCCTCAAAACCCCATTTTTTCCAATCACGTACATCTGTCCAATGGGGGTGTAAGTCACAAGCTACACACACATCGTCGTATACGTCTTCGGTAGCTAAAAGTTGACGAATCTTTTTTTTTCCCGTAGAGGTCGAGAAGTATCCAGATGAAAACGCAAGTGTTTGAGCAATATGAGTCTCTTGTGAACATTTAAGGCCATTCGGGTGGTAGGTACTGTTCGTAAAGAGCCCACAAGGAATCGGCTGGTAAACGAAATCCTAGAAAACAAGTCACTAAGACACAGACCACTTGTCGACCCAAACTGAACGGAAACAGTTTTTGTAATAATTGATAGTAATGATCCACGGTTTGAATATGGTCATTGAGTTCCTTCCAAGGAATCTGTTCAATCACTTGTGATAAAAGTCGTGGCATGGAAGCATGTTTTTATACTGCTGCAATAAATGTACTTTCTGCCCAGAGATATTCGTTTTCCAGTAGGAAATTTAAATGTTGCATACTGTAACCTACCGTTCAGAGTTCGTTCAGAAGTTTCCTCTTCCACGAAGCAGATTCCACGTAAAAGATGTTGGTAATCCTTTAACTCTTTTTCCTCAATTCGTTGCACTAGGCGAATCTGGAAGTAATCAAAATCATGAACATGTCGATTATTTGCGACATGGAAGTATTGAACAAGGTCAGACCATTGAAACAATTTCTTACGAATCAATTCTCTTATACCATTCAGGTACCAGTGGTGCAAACACCGGTGATGTAACGGATGCAATTGTTCTTTACGTTTCACTTGTATTTTGACCAGTTCTCGGTAAATGCGTTCTCTCAACTCTACAGGCAAACCACGAATGTTCTCTTGTAAAGTATCCATGAATAGGTCATACTAAATCCTCTTTTGTCTGACACAATAAATGTACTGTTTGCACAGACATGGTTTTACTTCAGTGTCGAATCTAAATCGTCTAGTCACTAATTTGCACACCACAGATAGTTCAGAAGTTTCCTCTTTCACTAAGCTGACATTCTGTAAAAGATTTTGGTAAGTCTTTAACTCTTCCTCTGGAATTCGATGCAGTAAGTTTACAATGGAGTACATAGAATCATCAATAGCAAACAAATCCTTTTTTAAACCAAGGGGTAGTTGATGATGGTCTGCCCAATGGAACACTTTCAAATGAATCAGTCCTTGTATTGCATACAAGTACAAGTGGTTTAAAGACTGGTGACGTAACGGATGCAATTGTTCCTTACGTTTGACTTGTATTTTGAGCAGTTCTTGGTAAATGCGTTCTCTCAACTCCACAGGCAAACCACGAATGTTCTCTTGTAAAGTATCCATTCAGGGATTATTGATATTGTCCTACTAAAGGTAAATAGTGACAACTGGGAGACCATCGAGCATGTTCCAGGTAGGCCGAATCTTGTGGTTCCCAGAGGTGAAGTGACACACCGCAACGGAAGCACTTGACTTTATCCCCTTCGCCCAAGTAGAAAAATCCGGCACTGGCTAATTCTTCAGGGGTTGGTCCCCCCAGATATTTAGGCCATTTTCCTTTGAACGATTGAAAACGATTTTCAAAGTTGCAGTATTCAGGCAAGCGCAGAGGAACGAATATTCGTCTTTCACAGGTTCGTTTCGATGAGGGCAGGGTGACATCGACAGGAGTTTGCTCAGGGCTGTATGACATCCGTAGGGTGGTAGACGTGAAGGTTGACAGCCACATTTAAAATGAAACCCAGTAAAGTGTCCACGATAAGGAGCAGCATCACTTTCGCATCCATCAGGTTTGACACGCACAACATCACTTTCCAAGATAGGTGTAGTGAGAACAAAGTTCCCATGATGCTTTATGCATCACTGAGGTCACAGCGTACAGCGTCGCTCACATCACAAGGCTCAGCATCGCATACCACTTCAGGGGCCCCAAATTTGAATTGTGCCTGTCTGAACTTGTTTTGTGTTTCTCTGAAAGTATTCATCTTGTTCGCTTGGTCTTGGTAGTCACAAGAACTATTGATCTTGCATGTTGTCCCTTTTTATATACAGACCAATACCGACATGTCCATACGGCAAATTGAAGTGATTGGGAAGTCGCACTCGCTTCTGTTACACAATCTGATAGACTTTTTCCAAGGGTCGACTGACGATTTGGTGAGTGGGTAAACGTACAGTCTTATTCGGTTCACGTGTGGTCGCTTTAAAGTTTTCATCCTCTCCAGACTGCAAGTCTTCTTTCAATACCCCAAAATTGACCACTCCACTGGTACGATAATTCAGAGTCAATCCGTTCACTTTACACGCGGTGTGCACTTCTCCTTGTTTGTCCCGGTATTCGTAGCCGTAAATTTTAGGACCGCCACTCGCGAAACTTAGAATCTTGTCGTCGGGGTGCTCGTCTGTCCAGGCTCCTAAACGGTCTCCTTCGATGTCAGGGTGATGTTGACCCGGGCACTCGATGTAAATACAGCTGTCCGTGTCAAAGTACAGGACGCGTTCCCCTAACAGTTCTAAAGCTTCGTACAATTTTAAGCGACCATGAGCTGTCACGTAAGCCGCAATGATGACATTTCCAAATGCGTCGCCTTCTACAAAGTCCAGATCCTCTTCGTAATTGACCAAGATCAAATCCTCGCGAACAACGTCCACGAGTTTCATGTATTTGGTTTTGTCGTGAATCATCTGGAAGTAACGGGAAGGTTCTGTCAAATATTCCGTCTTGGGTAAACACGGTCGTTGTGCCATTTTACCCCACAAGCAATTTAACATCACTTTGGCAAACGATCGCCTGCCTTCGTTTTTCTCGATGTTGTCCAAAGTAATGCCTTCTTGTGCCCAGTATTTCTCTTTGAATGTCTTTTCGTCTTCGGGAGTGTGACACCAGGAAGGATAGCCACTGGCTTCTTGTTTCAGGTTCAAAAAGGCATCCATGTAGTCTGCGAAAATGCCTTTCTGCGTGGGGCCACCCTTGTGGTATTGTTGTGTCTTGGGAAAGTGGCAAATTTCGTACACTTCTAACAGTTGGTATCCCATGTCTAGAGCTTTGAACAACTCCACGCTGACCCACGTTTCCGTCAAGGCGCGTTCTTCCTGAGTGTGCTGACAAGGTTGATCTTGGTTGCACGTTTCGGCACAAGTGCGGCACAAGGGAAACATCTGTTTGCCTTGACAATGGTAAGGTAACACGGGATGATACAAGTCCGTGGGAGGCAAAACTTTACATTTGATCAAACCTTCGTATTGTCGAATGTAGCCCAAGTTAATGTGTTCCGTCAGCAATTGCGGGTGCCCTGCAGGAAAGCGACAATATTTGCACACGTAGGGATACAGGGAACACACGTCCAAATATTTGATTTCTTCTCCTTTTCTTCGTCGGCTTGGTACAGCAAACAGGTGGCATTGGTCCTTCCTCCATACAAACTATCCCTTGGGTTCAGAGGATCCACCCACTGGTAACTTTCCACGATGCGTTTAAACTCGGGATCGATTTTCAAACGGTGATCGTATTCGTGTTCCCACATTTCCACCACTTGGTATCCTTGCTGTTCTAACTTCAAACGTCGCTGACAAGTGTCCTGGTATGAGTCTTCACTGGTTCGTTGTAAAAACTGATTTTTAGTGTTACGATTAGGATAGCAGACGGGACATCCGTGAAATAAACAACCGTCAAACCTGTACACCATCTTGGGGTTTTCTAAGTCCCAGCCATCTACCGAATGCGCTCCGATGGTCTTTTCTCCCCCTCCGTTGCGGGCATGCTGAACCCATTTGTCTTTCTTGATCGAGTATTGACGTTTGACAAAGTTGGTCGTTTGAGGACTGATGACAGCTAGGGTGTTTTCAGGCATGAATCGTTGTCGGTACACTAAGGAACATGTTTTGGCAATGGTGCAGGCTTCTTTCAAAGGATCGACCCCTCCGTGTGCCACGAACAGTTCTCGAAATTTTCCACAGCAACGCCATAAAATGTCCACGTCGGAACGACAATACTTTAACATTTCTTCCTGAAAGTCGAAAGAGTCCGAGGCATGGAACTGGTACCAGGCGTAGAAAGCTTCTCTTTGTTCGTTACTCATGTTGTCGGGGTCGTAGTCTTCAGTCTCAGGCAAATGGGGTAGGACGGCATGTTGATTGGCTTCGATATTGAAAAAGTGTGGAATATCGAAGCCAATCAACATGCCGTTCTACCCCATTTGCCTTTGGCCATTTCTGTCATTCCAAACGTTTTAGGCATTCGACTCAAAGGCATGGCCATGTACTCATCGAATCGTTAAACTGTACTTTTCCCACATGCATGGAAATGATTTTGGCTCCGTTCAAAGTCACTTTAGGACGTTCGGTACCATGTTCCGTATAGCATCTGAGAAGAAACTGTCCATCGTATCCGGCGAAATTGTGGGCCATCACCGTGGCATGGTGATGACAATCCCCGTATCGTTCGAAGTCCTCTTGGCTCCATGTTTCGTCGATGGGGTCTAAGATCCACTGAGCGAAATTGGCCAGCGCGCTTGGTCCCCGAAAGATTTTTTCACGTCCTCCAGGAATCTTACTGCAATGAGGGCAATGACTAAAGATAGGTTCTTGGATGCACTTTTCGCACGCTTGGTGAGCCACGCAGAAATTAGGAATGTGAATGCCGGTCTCTTGCATGCATTTGAAATCGAAAAATATAAAATTGCCTTTCTTCTTGTACTCCTCAGTTTCCTCTTGTTGGGGTTGGTATTTTTCCATGTAGCATTGGTGTTCCAAGTCCACGATTTGGTGACAAATATGATATTTTTTCTTTCCTGGACATGCGTGTGCCTTGGTATTATTGGTACGTATGCCTTGTCCACACGTAGAGCACAATCTGAGCAGCTGACAAGCACTTTTCTGATGTGAACCTTGGGTCTTCAGATGTTGCTGGTAACAGGCAGGGCTGACAAACGTGCGCAGACAAGCAGGACATTGCACTCGTTCTTGTCCTTTGTCCAGATAGGGTTGAGAGGCCAAACATCCTGAGCATTTCGATCCACAATGTTTGTGTTGCTCTCGATTGTTATAGCCATAGTCACATTTATCACAGTAATAATCGTATCCCAGGAATACAGTGATGCTGGTAATGGTATCGAAATGTTCATGGTGATGATAGACATGAATGTATTTCCGTCCTTAAAGTCTTGGCCTCGAAACAACAGAGGGTGCACTTTCAAGGTGCATCGTGGAGCTAGGGCATCTTGCAATTTTTGCATCTCAGGAATGCCACAGGGTGTGTCTTTGAACAGTCCGGCTTGTTGTAACAGGAGTTCTGCTTCATTTAGTTGTTTGGCTCGGTCCAACTTTCTAATGTTCTCCAATGCTCTTTTCCATTCTACCGTGTCGTTCTTGTTGGCATACGTTCGTCTCACCACGATAGCCCTTGCTAAACACATTTGGTCTTGAGGGTTGTTAATTTGGACGAGGCTTGTTTTGGTGCTGCGAAGGTCGTTCACCAATAACACCTTTTTGCGTTGTCCGGTCCCTTGAGGAGGAGACACGTTGGTCATGAACACTGTGGCTTTTCCATCGGTGATGTCAAACTGATCATTGGATTGTTGCACGTGTTGAATCTTGTCAAAGATTTTGGAAGGGGTCAGTTCTGCGGGGCTGCTAAACTCAATCTAAACAGGGGATTTCAAAACGTCCTGTTGTATGGAAAGTCTCAAGCGATTGTCTTCTTTGGCTTGACATTGTCTCTTTAGTGTGGTGAGTAAAGAATCCCACATCTCGGTGATGAACCCTTCTGCTTTCTCCAACGGTATGTCGGACTTGAAATCTTTAAACTTCACCCTGTAAGTGTAAGCCGTGGTTCTAAATTTTCTAGATTAGCACTTTTCCGTCTCTCGAATATGATAGTACTTTTTAGGGTTGACTAAGGGTGGTGAAGTTTGGTTAGGTACAGACTCTCTGGATCTGGATTCTGGTTCACTCATGTCATCCTCAAAATCACTGGCATGAATTTGGGCCAAGACTTCAGCGAGGGTACGAGGTGATAGATCACGTTTCTGCCTCTTACTTTCTTCTTTCTTCTCGAATGGATTCGATCGTTTCATCTTGACTGAAAAAGTCAAATGACTACATGTGAAACACCATGGGTCACTTTATATCCATGGCAGACCATTGAATATATAAAGGGTGTGTGTCTTGTCCTTCCACTATTCATTTCACTCTCAAACCGATCAGAACGATGGAAGATACTACACAGATCGAACTTTTCATCAGAGCTTTGCGAGGGGTCATCAGAAAATTTTCTTCAGACAAGCCGACGGACTACTCACCATCCATTCGAGACAAAAGTCAAGATACTTGCTATATCTGTGAGAATAAAGGGCATTGGTCTTCAGAGTGTCCAGACCGTCAAAAAAGCAAAACAGGGACTAGAAGAGACAAAAGACAAGATACCTGTCATCATTGTCAAGAAAAAGGACATTGGTCTCCAGATTGCCCTAAGAAACAACAGGAGCAAGAAGAAGAGAGGAAGAATGAAGAGGAAGAAGAAGAGGTAGCCTGCCCCAAGGAAGAACCCAGACATGTGCAGAAAGAGAAACAGGAGAAGAAAAGGAGAAGGGGAGAAAGTGAGGAAGAAATGGAGGAAAAAACTGTGAAAGTGAAGAAATTCAAAAAACAGAGAGAGTGAAGAGAGCCACAGAAGAATCTAATGAACTTTTTAATGTGTTCCTTTGTGAATTGAATTGTAAAAAAATAGTACCAGAATAGACAGTCTATAAAACGTAAGTGTCTCTTGGTTTTGATTTTTAGAATAAGAATCTACACTCACGAACTCACACATTCACGCGTACCATAAGGGTAAAAAGAAGGGATTTTTGAGTTTTAATTGATGCTGGCAATTGAAATAGTATCTCTTTTCGAGAGAAATGGATGGCCCTGAAAATGACCTCTGGGGTATTTGTAGATTCAAACAATCAACTTTAACTGTCTTAAGCCTTTGCCACGACCAAGGCCTACTTCTGGACTGCGTACTGTCGATGATGAATTGGTAGAAATCTCTAAGGGTGGTATGGTAGGTGTTGTCACAGGGTTAGGTTGTTTAGCTCGGGAAGGTCTTTTTCTCTTCGGTCGTAATAAAGAAGTCTGATACATTTGTTTGAGACATTTTAACTCCGCTAAAATGTCTAACAGTACCGTAACGGTTTGACTTTCACACCCTTGTTTCTTTACTGCTTCTTCTTGTTGTTTTTTTTACCTCTTCTTGTTGCTGCTGTTGCTGTAGGAGAAAAGCTTGTTCTGCTTCCTTTTGCTGCTGTATAAATTTCTCCAATTCTTCTTACTGTCTCTGTTTAAAATTCTCCACGTGTGGTAAAGAAGGAGAAGGTGGCGAAGGTACTGGTTCTGGAACAAATTCTTGTGAGGTAAGAAAATCCACAAAATCCCAATTTAAATTCACCTCTTCTGGAAATAAGTCCTGGTTCCATTGGGTAGTCTCCACAGCCGGTGCACCCCAATCCATCGTCTTATGAGTTTCCGTCATGTTTGAAAACTGTCGCATGGATTGACTGCGCACAGACGCTAGCGATTCTATATAGGGAATGTAACGTCACAGACTGGTCTCTTCGGATTGGACGTGGGGTGACTGGATTTTGTAACGCATTTTTACACTGGTCAATGAACTCAATCCGTTTCGGTCCTCCCTTTCCCTATAAATAACCGCAGTTCGCTGCATTCCTTCACCTGTTCGCGTCACCAAGATGTGGACCGACGTGGAATCCTCTACTCTAGTCTCTTCACTGCCAGTCAGGTCGGACTTACCGATGTATCTCCGATCATCGTGGACTATTGTCAGGATTACAGATACAAGCGTGTGGAAGAGTAGAATCTACGTAGAAAGCAGGGTTGTTTAAAGAGGGTTTTAATTTACGGCCCAGAAGTGAGACAGAGTTTGAGGAAAAGAAGAAGACCAATGACATGCCTTCTATGTTAACATGGAATAAGGTTAACATAAAACAAAGGCCCTTTTCAGGGCCATACATATGCCTCGAAAAGAAATTGACTTTTCTTGCCTAATTTTTTTTTAAATGTCTGTTGTCTATTGTCTGTGTTATATCCATTTGCCATGTTTAATTTCCATTGTCCCTAGACAGTCCCACCATGTTAAATTTCCATTGTCCCTAAACAGTCCCAATCCATTGTCCCCATGTTAAATTCCCATTGTCCCCAGGTTACAAACTCACTATGCCCCATGTTAAATTCCCATAGTCCCCAGGTTACAAACTCCCTATTTTAACATGAATGTCCCCTTGTCCCTAGGTCGTCCCACTACACTACTCATGTATGTAGAAGATGTATATTTTTTCAAATTTTATTAAAAACATAACTTGACAGTTAAGAACTGTACAACTATGGATGCATTATATGGATGGCCTCCATTTAATATAATACGAAAAATACAAATGATAAAACGTTTGGTCATGAATTCTAACAAATCGTAGTTCTTGTTCTCTAAAATATATTTAATGTTGGAAAACGATGCACATTCTGGCATAACATATGAAATTTAAAAATGTACATATCAAATAAAATGGATACTGTATGAATTAAGACTGGCATTGTATGGCTTAATTAGTATGTCAGATAGTCTAATCGAACCGAGATTATATAACCAGTTTATACAATCACGGAAGAAGTCCCTATTCGCATAATGCAGTCCCTATTTGATTTATACAATCATAGGGGTAGTTCCTACTCGCTTTATACACTCATAGATGAGGTCCCTATTCGCTTTATACAGTCACGAAGGAAGTCCATATTCGCTTTATGTAATAAAATAGGAAGTCCCAATTCGCTTTATATAATCAAAGAAGAAGTCCCTATTCGCTTCTAGTAAGCTTAGTATGCTGTGTATTAAAAAATACTATGTTGGAACAAAACGTACACAACTTTACAAATGGTAAATTTATAATACATTTTACCGATTTTAGAACAGTATCATCTAATATTCCTGTAGAAACAGGTTCTTATATAAACAAATCCAGAGGATAGATGTTTGCTTACTATATAGTCAGAAAACATTTTTCTTGTGTGTCCTTTTACTTAACATTGGAACCGAAATGGTACAGTGCTTCTTTGCTTATTTCTAATTGTTTGGTAAAAAATATCCATACTTGCAAATATATGTATTTCATAAACAAAATGTCATACTCAGTAGATATTAAGGCTATAAACATTAAATTTATTCTAAGCTGAATATTCCGTATAATTTCCCCTGCCACAATCTTTGTTACAAGACCTACTGCACTTTGTGTGTGCATTAATTATCTTCGCGGCTAGAGAAATAACAATTCTATAACTCGATAATGAAGCAATTAACCGATTATCTGCGGCAGGTAAGAAAACGATAAAGAATTCCATATATCCATAAACGGCGTTTGGGGGTGGCGAGTAGGGCGACATCCCCAGGCCCCACTCTTGACGGGGCCCCGCGCTTCAGGTCTAAGGTCCTCCTTATGAGTTTGTCAAACTATATTATCCGCCAAATCGCGAAAGTTGATCTAGTCTAGATATAATCAGTGTTTGCAGTAGCATACCAATCGAGATACCGATACTCTGGCTCCGCGCGGTCATGGTCGGCCCTAGGCCCCGCGTACTGCTAACGCCGCCTCTGCATATATCTACCTAACATCAAACAGGGATAGATAATAAATTATTTCAACTATCTCATGCGGCCACGCTTTGCAATTTACGTTTTCGCAAACTCTTCAGTTCTAGATCAATATGATTAACAGTAATATAACATGATACGACACTAGTTTTCACGGAATGAGAACAAACCACGTGATTTCAAGCAGGCGACTTTTACAGCATCTAATAGCCTCCCCTTTTGATGTCCAACGAAAATCACGTGTTATTTCCCTGGTAATGACAGAAAAGGCTGAGTTTACTCCAACTGAATGTCAGGTCTATCATTGGTAATATGACAGTCATGTGCACAATTGTATTTAAGCAATGCTGAGAGGTGGACCCAGTCAGTTTACTTGCCCTGGGTTATGGAGTTATCCTACATGATAAGGTGAGCAGTTCAAAATGCTATATTTGAAAATGGAATATAATATCAGCGGATTATAGTAGGTAATGTTTGGTACGATACCTTTGTGAGGATTCTTTTAAGTCTATTGGAATAGGTTTAACGTGTTACATTTGTCACAAAATAAGGATTTCCATAAATAGCCCTGACGACATCAATACTTTAACATTTATATTTTGGATGGCAGAATAATCGACTTAGTACCTATTCATATCAAGACACCACCATGCTGAATTTACAATACTGGTCAGCTGTGTGAAAGCGTCACTTTTACTCAGACACATTCTACTAGATCGACGAAGTGAACTTCGTCTAATTTAGAGCTGTATAAGCATACACTTTTCTGCAAGGTGTTTCTTTATCGAAAACATTATAATGCTTTGTTATCTGAAGTATAATATTTTACAATACAAAACATTTAATAGGATCTCAATAGTTCCTGAACTATGACAGCTTTTCAGTCCCATGAGGACGCAGATAGACGCAAATACCATTGGCAGTTGTCTTTACAACCATTTTTCAGATACCCAGTACATTTGGACTTTCTTATCGGATGAGGACATCAACTGCCGCCAAGTTATGACCGTGTGGTCATGGTCCTGATAGCTTTAATTGACCTTAGGTTAAATGCCAGTCGCGCACAGGGCTTTATCTTTTCATGCATTGTAGTGTATATACGATTATGTAGTGGGATCGCAATGGTTTCAAGTGCTAATTCCCGCATGTAATGATGTCAATTTCGACTGTATGTATAAATGTGTATATACTTGATTATATTGATATAAAGCGATGATCTCAATAATCTTTATGTTGTGACCAAGAGGTTAAAACAGAGAGGCATGTCCCGCAATTCCCAGTCACACATATTTTGACTTTTGGATAATTGATCGCATAAGCCATTTTTCATACATGCTAGATAAACAATTCTAGATCTACTTGAAATTTATGCAAAATCACCTGAACATTCTAGCACCAACCGCAGCTGTAAAATCAAACGCTTACAATAAACAACAAATTTAACATCGATTGGACCATAATTGTTTCAAGTTTCAAGTGTATTCCTCTAACTTTGCAAGAAGAAATCAATGACAATTCATGTGACTCGTATGTACCCCCGGATATACGGTATAATTATTTTGAATTCGGGACATTTGGGCCAGATTAACAGTTTCGTCAAACATTATGACTAATGTAGTTTGAAGAGGAAGATAAACAAGTATATTTATAGCATTTACGATTTAAACTAGTTACCCACATTGAGAAAATATAGAAAAAGCTGCTAGCTCCGACAGCGGTCATTTTCACTTCCTGTATTTCAAGGGTAAATTGTATAAAAAAGAACCGATAATATTTTATGAAAACAAAATAATTTAAAAGATGGTATTGCCTACTCTGGCTAAAGTTGCTTTTCCTTTTAAAAAA
Source organism: Sinohyriopsis cumingii (assembly GCA_028554795.2). Taxonomy (NCBI): domain Eukaryota; kingdom Metazoa; phylum Mollusca; class Bivalvia; order Unionida; family Unionidae; genus Sinohyriopsis; species Sinohyriopsis cumingii. Next base: position 37,386,107 of record CM068831.1, on the reverse strand, counting down.
CTTGCTAAAGTTAGGGTACTTTGGACATAGTCAGGCCGATTTTCCAAGCACATTGAAACAAATATTTTGATTAGCCGTGTCCTTAAGATCATGCACGATATCCACACCATTAACATGTAATTAAAACTTCAGCCACAATACATTAAAATAACACATATGTATGCCAATATTTTCTCCTGAACCTCTGTCGGAAGTAGCTAATGGAGCGCAACCAGCTTAGGACACTACAGCGTTCTTTATTACATTTGGAGTCAGCTGTATCCTTTTAGTAGAGGAGTACTTCCCCGTTTTGTAGTGTCTTTCACATACTTACACATAAACTTAAAATATAAACTGTATACTGTGCTCTTCATACAACTGAATAGTGTACATATACAGTACATGTATAGCTCATCTCCTAGGATGAAAAACAGCCGGATTCTCTTCCGCTGTATTCGCTGAATGCTAGCTGCTGAGCATGCACAGCACTGCATCTGGTAAACTGAAGTGTTTTTGTACATACAAGAAGATACACTATATCCGCCAGAAACTGTAAGATGAAGCACGTTCTTCATTATTTATCAGTAGAACATATATAAATGACTAGAGATAAATATTTTACCCACTCAGTGAGGATTTACGCCAAGAAGTGCAATCGGACTCTATTTATTTTGGAGTGATAAATCTTCGGAATTCAGAAATCATGAATAATCTTGACCAGTAACTTTCACATTTACAACAACAAGAAAGGAATGAACTTAAACAGTTGTTACTTGAATATGAGCACTTATTTCCAGATGTCCCTACAAGCACAAACAAACTTTTTCGTAACGTTGAAATGGTAAATTCCAAACCTGTTAAACAACACCCATAGGGATGAACCCTCTGAAACAGGAATACTTGAAAAAATAAATTCGATATCTGTTGGAGAATGATTTCATAGAGCGCAGTAGAAGTGACCGGAGTTCACAATGTATACTTGTTCCGATACCGGATAAAACTATCAGTATGTGCACTGATTATAAGAAGGTGAACAGTGTAACTAAAACAGATTCATTAACATTACCAAGAATCGATGATAAAATTGGAAATGCCAAGTATGTCACCAAATTTGACCATCTAAAAGGATTTTGGCAAATTTCACTGAAGGAAATAGCAAAGGAAATTTCAGCATTCGGTACTCCAGATGGATTTTATCAATATAAAGTGATGCCGTTTTGGATGAAAGGATCGCCAAGTACTTTTCAACGTCTAATGAATATGATTACCTCTGGTCGATATAATTGTGATGCTTACATCGATGATGTCATCATCTACAACGACACCTGGAAAGAACATTTTGCGATAATTCGGAAATTCTTGGACAAACTGATGCAAGTTTGACAATTAATTTAACCAAAAGTGAGCATTGCCATGCTTGTGTAGCATTTCTGGGATATATCGTAGGACATGGACAAGTTAAACCTATAGATGCTAAGGTCAATTCTATCTCTGATTTCCCCGTGCCTATCAGTAAAAGATCAACTCATATCATGCGATTGTTAGGTATGGCTGGATACTATCGGAAAGTTTGTTTAAATTATTCCATAATTGCTGAACCCCTGACAAATATTTTGAGTAAGAAAACCAAGTATCATTGGACTGAAAAATGTCAGGAGGCTTTTAATAAGTTAAAGGACATACTTAAGCTCCAAATTTTAGTAACTCATTTAAACTGTCTGTTGAGGCAAGTAATGTTGTGGTTAGAGCAGTTTTAATTCAGGAAGATAAAAATGGTGTTGATCATCCAGCGTGCTATTTTTCTAAGAAATTAAAAATGCACCAGAGAAATTATTCCACAATCGATAAGGAATGTTTGTTTTTGATATTGGCATTACAGCACTTTGAAGTTTACGTTAGCTCAGCTCCTTCTCCATTTATCATATTTAGTTATCACAACCGCCTTACTTGCATCGGCAAGATGAAAAATAAAAGTCAGAGATTATTAAGGTTGAGTTTTGTTTGTTACAGGAATATAATATTGACATCAGGTGCATCAAGGGAATAGACAATTTAATAGCAGATGCACTTTCCCGTGTATAGAAATATTATTTCATGTTCATTTGGTATCATTCACAAGATTTCTTCTTATGATATTTTTTATAAGCCACATGTGTGATTGAACTATGTTAAACAGAAAGCTTTATTATATAAAGTTTTTTTTCGTATATGGGGGAAGTATTATGTATATTTGATTTAATTTAATTGCTTGTTGTTAGTTGTATATATTTTTATTCCATTACATGCTATTGTAATGTAACTTTATTTACTGGATTTGACTTTGTCCAGAAATTCAGTTCAGTTCTGTTTGACCTGACTGGTATTGATAAACACCTAATGATAGAAACGTTGTATCTAGTTTCTGAACTTGATTCAGAACCAGTGATAGTTTTGGAAAACAACTTTTCAAAAAAAATTAACTTCTTTCTCAGAGTAAGAATTATTAAGTTAAGTCAAGGCCTTACCTGGATTACGTGGTAATTATCATGTAATAAACTTCCATTCCTTCTGTAAGGATGAACTCTTGACCACCATCCTGGAATGTTTTGCGTTGTAGTCAGTCTTATAGCTTATGTTATGATAACGGGTAGTCAGGCGGGCTCCAAACATATGTTGTGACCAGTTTGAGTTGAAAGTTTATTTTATTGAATTTCAGTTTTTGAGTTGAGAGTTTATTTTATTTAATTTCAAATGATTCTTTTCCCTTGAAATACATAAGTGCTCCTGCAAAATACAGGGATAAAAACATTTATTGGAAGTTATACGGAATTCAAAACTGGAATAATATTTTCTGTGATTAAACGAAAAAATAAACTTGACACAACAACACTTTGCAGGTTACAACATACGTCATTGTCTTCAATTTTGGATTTCATCGGGATTCGAACTTAGTTTCATTCAGGACTTTTTATTACTAGGACTTCTAATTTTTAATTCTTAGATTATTTTGCGATTTGATGCGTAAAACCGTAAATTCTTTTGTCTCATTTTTCACTTGATAGTCTAGGTAAATAAATTATTTGTTAAATTTTACAAAGCTTGCTGGGTTCACTTTTTTCCTGTTACTTTTTGTAAGAGCCTAGACACGTAACAGTATGCCACCAAATTTCATCTTCTGAAAGGATTTCGGCAAGTACCACTGACGGAATAGTTAATATAGTACTTGGAGACAGATGATTCAACCAGTTAAAGATGAAGTGGTGTTTTATTGTCAATGAAAAGAAAATATCACAGTGTCGGATCTATAAATAAACAAGTAGGTATCACAGAGAATAACAATAAATCCCTAGAGAAAGTCAGGCTTTACAGTTTATGTCTTGGCACTTCATACAACATCGCACTGAGATGTTTTGTATTCGGTGACTTAAGAATCCTATACAGTGGGAAAGCTGGCTTGAGTAGCAATACCACACATGTTGGCCTTATTTCTAGCCATCATGATGTATCCCTGCATACCCCAGCTCATGCCCCAGCTGTAAGTCAGAAAAGAAAAAAAATAATTATATGAAATAGTTTTTAAAATGTCCCAGGTCATTAAAACAGTGCTACAAAATTGAATGAGCCTTAAAGGTTACCGGCAATTAAGTCATACATTTCGAAGTGCCGTGAGCTGGAATTAACCACTCTCTATGGTTCTCTGTTTTGCTATATTAAACCTTGGTAAATCAATTTGGTTCAAGTAAATCAACAAACATTTCTCCATCATTTACTAAAACTACATATCTCAACTTCTGATTCTTTCTCTCATGGATATTTAAAGCAGAAACTTTTACTTAAGTGGGTGCCAGAGATTTTGTATCTATGTTAGGTTGTTTGTGGATAAGATAAATATTCTAACACGAGTGCGACAGCGATATTTACTCATTACAAGAAACAAATCGGTGACAGTTCCATGATTGCCAAGGTCGTTCCGGTTGAGTAAAGTTCGAAGCTTTCGAGACGAATGAAATCTACGATCACAGTATTGCTGATACGTTAGTTTTTGTACGACTGTCGCACCTCAAGAACGTATGTAAGTTGGATTGGAATTCAATTCAAGCATGGTACAAAAATAATTATGTACGTAGAAAGGTTAATCCAAATATCGACAGTCTATTTGATCATGTCTCTTTTCGTCGGGTCGAAACTACATTGATTTTAAAAGCTGACGTAAGCACTATAATTATGTTAGTAAATACTAGATAAAAAAAATTCTTTCGAATAAGGTGAAATGCTTCTAGTTCTTCATCTCCATATGTAGTGGCTAGTAAACAATCAAAACGAAAATTAGTTGTTCCTTAGCAAATCTCATTTGGATGTGTTTGTATTATCCCGCAGTGTCGTATTTAATGATGCTTTTTATTCCAAACAGGGCTCTCTCCTCCACTCAGTCGTCTTCGTGTTTGCTAACATTCTATTGGCATGAACGCAAACAAAGAAACTTATTTGATTAAGAAATTTCTTGTGCTTGGATCAGGAATCCAAAATTGCTGTCTGAATGTTTAGTTTGAAAGATTAGTGATTTATTTTAGCATCCAAAAAGTATAGTTCTCACTAATAAAGCAAGCAAACAAAATGCCTTATTCTTACCTGTTTTTAACCAGCCGGTAGTCCTGGCTACCTTCAGAACCGTATTCAATAGCTAGAACTCCGAGGACAAGATTCACTGAGATGCAGGAACTTTCAGTGTACACTCCAGTTTTCTATAGTTGGAAGGACATGTGACTGGCGTCTAGGCCAACCGAGATGGGTCCAACCGTTGATACGATTTTCTGAAGGTCGGTTTCGCTTCCATGTTCAATATCCAGACAGCTCACTTCAGTGGCTCCGATATTAACCTTTTTGAACTTGCATGCTCCATTCTGCATAAAACAACGAAAGAAAACAATTATTATTCTTTCCATTTAGTCAATTGTTTTCTAAGCACTTCGATAGTGCATGAGTTATCTTAGCCAAAGCTGGGCAATACTGACAATTCACCATTTTTCGGAACACCATGAGTAGATTGTTAGCTTCACAGCATATTTATTTGCCCTATATAAAATTTAGTAATTCATTTTGCAATGCATCTCTAACTCTCATGCATTGTTACCTTCGCCAATCTATACCTCTGTCAACCTCCCACGTCGTGTAAAACACAAACAAGAAGATCTACATTATGAGTTACCATTATTGTTGACTTCCTTTCCAATTACAAAGTGCATTGCAAATTTTGAAATTTTAACGGTGTCATTAAACTATGCAATAAACTGTTCTCCATTTATACATATGGAGAGAGAACATGCTTTCGCTCTAAAGTTGTATCTATTTACTAACCATATATCAATGAGTATTATGTCATTTTGGATAGTCACCTAAAACGGCATTACTTATTAGAATGTAGCCGTTATGTAAATCAACACAAGATCCCGTTTCTAACCTTTAGTCACTATAGTAATACCAACATTAAATTCACACAATCAGTGCGAAACCTAGGTGTCACTCTGGATAGTACTCTCACGTTGCACCAACATGTCATGAACATTTGCAAGACTGCATATTTTGAGCTGAGACGCATCAGCTCCATTCGCAAATATCTTTTAGTTGATGCCACTAAAACACTTGTATTTTCATTAGTACTTTCAAGACTGGACTATTGTAACTTAATTCTGTCTGGTTCATCTCAATATCTACTTCAGAAACTTCAAAAAAAGTTAAAAACACAGCTGCTCGGATCATACTTAGAGTACCACGACCAGAGCACACATCCCCGCTCCTCTATACCCTAAACTGGCTATCCATTCGATCCAGAATCAAACAAAATTTGTTCTGTGTGCTTCCTTTTCTTTGTCGGACTCTAGTCCAACATACCTATCCGATCTCATCCATGTGTACACACCAGCAAGATACTTACGCTCCTCTTCTGACAATTGTATATTCATTATTCCCACAATGAAAACAAAGTCATATGGACAGCGTTCTTTTGCATACCAGGGCCCAGCAACATGGCATGAATTGCCCACTGAACTTAGACACAAAGACACAGTGATCCCATTCAAGAGTGCTCTCAGAACTCACTTATTTCGACTGCAAGAACAAACTTAAAGACCTAATAATGTTTCCTACCTTAAATATTCTCAGTATGTTTTTAATGTTTTCTAATTTCATGGTGTTTGTTTTTGTAATCATATTATTATGGGGTTTCTTTATTACTTTTTTTATGTTTTTTTTTAATTATCGCAAGGTGTTGTCTAATGTTGTAAAGCGCTTAGAGCTTCTAAAGATTAGGCGCTATACAAAGTCCTCATTATTATTATCATTACCTGCGATGATTTACCTACCACTTCAAGGTTAATTACCTGCGATGATTTACCTGTCACTTTAAGGTTAATCTGAACTAACGTATCATCTGCGCTGTAAAATGTCCAAAGCTGTTCAATATTTCAAAAAGGAAACCAGACAATTTTCTTGATTTTCTTCTGATGCATATCAATGGATTTCTTGTATTAACGATGCAGATATTGTTATCTGTGTACCGTACATTGATATGAAAGGGTTGGATAACTTGTGCGCTCAATCTCAACGACTTCATTTCAATGACAATGAATTGTGTTTAATTTAATGGACTATTTTGCGAAGGTGTCACCAGCTACATGCGGGACATCTTACTCACCCACACTGTTCGTGTCGTGATAAGATAAAGGCTATTGGTCTGTTATGTCTATTTGATTGAGTTATATCTGATTTAATATATATTTATTTCAATTTAATTGTTTATCAGTTTTACATTTTTTATTTTTCATTACATGATATTGTAATGTAAATTTATTCGCTAGAGATTATACTCTTTTCAGAAAATAATTTGACCTTGAATGTTAGTTTATAAACACCAACTGTTGATCTAAATCCTGACCGCGATTCAAACTTAGAGCAACCAGGTAAACAAGTTCTACATTTTTTTAAAAATGATTGGTTGTTGTCGAGGTCATGATGGGGCTGTGTTTAAGATGTAAACAATTTTTTATTTTTCTTATTTCTTAGAGTAAAATGATTGGTTTTCGTCAGGGCCACACTGGGTGGACGTGATCTTTAACAAGTACCTAATTTTTACGAGCTTCCAGAACTGATCACGTGACCATCTGTTTACGTTTTAGAAGACGATATAACCATTGTTTTGGAGAATTATTTTCAGTTGCAGCTGGGCTTTTTCTTACACTAGAAAAATCGTTGGAAGAATGGTAATGTGAATGCATTATGCTCGAAACGTAAACTTTTAAATGATTTAAAAACGTGCAAACTATATTGAGGAGAATTTCTTGTAAGCTGTATTCTTTTGTTTGTGTGTATATGTGAGAGAGAATACCTTTGCCTTGTACGGATAAGACTCTTCCGTGTCAATACCCTTATTTTGAATAATGTAGTCGAAAGCCTGGTATATGAGACCTCCCTGGCATCCATCATTACCTAGCGATAAAAGGGTACCGAGAATAAATATTCAAAAGTGATAGCTTATAGTATGGAAAGAACACGTTTTTTCAATTTTGTTCGTCAAAGATTGGGATAAGTAAGTCGAAACTACGTGATGGAGATATATGAAATAAATTCACACAGACAAAATTTAGAAACAAAGGAAAACATAAAGAAAGGCATCACGTACAATATATTTCGAGAAGAATATTTAGTGAAACTCCGCATAAATGGCTCAATTAATATAGTTGTTCTGACAATCCACTGTCATTCGGAGCATCATGTACGATTATTACATTATCGCTTCCTCAGTTGTTTCACGGAGTGTTGGTATGTAACTAAACGGAGCAATTCGTCGCCATTTATAAAAGACACAATCTTTATTTCCTTTGCAAAAACCCCATTCTCACCCATTATTAACTTCACTCCTCTACGTTTATCTTTAAACATGATGTCTTGTAAAACGAGAACATGAAAGATTACATATAGAGTTGTTATTTTTGTAGATCTTTCCAATTATTACATGCACTATAAGTAATATTTTATGAGTTTAAATACTATCTTTATTAACATAGTGACTGGATCGTTTTGCACACACACACACACGCACGCATACATATACATACATGTATATATATATATATATATATATATATATATATATATATATATATATATATATATATATATATATATATCATGAAAGGAACCATTAAACAATTATAAATAATTGTATTTCTCTGAATAATGGCTTATTTACCAAGCTGTATATCTATCATCAGTATGCATCTCATTATTTTTATAGAGTAACCGTACTGTAGATCAACAGAGAATTTTATTACTAATTTTTAATCACTAAACTGGTTGTGACTATTGTCCCAATACTTCAATGTTTGTCACAATTAAATTATAATCTAACGTATCAAGTGTTTAAAGTTGTTCCTTAATTAATCTAGGAAACCAGACGATTGTCTTTACATGTATGAAATGAGTACTGATATTATTATCATTATTATGGATCTTAGTGTTCCTCTCTCTCTCTCCCACACACATACACACGCCACACACACATATGTACCACACCCACGCGCGCGTGCATATGATCCTAAGTGCGTTTATGTACGGAACGAGCTGTTCGTAAGTTGGAGAACGTGTTGCCCAATCCGAATTGATACATTACAATGACAGTAAATTAGACTGAATCTTATGGACTATTTTGCAAAGGTGTCGCCAGCAGTGCGCTACTGTTCCCCCATATTGTTTATGTGGTGTCCAATGTCATCGTTTATACGCGACGTATTCCACGACAAGGTGACAGTGGGAATTTAGAGCAGAGCAATGAACTATGGGATATATTTACGTAGGATTAGAAATTACTACAAGAACATGTCAGATACAGAAGTTGACGCTTGATTTCACATCATTTACTTTGCTACGGAAACAAGTTTTGAAATTTTGAACTTTGGAAATATTTTCGTATGTTCAGTCTTTTGCAAAACTTGGAGTATTGTCAATTCTTACCTTCCTTTCAGTCCACGAGGTTTTGTTCAAAAAGAGATACAAGTTTTCCGTTTTCTTGAAGTGCTGCCCTTCCAGAGACCCAGTTGTTGAGAAAGCCCAGCATGACCCGCATTTGCCCTGCATGGGACAACAATTACCTTTACAAATTACCATTAAACATGTTTTTACTGCTAACCATTCAAGACGTTCAAACTGCTAACCAAGAAAAGATGTTTTCACTGCTAACACTAACATTAAAATAGTATGTAAATATTAATATGCGATGACACGTTTTACTTTGTTGATTAGCCCGAAAAATATAAACAAGTAAGACAATACATAATCAACTTTAAAGAAATTCCGTTAAACATCATAGCAGAAAAATTACGCATTTATATACACATTATGTTAGCGTCAGGAAGTGCTGATATTCAGAGAGGTATTTCAGTATCGTAAAGCTCTGTGGGAACCACAGTTTGAGTTGAAACGGTGTTTACTTGTGATCTGCATCAATGACTTGCATCGTGTCGTTGAAGGTTAACAAACGTTACTATTCGAAACGTCTCAATCAATAGTGAAATTCATTGTTACAAAAAGTGGTATATTTTCAGTTTTATTCATAAACAATTCTTTGCACATTGCCATTAGGTCATGTGTTATAAAATATTTTGAACAAATATGTCATTCCTTGGGTCAATGGCTTGGCCTTACCCGCCCTGTTCATGAAATGGAATACAAGGAAAATCAATAATAAAAGCTCATAATCCATTAAATATGGAACGCAAATGCTGCAGCTATCGAATCTCTCAGGCTAATTTGTGATACAAAGCATACATTCGTCGGATTTAATTGTCCTAAAATTGTGCTTATTTTACAGCACGCTTAAACTTTCACGTCATTAGTGAAGAATGAGAAACAGTTGTGATATCCAGCGACCGGTGGATAGCACAGTGATATGTATTTACCTGGTTTTTAATCCAAGTGACGTATCCCTCGTTCCTCCAATCAACTGCAGTTGGAAGGTCAGATAACTTAACGTGACTTGGGGTCATGAACTTTCCGCACTGAAACGTCTCGGTTGCATTCACTCTGTATCCATTCATTGCTCTAACAAACTCCGCAGATGACTTAATAATAATAATAATAATAATAATAATATTATTATTATTATTATTATTATTATTATTATTATTATTATTATTATTATTATTATTATTATCATTAGAAGAAGAAGAAGAAGAAGAAGAATACATATCAGAAAGAAAGAAAATACAATGAAGGATACGTGAACGTTAACTCCAATAACAATTCTTCACATCTCCAGCAAAATTATATGCAACATGAGTATTCCCAACATAGCAACAAACAACAGTAATATGAGGATGAAGGGATAAAAGAAGGTGACAGAGATAGCTGGTGGTATGTTTGTAACATAGAAAGGATGAAGGGATAAAAGAAGGTGACAGAGATAGCTATCGAATCTCTCAGGCTAATTATCCTGTAACATACAGAGGATGAAGGGATAAAATAAGGTGGCAGAGATAGCTGGTGGTATGTTTGTAACATGCAGAGGATGAAGGGATAAAAGAAGGTGGCAGAGATAGCTGGTGGTATGTTTGTAACGTGCAGAGGATGAAGGGATAAAAGAAGGTGGCAGAGATAGCTGGTGGTATGTGTGTAACATACAGAGGATGAAGATCGATGTTGAAAGAACTACCAGGACTGACTGATGAAATATGTTTTTAATTTTCATACAAGAAACGGTACGTTAAGATTGATAAGTTTACACAAATTCGCAATCTATAAGGAAATTAAACATTTGAAACTGATTGCATTAAATCAATGCTTTTAATTTTATAGATTTTGTTTATTTACGAACAAAGTGTGAAAATACCATATCCGCGTATTCGTTCATTCCGAGCCAGAAAGTGTGCACGCCACGATCCGCTTCAATCATGTGCTGCTGCACGTGCTTCAGGTTTCTGTCCCAAATGATGCGTCTGAAACAGAATGCAGATTTTAATATTGAGAACTATCCTGAAATATTTTGAATTCCTAATTAGTTTTCTCAAATCAGGAATGGATCCATCACGAAATAATCTTGCAATTTAGCTTAAGAACTTTAGATATCTGTCGTTGTTATGTGTTTACATTACAACTATTTAACATTGTAGTTAATGTATTCTTAAGTCGCGGTGGCTGAATGATGGACCAGATGTGTGCGTTTCGCTTCAAATCATTGGATCCTCCCAGACAGGCTACAACGGCAACAAAATCCCGTCAGTCCAACTTGTTACCTGTGCAACGTATCTGACCGACTTTCGTCATATTCAGTGCAAATTATATTTAATAAATGTTGAGGAAATATACAGTATCATGATGGTTTATTTGTATTTTTGGCAGTAAAAGTTTTCAAATTTTCCTTCACAGCTGCAGACAGTATTTCTAAGAACATATATAAAGTTTAGAACGAGCTTGTGTTCTCTTTTCATTGTCACTAGCTGTTACTCCAAAGAAGACTTAAGTGATATTTTCATTTCAAAGCACATGTAGTGTGCTTGAAAATTAGTTTGAACGCAAGAATGAGACAAAATTGTAAAATGCATGCGTCTGTTTGGGTGCTGCGATTCTAGGTTTCGAAAAATCCATAATCTCTTACTTTTATAATTAGTCACTTCAGGCTATAAAAGACGAAGAATCGCGACTTCTTGGTCAGTCTGGACTGAAGCTGGTAGAGGTAAGTGAAATATTTTCTGTCAATTATCATGTAGACATTTAAATTGTACGATAGCGACTGCTACAATGACAAAAATAATTACTTAGTAACAAACGAGATAATCCTTGATAAAATCAAGAGGGAGAAATAATGTTATAAAATAAGGGAAACAGTATCAGCGCTTGAAGTAGACACTATTGTTTGTACTTCCTTGAAATATAATTCCGTTGTTGTAACACAGGCTGATTAAACCGCTCTCTTAAGACCGTTGTTATTTACTTCCGTGTTTGTCAAATTAACATTATATTAGTAGGTGGTTTATCAAATCCGTCGTTTTTCCAACCATTAGCTGTGATTTTTAGGAATATACCCCAGAGACTCGGAGAGACACTTCGGAGAACTTCTCTTGGGCTACACTCCAGAACCACAAAATAAAATGTTTATTCACAAGTATTCTGAAATCTATCTTCTTGACTATATCAAGGACAATGATAACTCTATCAACCACGTTACATATCCGCGGCAGAATTGTTCCCCTTGATTTTATCAAGGATGTTGTCTGTATCTGACACTATTGGAACATAACAAAATTAAATCTTCTGTTTGTACTTCTGTACAAATGCCGATTTGTATATTTTTTCGCGACTTTTGTACTGAAGGCATGCATATATCAAAATACTTGGCAGATGCATTCATAAATTGAAATGTTGTTTATTCACCAGTAGTAGATTTATGGATTTAACTGCCCTCCTTGCAATAGTTTTACATTTTCCAGTATTTCTCAATGAGCAATTTTCGCTCTGTGTAATAGCTTGTAAGTTATCCAGAGTTATTGAGTTTTTGCCCGTCAATATGGTCAATCACAAGCCCATCTTTGATTACCCCAAAGAAACATTCGTATATAAATTTATGAGAGAGACATTTCTTCCCCACTTCGGCACCGAACATGAGATAACCGGCATTAGTAACAAAACCGACTGCTTTTTTTTTAGTCGACAGTTTCTGATTACACTATCACGAGATGCTTCATAATTCTTGATGATAGGATGTCTGACAAATTCTTTTTGCTCTGTTTATATATAATATTATTTGTCTAAATTATAATTTGTCTACGCAAATATAGCTATATAATCTTCAGGGTTTCTTATAACTTTATCAGAGTCTTTGACGTTGTCCTTGACAGAGTCAACGTTATTTTTTATTATCACAATATCGTTTTAGTTCTCTATATCTTTTACCATCACAATGCACACACAACTGTGTTTTCCCTCTAACTCCAACACCACACCGTAAACTCGGTTTTGGACCAAGACTCCCTCTTCTTACACTTTGCAAATGTTGTCCGCAGAATTCATTTACACAAGATTTGTTACAAGGAGTTGGAGACCCTATCATCAACCACTTGCATTGGTTCTTTGTTTGAGTCATTGTATATATAATACTTTTTGTTTAACTATTTGCTTAAAATATAATATGGAAGAGTTTGAGAGATTATCTACAATTGAGCCCTGGAAAACTTCGTTTCCTGAATCCAGATTCGATCTTGACAGAAGAACCCCTGACTTGCGGAGGCGAGCTTTGGCTGATCCGAACAATAATCTGATTAATAATATTCGGAATGCTAAAAAGGAATTTCGCGACGATGGGGCATCTCACGTATGGTTGATATTCAAAATTATACGCAATGACAAAGTCATCGACAAAGGTGTCGAAGAAGTCGTCGATGTTACAATGAACGATGAGCGGGCGGAAAAGATTATTAATTATCTCAACGATCAAAGATACTTTTTCAGAATACAGTTTATTGTGCTAGCAGAAACAGATTCCGGTGAGTGGATTATCCGTGACAAACGTGACCTGTCCTTGCTAATGGAAAAACCGCTGTCCTAAGTAAAAGTTCTAAACCAGGAATGTTGACTGGTATTGACAGACCATATTACGCTCGAGCGTATCCTATAACCGCGGTTATTTATGGAATTTATCAGCTAAACGATAACCCCAACATTAATGATCTTGCGCCAATGAATAGTCATCGCTGACTTTGTCAAGGCTAAATTGTGTAGCCGAACGAATAATCCAATATTTTACAAACGCGATGCGTGGAAATGGGTTAACGGATCTACGACGTGAAAAAATAAACAAAATGGCTGAAATAGTTAAGGATACGGGAGCTACAATAAATGATGTCGCCGAGTTAGGAAGTAAATTAAAATTTCCAATAATAATATCGTAACTGAAGAGACTTTATACGAATCAAAGAACAAGTCGAAGGGAGCTCCAATTGAAATTATTGATCATAATGCATACGCGTGGACTAGCGCAGTAACAATATTTCCACGAGATCGAACCGTAAGATTTTACCCAGACTCTGAGGAAATATGTTTGATTTTATTCACGAAACAAGTAAAAACGATCCTTTATCAGTATGCCTATTTAAGAGTTCATATGATGAAAAATATGATCAATTTGTACGACCTAACGGCGAAATATAGCGTAAAGAATCTCTTTATGAAGAAATGAAAAATCTTGCGCAGAACGTTTCAACAGAGAATACTGAACATTTACTAAATAATTGTTTCACCGTTCCGTCAGTTGCTGCTCACTTTGCAAGAGAGAGAAATTCGTGGAAGCCAACACGATTTGAATTTCTCGAAGACGTGAAATTAAGTTGAAGTGAATACGGACACGGTGGATTGTGGAATACTAAGTATGACCGCAACGAAATTATCTCGGTTGATATCGTCGCGTGTTATCCTGGAAGTTTTCTTGGTTACGGAGAATGTTCTGGATATTTTAAAAGATTTGTATATCCACCACACGAGATGACAAGAGTATCAATAAATGGACCATTACCCGATTTTAATCTAACTAGATTCGTCCGTATCGAGTCATTCGAGTATGCTAAATGTCTTCATCCGATCTGTTATGTTTGGTTTGGTAGGCACGCTTCATCAAAATGTTGGGCACCAATAGTTTTATTACGATATATGCTCGATGCAGCGATGTTGATATCGTTGATTGTAAGTGAAGCAATTATATCATACCGTCCTCAGTCCGAAGTTTGGTTACCACCACAGCAGAGTTCTGATGATGAAAACAAAACCGCAAAAGATCTCGGTAGAAGAATACTCGATAAATTTACTCAAGGTGGGGCGTATGGTCGTACACGACGTTATGCACGACTAATCATGGATGATGTTGAATATGATTTTATAATCGCCGATGCAACAAAAGAGAGATATATTTGTAAGTCGAGAAAACTCTTACTTGTCTAACGGAACACGATTAGGTACAATTGTTGGTAATATTGATGGTGAGTCACCTCAGTTAACTCATTTTAAATCCTAATGCTCGCTTATGTTTCTATAAATTTGTTATCGATGATAAATAAATTCCCTACCACTGCAGTCAGAGTTGCAACGAATTCGTTTTATATCGAAAGAAAATATTCAGAATTACTGACACAATTTACAACCACTGATGCATTGTGGGGTGAATGGAGAATAAAACAAGAAATGTTATATAATTATTCTGAATCCGCATATGCTGAAATCAAAGATATTTATTATAAAAATAATCAGATATCAGAATTATCATCTGCAGTGTCTGTGTATGATCCAGTCTCCAGATACAACACGTTCTATCTAAACGGAGCGGAGGGTTCCGGTAAAACATCTCGATAGATCGAAATATTTCGGCAGAGTTCGGATGATATGGTTGTTTTAACACCTACACACAGACTCGCAAGAGAAATGAAACAACGAGGAGTGCAATCATTACTTATCATAGCTTTTTTCGATAGAAGGGAGACACATGGACTCCTGATCGAATGGGAGAGAAATATATTTCAAAGATCATCATTTGGAATGAAGTATGCATATTATCTAAAGATACATTAAAAATGTTTCTCGATTGGCTGTTATTGAAAAATACAGCTGTGATCATGTGCGGCGATCATGGTCAACCACCGCCGTTTGTTGGGCCATCTCCACACGAATGGCTAAATAATTGTGTGGATTATCATGAGATAACTGATGATAATAGATCTCTTGATCCAGAATTAAGGGAGTTTATGAAATTAATCAGACTACAACCGAATAAAATTCAATGTGAAATAATGCGTAAAATAATTTCAGAAACTTCTATGAAAGAGTTTCTGTAAATGTCGAGACCAAATGATTTAATAGTGGCAAGTATAAAGATAGTTCGTGATACACTTCAACAGCGGTTATTTCAGTTGCATAAAGCAAAGTTTTCAAGTCTACGTGTACCATTGTGTTATAATCCAGCTCATACACGACGACAGAATATCGACGTTGAAATACCAGGACAGACTGAGAAACAGAATCTCGTATTATATGATGTTGTCGCAGCTGATGTCAGTGTTGTTGAGGATGCGCTGAGCGTGGATAAGACTACATGGACACTGGGGTACATGATGACAATTCACTCATCACAAGTATTAACCATCATCAGAGTATCAGAACTCGAGTTTGGATTGTCGATGATCGTGTCGAATGGTCAAACTTAGTTTATCTCTTAGTGTCTCGAGTCATAAACATATCTCAGCTGCGGAGAAATGTCATAGACACTACAGAAACCATTGATGATGTCCTCGATAAATGTCGAGGTGACAGTGATATAGTAAGAAAACAATTAGCTGGTTATAAACAATGTGACAAAATAAAACCAACGCGATTTTGATCTAGATGTTGAATTTATCATGATGTTGAGACAACATCATAATACTCATTGTCCGAGCTCTAATACAGTAATGTTGTGGCGATATTCAAATAATGATCCAAGACAATTTACCGTAGATAGAAAAGATAGTAGTCTTCGTCGTACACGCGAAAATGTGATGCTGACCTGTCTTTAATGTAATCGACGTAGGGGTGCTAGTTAAGTAATCGCGATGGTAATTGTGTGTCTACATGAATTACTTGTAATTGTTCGTGTGTAAATCCACGTTGAGGAGCAGTTGGATCTAATCTGTCGATTGCGTGTCTACCCGTGGATCTTGCCACGCTGGAAATTTTATGTGTCGTAATACTCCAGACAGGATCAGTTGCTTTTTTTTACCACCTTCAAGTTCACCGGGTTCATATAAATATCTTACAGTAACATTACCCAGCAGTGGTCGTTTTGAAAAATCATGTCGTTGTACGGGTATATGTATTTTTGTAATTGCACTGATGGGTTTCGTAGCAGTTGTTTGAGTAATTTCATTATTTAATGCAGCTATCACACTTGGTAATCTTGCACCCCACTCGCGAGATCTTTTGTCTTGAATTATTTCCTTCGCCTACTAATATCCAAATAACCGCTCAGCAAGTGTTCGATTAAATCGTTCAACGATTGCCTGAACGCGTTGAACTGCAGTATGTCCTTGTCTGTTTTTTGACGTTATGTTGCTTCATCAACGATGATAATGCGCCCTGAAATTCTTTGCCAGGATCAACTTGTAGCAGTTGTTGCCATCGTAGACCACCACGTCGATAAATTCGTTTAAATGCAGAAACTACTTCAGTTGCTATCTTTGTTGATAGTGGCTCTGCTTCTTTATATCTACTTGCAACATCAACGACAGTTAACGCTTATTTGTATGTTACACCACGTCCTCTAATTTTAATAGTATCATGTGGTAAAAACAAAATATCAGCCTGATAAATTTCATTAGGTACGCTAACATCAAAATGTGCGTACTGAATAATTTTAGGTCGTGGTAGTTAATTTTCCATATTGCCTATCGTGCGAACCATTTATAAGCAGCAACACGTGTAACATTTGCTGTGTCGGCGAGTTGACTAATGGCTGCCCTACCCTTCCAATATCCCCTTGGACTATAATAAATCTACTCCATTATAATAATAATCGGTTGATTAATTACCAGCTCCTAATGCTAGTTTACCCTTCATTGCAGATCTTACTAACCAATTAGCTAATGATTCTTTGAAAGATTTATTTTTTATGGAATTTAGGGCATTAATTAAGTTTACATCTTCGATATGTCGCTGCTGAAGATCTTTACTTTTATATGAGCGTGACACGCTTTATCAATAGCATTTACTGGATAATCACCAGGCCTTGGCTGATCTTGGTTATCAAGTCTGATATCAAGCCTGGTACCAGGACCAAAGCAATTATATCCTGGAAGTGTTTTTCTTTTGAGTACTTAGCACATGGTGTTCCTGGTAACTTGTTAACTGCGCGGCAATACCACCTCCCTTTTTTAAAATACTGTTTCGATTAGAAATAAATTTAAATTTCTTTATACCACATTGTTCACACTTACCTATAACTGCTGATCTGTTATTTTGTGTTGTAATAGTTGTTAGTCCACTTGTGGGGGTACGCGTCCTGCATTTTACACAATATAAATCCATATTATTTATTATATTGCTACAACATGGATGTAACTGATTTTTCGGCAACACGAAAGCAAGAGCCAGTCAGGCATCATCCAGCGCTACCAGATTCTGTCCGAATGATCATAATAGGTCCATCTGGAATGGTAAAACGCAACTGCTGCTTAATTTGATGATGGATCAAATGGGACACGTTGTATTTAGTAGCTCCGTCTGTAGATGATCAGGGATGCTACGATGTACATAAAGACTTTAATGAAAACTCAAAGCTGATGGATGAAAACGGTGATGATGTTATTCAATTTATTACTGATATTAATGAAGCGCCATCTGTAGATGATATTGATGGATTTATTAATAATTTAGTTGTATACGACGATGTAATGCTGGATAACCAATCAAATCCTGCTAGAATATTTTCACGCGGTAGACATAATAACACAGATGTAATTTATGTTACCCAGCGATATACACATATACCAAAAGTGATCAGAGATAACTGCAATATTTTAGCTGTATTTAATGGTGTTCATACGCACACGTTACGAAATATTCATCAGACCTGCTGCAGCGGAGATATGGACATAATTAAGTTCAGAAATATATTTAGTCAGGCTCAGTCAACCCAGCATGGATTTATAGCAATAAACTTACATGACCCACGATTACGTTATCGTATAGGTCTTGATAAAATTTTTGGATAGTAGCAGCAACTAGGGCGCTGTCTCGTCACCCTCAGTCACTGCAGCGATCCTTTTTCTGCGATTTTCAGGAAGGCTTATTTTTGCAATTCGAGGGTGAGTCAGTTTGAGGCTGTTCACCCTCTCTGTTGCTGAGAGGCTACAACAGTGAGCCCTTGGAGAAAGCACATTAAAAAATTTAATCATTGAGTGTTGCTGTGCCGAGAAACACCAAATACGCTCAAATTTAAACTTTTTGTAAGTATTCATCACATTTGGCCACCTTTAGTAACATTCACTGTAAATTATATATAATGCATTTTTTAAAATATGCATTATCTTGATAGGATATTCGTACTTTTGCCTCAGTTACAGACAATATGTCTGAGAACATATGTGATCTTGAAACCGAGCTTGTATTGTCTTTTCCTTTGACTAGCCGTTGCTCTCTGGCCCGACAAGGGGGGGGGGGGCAACTGGGGATAAATCCCCGGTGCCCTGGCCCGTAAGGTGGCCCGGGCCGAACAACTTTTAAATTTTATAAAAGAAAAATTTTGCTTGAACAAGAACTAGGAGAGGGTTTCTTACCCCAGGGCCCTTGATCGCTCTCTACGACCTTGGTTGCTCTTGTTCTTATGAACATCTAAGTGTTATTTTCCTTTCTGAGCACAAGTAGTATGTTTCATAATTAGTTTGAAAGCAATTATGAGACAAAATCTCAAAGTTTATACTTCTGGTTGATGGCTTAAATTGAATATTTGAAAAAATCACAATCTTTACTCTTATAATTATTCACTTCAGACGTCTACTTGGATTAAACATGGTGCTTTAAACTAAAATCATGATCTCATTTTCTACATAAGCACCACTGAGACTTGTTAATTGTTTTGACAAAAAAAACCCAACAAAATAAGGAAGCTAGAATTCCAAGATGTGATAAAAATCCAAATTCACTCTTATCCTACCTCTGAAGCTCTTCTTCTTGGGCATAGTTCTTGTTGTACGTAGACTTGAAGAGTTCCCATTCACTGCTAAGCTCAAGGTTGATTGGTCCAGCAACACTCGGAACAATGAGACCCGCCAATACAAACACATGAAGCATCTGTGGAAATTTCATGAAGTTTATTAAACACTGCTTGTAACTGTCAAATATTGTACTGATTAAGTCAAAGCTTACGGCGCCAATCTTCGTTGCAGCAGATGCTGTCTTGAAAAAGTGCTTTACATATAAATCTACATGAAATAAAAGATCTTTAGCAATATACATTTGAACTCTTGTAAACAGTGTCTACTGTAACCCCGCTTCCTCTACGGAAGTGCTATATATTCTGTAAACAATCTAAAGCGGCTTCCTCTACGGACTATCTACATATTGTGTAAACAATCTCCTTAGTAACACGGCTTCCTCTACGGACTAGATACATATTTTGTAAGCAATCTCCACAGTAACCAGTTTCTTACGCAGACTTGCTATGTATTTTGTAGCTATTGAGGCTGTAGCCCTAATAAAATTCTTCATAATGGTCAATTCTATTAACGGTTAAAATGTTTGGATTTCAGTCACGTCCGGTGTATCGAAAATTTACGATACATGTATATAATTTCTCTGAAAATGCATAAAACCTATTATTTTTTTCTAGATGAAGAATATCAAACATGACAAAATAGAGCGGTAAAGGTCAAATATGGCACTGTAGGTAAATATTCACAATGAGATGTGGTTTTTCACTATTATTGCAGGTGTAAAATATTATGCTTCTCCTAACACAGTTTTCTAATGTCTTCAATAATAAAAAATGTCTCTGAAAATGTAAAGTTATAAAGTTTTAAGTTATATGAAGTCCATCAATCCAATAGCCTTTGCCTAAGGAAAAATGATGCTTTGATACAATGAAACAGTATTTTATCAATTCGCCAAGGCTGTGGTTTGATAGGAATAACTTCTGAAGAAATATTATGTCATTTTAGTGTAAGAATTAAAATATTAATATTATAAACCCTATTCATTATGGTAAACGTACTGAAAAAAAAAGCTCAAAGGAATCCTTCCAAAAGGATCGTGAGAAACACGCATGAACACTTACTGAACAAAATTCGATTCTATCACATTTAAGTTTTTGATTATTAAATGTGTATGTGCTCACCTTGTCAGGTAGGTAATTCCAGTATAGACGACCAGTAAACAGACCGTGTCTATCTCTCAAATATGTTTAAATACAACTGTGCACATGACCGTCACGTTACCTACAATAGATGTGACATCTAGTTGGAGTACTCTCGGCCTTTTCTGTCATTACCAGGAAAAACCTCGTGAATTGCAGTAAAAAACTGAAGATATTCAAACTGGAACAGCCTGCTGTCAGTTACATGCTTTGCGCTGGTCATGTGAAGAGTCCCGTGTTATGTAATGCTATTGCTGATAATCAATTGTACAAATGAAGCTACGTTTTCCCACTTTCGAAATATATCACCTTGTGTAGCAACTTTAAGGTAAATTTTGCCAAGAGTGCAAGGGACAGTTTTTTATGCACACATTTAATGTTGCATACATCTGCCTAATATAACATTTCATTAAAAAAATCAAACACATGAGTGAGGTCATAAAAGCTCCATAGTTTTGGATAGGTATAATAAAGCCAAACATAAGAATATCATTCACTTGACCTGACAAGTCAGTGGAAATTCATAGAATAAAAAGTTGATGACCCCATCCCCAAATTTATACATGCATTGTTCATGTCTGAACGCCATTTTTGAGAACACTCGATGCTCACAGTGCAAACACACGCCATTGTCATGGGTGATAATTTTGAAAAACATTGTGTACTTAATAGCTTGATGCAATTCATAATAGTTGTTGAGGCAGGTTTTGAGATATTTTACTTGCCTTGAATCAGCGTGCCTTCTGCTATAAGTGGCTAGCTATGCTTTTAAGCGACTATTTGGTATTTTACTGGCTACATACAGTGCAGTGACTACATGAGGTGTACATGCCTCACATCAGTTTCAAAAACAACACAAGCCGGAAAAACCAAATTCATCAATATATCCATATCATTAATTATTTCACAATACCTGCTCAAAAAGTCCGACCATAGCCTTAATTTAAGAAATTTGCCAGGGCCCAATTTACGAAACTGTCCCCTGCCACCCAAATCATTTTACCATTATATTTGTCATGTTGGATATAACTCGTTACTAAAGCACGGAATAACGGAACATAACAAAAATGCTAAACAGAAAAGGCCAATTAACAGTGAAAAGAAATGTAGAGGATGACAGGATTGATGGAAGAAATGTCGATGCAAAGTATGAAAGGAGCGACGGAACATACACACAAACTTTCAAAGCAAGGAACAAGCATACATACAAGCAGCAGTCGTTCTGGAATCTATAGCTTCGTTTTCGATCGAAAGATGTGTGCTTTAATATTTATACATGATATATCTGAATTCAGCTTGTGGGATTCTTTATTGGTGTATTGGTTTTACCGGATATTTTGTTCTTACTGTTCTTAAAGTACAGGAGCTTTCCTTGTAATTTTGCAAACTGTAGCTGAACAGTATAGATTTTTTATTTTCTAAGCAAATGATTCAACCGAAATGCAATGTTACGTATTACATTTATGACGACTGACTGCATGTTACAGCTCTTTTTCTTTACTTCTCTCGCAAGCCTTGATTAACTATGTCACTGAAATGCAGTTTGATCTGAATGCATGCACTAAAACGTCTTTAAGAACGTAAATTGGACCCATGTCGTGTGTTTTTATTTGTTTGTTTGTTTTTTGTGGGTTTTTTTTAGTACATACGGACCGGAGACTTTGCTTATCAAGAACCAGGGTAAAGGTAAAGACTAAATGTTGATTCCCTAGCATATGATATCATCGGTATATTAGGACATTTACCTACGTGCTAACTTATCAAACTGCGACCTTCGTTGCCATGTCATGGAAGTCGAAACCAGAACATGGGCAAGAACGAAGCAAAACGAAAACTAAGCACCTTCAGTTTTGGGGCTCTTGATGACTGTGAGTGTGTACAAGGGAAATTTACATTTATTAATGAACAATTTATTTGATGACTTTAATGTAAACAAAGCTAATCAAATTTGCCCCCGTAATACTTTAAATTCCGAAAATCACTCTCTTCTATCAAAAAGTGGCCGAACCCAGGCATGACAGTTTTCTCTTCAACTTTTTGCCAGAGAGAATTTCATCGTGTGTGTATCAGCACGTCCGGTTTCTTTATAAGGGTAGCACAGATTAGCTCTTCAATATGTGTCAATGTAATACCCTTTCATTAATGATGTACATGATCGTAAATATGTTTACACATTGTTCTTTTATGTACGGAACCTTTGATACAGATATCTGGGAATAACGTATATATTTTTCTTAGTGTTTAGAATATAGTTGCAACAAAAACTTGGACGTGACAATATATTGTGCAATTTAAGTGACTGTAGTCATTTAGATGTCTCTCATTAAAGTAAACTGTTTCTTTAATTTATATCTTACTTGCACTAATATTTATTCCCTGCTTCACGATTTATTTTTAGTCATAAACTGGATCGCAGAACTTTGGATTAGCTTTTCAATTTCTAGACTGGCTCGCAAAACATTTGAGATGACTTTTCACTTCCAAGTAATGGGTCGCAAAACTTTGCAAGGACTTTTCACTTCTTAGATGTGGTCGCAAAACCTTGAAATTACTTTTTCGAAGTTTTTATTAAACAAGAAAGTTGTTTTTAAGAAAAAGTATTTAATATGTAATTTACTTGGTTTGCAGGGGCTTTTTAACGTAAGTATCAATAGTGTCATTGCTGATGGCCAAAGTACAGTACCAGACTGGGGAATCATTATTGATAACCTCTTTACAAACTATTCACATTTAGAAATGAACCACATCTCTCGAAACAGGTTATATAACTTGATAACACGTATTCTACAGTTGACTTGAATTTTCATATTTAGTGGTATAATCTGAAAGAGATTGAGCTCATACCCTTGAAGTGGACAACATTATATGGGAAAGATACCCCTTGATGTGGACTGCCTTACATGGGTAACATACCACTTAAAGTGGACTGTCTTGCATGGCACTGATAGCCCTTGATGTGGACTGTCTTACGTGGCTACGGTACCCTTGAAGTAGACTACCTTACATGGGTAACATACCCCTTGAAGTGGACTGCCTTACACGGCTAAGATTGCCTTTAAAGTATTCTGACTTACTTGGCTAAGGTACCTCTTGAAGTGGACTTCATTTCATGGGTAAGATGTGGAGCAGCAGAGAGGGCGAATCCTACTACTTTTATAGGGTTCCAAATGCCGAACTAAGCCCTTTATGGAGGGAGAATCCTACAACTTTTAGAAGCCTCCAAACGCCGAAATAGCGCTTTATGTAAACGCAATTGTCGCCGTCGTTGCTGCGTTTTGTTGTCGGCTCCCTCTCTGCTGCTTGCGATTAAAATTTTTTATTTAACCCGACTCGATACCGTGTCCGAGGATCATGTAGATTTATTGTTATAAATCCGTGCGGGGCTGACTGAGCCTTACTAAATAAATTTCTAAACTTATTTATATCCATATCACCACTGCACCACGTCTGATGTATATTTCGTAACGTATGTGTATCAACTCCATTAAACACCGCAAGAATATTAGTTATCCCTGATCACTTTCGGTATTTGGGTATATCGTTGGGTTACATAAATCACATCTGTGTTTTTGTGCCTGCCGCGTGAAAATATCCTGGCAGGATTTGATTGTTTATCCAACATCATATCGTCGTACACGACTAAATTGTTAATTCTCCCGTCGATATCATCAATACTTGGTGCTTCATCAATGTCAGTGATAAATTCAACAACATCATCACCGTCTTTTAACGATTTTGCACTTTCATTAAACTCTTTTATTACATCATAACAACGCTGATCGTCTACACTCGGTGCTACCAAATACAACTTGTCCCACTTCAGCCACTTCATTATTAAATTAAGTAACAACTGCGTCTTACCACTCCCAGATGGGCCAATTATAATCATACGAACAGAGTTTGGTAGTGCTGCGTGATGCTTAGCTGATTCTCGTTTCCTTGTAGCAGAAAAGTCAGTGATCTCCATTAGAATAATATAATATAAATATGGATTTATATTGTGTCAAATGTAGAGCACGTACTCCAACTGCAGACATAACAACCAGTACAACAAAAAATAATCGACAAGCGCTTACAGGCAAGTGTGAACGATGCGGTACAAAGAAATTTAAATTTATCTCCAGTGGCAAGTCAGCGCTAAAACCAAAGTCGGCGCCAAAACCAAAGCCAAGTAAAAAAAAAGTAGGTGATATTGCCGCCAAGTTAGGAAAATTACCAGGGGCTCCGTGGGCTAAATACCCAGGAGAAAAACATCTCCCAGGATATAATTACTGTGGTCCTGGAACCCGACTTGATATCAGACTTGATGACCAAGATCAACCAAATCCCGGAGAAGAACCAATAAATGCTATCGATAAAGCGTGTCATGCGCATGATGTGGCTTATAAAAGAAAAAATTTACAAGATAGGCATCTCGCGGATGTGAAATTAATTCACGTGCTAAATTCTATTACTGATAAATCTCTCAAAGAAAGGTTAGTCAGTTGGTTAATAAAGTCCGCGATGAAATCTAAGCTTGTATTAGGCGCTGATAATTAATTATAATGGAGTCGATTTATTATTCCCCAAGAGGATATTGGAAAGGTAGCGCAGCAATCGGCAAGCTTGCCAACGCGGCAAAGGTCACACGTGATACCGCTAGGAATTGGTTATCCAAACAGACAATATGGCAAATTTATCTACCGCGTCCTAGAAAAATTAATTTTGCACATTTTGATGTTAGTGTACCAAATGAAGTTCATCAGGCTGATATATTATTTCTGCCACATGATACCGTTCGTCGCAAAATATACAAGTACGCGTTAACTGTAGTTGATTTTGCAAGTAAATACAAAGAAGCAGAACCGTTAACGACTTAAACAGCATCTGAGGTTGCTTCTGCGTTTGAACGAATTTATCAACGAGGTGGTCCGCGATGGCCAAATCTATTGCAAGTTGATCCTGGCAGAGAATTTCAGGATGCAGTATCATCAACGATGAAGCAACATAATGTCACTATCAGTCGAGGACATACTGAAATTCATCGTCATCAGGCAATTGTTGAACGATTTAATCGAACACTTGCTGAGCGGTTATTTGGATATCAATACGCGAAGGAATTCATTCAAGATAAAAGATCTCGCGAATGGGTTGCAAGATTACCAAGCGTGATAACTGCATTAAATAATGAAATAACTCGAACAACCAACATGAAACCTAATAATGCAATTACCAAAAAAATATACCCGTACAACGACGTGATTTTTCAGCACAACCAATACTGGGTGATGTCACTGTAAGATATTTATATGAACCAGGTGAACTTGAAGGTGGTAAAAAAAGAGCGACTGATCCTATATGGAGCATCACCATACACAAGATATCTAACATAACTAGATCTACTGGTAGACCAGCAATCTACAGGCTGGATTCAACTGCTCCTCAACGTGGATTTACACGTGAACAATTACAAGTAATTCCCGAAGACACACAATTACCGCCCAAATCACTTAACTAGCACCACGACGTCGATTACACTCAAGACAGGTCAGCATCACATTTTGTCGTGTATGACCGTGACTGTTATCTTTTCTATCTACGGTGAATTGTCTTGGACTCGAATACTGCCACAACATTATATAATTACAGCTCGCACAGTGATTATTCTGTTGTTGTTTCAGTGTCATGATAAATTCAACATCGAGGTCAAAATCGCGATTATTTTTTTTTGTCACTCTATTTGTAACCGATGAGTTTTTTTCTTATTATATGACTGTTGTTTTCATTATTAATTTCATCAGCGTTTGACTCTTCCAAGACAATTCTCCGCAATTGAGATATTCTTCTGACTCTGGACACAGCCAAGTAAACCAAGTTTGACCACTCGATTCGATCATCAACAATCCAAACAACTGTATCAGAGATAGTCAGTCCTTGAGATGAATGAATAGTCATCGCGTATCCTAGCGTCCACGGGGATTTGTTCATTTTTAGTGCATCTTCAACAACATTAACATCAACTGTGACAATATCATTTAATACTAAATTCTCTTTCCTTGACTCTGTCAAGTTCCTAGGAATATCAACATCTATATTTTGTAACCGCGTATCAGCTGGTCTATAACACAACGGCACTGGCAACATTGGAAACTTCTCCCGTTGCAGTAAAAATAATTTCATCTGAAGTGTGTCTCTGACTATCTTTCTACTTGCCACTATCAAATCGTTTGGTTTCCACGTTTTCCAAAAGTCGCTCATTGAAGTCTCTGAAATTATTTCGCGCATGATTTCACATTGAATTTTATTCGGTTGTAATCTGATTAATGTTTTAAATTCCTTCAACGTTGCATCAAGAGATCTATAATCATCGGACACTTCTTCATAATAATCTACAAAATCTTTTAACCACAAATGCGGAGATGGACCAACAAAAGGTGGTGGCTGACCGTGATCGCCGCACATTATCACAGCAGTATTTTTTGTTAGCAGCCAATCGAGAAATGTTTTTAATATATCTAACGACACTGTGCCTATTTCATCCCAAATTATAATCCGCGGGATATATTTTGTTCCCATTCGATCTGGAGTCCATACACCACCGCTGTATTTGAAAAACTGTGATAAGTACAAGAATTGACTCCTCGTTGTTTCATCTCCCTGGCAAGTCTGTGTGTAGGTGTTAGCACAATCATATCTGAATTTCAAAAAAATTCAATCGCTCGAGTTATCTTACCAGAACCTCCCGAACCGTTCAAATAAACGGTTTTGTGTCTAGTGATTGGATCATTCACAGATGGTGCAGAAGACATTTCTGATAATTCTGATTTGCAATAATTATCTTTGATAGCAAGATCAGCGGATTCACAATGACAATGTAGCATTTCCATTTGTATTCTCCACGAACTCCATGATTCATCGTTGCTTACAGCCAGTGATTCTAAATATCTTTTATTCAAGTAAAATGAATCCGTTGCAACTCTAACTACAGTGTCGGGAAATCGATTTATCATTGATAGCAAATTTATAGAAACACAAGCCAGCATCGAAGATCTTAAATGTGTGTATTGAGGTGATTCTCCATTAATATAACTTACAATTGTGCCCAACCGTGTTTCGTCGGACAAGAAAGCGTCCTCTCGATTACAAAATATATTCCTTGCAGCGGCATCAGCAATTATAAAATTTAATTCAGCATTATCCATAATCAATCGTGAGTGATGTTGTTTATGATCATACGCGCCACCTTGAGTAAATTCACCGATTATTCTTCTGCCAAGATCTTTTGCTGCTTTTTCACTGTTGCGGATTTTAATCTTAAGAACTTTAGGAGCTTCTTTAA
Organism: Sinohyriopsis cumingii; assembly: GCA_028554795.2. Classification (NCBI taxonomy): domain Eukaryota; kingdom Metazoa; phylum Mollusca; class Bivalvia; order Unionida; family Unionidae; genus Sinohyriopsis; species Sinohyriopsis cumingii. The sequence goes on along the minus strand of CM068831.1, from coordinate 37,357,920 downwards.
TAATGAAATCCACGGGAGTATTTGGACTCTCTCGTGCATATTCTTCCATGACTTCATCGAGACTGATACGCTCCAGTGTTGGTAACCAAACCAAAGTCTGCGGTCGATATGATATGATTGCTTCACTGACAGTCAACGATACCAGTATTCGGCTGTCAAGCATATATCGCAATAACACTATTGGTGCCCAACGCTTTTCACTAAAGTGTCTGCCAAACCAAACATAACAGCACGGATGAAGTTTTTCAGCTAGCGCAAACGACGTCACACGAGCAAATCCTGTCAGGGAAAAATCGGGTAAAGGACAGTTTATAGCAACTCGTGTCATCGAGTTCGTGGGATGTCCAAATCTTTTAAAATATTCACTACACTCACCCATCCCAATGAAGCTTCCCGGATAACACGCAACCATATCAACTGATATCATCTCGCTGGTATTATACTTGGTATTCCACAAACCGCCGTGTCCTTACTCGACACAACTCAATTGTATATCTTCGAGAAACTCACTTCGGGTTGGCTTCCATGAATTTCTTTCTCTGGCAGCGTGGGCGACAACACTCGGAACTGTAAAACAATTAGTTAATAACTGTTCAGTGTTTTCTGAATATCTCTGTGCGAGTTTTTTCATTTGTTGTTGCAGAAATTCCGTCCGGTATAATTCACCGTTAGATCTTACAAATTGATCATACACGCCATCTTCGGAACTTTTAAACAACCACATCGACACAGGGTCGTTTTTGCTTATCTGTTTAATAAAATCAAACATATTTCCCGAATAATATTTCACAACACGATCCCGCGGAAATATCGTAACTGCGTTAGTCCAAGCGTGAGCGTTATGATCAATGATATTTATTGGAGCCCCGTTTCGATTATATTTCGATTTGTATAATACTTCCTCTGTTATCGTTGTTATGGTTATGGGAAATCTTGATGCTTTTTCTAGTTCGGCAACATCGTTATTGATGCTCCTGTATCCTTGACTTTTTCAGCCCACGCTGCTATCTTGGAACTTCTTAGATCAGTTAGACCGTTTCCGCTCACCACATTTTTGAAATGTTCCATTACTCGCTCGGCTACACAATTCAGCCTTGACTTTGTCAATCTCATTCGGGTGAGTTTATTGATTTTTGGTTTTTTTATCGGATAGATTCCATAAATGACCGCGGTCACAGGATACGCTCGAGCTTAATATGGTTTATCAATCCCAGTCAACATTCCTGGTTTGGAATCTTTACTTAACAGAACGTTTTTTTCATTAGCAAGGACAGGGTCATTTTTATCACGGATAATCCACGTATCGGAATCTGCTTGCACAATAAATTTTATTCTGAAAAAATATTTCTGACGATGTCGCTGACATTGTTATTTATCTTTTGTCGCTTCAAATCGAAGTACTTTGTACTCTGGGTGTAGTCTTCATACATCTTTGCTATTTGCGCGAATTCGGAATCTGATATTGTTGTATCGTCGAGACTTGATATCAACGACAACAATTTCGAGTAGGCGCTCGTGGCAGCATTGTTTAACTTTTCATACTCGTGCAATTTTGTTAGCGCGCAGGAAGATATTTTTTTCGCGATAATATTAGCAACTCCTGCAATTGTCGTTGATGTTGAAACCGTAATTGTGACCGCGATTGCAGTTGTCACTGGTGTAAGCGCTGATAATAATACCCCCGTAGGTGCAACTATCGTGGATACCGAATACACTATTGTGTCTAGGATGATTACACGCCGCTTGTATTTTTTACTTTTATTGTGCATTCGTTAATATTATTTTTAACTCTGACTGCCACTCGCGTACTTGATCATGTCTGTATTGTTGCGCATCCAGTGTTGTCATTGATGATGACTTATTTTTTAATGCCATTTTATTATTTTACGCAGTAACCAATTGAGGCGTTTCAGCTACAAATTCCAAATACCACCAGTAGGATGTTGCGGTTAATTTCTTGCCGGCGGATTCCAGTGTAAATGTTTCTTCGGTTCCCTTGTTTAATATAATAGTTACAACCCCGGAAAACTTGTCAGTGGAATGTCTCCAGGGATACGTTGTGAAGATTTCAAATTTAGCGGCACTGAACACAGATAGTCTATACACTCCAGTGACTGTTGCTGTATATTTGATAGTGTTGTTTTGTTTAGACCATGTTGCAAATCCAGATGATACTGTGTATACTATGTTGGTAATATGCCCGGCAGTTACTCCAGATGGGATTTTAATCAAACTGGTTTTGTTAACGATCTCAGGAATCCCGCTTACGATATCTTGCTGTGTTTGTTTGATCGTGTCAATGTTGGTCTTGATATCAGAAAGTTTCATGTCGATGACGGGAGGAGTTCCAAAGAACTTATCCGTGGCATCATCGGTTTTTTGAAAGTTTCTTCGAAGTCTTGCAAACGCGTTTACATGAACATCATACTCGGCCCGCAACGTGGTTAGTTTACCGTCAATGGCGCTAGCGCTTGGGTCAACATATTGTTTGTTTGCGACATCTTCCGGGGATGTTGGATCTCTCAAAACCAGTATTTTGTTTCCCTTCATGCTGAGTTCACCTGTCATTGTATCACCGGTCTTTTTTACACGTTCCCCTGCAGCTTTTTGCGTATCATCTCTCAGCGCCACAATTGATATCAGCGAATCTCTGATTTTTCCGCTATCAGTGAACACAGGGATGTTACCCGGAGTGGCTCCAATAACCGTACGAATTATTTCATGCCATTTAATATCACTGGTTTTTAGTTTTCCGTGTCGGTCCTGAAAAATAACAACCTCATCTGGGTCTATCCCAGTTAGACTTAAAAGATTATCGATTTCATCTTTGGTTGCATATTTTGATAAATCTATATCAGCGCGCTTCACTTTTCTGTTAAGAAGAGATCTTCCGTAAATATCAACCATTATTTAATAGGAAACTGTTTAAATCGACCCGTGGTATACTCGTGCACAACTTTGTGAGGTGGTTTGGTTGACGCTGATATCGCATCAGAGACATTTAATACTTCACGACCACATATCGGAGGATCGGTCAGTGTTTGTGTTGGCAGCGTTGAGTACCAAACTTTTGTCTTTGACCCTGACAAAGTCAGGGGGATGTCTTTTGTATATTTTAGAAATTCAACTGGCGGTGCTAACCCATACGAATCAAAATAGATAATTCCACGTGGATCGATCGCGTAAGCAACCCAATGAGTTCCTTTACCGTTACTGTTATCAAGATTAATAATTCCGGTATCTGGATTATTCGGTTGTTGTGGCAGCTGATCTCTAATAAAGACGCCTCTAAAAAATTTTATATTTAATTGTCTAACAGCATCGAGTAAATCAAAATTTGACATCGGTGTGATATCTAGAACCGTTTTGGGTACCATGAGGGTGGAGTTCCTGGAAGTCTTAGCCCGCGTACTTTTTTTGTATCCTTTTCCAGTGGCTTTCTTTAGTGCCATTCCAGCAGCGGTTCCAACAGCTCCTAACGCGGCTGCTTTTGCGACTGCGGGAGCAGCAGCAGCTATCAGTGCTGGTATTGCTGCTAGAGGAGGAAAGATACCGCCGGTTTTAACCATATTCTTGACCGCTGCTGGAGAAAAATCAAGTCGAACTCCAGTTTTTGCTTGTTTTGCATTATTGAAATGGTTAAGTTGTGTTTTAGTCAGCGATAGCTTGTTTGGACCGCCAGTAATCTGATCATTTTTTAGTGTTATCGTTGTCCCACATGTGCTCGCGTTTTTTGATTGTAATTTCTTAGCCTGACCAGGAGTCAGAGTGACATTAACGTGACTGTATGACATTTATTTAATATGAGATTGATCTAATTGTCTACATGTTTTCGGAAAACTACATGTTTTCTACTGGCGCATCAACGATTCTCATTCGACCACTAATGCCTTCAAGCAACATTGCTTTATCGCTGAGAATGACCGCGATTGCTCTGTAGGGACCGTTAACACCTGCCGCACCAACAGGATCGGGAACTGGTAGGGTGCCGACACGAGCTCGGAAGTGAATATCAACAACAGACTGCTTGGATAAATCAAGATGCTCCAGCGAAAAGTAATAAATCGGATACAAATTTGTAAAATCAAACTGCGATATTTGCGTCCCAGTATCTATATTTGTGTTACGTGACAAGAATGTCAGCCAGCGATGATATGCGCGCGCCACATGATTATTTGCAAAACGTAATGATATATCTTCGGATGGTTCTTGTTGGCAGTTTATTCTCAACGAAACCTCAGTAACGTCAAGTTTGTCAAATATCACATGAGACTTTTTTGATTACCCGTCCGACTAACATCCTGCAGCACAATAAAAATATGTCGTGGTGCAGAAACTCCTTGTTGTGATGCTATATGCCAAGTAAACACATCCCTGACTTGACTCTGGATGGCGTCCGTGGTTACTGTAAGCCACGATAGCAATGATTTACCGCCTTGATTCATAAAAGAGAGCAGTCGGGTTCTTCTGTGACCGATGGAGTTAATACCGGCATCCACAATGAGAGTTTTGTTATGTTTACTTTACCAGCAAGAGCAGCATCAGCAGCAGGATCATTATTAACAACACCAGCTCCTCGCCAGATCGCATCATTGTCGTCGGCTTTTCTTTGAAGCACAACTGTGGGTTTAGCTCCAAAAATGATCCTTCTAACATCCCTGCAAAATCCGAAGATGTGAGAGAGTGGAATCGCGTACGAAAAATTTCTAGTATCTCCTGACAGCATTGCTCGGCGTGTTGCAAATCCCAAGTTGTGAGTCGCGCTAATACCTTTTATAACGTCAAATACATCAGCTGGTCTAGCTTCGTATTCAGGACCAGCTGGCTGTGGATCAGATGCAGTATTTCGTGGTGTTCGTAAATTAATATACTGAATATGATCGGCGTTGTCGGTAATATCTTTGGCAAACATCACTGATGGACCAGATGATCTTGTAATGTCGTCAGAATATCTCGCTAGACCAATTATTGTTGTAGCAACATCGACATCATTCTGAATCGATTCGATATTTTTTCCATCAATCATATATGTGGCGCTGCTAAACAATGCCATAATTCCGTTGTTAACAAAACCATCTCGGACATTGGGATCGTAGTTATTACCATCCGCCTTTATAAGATTGCCTTCTACTTCAATAAACGCCTCAGATGGCAGAAAATATCTACTTGTATCGTGAACTTGAAGTTCAATACGCCCTCGCTGATTTGGCTCTCGTGCATCGTAGGAATAAATTGATAATCACTCACTGATCTATCTCTAGGAACCGGCGCATCTATATCAAATGCTATATCGGATATGGATTTGAACATTTTATACTATTGCGTGCAATTTCAAATGGATGACAGTCCGCTTCCTGCTATTAAATTTGCTGTGATATTTCTTTGCGCGTCAGATTCCAGCGCCGCTAGTTTTTGATTTGCAGCCTGATTTATTATTTTACTGACCTCCGCCGGCATGGTTTCGGTACTTGATAATTTTACCGGTTTGCGTTTCATTAGTCGCGCTAATCTTTCTTTGATTGCTGAGAGTGCTTTGCCAGCAGCGCCAACAATTGCACTAGGAGCTTTTTCACCAACAACATTAATGGCTTTCATTGATAATTGTTTTGCAAGAGGGCCCAATTTTGGTGCTAACCCCGCAAATAATTTTTGAGTTACATCGCCAAGTCCATCTCCGTAGGTTGCGTTATAAATTGGTAATCGTGAGTTTACTGCTCTAACCTGCAAGGGTGTGTAGTGACTGTTGTACATAACCATATTATGTTATTTGTTGTCATGTATCTAATCGTTGTGACTTTAGTCACTATCAACAAGTTCATCAACAAATTCTTGATACACGTGAGCATCCATAATACCACCCTGAAATAATCGCCGACAAATATCAGCGGCTTCATTAATTATTTCCGGTGAGTTGTTTCCAGCACGTCTTCCTCCTTTGAGAACTTCTAACCGCGACACATCATTGAAAATATTATCAGGACAAGTAAAACCACTGCCTGATTTATAGTTGTTTACATCCTCTACAAATTGTAGATAACCGGGAGTTTTTCTTTCTGGGTATATTGATGCTGGTAAATCTGTAGAAGCAAGATATAATATATCAACCCAAGAATCAAGAGGTATCTTATCAGCATACTCAGGGGCTAGATAATCTTTGGCATAACCACGTGCAGCTACTTCGACTAATTTGTCACGCTTATTAATAAGTTTAAGAGCGCCACTAGTAAAAAAACTCGCGTGCAGAAATTTGTTTAAGTGATTCTGGCAGAGTTGGGGCAATGGGGGAAGTCAGAGACGGAGGTGATACTTGTTGTGGGGCCGTATGTTTTGTAGACAAAGGTGGAGAAGCCAAAGGAGACAGTAGTTGTGGGCCCGGATATGAGAAAGCCGAAGGTGAAGTCGGTGACGGAAGATCAGCTACGTCTACGTGTGGTACTATAATTCCTTCTGGTGCTTTTTTCCTTCCTCGTCGTTTTTTCTCTGTCTGTTGCAACGGCGGAGGAAGTGAAAGGTCCTCCTGCAACGGCGAAGGGTCTTGTTGAAGTTTCTTTTTTGTTGTTGTTTTTTTTCTTGTTGTCGCTGTTTTTGTATTATTTTTTGCTGTTCTCGTGTTATTTTTTGCTGTTCCCGTTTTTTCTACAGTTGCTGCTGACGCGCCATTTTTTCTTGTTTTTGCTGTTCTCGCTGTTCTTCATTATAGTCTCCCATTCCACGAGCAAAAAATGGATAACCAACATCTTCTCTATCTATAGTATAGTCATCTGTAGCTATTTTATACAACCAATCACCCCAAGTATCTTTCTTTACACCTTTAACATACCCGGGTTTTAAAACTTGATCTTTGCGTTGATAACTTTCGGCAGCAAACTCACCAAAATCATACCTACTGTGGGCATCTGTCAATTCAAGTTCCTTAATTTTTTTTATACCCTATTCAGTAAATCTTGCTTTGAGATCAATCATTTTTTTTTCTACCAGGGTGCATAGCAGATTCTTCACTTAATACTTGAATAAGACTTTTTCCTTCTTCTGGTCCCCTAATAGCAGTTAAAACTTTTTCAGTAACTGCAGTGACAGGTTTAAATAACTCTTTTGCCTCAGCTGCGTACTCAACTTGTGCTTGTTGTTGTAATTGCACATCCTTTTTAAACTTTTCCTTCACAGGGATATATTTTTTAAGTGCTTCTTCTCGCTCCCTGGCTAGTCTAGCTGTGTAAGATTCTGAGTGTACCATTATTTGGTATAAGTAATTTTCAATTTATTTCCTCGGTTGGGTTTTCACGGAAGCAGCAGAGAGGGCGCCGACAACAAAACGCAGCAACGACGGCGACAACTGCGTTTACATAAAGCATCATTTCGGTGTTTGGAGGCTTCTAAACGTTGTAGGATTCACCCTCCATAAAGGGCTTAGTTCGGCATTTGGAACCCTATCAAAGTTGTAGGATTCGTCCTCTCTGCTGCTTGTGGACTGCCTTACATGGCTAATGTACCCCTTAAAGTGGACTGCCTTACATGACTAAGATATCCCTTGATGTGGACTGCCTTACATGGCTAAAGTACCCCTTACAGTGGATTGCCTTACATGGGTAAGATACCCATTGAAGTGGACTACCTTACATGACTAAGATACCCCTTGAAGTGGACTGCCTTACATGGCTAAGATTGCCCTTGAAGTGGACTACCTTACATGACTAAGATACCCCTTGAAGTGGACTGTCTTACATGGCTAAGATTGCCCTTGAAGTGGACTACCTTACATGACTATGATACCCCTTGAAGTGGACTGCCTTACATGGATAAGATTGCCCTTGAAGTGGACTACCTTGCATGACTAAGACACCCCCTTGAAGTGGACTGCCTTACATGGCTTAGATTGCTCTTGAAGTGGACTACCTTACATGACTAAGATACCCCTTGAAGTGGAATGCCTTACATGGCTAAGATTGCCCTTGAAGTGGACTACCGTACATGGGTAAGATACCCCTTGAAGTGGACTGCCTTACATGGCTAAGATTGCCCTTGAAGTGGACCACCTTGCATGACTAAGACACCCCCTTGAAGTGGACTGCCTTACATGGCTTAGATTGCCCTTGAAGTGGACTACCTTACATGACTAAGATACCCCCTTGAAGTGGACTGCCTTACATGGCTAAGATTGCCCTTGAAGTGGACTACCTTACATGACTAAGATACCCCTTGAAGTGGACTGCCTTACATGGCTAAGATTGCTCTTGAAGTGGACTACCTTACATGACCAAGGTACCCCTTGAAGTGGACTGCCTTACATGGCTAAGATTGCCCTTGAAGTGGACTACCTTACATGACTAAGATACCCCTTGAAGTGGACATCCTTACATGGCTAAGATTGCCCAATAAGTGGACTACCGTACACGGGTAAGATAACGCGCCTACAAAATAGATCTTAAAGTCAAACTTAGTCTGACATTTTGGCTTAGTCTACCTTGATATTAAAAAAACTATAAAAAAATTAATAAGTTTCGAATGATAGTACAGGAATTAGTATCGTTTTTTAATGATAGTAATATCAACGTTATAGAACTGTCTCATTTATTCAGAATGATAAACGTAAGCTAATATAATGTCAATTCTAACGTTTGTAAAAACAACAACCACAACTAGACAATTTCTTGGTAAGTAACCTTTCTTATATGCTCACTAGATTATATACCTGGAATGGGAAAATGCAAATCACCTTACATGTTTTAATAATTTGCATTGTCACTGTTAAATTCAGAGACTGGAAAATTAAAATGAATCATACTGATCTGTAAACGTTTATTATCTGTATAAAAGGATACGTACAAAAATAAATTTATCGCAGAACCGAGCTTTTCATATCATGTTTGCACATGCACTCAGACAGATCGAGAAACAAATGTAGTTCTCCGTTGAACAAAAGTTATACCATCGACACAATAATACATCTTACAAAATAGACCGAATGGCCTTCTTGAGTGAACAATTTTAAACTGTGGGGAAACTAGATTTAGTGGCGATGCCTTACATGTTGTGTTTGTTTCTGGCCATCATGATGTAACCTTGCATACCCCAACTTGTACCCCAGCTGCAAAATAAATAAATAAATATTTACATAAATAAGTCAATTTGTTATGAAGTACATGCCTATGTATGTATGTATGTATGTATGTATGTATGTATGTATGTATGTATGTAGTTCGAGCGCGTGTGTGTGTGTGTGTGTGTGTGTTCACATGCTTATTCTATTGCGGCCAGTTGTGCAGTGTCATCAAATAAAACACTTCACAAATCTTAATATGATTGAGGCTTGTTTTGAACAATGTATAACTTTACGGGCAATGGTTTAAAATACAATTTTAAATAGTACATACGTCTTATTTATTTTTAAAGCATTTCAACAAATCAACACCAATTATATCACATGACACCGACACCGAGATAACAGATTGTGGTAATTAATGAAGACACGATTCTGACGCTAGCCTATAGCCACGTTATTCGTAGGCTTTTAGTTTTACGTTCAAACAGATTGCTAAGCGTGTAGTAAAATGACTCGAATAATATACAAGACGAAAGTCATTTTTTAAACCGAAATAAGATGATTATAAAACTTAATTTACATTATCTTTGTTCTTTACAAAAAGGCACGCGCGGACAGGTAGAATTGCAAGTTTTTGCCAAACGTTTCCAATAGCTCAGGAAAACAAATAAAGGAAACGAAACAAGCAATCAACACAAATATGCATATGTACAAATGGATCGACGATCATACAGGCAAAAAGTAGAAAAGGCAGGACAATAAAAGGCCACAAGAAGGCAACACATAATTCGGACTGACCTGTTCTTAACCAGCCAATAGTCCTGACCCCCCTGAGTTCCGTATCCTACAGCTAGGACTCCGTGGTCCAAAGCATGAGGGTTACACTGTGGCTCATTGTAGACTCCACGCTTGTACAGCTGGAAAGAAGTATGGCTGGCGTCTATGGCAACTGAGATGGGACCTACCGATGCTACGGCCTTCTGAAGGTCAGTTCGCTCCCGCCTTGAATGTCCTTACAACTATTTTCGGTGGCGCCAACATACGCCTTATTGAACTTGCACTTTAGAGTCTGAAAGATAAAATTATATATACTCAAGGCTACGCTACTCAATATCCACCGACCTTTTGATACAAGGTGCATATTTTGGGTCTAATCGTACCCTCTTACTATTAAGTAATATTTTCTCAGAGCTGCCCACCACCGTCCCCATCGGGCATCTGTCAATGTATTCGATATTTATTAGGCGTGTGTGTGTGAGTGTGTGTGTGTGTGTGTGTGTGTGTGATTTAGATTCTTGAGGCAGCTATATGAATTTTTCAGTCATATCGCTTCGACGTCTGCAGTGTGGCAGTTTATAACGATGTAACGTGTTCCAACCACTGGGAAGTCATACCAAAGACATCAAAATAGTACTAGCAGCTGCCTCGCTTGGCGATTACCATTAAGAGGTTAGTTAGACTGGTCGGTCTGGTGTCAGGATAATGTGATTGGGTGGGACATGATGCTAGATGTGTGCGGCATGATGCCCCAGTGCTAGACATAACTAAAACTGCAGATATCGATATAACTCAAATTGTTAAAGCTACAAATTGTTAAAGTTTCTTTAAAAGCACACACACACACACACACACACACACACACACACACACACACGCCGTCTCTTGTTTCATCTTTTATTAAGAAAATGCCAAAAATGATCAAACTCAAAAAAGTATTTTTGAACATGCGTATATTTTTACTTCATGGTAGTCATTTTTGGAGTACTATAATCACACAAGGTTTCCTTGCAACATTACATTTTCAATTCCCTGCACATCCCATTCAGAACCTTAATATTGTCGACTCATTTTTACATATATAATTGACCAATTACCAGCCGTATTTACTTATGAAATTTACTTAATTACCAACCGTTTATATTTACGCAATTTAGTCAATAACCAACAGTGTTTACTTACATAATTTAACCAATAAATTACCAACCGTGTTAACTTAAGTAATTTAGCCAGCCAAATACCAAACATGTTGACTTACGTGCTTTATCTAATTTTTTACCGTATCTATTTACGAAAGTTAGGCACTAACCAACCAGATTTAGCTAATAACTAACTATATTTACCAACGTTTTTCTTCAAAGGATAGGTGATATATCAAGAATTTGAGTTCGGAAATACACAGGTGCGAGAGACAGACAGACAGACAGAGAGAGTACCTGAGCTTTGTATGGATATGATGCTTCAGTGTCGATGCCTTCATTTTTGATGACGTATTCAAAGGCCTGGTCTATCCAGCCTCCTTGGCATCCCAAATTAACTGGTCATAAAAATGTATCATATGCACTAAGAACGGATTGCAATGCTTCATTTTTATTAGCACTTTCAAACCGTTCAAGATCATCACGTACTTGACAAAAATGTCAGTTTATATGGCGATTTAGATAGAGAAAAAAAAGTAATTGTTCTGAAAGTAAAATCTATATAACTAGCGCTAATGCCGGGTTAAGGGTTGGGGTGGGTGGTTCCGTGGGCACAAGTGGCAGATGCTCCTCACCGCCACCCCCACAGTCATGGGACACCCTTGTCTGCCGTGGATAAAATTACATGTGTTTAAAAAAACCATATTTAGGTCTAACCCGACTAATATTGAGAAATAATAATTCCACGCATTTAAAAGACAATTTAACGATTGCTTTCGGTGTGTATTTGAAGATCTATAAGGCCTCCTTCATACCCCCTTCCTCCTCCCCCTCCCGAAGCCTTCCTCCGGCCCCGAACTAACCTAAATATTATATTAAAAAAGAAGAAAATAAAAATAAAGAATTAAGCCACTTTCCATGCATCCCGCATATCAGGCTAATAGCTCAAAATTGGAGTTGTCGCCACTATGGTGAAAGTTAACTTACACCCCTAGTTGTTGCTGAGACATGTGTAATCATAAATGTTATAAATATACGTATGCATGTATACGTGTATCTGTCTGTCTGTTTGTCTGTCTACATATCTGAGTTATTATTATATGCCTACAAAATGACTGTAAAATAAAGTACTTTCTTTCCCTGAGCAGTCTACAAGATTTTGTTCCGAAAGGGACACCAGCTGTTTAGTCTTATTGAAATGCTGTCCCTCGAGGGATCCAGTTGCTGAAAAGGCCCAACAGGATCCACACTGGCCCTGCTGAGGTACGAAAAAGAAATCATGTTATCATTCAGTCTCTCAACGCATTACATTAGCATCCAGAGCCACTGAATAAGACATAAAATATTCCTTACTGAATAACATTCTAAGCCTATCGCTCGTATAATGTAAGCTAATGAAATTCCACTAAAGAGGAAAATTCCCACCATTGATATAGTGTATGCTTTCAGCTATTGCATAATGCCATAAAGCCCTAATACCTCCGTTACGTGCAAAAAGTCGTATATGCCAAATTATCTGAATAATACTGAACGATATTGGTCTTAAACATCATTGGGTTACGTTCAAACCAGATAATATCAACGTTTCATCACATTGAGCCATTTAATTTCTCCCTCGAACTGTAAAACCTGACCATTTTTCACATGTGTATGAATTAATCCTTTGTTGTTAAGCGACCTCCACGGATCAAACGATTTAAGTTGAAAGTTGGAACACAAGATTTTATGACGTCATCGTTTTAAACCTAAGAAGTTAACACCACGTTATGTTGGATACGGTAAATGATCCTTATGTGATATGCAATTTTCATCTTGCGTTTGGTATGATGCATTTATGTGGATTTTTTTCTTTAAAGGCACAAATGACGTACATTAGTTTTAACAGATCCATGTTGTATGCTTCCAAGTTACTATGGAAATCCGCAGCAGATTGGTTTGTCTTCATCCCAAGTTCGCTCTTCCAAGTATTCCAATTCTCTAGCTGATAGCAAATAATTAGCCGAGTCTTACTTTTATCTAATACACCCTTTTTCTTCTCAGATCCGCTTTAAATAAAGCGGTCCTGCCTCTCTTCATTTCCTATCGGATCAATTTGTCTGCCACGTGCGAATGTTGTTCTTATTATTTTATTAGTCAACAACAGAATTTGTCGAATTTCTCATTCACTACGTTTGAAGCACTCAGAAGAAAGAACGGAATTACGAGCGACTTCGGTGACTGAATTAAGAGGTGGCACACCTTAATTCTAAACTGAATATTTTAACGTCGTTTAAACTTAACATCTTGATTATTTCAAAGAATAGTTTGTCAGATAGCTTTGTTACCCAATAATTTTCTTCCTTTCAAAATTTAGTCAGATTGGGAGAATGGTGAAATTTATGACAACCGGCTGCACTGGGGCAGCCGACCTCGGGTGATCCAGACGAATAGAATCCGCTATCATTGGATTAAAAAGATCGACGATCTACTGACTGAGCTTACGATGCTCCAATCTTGTCATCAGGAACGGCCGGTATCGAACTGTATGCGTAGCTTGCAAAGCTTGGGAAATCAATAAGTCAAATTTGGAGGACAGTTAAACCCGTGACTAATACTATGAATGTGTACAATATTACATTTCTCAGTTTCTTTATATTACATGAGAAAGTCATATAAAACCAATTCTATTTCAAGATTTTCGCTTGCAGTCAGTTTTACCCTTAATAGTATTAAGCAACTGATTAATTCTGACTATCCAGGAATATATATCAGCAAAGCAGAACAATCTTCACTCAACATATGCAAATAGCTTCCGATGGAAAATAAAACGTCAACAATATTAATTGATGGTTTTCCTTCAGAATTTATATAAACTGAAACACGTTTAACACACGTTTCGTTTCTCACTTTCCCATGCATCCTCTTTTTCTCCTTCCTGTCTGAACTAAATGATTTGTACATAAAAATGGTTTTCAACCCTTTAAGAAATTTCATCTGAATGACTTACAGTATCATTATTAACTTTAAATTATCATAAGTAATTCATTATTATTTGCTATGGTGGAGGGAATTATCAATTTGTTGTGGGCGGAATAACAGGCTTGGCGATGAGAATTTGCTGGTTTTATCTGATTGCTTAAAATTAAATTCTATTCCATTATTCATTATTGCCACGTGACATACTGAGACTAATTGCTCAACTTAATCAACTTTTGACCTGCTTACGTAATATTAACAGTCAGATATGAATACATGTACATGCAAAGAAGTAAAAATCCCAGCGTAGTCGGAATAAAGCACATTTACAATAAAAGAAAGGTCAGCAACGCAAATACAATATTTGGACTCATATGTAACGCATTTATATACGAGTACAAACGTTTCTTTATTGTATGAATCTTTAATGAAGTCAGACTAGCAGTATGTCATTATTAAATCGGATCCCTATCTGAATGAATGTACAAAAGAGAGCAAGGAAGAATGATACGTAATCCAAGTATTCTGCTACGTCACGAAAAGCACCGCATTCTAGACCTTCCTAGTGTGTAATGTAGGAAATGAGCAGACGTGATTTACGCTATTGATTGATACTGATGAGGTCAATAAATGTACATTCAACGCCATATCAGCATGCGATAGTACAGAAGGTGATACATTGAAACTCTTAAACGTGTGTCAGTAAACACACATGGAGTAGTGGAATCCTGGATTAGTTTCTCTAATCATTTGATACATGCAGCTTGTGTTAATGCTTTTACAGAAAGGCTTAATAACTTCAGGTCAGGTCACACCGAAAAAAGGTAATGCCTTTCGCAATCAGATACAATGAAAACACTTTAAAATATCGTCTTATGATTAGACCGGAATAACATGATATAAAGTAGTATACACTTTACTTGTATCTCGACAATCACTGTATTCGACGTTAAAATCAACGTTAATCTATCAATTCTATGTAAGAAATCACCTGTTTCTTAACTGGCGTGACGTAACCCTTCGTTCTCCAATCGACCGTTGCAGGAAGGTCAGATAACTCTAAGTTACTCGGGAATGTAAACTTTCCACAAGTTTTCTTGGTTGAGTCGTACTTGTATCCATTCATTGTGCTGACAAACTCCTCGCTAGTCTGAATATGATTCATGACAGAGGTTATATGGCATTAATAATAATAATAATAATTAATAATAATAATAAGAAGAAGAAGAAGAAGAAGAAGATGAATAATAATAATAATAATAATAATAATACTAAAATGCATGTTTAGAAGGCAATGATACTAACTTGCAGTTTCACAATCACAAATAACCCAATAATTACGTTCATTAGAGTTTTTATTCTGAGGTTATAAATGTACAAAATATTTCAAAGGTAGATTGAGATAGCTAAATTTGCATAGTTTTGCAATTTCGCTCACACTCTATACAACCCCTCCTGGTGAACAGTGTGAGAGAAAGGAACTTAAAAACGAGCTATTCTTGAAACATAGGGCTGAAGCTATGTCGCATCGACTGCTTTTATTTCAGCGGTGTACCATACCAGATGATTCTTTCATTATTAAGTTTTGTTACTTTAATTAAGCTTTTATTGCCTTTTACACCTGATCCCTTCCAGATGCCCAAGACGAGGAATCCAAGTAACACCCATCGGGCATATAATTATCATATTGACAACTAAGAACCAAATTTAAAGAGCTTAGTCGGAGACAGAGATAATGAGGACGGAATTTAAGACATTCTCGATATTCCGAAGCGTAAAGACAACACGATGGTTTCATATTGAACTAGAAATAATACATTACCATGACAATAACTTTGAGAAGAAGACCGGCATAAATTATCGTCAATCGTCAAATCTGTTAACTTAGTGTACTAAGGAAAGATTATAACCACACACACACACACACACACACACACACACAACTGACCATATCGGCGTATTCGTTAATTCCGAGCCAGTAAGAGTGCACGCCATGGTCCGCCTCCAGGTTATGCTGCTGGACACGCTTTAGGTTCTCTTCCCAAATAAAGCGCCTAAAGACACAGCAAAACTGTTGTCAAGAATTTAAACATTATTTAGTATTTGGCAACGTAAACGTCCTATTTGTAACATTCAATTGAAAGTAAAGACTGCCTCATTAGAGTTAGTTACTTCAGACCCTCCCACTCCCTCTGTTTCAAGTGACATTGATATAAGTCATCGAAATTCAAATAAAAATGTCTTTTTTTAACTTTGTTGCTAGAATCATGTTATAAAACATGAAAGGCGGGTCACTGTAACTTAAATGGATATAATGCATTAGAACATAAACGATAGGCCATTGTAACTTACTATAAATGGATATATAATTGTTCCTCAGTTCCCATGATTGTTCAGTCGAAAGCGTCATTGAAAGTTAGCTAAATGTAATATCTTTAACGTTCTTGGTGGAAAATGAAAATAGGTCATTCTGACCTTGTCATGCTAAAAGTATATTACTCACGGAGAGAAATCCTCGAGGTAAATGCAGAAGAAGATGTTTTCTGAATGTAAAAAGCGATCGTTTATGAACGAGGAGTTAAGTGCTAATAGTTCAGTTCAGTAGCCTGGAATGTAGTTCCAGTCTATTTTTAGAACAGTTTTTCCTCTCTCATTTTGGTGGTGATAGAAGAGGTTTTTATGCAATTTTGCTAGGGACTTAAAGGTAATTGTTTTTTTCTTCATAATGTGAGCTCAAGGCGTTTTTGTCTGTGTGTATTTCGGCGACAGTGCACAGTGAGTAATAAGGCCTTGGTGATGATCTGGAAGTAAAATCTGTGCTCTGTTTACATGCTGCTCTGTTGACAGTCCATCATCTCAAAAAAAGAGCAGGTCAACCTTTGACAAGAACTTCACCGTGAAGTCATCTTTGAAAGTATTTTAAATTAACATATGATTTGCATTGATTGTCACCCTGTGGAAAGGCCAGTACTGAGAAACAAATGTAGAGAACATATAGTAAAATTAATTATATTCAATGTCATGTCAGTGCAGTATTGGAGTAAAGTTTAAATTGGTATAAAATCTTTATTATTAATGACAGACACAAGAAATTTGAATACGTTATGTATATTGACTTTGAAAATATAAGAATGAAATTAAAAGTAAAAAATTGATTTTATTTTAAAAATTTAATAAAATTATAAAAGAATTACAAAACTAAAACATTCCCCCCAAAATGCACATATATAATATTTTTTGGAATGATATCAAATGTTATCAGAATTTATATATTCCTACACCAAGCTCCAATGTTGGATATTTGTCATATTTTGTCAGAGAAAATATCTTTGTAAGTCAAAATGAGACCTTCATTTAAAATACACGAAGACAAAATTATATTTTGTATTGGCCATTCAGACTATTTATTAGGGGTCCAAGCAGTTAATTTATGAGTTTATGATGGGGTCACTTCCTGAGTAACACATCTGCTTGTATAGCTTCAGCAATTGTTTATAAACATAGTTATAAGGTACTTAGTGTAAGGACAGAGATGAAAACTTTATACTAGAACCTATTCAAGTTCTCTACTAAATCATTTTAAACTGTCTGATAATGAAATACAGGTCAAAGGGATAAAAATATGCTTTCCCCAGGTATATTTACCCTTGGATGTAAGAAAACAGCAAAATCATGTAAATTGAACACAAAATGCATTCCATTTTATTGTTCAGTTTGGTTAATATATTGCTTGGTTTAGTGCGGCATTGTGGCCTATATGATGTTACGTGAATTCTAATGATCCATCTTGCTTTATGCATTATTAATTACTAATAATATTTCTTAACTGACACTCTAAAGATTACATAATAAATATTCAAACAGATTATTTGAATTTAACTTTGTACAACTGATCTTATCATGGTTACATACCCCACATGAACAAATATCCATGCACTTTAGAATGTTTGGGATCGAAAGTTCACATTCAGTACATCATATAGGCTGACATTGTACCTATAGTGAATCTGTAAGGCACATTTATGGCTGTGTGCACTGAAAATATCCCAAAATGTTATTTGCATCATGAATATGCCTATGTATTGTAACATATTTCAATTTAGTACTTTGACAGAGTACGGTATTGAAACATCAGCTGATATCTGATTCCATTGAATCAACGAGCTTAATAATTGGTAACCAACACTCTTAAAAGTACACTATAAATGTTCAAACAGATCATCTGAATTATTTTGCACATTTGATCTTAACAAGTACATTGTATATGTCCCACATATGCAAATTTCCATCCTTGTTTACAAGTTTTGGGGATCAGAATTTCACATTCAGTTGATGATATAGGATTAATTGGTACCTATAGTTGATCTGTGTGACCACATTTGGCTGTATTCACTTGCAATATCCAAATTTTTATTTCCTTCATGAATACGATTGCTTATAGTAATAAATTCTAATTTAGTACATTGTCACTTGACTTACCTGTATACTGGTATGTACTAATGTTTGCACCAACGATCAAACCTCACAGCCCCAACATTGACTTAAATTTTATGATACATAGTCTGTCTACCTGATTAGTTATTTAACCTGTAAATGGCTAAATATGCTTCTAGAAACCGCATATATTTTTAGGATGAATTTATCACTTTAATACATGGCCATTGCTTCACATTTCTGAGTGTCACTCTGTCAAGTTTAATATTTTCCCCATGCTTGCAACCTTAATTTTATTTTGAAATCACCATATGTAACACATTTTAATTTCATTTACCTAGATCTTATTGTTTTCTAGAATTAAGTGAAACATATTGTATGTTTTCAGGTCTAGCCTGGTATATGGAACAAAGTGTTAGAGTTGGATCAGCTTGGAAGCTCTCCAGTAGTCTGGTGGTGATAGCAAGGTTTCATAAGTGCGTGTACATTATAATGCCATAAGTGACCGAGATAGTTCACATCAGCACACTGATATATAGCACCTCAAAGACATGGCTTAGGTCTTCACGAGATAGATCAGCACCATTTTTCAGTAAGGTAGAGCCTCCCTAGAAGCTAATTTCCTATCCCATTGTCAGTTTTTGTAGTTATCGACATTGTAATGGAATGCATTTTTGCTATAAAACATTAGAACTTTAAATCTGAATGTGCTATTAGTTATGGAAACAACTGCCTAAGTACTTGACACAATAAATGTGAACCATAACACCTGTTATTATTTATTTAGTGTGTACACCTATATGCATCTGGACAAGCATATTGCGGATTACTGCCAAAATCACTATGAGCTATGTTGCTTCACTACCCCGGGGGAAAATGTTATCAGTTGTACAGAACCAAACAACCATTTGTTTTAAATACCATTCATTAGTCAACTTTTCTGTCTAACATTTTTCAAACTGTGTTTTAAAACTTGTATGAAAATTTAAGTTTTCTATAAAATGTAGTTTTTAAAATTTAAATGTTTATTTAAATTGCATTAAATTTTAATTTATCAATATTTGTAATTCTCAAACATATTTTCAGACAGGGCTTATCTTTTATTACATTTAGGTTTTTACTGCATTGAAAAATTGCTATAATTAAGGAAGATATAGCAAATTTAGTTTTGGTTTCTCAAGAGCACTTGGACCAAAACTTGCACCCTGTGGAACACCAGCACTACATACTTTCTGACAGGTGTCACGTATTTTGTTTGCAAAGAAAATCAAAAAGACTTCAAGTATAAAGTTGAAATAGGTGTAGCATGCAAATATAAAAGTCTGACTAAAATTGGCGTGAAAGATGAAGCCTGTCAGTTCTAGTCTATTTTTAGAACATATTTTCCTCTCTCATTATGGTGGTGATAGAAGAGTTTTATTTATGTATTTGTTGTAGCGATTTAAAGGTAATTGTTTATTCTTGATAATATGAGCTCAGGGTGTTGTTGTCTGTGTGTATTTCGGCGACAGTGCACAGTGAGTAATTAGGCCGTGGTGATGATCCGGAAGTGAAATATGTGTTCTGTTTAGGGAGCGCTCACCAGATAATATGTACTTTTGAGAGAGTGACGTATGTAAGGTGAAGTAGTTCACATTTAAAACATGCACATTGGAGAGAATGTTGGCATACCTCTATGCTACATTAATGTAATGTGGATGATATTTCTTTTGGATATTGTACTTTTGGAAATTTTACATGATTTAAGCACATTGCTAACTAAAATGACTGCTCCCTTGTGTTAAAAAATCAGCCTGAATTAGTCTAAAGTACACTATACATAGCAGCTATTAAAATAGGGGAAATGAATTTTGCCAGAATAGACAATACCAGCTTCTGAAAGTGCAATGAATGAATTACCAAATATATAAAATGTAAAAAAGTTATCGGCTCTTTTTTATACAATTTACCTCTGAAGTTCAGAAAGTGACAATGACCAAGTAGAGCTAGCACTTTTTTGAAAGGTGCACATCTGAAGTAAAGCCAAGCTGTATACATTATAACCCATAGTATACCCATCAATCATACACCAAAATAAAGGGAATTCAAGGTTCTTTGCATTATACCTAAGATATACAAGGTCTTTTTTAAATAACTAGTATAACCAGTGAGGAAAGCCGGGGAAATTCTTTTTCTTTAAAATCCTAACCCTATGCAAAATACGAAACTGTAGAGCGCCACCTTACATGCTGCTCTGTTGACAGTCGATCATCTCAAAAAAGAGCAGGTCAACCTTCGACAAGAACTTCACCGTGAAGTCATCTTTGAAGGTATTTTAGATTAACATGATTTGCATTGATTGTCACACACTGGAAAGGTCAGTACTGAGAAACAAATGTAAAGAACATATAGTACAATTAATTGTGTTCTATGTCCGTATAGGGACAACAGCGACAAAGAAAGCAGTAATAC
Organism: Sinohyriopsis cumingii; assembly: GCA_028554795.2. Classification (NCBI taxonomy): domain Eukaryota; kingdom Metazoa; phylum Mollusca; class Bivalvia; order Unionida; family Unionidae; genus Sinohyriopsis; species Sinohyriopsis cumingii. The sequence goes on along the minus strand of CM068831.1, from coordinate 37,337,124 downwards.
AATAGGAGGAATTATACATGGCGAGACAAACCTAAATGCCCATATATGTCTTACCTGACTAGACCTTCCTTTTGGACATATTGCTTGTTGTATGTTGTCTTGTATAGCTCCCACTCATCGTCCAGCTCAACGTTGAATGATAGCCCTAGGGCCATAAAGCCAGCCACTAGAAAAACGCGTAACATCTAAGCGAGAAAAGTGATAAATAAATAATTGTGCTATGCAAGATCATTAACCAGTGAGTTTAACAATCAAGCTAGAAATAAATAAAGTGATAAATAAATAATTGTGCTATGCAAGATCACTAACCAGTGAGTTTAACAATCAAGCTAGAAATAAATAAACAGATAAATAAATAAATAAATAAATAAATAATCTAGTATAGCAAATTAACTTGCAAAACCTGCTCCCCTTTAGATATGACTCTGGGAATATTTATATGGTGAACTGATACGTCTTCCCGGCTTTGAACACTAGACTCGATTTATTACATACATGTACGCCTATCGTTAGGGTTCCTATAAACACTCATTGGCACATCACAGAAAATCCTAGTTGTTGATACTGACATTTCATCTGAATTGTGTTAATTTTGCATTGTATATATGCTTAAGCTCACATTAAAACGTTTTGAACAATGTTGAAGTTATGATTATTTTAATTTGTATATGTTATAAAGAAGCGGTTGTCTAGGTGACATACATTAGAAATCAAGGCCCAACAAACTTCCGGTTATTTTCTTTCAACAACAGCCGACGTATTCGCACGCGTGCAGATGGAAGAGGTTAGAGAGCTTCTTTATTTTGTGTTACTTTTATTTTGCAAATGTCTTTTCAAAAAGAAACGGTGGAATTGATAATAAGATGGATGAATGTTTTGCACGACATAGCTTACATCTATCCATCCAAACATCAATTTTCCTTTTGTTATCTAACAGCTTTGTTTAGAAAATTTGAACACCCATATAATTATTGACAAAATCTTATGAGCAGAACAAAGCCCAAAACTATTTTTACATTCCGGTTGCTTCGTGACATAAAATACAGTTTGTAGATACGAACATTAAGTCACGTTCGCAGTGAACATTGAAATTCATTTATGATAACAAATGAATTCAGGTCACACAAAGTAAAATGGAATGAAGTGTGTGTGTGTGTGTGTGTGTGTGTGTGTGTGTGTGTGTGTGTGTGTTCTTTCAATGATGAGTAGAAATATAGAAATGACACTACTTTTGCACAAAGAAAAATGGGTTACTATCTTTTACTCATCAACAAGTGTTGCTATTTAAAGTACAGATGTGCTTTCATAAAGCGGACAATATACACTGGAGTGAAAATAATTGAGCTCAGACTCAAGTGTCTGAAACAATATTACTTTATAAATGAAATAATTCAAAGACTGTAATCACATTTATTGGACAACATCACATCACGTGCATGTTTCCTGTTGAAATTATAGTTGAAGACATTAAAAAAATGTCTACTTTACGCCGCTATAAGTATATTTTATAAGTTGTCATACAACATGTTATCAAGTCCATTACTAATGTGTGGGTAAAAACATGTATAAGATACACATACGTGTGTCTAGCAAAGAAATAAAACATATACATTAAAACGAAATAGGTGAAACGAAAATTATCATAAATATGTCATATATCAAACGAATAACTGTATGCATAGTATTTTCTATGCAAACGTCTTCCGTCTGTCACGAAGCGAAAAGAACAGCAAAAGCAAACAAGAAAAAGCAATGTATCAGTCTTACATAATCCTGCTGACTCTTGATGGATGAGGAGTGACATATGCATTTTCAATGTCAGAATTTGAACTACTACCTGGGCACATACTCGTGCGTGACCTTGTTAAGCTACCAGCAGACGAATCTGGACACAATAATTGGTCAGGTAGACATTTACACGTATAGCTCCGCACGGTATATCTGTGCAAATACCCTGTATGAATCGACATTTCTAGAAAAGTAATCTTTTGTGTGGCTTAGATTACTTGATTTGATGATCGATTAGCACATATACAGCTGTGTCAACAGATTTTCAAGAAACTCAGGAATAAATATGAACCAACAAGTATTGTTTTCGGAACGTGAACTAGGTATATAATGAATCATTTCTATGTTAAAACCACATTATACATATATTTTTGTAAAAAAAAAATTGCCATATCATACGAGACGATCAAAAGACATTAGTTATCAAGGGCTTCGAAAATATTTTTCTTTAGTTATTGTCTGCAACATTAATACTTTTTCAAAGCTTCGTGATGTTGTATTAGCCCTCCCTCTATCTTCCCTCATTCCGTCCATTACCAAAGCTCAATAAAAACCGCTGGGTATAATTTCACGTAACCTTGTAGTTTTGTTACCGTTCCAGTCTTATGTGAGAGATGTATTCCGCTTCCGCCTCTGGGATCTCTGGGAGTCGGTGGAAAGACCAAGTGATACCTTTGTTTTATTTCTTTGGCATTTTACCTATTTTCTGGTGAAACTACAAATATGCTGCAAAGTTACCAGATTTGTGTTTTGTTTTACAACATAATTTTTTCCAAACGTTGGATTTGCACCGAATACCTTTGAAATCAACTCATTGGCGAACGCCAAATTAATTCGTGACAAATGCACGAAGAATGAAAACATCCTCTCAGTGTAATCAAATTTGTAACAAGATAACTCGGTGATTTTCGCATATTTCTTACTGACAGGATGTACCGAAGAACCGGCACAGTGAACAAGTACCGTCCTACGTACATCCATAAAAAAATACCACGCGTACCTCTATTTATAACCGAAAAAATAGAGACTTTTTTGTTGGCGGAACATCAGTCATATTACAGACTTGACTTTGGGACAGTCGTTACTGAAATTAGCACCCGATTATTGGGTTCGTTGTGGAAACCACATGTTTCAAGCACGCGTAGATCACGTAGCGGCTCATATGGTTTTCTCTTCACCGAAGTTTGCATCAAGAATGGGTCTTCATTGAGAAATAAGACTATAATGAACAGATTTAGTACTTTAAAATTATCTAATTTTTAATGTTATGGTGTTTTCATGGGTTTACTATGGGAATTGAATTAACCTATCAAGACCATACTCTTTCAGATTATATCTCTAATCTGGATAAACTGAACCATAGTTAATCCTTTTCTCAGCTAGATAATATCATATGTTATTTATCACAGACTGAAATCCAATTAATAACAAAGGGACACGAACCGAACAGATATATAGAGAGCGAAGTGGTAATGTAGTTATCCAACCAAGGGGAGGTACCATATTGTACAGTGTATGCATAGCCTTTCCTATTCAAACTGTGCAAGCCGAATTTAAGTACACCTTTTCGAGTCAGGAGAACAATTCATCCTTAACGTACGTGTTCGCTTCATTGAGATTATGACATCATAATGTTCGCGACGCTAGGTAAATAAGAAACAAAACTCATCTTTGAACAGACTGATCTCTGGCCCGTCTGTAACCAAAAGTAAACGATAGGGGATCTGTATACGTTCTTGAGGCATTACGAAACAACAGTAAATTACTCTCAAGTGACGCATAAAAGCAAGAGCGTCACCTGGGGAATATTTTGGAACAGAAGTAAGAATCAACCTTAGCTTTTATGAACTAATCCTTCGAGAGCATGAGCTTCTTAAGTCTTGGATGACCTAGGGCTCGCGACAGTTGTGGTAGAGATATATTTAGAAATACTATGTGCTCATTTTCCCAACAGTGGGTTACCTCCCTTAGGGAATATATAATGGCACTGCCACAAAACAGCACATTTAGTGATAATGGCCACCTGGAGAAAATGGTACGGATTGATAACTGCATCACACGTTATTATTATACGCTCTTTTATAATATGTGTTCCTAGCTACAGATTATGTTGAATTTATTTTTGAAGTTATTCAAAATATTTAATTATTAGGAATAAATCTCAGACATTTCCTTAACAACGAAAGTGATCATATATTTCCCACGGTCCATAATAAACTTTCTGGTTTATTTAAATATTGTTGAAACGTGCATGCATTTTCATACAGCTTGATGTCAGCCATCTGACTTAAAGGTTGATACATTTGTCCGGATAATGTGTTGTTAAATATGTATCTGACCACCAGTCTTGTTGGAATGCAAATCTTTTACATAGACTAGACTAGATTGGGGCCTCGAGTGGCCGAGTGGTCTTAAGCGCTCTCCGTTACGGATCACTGCCATCTCACATTTGTCTGCTTGGGTTCGAGTCTAGGATTCGGCAAATGTGGGCATGTGAGAAAACTTGCCAGTAGCTTCTCGTGGGTCGGTGGTTCTTCCCGGGGTTTTCCCGGGTTCTTCCTCCACCATTAATACTGGCCGCCATGTTTAGCCTATCGTGTGCTGAAACATGGCGTTAAACCCTACAACAACAACTACAACAACATAGACTATAATTTTCTAGATAAACGTGTGATATGGTTATTATGCAATTGACCTCACCTTCAATCCGTTTTGGTAATTTAAATTTCACATAGCTATCTTCAGACACTGAAGCACACTCAAAAACATTCCATCAAATCAATTTTTATAGATGGTACCTCTCTGATGTTTAAGATACAATGACGTGGAATCATTGCTCAAAATTGCAAGTAATCTTCTACTTACTCAACCGATTGATGATACATAGTGATATTCGTATCTGGCAAGTTTTGGGTTGGGGGATGGTTTTGTCTTACCAGAAAAATCAAATCTGGTATAAACAGCATTAATAGCAGGAATCTGAGTGAGACTGAATTTACGTCAGATGTTTCAATTACATGAAGGCCTCTTGTTTATTCATCTTTTGCTCTCTCTCTGCATGTGTGTGTGTGTGTGTGTGTGTGTGTGTTTGCGCGCGCGTCTGTGTTGTAATGCAAATCTTAACAGATATTTTTAGTGCATTTACCTGTAATTTAATGTGTGCAAACATATATCAAAGATGGAACAGAAACGTGTCGGAGCAGATATAACATCTCTATAAAACAACATGTCGTCCTTGAATGATATAATTCATTTTTTTATATTGTAAATGTGATCAATGGCTATTCAGAGACTACGTGGTTTTGTAATATGTCGTTCAATCAATCTCTGTTTATTTTCGTCGATCACATATTGAACACTTATCAAAGAAAACATGTATGTATTTAATTAACACTGTCTAAACCTATATATGTTCAGTGCATAACATGTAATTTTGTAATTCTCAGTGAAATTTCTGATTTGAATTATTTATTACATATTTTTGCCTACAAATATGTATAGCGCATTTATTATTCAGCCATGTTAGCTTGAAGATGTTTGCTGTGATGAAAACTAGTCATGCGTTCATGTCTATATTGCAGATCAAGTCGTGCAATAATTATATTCTACCAGTTTAAAGTGTCACAACAGTGTCTCTACAGAGATTATATATTCAAAATACGAATGTAAAAATTCCGATTGAAAAATTTTCAGTAATAACTGCGTGGAAGCCTACCTAATATCGCGTTTGCACCTGTTTACAATAATAACCGAATGCAACCACCGACCACTTCCGGTATTTAGTGAAAACAAAGCGTGACGTCACATTATGAACGCTTGTTGTAAACAAAGGCTCAGTTGGTATCGTCACCTAAATTAATCCGTACCAGTTTGAACCCTATATTTCCAATACCGAACAATCCGAAGTTGCAGATGACGATGACGAAGAAGAAAGACGAGATAGATTGACGGACAGTTCATGGTAATTGTTTTCTGAAAATGTCTACGGCCTAGGTTACGATAAATATGTGTATCCGACGATATTGACAGTCTCCTGTTCCTTTACAAATTTGGATTTTTTCTCACCTGTAATAAAGGCTGCACAAGTGTATAGCATTTCATGGGTAGATACGTATCTATACGTTGATAAGTAAAAGGTACATCGGATCACAGTTGTAAGCTTTGAAAACCTGTGAACAAGTTGATATGATTTAGAAGTACTTAAGATTTCTAGGAGAGGAGGTCCGCTTTGGCACAACTTTTGAAATAGGCAGGATATTACCCTCATGACATTAAAATTGAATTCATATTCTGTAGGCTGTATTATAAGTTAAAATTTCGAATTTCTCATATGTATGCTAATAGTTGATTTTGATAACCTTGAAATAAACCTTTTAGTCTGTGGCAAGCATCTTCTTGCAACTTCTATTTTCCTTCATATCTAATTTAATTTTACAGTGCTGTACTAAACGTTTTATCTGTTCCTGACTTTAGTCAGTTTGTGTCATTGTACTGTGCTATTGATGTGTTCATAAATATAAGATTAAATTTGACAAGCACAGCACTATGCATTAAAGAAGAAAACTCTATTTTATGTGTAATTGTGGACATTGTTTGGTAATGCCTACAGCAAGGGAATGTGTATGTTGTTGTGACATAGAGAAGGTCACAAGTATCCACAATGAATACCAGGGGATACAGTGTATAGCACACCATCAAGGGTTCATTGCAGTTTGTCTCGACATCCATGTTTTAAAAGTTTTATACTACCAGTAAAGACAACAATTTGGAGAACATCCAGAACAAGGAAATGAGTAAGTAAACTGTATGAGTAATTTTTCATGTTCTTTTGTTTCCATAAATTTTGCTTTCATGATCTATGCATGACAGCATAGTATTGGGGTTATTAATACAGCAAATAAATAAACCACATTTTCAAGTCATTTTATGACACCTTCTTGGATTGAACCCATGTTCTGGAGGCCTACGCTGTCTAACCTTTATACCAGTGATACTGATAAATCATGCCAAAAAAACAACACATATACATGTACAAATATTGTTTTATTTCATTTGTTTTGTGTCGGAAAATAAAATGGTTATATATATATATATATATATATATATATATATATATATATATATATATATATATATATATATATGCTCAGATTATAGGAATCATTTAACTTTATTGATATACAAAATAACGATAAATCACACCGAGCGACTACTAATACTATCTACCAAAACTTGATTTCCTAATTTGATCTAATGCATAAATCATATTTTATTTCAACTTAATTTTCAAATTATTATTTCAGAATACATCGGTATACAGCATATAGACAAGTTGCTTGCTTTTGTTGACACTTCTTGGGGAAGGAAGTGAGGGTCATCATTCCATCATGTGTTGTTCAGAGGATCCACACTGCCTTTCCTGATCAAAACCTGAACTACACTGGCTTTCATGAGGCTGACAGCTATTAGACCTGCTAAGAAGATTTTGAGTAGCAATCTCCTTGTCAGGCCTCTCATACAGACTACATAATGGTGGTGGTACATCTACCAGAAGTTTTATTCCTTCATTATTCATGTGAGACACCTGTCCAAGTCAGAATGCTGTTTTCATCAAACATTCAACATAAATTGCAAATTAAATTTAATATGCATTGTATTGTACAAGCCAAAAACTGCAACCTTTTGTTGAAGTTAATACATGAATTAAAAGTATTTGTCTTTACAATTGTTTGCATATTTTTATTATTTTACCACAGGGAAAATTCATGACCTTTAAAATTAAAGGAGTGTCAACTTTAACAAATGTTTTGCCTTTACTGTTTGAATTTAATAATTTAAAAAAATAATATAGGTACTTACACTTGGTACAACAGTATTTATATTTCTAAGTGATATATGCCTTTATGTTCATTAATTACTAATGTATATTCTTGCCATATGTTGAGTCAACAAGGATTTTCCTGACAGTGTATTCTCCTCTCTTGTACTTTGGATACAGTATTTTATATCTGGCTCTCACATCCTTAGTGCATGCTTTCTCTCTTTGGCTGTTTCCATTAAAATGCAATGCAGGTAGCTAAATCCTATTTCAAAGTAAATAAAGATGCAAATTACATTATATAATTCTATCAGAATACAGATAATTTATTTTACTTTAGATCCTATAAGTTATAAAATATATTCATCAAAGCTTGGTTTTATGCTATCTTGCATGAAAATTAAAATGTGCACTAACAAAAATGTATCTAAATTCAATAAATTACTAGACCAATAAATCAAAGTCACATACCTATATGACATGTGCTCAATAAGATGCTTTTGCACACCAAATATCATTGATCAATAAGAAATAGATCTACTAATTGAACAAACTTGATGGACTTAAATGAGTGTTGCCATGATACGACTTAAAAATTGTTGAACATGACAACACCACCACCACTGAAAAAATCATAACACAATATTGTAAAATTTCTACTACATTTTGTGTTATTCAGATTTTTATTAATTGCGGATGGGAATAAACCTCGTCATGTTTGTAAATATCTATATGCAATCTGATTCACACGTTTGTCCGACAATGAAAAATATATGTAGGCCTTCTAAATCTACCAGCAGAAAGATTTTTCTATTCACATGGTCAAACAAAGTTGAAGGCAACATGAAAATTGTAATTTTTTATCCACTGTTTATATCTCAGTTCTTGATTGATTAGATGTTTAATGCATTTGTTTTGAAAACTATGAGAAAACATTCTACAGGGTAGAAATGGAAATGTTGCAGTGACTGATCTGTTGAATATCATATATATATAATATGGCACATGTCATTAAAAACTCACCCTTGCAACTTCTCTCTTTGAACAGCCCATTCTTATTTTCTTTGGTGGTGACACATAACAAGTTACTTCCTCTGATGGTGACATTTCAAGCCTACACAGTTGATGCTCTGGTGTTGAAGTTTCTGATACATTTGCAGTTACCTTGGCTTGGTTGTCAGTTTCCTTCACTCATTGGAATGACGGAGCAGCAGCATCATTGAGTTTGACTTTCTTTGGTGTCCTATCCATATGCTCAAGATCAAATCTATACCTAAATGGGAAGCAGTCTGGTGTGAAATGAAAGAAGTAGAGGGCAGAAAACTCAGTCGAACCATCCCAGTTTGCTCTTTTGATTGTTACAAAATCTGTCCACCTGCGACGAAGTGCTTGGTCTTTCGGAAAGGAATGCATGGATAACCCATCAGAATTTAAATTCCAATAATTTGCTATAACACACCTGACCCCGCTGTCCTTGCTTGTACCTCCACGATCTCTTCTTGGCATGACTGTGATGATAAAACTTTTCAAACTAGCTAATATGGAACGGAACAAGTGCTTTGTTTATGTTTCGATAGAAACGGAAGTAATGTGTGTGTTCAAAATATGACGTCAGGCGATCTACACACTCCGGAAATTACCGAGCGATAAAATTGGACCGATGTGTATTATGTTCGAAAACACACCTGAGCGTATTTCTCAGTTATATTATGGCGAATTCTTTCATCGGGTTTTTTTTACCGCTTCCAGGCTTGATTTTCTATTCAAATAATATTGAATTGTATTTACTTTATCTACATTGGCATGGCACTTTAAGTCGACAGCTCCTGTGGCGTACGTTGCTCGAGCGTCCGCCTCGGCTGCGAACCCCTGCCGAGTCATACCAAAGACTTTAAAAAATGGTGCATGCAGTTTGCCTAGCTTGTCGCTTAGTCCGAGTTTCCTCTGACCCTTGCCACCCCAATTTTATATTTGGACATTTTTGTTGGGGTGTAGTGTCAGAGCGCATTCCATATCGAAAAGTTGGAATTCTCCGACACCATTTGGTGTCGGCATGAGATAGCCGCTTACTAGCAAACTTGAACGACCTTTCATCGAGATATAACTGCATGAAATCGATAGGAATATGATTTATTTTCTCAGAAATTGCGATCATAGCATTCGTTATGTCTTTAATCCGCTGATACACGAGACAAAAGTACATCGTTGCTAAAATTTTGACCTGGATCTGGCCATTTGTATTCCTAGTCACGTGACTACAAAACTCTCGCTACCGACATCTCAATGACATCAGAGGTCATACAGTCACGTGATATCAACAACAGACAATTTCTAGTGTTGCTGTAGGAAAACGAATCGAACATATAAATAAAAGTCATGTAATTTTTATAGAAAAATATTTAAAAAACTTCTCAAAGTATTTGTTGTGAAAACAACGACGAAAATCTGTAAATGCTGCAGAAATTTGAAGAAAACCAGATTCACTACGAAGAGCACGTGTCAATGTGGTAGTCACGTGATACCAACAACAACAAAAAAAACATCGCTGACACGTGCTCGGTACTTCTTGAAAATGGTCTTCTCCACCCTCCTGCGATAGCGACAGGTTTCTGTTCGTTGTTCTCAGAATAAATATGTTGAGAATTAAGTGTGCATTATATTTATTTACAAACATTAAGTGACTTCTATATAATATGTCCAAATTATATGTACAACAACTTGGGAAATTTGTTTAATGTCGATATCAGGTGACTATATGACCTGACATGTATGTTCCGAGATTTGTATAGTCATGTGACTTGGAATGCAAATAGCCAGATCCAGGTCAAATTTCAGCAACGACGTATTTTCGTTTAGTCTGTCAGATGATTAAAGACATGACGAAAGCTATGCTCACGATTTTTGAGAAAATAAATCATATTCCTATCGATTTCATGCAGGTATATCTCGATGAGACGTCGTTCAAGTGTGCTGGGTCGGCTAGAAAGCGGCTACCCCATTATAACTTTTCGATAGGGAATGCGCTCTGACCCTACACCCCAACATAAATGTCCAGATATCAAAAATGAGGTGGCAAGGGTCAGAGGAAACTCGGACTACTTGTCGCCTTAAGAGGCGAGTGTTAGGACTAATCGGCCTGGTGACGTGATAATGTGATTGGGTGGGACATAATGCTACACATTTGTGACCTAATGCAACAAAGCTAGATATCACTATAAACAGTCACACATCGTAGCGATATGGCTCAAAAATTTATATGTTTACATTAAAAATCCAAATCACAGCTTAAGTCTCGTGTTCATGTCTATATTGTAGATCAAGTCAAGCATTTTAGTCCGTTTTTTTGCGCATTTGCCATTCAGCCATGTTAGAGTGAAGACGTCACTTTTTGAGTGATGAAAACTAGTCTCGTTTTCATGTCTCTAGAGCAGAATCCAGTCGTGTAATAAATACAGTCCATCAGTTGAAGTCTTGTGTCCATGTCTATATTGCAGATCAAGCCATGCAATAAATACAGTCCATCAGTTGAAGTCTTGTGTCGATGACTATATTGCTGATCAAGTCATGCAATAAATACATTCCATCAGTTGAAGTCTTGTGTCCATGTCTATATTGCAGATCAAGGCATGCATTAAATATAGTCCAACAGTTAAAGTTCTGTGACTTTTTTAACACCATGTGACATGAAGGAGGAAACATCGATTATTTACTTGCAATGATGGAACACAGGGCTGACGATAATACAATCTCGTCCGCAGCAGACGTCACAATATTCTTGTGACGTAACAATAAACAATCTGAGCCGCAGTTTACTTTTTATTTTCTTCCGCTGCTTTTGATTGGATTTAAATCTGGATAAAGAGAGGAAACGTAGCTTCCGGTCGACGTTCTTGTGTACTAATGCGCGAAGTCAGTGAACTAAGGTTTAGATTACCTATGGGTCAAAACATATAAATATTCCGTCGTGAACCACCACAGAAGTGAGCGTAGCCACTGCAACGTCGACCCAATGTATACATCTTCCAACTGTGTCCAAAATATAGGCCAACGAAGAAACGAAAGTCGAGTAAAAGTGGCCATTTAACGATCAGAAATATATACGTCCTTACGAGTGAAAAGGTTTGGAATGAGTCGTTAACTGTAATCCACGTTATTTTTGGGTGGAAGACCAAAGGTACTGATTATACGGGATAGTGGGAACCATTCTCGAAATGAGTTAAGTTCAAATAGAGTATATGGCGGTTTGGCTGGGAATCATCCGGTTGATTTTTTAAAGACAATACACTTATAGTAAAACAAATATTTCGATAGCTTTTTCTAATTGCAACTGAAAAGAACAGAGACCACGTTTTATTACAATTTCAATCCTTTTACATACATGAGTTGGGAAAACTCATTACTGAAATTAGTATCTGATTTTTGGGTGCGGAAGTGAAAACACGTGTGTTTCCAAACATGTCGTGGATCATATGGTATTCTGCACACAGAAACTTGCATCAAGGATATGTGAATACTGATAAATATAGGTTTCATAAGTTTAAAGTAGGTGAATTTTTAAAATCCTGATATTTCCATAACCTTACTGTGGAATCTAAATTAGTACCGTACGTAAAGAACGCGCCAATGGTATTCGAGAATTAGGAAGGAGTTGGCAAGGACACATATTTCAAACTATTCGAGTTAGTCACCTTGTGTAAATTATTTGATAGAAGCGATGTGGGTGTTGTGAACGGTTTCTCTATTTATCTTACATAAATCAGCTCCTATGATATACTCGTTGTATCTATCGATGTGCTTACTTTTAAATCACTGTACTCCCATCATTTTTCACACCAGCTTTGTATGGCCTCTTTTGGCCTTCAGATGGATGCAACATATGACAGAATATTTTCCCTAAATTCAACGTATTAGTTAGCAACTGATTTCAGTGTTATACTGATCATCATAGACATGTACTGCCTTCATGACATTTACAAGTGTTATTGCCCTTTTTCACATGTTTCTATAATCGATCTTATGATGTTTGGTTTAGACTGTATTATAGACATATCTGCAAAGCGAAATTGATCAAGGATGCGGGAGAGGCGGGGATTTATTAGTTATTAATTATCGCACTCTTTTGTAAATTTTATGTTCTATATCTTGCAAATATTTGGTTTAGATATGAAAGTACAAACGATCGTTCCATATGACCCTCAGCGAAAACGTATTTCAGCCTAATTAGTAATGGCGTTGATATTTGTCAGTATTAACAATATGTGTACGTCTGTACTCAAACCCAATGAGAGAAAGAGATAGAGGAAACAGACAGACAGACAAAGATTCTTTTGATAAAACTTTCAGAAAATCGTAATCATTGATTGCTTGGCACACACAAAAATTCTCACCGATATTATATGAATTTACATAATTAATATCAGCTTCATGGTATGTGACCATACTATAATTGGAATGCTCAGTGAGAAATGATAGCCAACTTAAGCCAATGTAATCTTATTTCTTCTGGCTAATAAAATTAGAAACAACAAGCTCCATGATAAATACCTTTTATTGTATGTTGACCTCACATTTAACCTGGAATGGGACCATGCAAATTACCTCACAGGACTTAAATATGTTGGGAGGCCAGAACATGGCAGTTTTGTCAGGTATTAAGGTCATTTCTTATTTTCCTGTATATAGAAATGTTTTAAATATAAAATAACCGCAGCAGTGGGTTTTTCCATCCCATATTCATGCTATGTCATTCCAAAATTGTGATAATTGAACGCTGTATTCCTTTTAAATTTAAACGACAAACGACATGACAGAATTCTCTTAGGATGTACACTTAACAAATCAAACCGAGTTGCCTTCTCGAGTCAATAATACTACACTGTAGGAAAACTGGATTTTGTGGCAATACCACACATATTATGATCGTTTTTGGCCATTATGATGTAGCCTTGCATACCCCAGCTTGTGCCCCAGCTGGAAAATAATTGACAACATAAATATAAATTATTTAAATGTAGTATATGCCTATGTATATATAAGTAAAAGTTTCGAATTTTGAATTGCATTGAACCTTACAATTGAAAGCATTGAGCATTAAAATTTTATCACATTTAAGTCAGAAAAGTCTTTGTGAAGGGTCACTTCGACCTTTCTTCTTTTCTCCCCCCCCCCCATTGTTAATGTTAAAACTTGAATGGCTTGCATTTATGAATCAGTGAGATTCGACCAGGGGCATTGCTGCGCTGTCCTGAGAAGCAAATATCTGAACTACAAACTATAACCGCTCGATAGGATCCCATGTCAAATTATCATTTTCAAAGGAAAATAGATATGGCCCGTAGTTCACAGATTCTATGCTGTCTAAAATCTGACGAAAGAAATAGTTATTCTGGGATAATTTAGGTACCGCTACTTACGATTCTCCAGAATAAACAAGGCGTACACTTTAGAAGTAATGTGAATGGAAAGTGACGACCTTGGTCAAAATTCTTTAGTTTTAAAATTCTTGAGAGAAAGAGAATTTGTACCGAGGAAGTCTAAAACGAATAGTGCTGTCCTCGTTCAACTAGAATAGGGGACCAGATGGCTGTCTTGTAAGAAAAGACAGGGTTTAGTGTTAGTACGCACAACTTCTGTAAGAGATCAGCATTAAGGTTGCTGTTGTTGTTGTTGTTGTTGTGGGGTTTAACTCCATTTTTCAGCACATGATAGGCTATGTATGGCGGCCAGTATTAATGGTGGAGGAAGAACATTAAGGTTGCATGCATATATGTATGTATGTGTGTGTGTGTGTGTGTGTGTGTGTGTGTGTGTGTATGTGTGTTACATACCTTTTCTATTATAGTCAATCGTGCTATGAATAACCCATCAAGACCCTGTATAAATCTTTTGACGGACAATGGCCACACATTGCGAAGTATTAATTTGAACATACCAGTTTATGCAATTTATTAATTTTGAAAATAATAAAAAAAATTATTGCGATCTTAAAAGCTTTCAGCTAAATGGCTAATGCAATTTGCAGAAATCATCATAAAGTCTGGTGAGAATAAATGAAGATTATTCTCCACCAGTACCTAATAATAACGTTATTTGTATGTTTAAATTTTATGGAACATTACTTTGTTGATAAGATTGAGGAGCATACAATTAATGGAAAACACAAAGTGAGAAGATATATTGTACAGAGGGACTTGCATAATTGTGGCCCATTTCTCCAGTATCTCAGTGACAACAAAATAAACGAACCAATCCATCCATCCATCCATTCATCCATCCATACATGCATACACACATACATACCCACCCATCTATCCATGCATACATACATACATACATACATACATACATATACACATGCATAGCCGCCTCGAATGCGGGAGGTCGTGGGTTCGATCCCCGATCGAGTCATACCAAATTCTTACCAAAATGGTTCTAACAGTTGCCTCGCTTGGCGCTCAGCATTAAGAGATTAATGTTAGGACTGGTCGGCCTGGTGTCAGGATAATGTGTCTGGGTGGGACATCATGCTACATGTCTGCTGCATAATGCCCCAGTGCTAGATATCAATACAAACTATCACACTGCAGACATAAATGAAAAATTGTTAAAGCTACGTTAAAAATCAAAATCACACACACACACACACACACACACACACACACACACACACACACATACATACACACATACATATATACATACATACATACATACATACATACATACATACATACATAGGGGCTAACCGACAGTCATAGAAGCACGATGCAGAGAAGACAAAACAAACCAAGCAAACAAAACAAAATAAAGCAGAAAAATCTAATGAAGCTAACACATAATTCGACTGACCTGTTCTTAACTAGCCAATAGTCCTTGCCACCTTGAGTTCCATATCCTACAGCTAGGACTCCATGGTCCAGAGCTTGAGGATCACAATGTGGGTCACTATAGATTCCAACCTTGTACAACTGGAAAGAATTGTGGCTGGCGTCAATGGCAAATGAGATGGGACCAACCGTTGATACAGCCTTCTGAAGGTCCGCTTCACTACCTGAATCGATATCCTTGCAGCTCGTTTCGGTTGATCCCACATTCGCTTTCGTGAACTTGCACTTTTGATTCTGAATAATAATATACATATATTGACATAAACTCTAAGGCCGGATTACTCAAGATCGCCTGGAACCCACAACATGTCGGTCTGCCCATATATCCCATATTGTCAGGCGGAACAAAATTCACCGTCCTTTATTAATTATCCTTAAGAAGGGTAAAAAATTGCGGGTCCATAGAAGTCCTCAGTCAGCTTTCCTTTCCCCTGTCTAAACGATTAAACGGCTGTTGACCAACGTTATGGTCTGTATACTGACTGCAGTTACTGTTATTGTGACTTTGAGCAAGCTACGTGCTCTTGATATGTCTAACCTGCCCAACCAGAGAAGAATAAAAGTTTCAGTGGCGGTGGTGGGGGTGGTGAAAGGGTGATGGTGGAGAAAGGCGGTGGGAGTTGTCATGGTGGTGGACACGAGTTCCAATTAGAGTTCGTGAGATGGACGTGTATAACGTCCCAATAAATGTTAAAGCATTAGTGTGTCTGTTACACCAATATTCCGCCATCTTATAATAATTCCACATAAAAGCGTAATGGTCGTCAATAAAGATATCGGAATATAATATAAAATCGAAATTATAGGAATAGTCTATTTTACTTTTCGAAAACTGGGTATGGGAAAATCCCTTCCAATGTTTCATCTGTACCTGAAAGTATCCCACAATATTGGTATAAACTAACAAAAACTTATTTGAAGAGCGGCAACGTGTGGACTGCTATAATTAAATAGGTTCCTCAAAATAATGCTTGTGGGACTCAGTTAAGCCTACACTGCAAGGCATGTTGACTGACTAAAAAAACTTATACACAGAGGTAAATCACAGTTTTTGTTGTTGATCCCTCCAATGTGGCCACCAGAAGGGAGATAGCCATGTCTCCCCTTTACTAACGCAGACGAGACGAAAAACAACAAAATCACTTCATACTCATTAACAAATTATCAACAATATTCACCCACGTTATTAGGCAATAGTTAACCATATTTACTTACTTAAGTCAACAACCAGCCATATTTAAATACATAATTTAGAAAATTGCCAGCTATATTAAATGCACAATTTAGTCAATTGTGATTCATCTTTACGTACATAATTTAGCCAATTATTGCAAATTACTTTGGCAAACAAAAGAGAGAGAGAGAGAGAGAGAGAATACCTTAGCTTTGTATGGATACGATGCTTCAGTGTCGATGCCTTCATTTTTGATGATGTACTTAAAAGCCTGGTCCATCAATCCTCCCTCGCATCCCATATTGCCTGGTCATGAAAATGTACCATATATACTGAGAAATGTTTTTAAAAGGCGATGAGTTTTCAATCTGCTGTTGATAATGGATGATAATCAGCATGCCAAACTAGTCCGAACAACTAAACCTTGATGCTGGGTTAATAAAGTTTCATGCAAGAAGCACAAGTTGTATATTAACAGGAAAAGACAAAAAAAGAGATAAATCCATCTCCCATGCCATGCTAATATGTCAATATTTAAATAGTCCCCCCCCCCCGCATTCGCTTTTCGGTTTTACTATATTAGAGTTCGATTAAACTTGCGTAGTTGCCACTTTTCATTCTGACGTCGGTGAAATCATCAAATGCAGGTTTTACCGGCCACTTGAAACAAATGTACTAATTATGTTAAAACGTACATGTATAAAAGCCCGCGTAACAATGACCAAACTTTCAAAAACATATTGATCATTCGGTTTCAAGCTTTCTCAGTTAAAATCTTTCGTGTCTCATTCTTGCACAACTTGTCTATAGACGACGCAGATAGATCAGAACGCTCGAACCCAGGGTTACATAAGTGTGAAATCAAAATCATTGTGTCATTCACAATCACAGCACTGTTCCGAGCACATTCGATTATATTTGTGGTGTAGCTTCTTACACACTAGCGAACTCTTATATGACATTCGCATAAAGCATACAATTTATTAACTATCATTTTGTCAAAATTTGGTTTGGAATTTCACCCCACAGCAACACAGGGAGGTTATCTAGTGACGTGAATATTGGAGTAAAGTGCCTGCCCAAAGACACACCAACGCAACTAACCCAGGTTGATCCGATGGTAGAATTCGGACCCACACCCTTTTGGTCGTGAGTCAAGCATGCTAAGCACTGAGCCACAACGGATACTGTAAAATACTTCTGATCTTTTCACAACAAAACGAAAAGAACTAGCGATGCACAGCTGTAAAATACATTTGGTTAAAGAAAAAAATATATAAATATTGTTTTAAAACAAATAATTATTTGATTGTTATAGTGGTGGTTACGCAGTCTTGTCGAGTCCCACTATGTAACATAGGTTATTGGTCAGAATATATTGCACAATATCGGTTAATATTTCACCTACATTTTGATAAATAGGAGACATATGTAATAAAGCCAATTCTTTGCAAAGAAAAATGTATAAACTTTTAAACGTCATCGGTTGAGAAGGTAGCACTAATATTAAACACCACATTGACTATGATAATATTTCGCCTACATTTCGATTAATCAGAGACACATGTAATAAAGATATGTCTTTGCAGAGAAAAACAACCATGTCTACATTTCTAAACGTAATCAGTTGAGAAGGTAGCTCTTACATTAACACAACATTGGATATGATATTATGCATACTATGTTCACAATATAATTATCCATTTGTCAATGTAAAACATATGATATACAAGTAATTTACTATCATACAAATGAATTTCCGCTACCTGTCTCTGCTAAGACAGGTTTAATTAGAAATATCACGTATGTATGTATGTATGTATGTATGTATGTATGTATGCCTTCATCCTTCCTACGTATCTGAGCTTGTATTATACGCTGACCTTTCATGACCATGAAAATTAAGTACCTTCCTTCCCTGAGCAGTCTACGAGATTCTGTTCCGAAAGGGATACCAGTGTTTGAGTCTTATTGAAATGCTGTCCCTCGAGGGATCCGACAGCTGAAAATGCCCAACATGATCCACACTAACCCTATAGTATCACAAAAGCTAATTTTTTTATCATTCACACTCTCAATACAGTGAATGGACATCTCTGTCAAAAATCCAACTTATTGTTCTCTACATTATCGTATCAACACATATTACATCACGTGAATTCATTATTATTATTATTATTATTATTATTATGTCTAAACAGAATATTTTAATGTAATTTGTATGGCAGTGAATAATTGAAATGATGCAACATAGCACGACACTTAACCTTCTAATGAAATGTCATAATTTGGTTCCAGGACCCAGTCCTTATCGACATTTCCTAATATTCCATAATATGTATAGAGAGTAAAAGTAAGAACGCTTTCGATCTTCCTCGCTCAAGCTGCTTTGTAAATGTACAACATTGTTATTTGAACTTTATTTAATTCAATTGTGTTTTATGGAAGGACATCGTAACCAGAAACATGAAATTAAAGCAAACTAAGTAACCTTCAGATAAAACAAGAAATTTTTTAAAAATAAAACAAGCATATTTGTAAAATAAAAGTTTTCAAACTCATTCAATACTCGAATTAAACAAACGAAGCAAAAGCGAAATAGGAAAGTGTCAAAATAAACAAAACACAAATGAAACATTAAAACGCCAAAATTAAATATCGGTAACTAAAATAATATGATCAATACTAAATTAAAACAAACGAAACACGAGCGAAACAGACATATGACATTGGTCTGTTTGGTTTGTATTATTTGAGTATTGATCTTATTGTCTGATCATTCATATTTCTTCCTATTTTACAAGTATGCTTGTTTTTTTTATCTTTGCTTGGTTTGTTTTAAAGTTACTTATTTTGTTTGCATTTGTTATTTTTGGCTGCACTGGCTTTCCATAGTGTTTGCTTGTTGTTGAATACCACAATTATAGCAAGTTAAAAACTCATTTATTTCAGCAAATTTCAAATAGCACTATAGTAAGGGATGCACCGGAGTCTGTAAATATGGAGAGCACTGGAATTTGAATTTCTCCTTGTAATCATATATTTATCACAGTTTGGCAAACGTGGAAATATCGTGCTATTTGAAATCGAATTACTGATCCAGAAGTCGACATATTTACCTACTCATGAATATCTTGAAGGGTTACCCTCCTTAGGGCAATAATAATAATAATAATAATAATAATCGTACATAGAGATCATTTCTTTAATTTACCATATAACGATGAAAGCAGATTACTTTTAGATTCCTTTATTCATAGAATTTGTGTTAGTAGTACCGTATTTATTTACTATATACGTATAACACCAACCAGCTACTAACGTGAAAATGTACATGATTATAGGAGGCTGCGTCATTCGCTTAAAATCATCAATACGACTAAATAAAATCAAAGACTATAATCTACCTCCATATATTGCGAGAGAAGTCCATATATACACGCTGTTCACAGTTGCAAGCTCGATATACAAAAGCAATATAAATATAACATTTTGTTTTGAATAAATGTGACATTTAGTGTCTATATACGGTAAACTAGTCAGATTCTGATTAGTGGAGTATTACGACAACATATTGTCTGCTATTCAGGTATTCTGCTAGTCTGCATACAAAATGGTTTTTCTTTGTGTACATGAATATGTAAACGATTCACTGGTTAATTCGAACACACCGGCTATTCCCGATTCAAATGATATCATCACTTGCTTCTCTCTTGCTATAGTTGATGTTTGGTTGTTTCTTAATGGTATTTTTTAACACATGAATTGAACTATCATGGCAGCTTAGTGCTTTTTCGAAGGATAAACCGAAGCGTCCATGCATAAGTGGTCTGGGCTAGTATTGAACTCGAGACCCAGTGGTTACGAGTCCGACAATCTACCACATGAGCTACCGTGGCTCTGTTCTAACCATCGGGGCAGCAACTGGAAAATCTACCAGTCAAGCTTTGAGGACAATTAAATCCAAACATAATATCACGTGTCTACACTTTATTAAACTGCTTAATTTATTTCAAATGCATGAGACTGAATAGACATACAAAGGAAATTATTTTTTCAAAATTTTCAGTTGTGGCCTGATTTATCCCCAGTATATTAAGCAGCTGATTAATGCTGATAATCTTGAAATACTAATGTGGAAATGAGCAAGCAGAACGATCATCGCTAAATCAGATGCAATATAAACTTCTAAAACATGAATTTATATGTGGTCTTTTTATTTCTCTTCGACTCCATATGAACTGAGAGTTTTAAAGTTTTGTCTGTCTCCTTCCCTGTTAATATCATCTCTCTCTCAACAACTTGGATCATGGGTAAATATGGAGTGTAACCTTTTAAGACACTGTTTCCTAATGACTCAGACTGGTTATTAACTTGAAATAATATAATATATTAGAAGTGATAAGTGAATAATGTACATTCTGACAGTCATAATTACCTTATTATTGTGGAAAGAATTACCTTCTTATTGTGGACAGAATTACCAAAATTGATCGACATAATTTGCCGCTTTTATCTTTTGGGATTAAATTACCATCCATTATGTATTATGTTCACGTGACATTCATAGATATAGTCATTGTCTAATTTCATTATATAAGTTCTTTTTCAATAACATTTGCCCTGCTATTGTAACATTGAGAGTTATATATGCTAATGTGTATGTGTCAAGAACTAAACCTCCCAGAAATATGCCACATTTACCATAAGTGGAAAAGTCGCCAAGGCAAAACAATACTGGGACACGTATTTAACACACTGCACACACTGTATTCGACCATCACATCTCGGTGAATCTCTGGAATATTACGCAATATATAGAAATCACCTGGTTCTTGATTGGCGTGACGTAGCCTTTCGTCCGCCAATCGATCGATGCAGGAAGGTCAGATAGCTTAAGTTACTTGGGAATGTAAACTTTCCACAATTTGTCTTGGATGCTTCGTATTTGTATCCATTCATTGTCCTGACAAACTCCTCGGAAGTCTAAATATTAATAACGATAGAGGTTAGATGGCTATAACGATGCTGCTGCTGATTATGATGATTATAATGCAAATACCACTACTACTACTACTACTACTACTACTCTACTACTACTACTACTAATAATAATAATAAACCACCTTAGTAGCAAGTGAGACTAAACAGCAGCAAAGGAATCAGTATTACATAACAATTTTTCACTACATTTTTACCCTTAAGTAAAGGTGGTGAATTTAAGAAAAATAAGTTACAGAGGCCTAATTTGTGTAGAATTCTATCGCTCACACTGCATACATACATACATTGATACATACATATATGCATGCACGCACGCACACACATACACACACGCAGATACATACATACATAGGCCTAATTTGTGTAGAATTGTATCGCTCACACTGCATACTACATTGACACATACATACATGCATGCATGCACACACGCATGCACACACACACACAGATACATACATACATACATACATACATACATACATACATAGAATTGTATCGCTAACACTGCATGCAACTTAAGTTTTACAATATGATACGACACCAGACAGTGCGAGACAAAGGAACATAAATTCGTTTTTCATTATCACTTAAGAGCGAAGAGGTCTCATTTACATTTTATGTCATTCTGTACCATCCAAGACATCGTATTCGTGACTAATTTAGGTCACTGTACCTAAACTTGTAATGCATTTTACCGTTGATCCGTCTTAAAGGCCAAAAAGGATGAAACTAAATACATCCCTTTTGCATATTATTATTAATGTTATTATTATTATTATTATTATTATTATTATTATTATTTAGACAGTCAAAAACTATGTTTCATAAGCAGATGGAACTGATGACATAAGACGGAATGTCATACATACACAATATTGCCTAGCGTAGGGACAACAAGACAATTCAAATAATTACAAATGATCCATTACCATGCCTTCAGCTTCGGAAACGAGACAAACATATATTCTTCGTGATGAAGCTCAGAACAAAAAGAGCTTTTAGCATTCATTCATTTGTATAGTGCAAGAGCAATGGCGTGGAACTTTGACTATGGCAAGTCTTGTAACTTCAGAAAATACTACTTGTCTTGTATGGAAAATCTGCATTTGTCAAATCTATCATCTAAATGACTTGGGACTCTAGATCAATTGTATGGTCCCAGAACATGTTACAAACTGATGTCTTTGCTTTTGTAAAAAAAGATGGTTTATATATTTTTATTATTCTGTAATAATGTATCCTCAAGAGTCCTTGTTCAAATGTGGGAACCTTATCGCACTTGGACAAAAAATTGGCTCTTATAATACGTTGTCCATTACTTGGGTGAATGTCAATAACTGACCATATCGGCATATTCGTTCATTCCGAGCCGGTAAGTGTGCACGCCACGGTCCGCCTCCAGGTTATGCTGCTGGACACGCTTTAGGTTCTCTTCCCAGATGAAGCGTCTAAAGACATAAGAAATTGTTGGCAAGACTCTAATCATGCTGCAGTATTTTCATCATGTATGTTGCATTGTTAACATTAAACCTAAAGTGTATAATTAGTTCCATAGACTCACTTTAAAGCGCACCCCCACTCTTACCTTTTTAAAATTTGGTTGATATGTAAATTATCGAAAAATAACTCAAAAATTCAGTTATAAAAATAATTCTACAAAAGCAACGGAAGTTTACATCTTTTCTGATACGCTAATACATGATTAAAAATTATTATAGTCACGTGAACAAGAAATGCAGATCGCTGTAATCACTGGAACCTACTTTAAACTGGTGCTTGGTGGTACGTGAAAATGGGACGCATGGCCTTGTTTTCCAAACAATATAGTACAAACGGGATATGAATTCTCAACATAAATGTAGCTATTACATTTTATGAGCGTAAATGGAATCAAGACGAATATGACGACAATATTGAAAAATAAAGCAACAACACCATCGGAAGCAAACGCACATGTCCACTAATATCTGACCTGACAAGTTCCTCCTCTGGGGTATATTTCTTGCTGTACGTTGTCTTGTATAGCTCAAACTCGTTGTTCAGTTCAACGTTGAATGATAGCCCTAGGACCACAAGACCAACAAACAGAACGACTTGCAACATCTAAACGATAAGTGTAATGCAACATCTAAACGAGAAGTGTAATGTGACATTATTGTGTTATGTAAATGTATTAACTGCTGTGTACAAGAATAAATAAAAAATAAATAAATAAATAAATAAATAAATAAACAAATAAACCAGACGGGACAATGCTAATGCAAACCTGGACGAATCTCATATATGGCTCACGGAGACTAGCTTATGTCTAGCTGATCAATTATTCTGGCTATCGTATGTTAGACTCGACCTGCCAAAAAAATGTTTCTTGTTTGGAGTTCGTCGCAGGGAAATGAAAGCCAAAAGCATTAGGGTAACCTGTGCAAATAACTACACACGTAGTTCTTACTGGTAATATTCATTACACCAATGCTATTAACTACACGTACTTCACATTAGCAAAATTCATTATACAAATGCTCTAGAATGTGCGAATAAATAAGCAAAAAATTCAACCATTTCTTCTTTGTATCATACTCCGTAACTCTCAGAAAAGTCTAACTGACCTTTGGTCAGAGCAGAGGAAACCACTCATTATTTATGCTCACACCTGCTTTTGTAAATTAGCATTTACCAATTAATGTATCAAGAAAATTAAACACAAATTAGTTAAAAAGTGTTGGAAGTTATGACGATTTGAATTAGTACATTATTTTTAGTGGCAGGCGGCTAGACGATGAACACTAGGCCATAATATCCAACATGCAACCGGTGATTTGGTTTTTACACAGCCACACTCGCAAGCGAGCACATACAGAAGTGATTAAAGGAATTTTGGGTTTATCGAACCGGTAATAAATAATCAAATAAGGAAAACGGACTAATTAGTCAATAATCTATTTTCAGATGTTCCTCACATCGGAACGAAATGATTCAGGCTCATGCAATATAGCTTATACTAGATCAAGTTTGAATATGTAAAATTTACAAATTGTGTTGCTTACTGTTCAAAATCAGTTAAAGCGATCCTATTTTTTTATATCAGAAAATCACGAAACTAGATTAAGTTTCACTCCGTTAATTCCTTGATAACAAAAGCGATATCCAACTCATAATTTTATTTTAAAATGTTTTTTTTTAAAATTTTTTATTTGTTGTTTAATATCAGTAAAATCGATACTATTTTTATTACAAAATAATCAGTAAAACATTTTCACTGTATTAAGTTTCTTAGAATAAAAGATACATTTGACTCATAATTTTCATAGATATTTAAATAAAAAAGAAAGTAGGAGTGACCTCAATACGCATGACTTGAAAAATATAATATTTATAAGAAATAAGGGTGTCTATTAAGGTCATTGTACTCCACAAGTCCTCTCTCTCTCTCTCTCTCTCTCTCTGAAAATTAGGAAATCATGACAAGTTTTCTCTTTTTCGACATACAAATGTTTTTTATTTACAACTGGACATGAAAGGAAGTCTTATTCAAAGGTTCATATTTGGTGTACTTCTTCTGTTTGATCAGCTGTCTATAAACTAATCGGTATCAGCACAGTCCAAAATAAGTTCAATATAAAGGACACACACATCCATGACACGTGATCTAGTTATATATAAAGTATATTCAACAAGACATGATTTGTTACCTCATCTGGCATCCATATCAGCTTGTCATTGTTTATCGCCGCAGGCAAAATAAACAAAATTTGACAAAAGGATATAAATATATTAAGCAGTGAGAAATTATGTTATAAGTACGTAAAAAAAGCATTCTAGAGAGTAGGAAAATTCTGAAATATTCATTGCTTATATTATGGTGTGTTCATGCATCAATTGATGGAGAAAACGTATAAGCAGTTCTTTGACATTGTAAGGAGCTTTTAAGTGTGTTCTGAATGGTCCTGCGTCCATGTCTTAAAAGCAATTCGAATGATTTTTAAACTAAACTCAGATAAATTATACACAACCGATTAGATATGTTGATTACAAGGAAAAACTTAATCGGAAACCAAAACAGAAAAATAAAAGCAGTAATTAGATTGAAACTTTGAAGCATCGCTCATCAAGACAAAACACTTTATTTTTAATTTTCAAAGTGCACCAATTATAATTCATTTACTTGCACAGACAAAACGGTAAATGTCTTCAAAATATATTTTCCTATATTTTCTTGCTTGCATTGGAATCGTCGCTTGTGGCGTAATATTCAAGATATCATACTTGATATGGTGTGCATTAGACCCGATTCAAAGCCAAAACAACAATATGAAAACATTGTGCTTAAATAACGTAAATAGTCTTGATTTTTTTATTGTGTGTATCATTTCTAGCAAGAGCAGTGAATGGTAATACTGAGGATATATAGTTGCTTAATATTGTCAGTTAAGGTCTATATGGATTTTCTACTCAAACAAAATATGAACTATTTCTTCTAATGGTGGTTTATTTAATATTTTTACCTGTCAGTTAGAATTAACTACAATGACTGATTTCGGCTATGGAATTATCTACAATGAATGATTTCTGCTATGTCAAATGAAGTCACGTGGCCCAAATTTAAAGACAAAATAAGAGGTACATATACCAGAACACTCTTCGCTCAAACAGGATGGTCGAGCATACTTTTTCAAATGGCTAATACATCAAGTAAGGTAAGAAATTCCAATTTCTATAGTACACTGGAATCTTTATGCATCCCTGGGCTGGTCTGCACAACACCATACATACAATTATTTATACTCTTTTACCTTGTCTTTTGTTTTCTGCTCAGCACAGGCACATTACACTAACGATCTGATGGTAGCCACTTGCTTTTAAACTTGCTTTGGATACGTGCCGGTCATGTTCCAATAAGATTAAAGATAGACATACCAGCTGTCTATCGTGTGATAATCTGAAATCACGTTGGTAGTTCACATAGACCCCACTTGTCAGATTAATTGGTCAGTATGATAAATCTTCATTGATAAACTAATAAAGAGTTTTATTTAACGTTTTGAATAAATAGTGAAAATGAAATTTACAGACAAATATTTTTGTTGACTTGGGATGCCAGAGAATGCTTAGGGAACCTAGATAGAGCAGCAGGAACGCGTTCGCTGTGCACCCGTCATAAGAGCTTGAGAGAAGATCCGGCATCTTGAATTGGCACAGGCTTTTGATTGAGCGACTTCCCTATTATGTGTTACAAAAATCAGACTGGGGCGTGTTCTAAATCCGTCCTTTACATGGACAAACAGCGAGAAGGACATTGTCCGCTAGGTTTAACTGGATCGAATCAAAGCGACATCCAATCGGAATTGAGACGGAGAGTGTGGTAACCATTTCGATCCGAAATATAACTTCTAACTAGCAAGCGAAAATTTAGTTCTCCTGGGAAGATTGCTGAGCAAATAGGATTACTCTGAGAAAGCCTCTCGTAATTTTGCGGGATATGGAACGGGGGGGGGGGGGGTCAGGACTATTGGCTGGTTAAGAACAGGTAAGTTCGAATTGTTTGTTCATTTATTGTGCTGCTTTTTTAATTCCTGCCTTTGTCTGTTTTGGAAATATATGAGTGTCTGTCTATCTGTGTTTATGTTCTGTTGATTGTTTATTTCGTTTCGTTCATTTTGTTGTCCCTGAGATGTTGGGAAAGTTTGGCACAAATATGTCATTTCATTCTGTCAGTTTTGTGCACGCATGCTTCGTTACTTGTCGCCTGTTTTTTTATTTTAATTTGTGTACCTATTCGTAACGAAACAAAGATTACGTAAACTAAGTTTTAGCAAGATCATATTCCGATTTTTCTGAACGTGTCGGAACCATCCCTTAAGTATGCTTACCTCTTGCCGTGAAATTAATCGAGTCATTTTATTTAGAAAATTGTACACATAAGAATCTTCTTATAAAGTAAAAACAAAAACTTAGAACATTGCTGTAGACTAGTAGCCGACTCTGATCTTAGTTACCGCCATTTGGATCTTGGTCTCGGTAAAGTGTGATATACATAGTACTGACTTCTTGAAAGGCTTTGAAAATGACAAAGAATGTACGATTCAAAACTATGAACCCACAATGAATGATATCTTTTTAACACATTTCCCATGAAGTTATACATTGTTGGAACCAAACCTCAAACATATCTAGATTTGTATAAAAAAAAATTGTATGATGTGACACAACTGGCCGCAATAGAATAGGCATGTTAACAAATACAGACAAACATATACATGCATGCATACAGACATAGATACTTCATATCAAAAAGTTATTTTAATTTATGAATTTATTTATTTTACAGCTGGGGTACAAGCTGAGGTAAATCATGATGGCCATAAACAAAACATGTGCGGCATCGCCACTAAAACCACTTTCCCCACAGTATAACACGGCAAGAGAATACAGTCAATTTTTGTGATATGTACTACTGTGTTTGTGTCCTGGCGTGGTTGTTAATGCCGTCACTGTGGTAGGTGTGGTGTGGGGTGCTTCCAGTATTTATTTAAATTATTATAGAAGTCCCACCCAGGCTCGATTTTAGTTGGAAATTAGTGAAATCAGCAATGCCGACGGTTAAATGACTGAATATACAAAAAGTGAAATTCAAGTAATAACAATTTAATGACAATTCAATGATCAAATGATTAAAATTTCCCAAGTACTCTCCTTCCGCTCGACCCTGTTTTAGCCTATTGCATCATTTGATTTGTAGTGTGAGACCGCTTTCCACCTGTCCTTGTATTCTACTCATATGTGTATTCTTCTCTAATATCCCTCCAATTCCTTCTCCTCTTCCTCCCGACTTTCTCCAAATTCCTTCTCTCCACCGACTCTTTGATATTCCTCCTCGTTCTTCACTTTCTCCTCCTCGACTCATTTTCCTCCTCCTCCTCCGTCTAGACTTGTCTATTCCGACTGCTCTGCTAGTCGCATTTCCGTCTCCCCTCTTAGAGACTCGGGATTCAGTGAACCGGAAGTTCTCTCCTCCAAAAAGCTTCCTATGAAAACAAGAATGGTACAATATTTTACTAAGCCCTCTCATCTCACATTCACCCAGCCTATCATCAGATAACGGCTATTAAATTTCTTCGATCACACATTCATTCACATCGAAATGCTCATATGTCCTTGTATGGTAAAACAACATCGTAATAAAAGCACGGTATCAATTACTTCTCGTACATACATCAATAAATTGCTTCACATCAGTACATATTTCTAATCCCATTATATTATACAACATCACAGCAATCAGACGCATTTCTTTACATTACAACTCATACAAAGTACATAAATACTCAAACATCCATGCTCTGATATATCTATACTACCATATTAACTAATCTTACCCATATCCTACAGCTAGGACTGCGTGGTCCAGAGCTTGAGGATCACATTGTGGGTCACTATAGATTCCATGCTTGTACAGCTTGAAAAAAGTATGGCTGGCGTCTATGGCAACTGAGACGGGACCCACCATTGCTATGGCCTGCTGAAGGTCAGCTTCGCTCCCTCCCTGAATGTCCTTACAGTTCGTTTTGGTGGCTCCCACATCGGCCCTTTTGAACTTGCACCTTGGAGTCTGAATGATATAACATAATAATAGAAACTCAAAGTTTCGTTACCAAGATCATCTTAAACTGACATTTTGATATAAGGAATATATTTGGCTGGAAGAGCACCCCCGTCCTATTAAAATGACCTCGATCCATCCAGCCCGAAATGAAATGATGTGTTTGTGGTTAAGATTAGGGTGGAGAAATGGGTTAACCTTTTGGAAGAGGGTGAGTGCTGGGTGCATAGGGTGCAAAACCTCGTTATACATTTCTTTGAGCTACTTATTCCAACTTTCTCGTCTTTTAGGATAGATCCATGTAAACATAGTAATCGTCAGTATAGGTTTTAGAATATCGTTTAAAAGTGAATTCATTTCCATAATTTCTTTCCTTTGGTCAAAGGATTCCAAATTTTTGTATCGGAAATCTCTGGTGTTTGATATTTCGCTACGAAATATGCCAAAATACTCAGATAAACCCACGAAAGTATTTTGAATGTACATACATATTTATTGCATGGTCGTCAGATGTGAATATATATATATATATATATATATATATATATATATATATATATATATATATATATATATATATATATATATATATATATATTCACACAGGGATTCCTTGGAACATTACATTTTTGTCTAGCTGCAAATTTTAACAAGATGTATGGTACATGGCTCAAAACCTCAACACAGACCCTTTGTATTGTCAAACCGCCATCGACGCCACCAGAAAAAAATGATATATGTCTCGCCATCTGCTAACGCAGACGACATAATGAATCAAATCATTTCAATAAATTTAAACAAGCCATCGCCATATTTACTGATGTGGTGTCACCAATTAACAACCGTCTGTACGTATGGAATGTAACCAATTGCCAATCTTGTATACATATGTTTAGCTAATTACCCAAAGTGTTTACTTATGTAATGTAACCAGTTACCAACCGTGTTTACTCACGTAATTTAGCCATTTACCAAACGCGTTTTCTTACGTCATTTAGCGAATTGCCAGCCGTATTTATTTGAGTAATTTAGTCACATACCAGCCGTAGGTTTTTTTTACGTACTTTGATCACTTACCAATCGTGTTTACTTGCACTATTTTACCAATTTCGAACCGTCTTTCCTTCCTTAATTTACCCACTTATCAACCATGATTATTAACGTAATTAGCCATTTACCATCGTGTTTACCTAATTAATTTAGGCAATTACCAACATTGTTTATTTACGTAATTTTGCCGCTAACAAACCTTGTTTAATTAGGTAATTAAGCCAATAACCAACCATATTTATTTACGTAATTTGGTCAATTACCAACCGTATTGTTTACGTTATTTAGGCAGTTACCAACCGTATTTATTTATAAAATGTAGGCAAATAGTGAACCATATTTACTTACACTTCTGCTGCACGTTATTTTTGATGTCATCATCGACACATATAGCGGTGATTGGTGAATAATATGAGCTCAGAAACACACAGGAACATGAGAAGAAGATAGAGAGAGAGAGAAAGACAGAGAGAGAGAGAGAGAGAGAGAGAGAGAGTACCTGAGCTTTATATGGATATGATGCTTCAGTGTCAATGCCTTGATTTTTGATTATGTACTCAAAAGCCTGGTCCAGCCAGCCTCCCTGGCATCCCAGATTACATGAAAATGAAACATTTGTCATATGCACTACGAAAGAAAAGATATGTTTCTGATTTGACTACCTTATTTAAACGATACATTTTCACATATAATTGACAAGAAATGACAATTTGTATGCCCATCTAGCTTAAACAATTACTTCGAAAGTTATTTTTCATCAAGAAAAATTCGTATAGGAAGTTCAGGGTCGGATTAGTGATGGGAGCACAAGGAACATCCAGGGTCAGTATAGTCATGGCCTCTCCCTCACCTCAGCTGCTGTGACTGAAAGTACAAGTGTTTAAATAAACCATATATGGATCTAAACCGCCGAATAATTAGCTTAATATAGCTATAACAAGTATACACATACAAAAGATAGTTTAAAGACTGCTTTCAGAGTGTATTTGTAGATCTATAAGGACATCCCATCTTAACTACCCCGTTTCCTCCTTCCGCTCCAGAAGTCTTCATCCGGCCTAGAACCAGCCTAAATATTAAATTAAATAAGAAGAAAAAATTAAAGAATGAAGTCACTTCCCATGTATTCGACATGTCAGGCTAATAGCTTAAAATTCGAGTCTTCGCCACTATGGAGCAAGTGAACTTCCACTACAAGTGGTTGCTAAGATGTGTTTGAACACACATTTTGTACGTATGCATGCATGTATGTATACTAGTGTCTGTCTGTCTGTCTACATATCTGAGTTTTATTAAATGCCTACAGAATGATTTAAAATTAAGAATCTTCCTTCCCCGAGTAGTCTAAGAGATTTTGTTCCGAAAGGGACACCAGCTGTTTAGTCTTATTGAAATGCTGTCCCTCGAGGGATCCGGTTGCTGAAAAGGCCCGACAGGATCCACACTGGCCCTGTTGTGGTACATAAACATCATGTTATCATTCACTCTCTCAATGCAGTACACTGGTATCCGGAGCCACTGAATACGTTATTCCTCCTACATGACCCATTTTGTGAATCACTCTACGTTGTTATTTGTTTTTCCTTTCATGAATGATTGTTTACTAATACCACAAATGTAACATTTTACCAGCGTGATGTATTTCACATAGTGCGAAAGAAAATATTATTCTTCACTGTTGTACGCTCCACATACAGAGGCAAAAAAAAAAACACTCTATGTTACTGCGCTAGTACATTATACCCTTATGAATACTTTCTCTCTGCCACAGGTGGCTGTCACAAGCTAAATGTTCAAAAAATATATAGCCTGAAGGAAAATAATCATACCAAGTGACAAAAGTTCCTCAGATTACTTTTATGATCCGTTCTGACACCGGACACTTTCTATCATACCATATATGTGTTATGTATATTTGATTTAATTTTTGTATCTGATTTAATTGTTTGTAAGTTTCAAAATCTTTCTTTTTTAAAATTTAATTCTATGTCAAAATAATGTAGTTCTGTTTATTAGGAACTCATACTTTGTTTCTAAAAATGAGTTTGACCTTGACTGTTCATTTTAATAAACACATAAGGCTGACCTGGTTCTCGACCTTAATTCAAAATTAGTAACAGCCATGTTAACAAGTTCTTATTTTAAATTATTTTTGTTGTGGGACTTACAAGAGTGAGATCGAGCTGTATTGAATACGTGACCCTAGACTTGTAAATAGTTTTTAGTGAAGTAGACAACTTTTATTCTCAGAGTAAAATGATTGTTCTTATCAAGGACATACAAGAGCTACGTGATTTTTTTATATTTAAACACGATCAAGTGACCTTTATCCGTGGCGTAAGATTCAAGTTTTAAGCCATCGCTTTCGTGAACTAATCTCAGTTGGGCTTTTACACTGAAAAGTGTCTGTTGTGTCAGTTGGAGCTATTTTGAATTATTTGGATTCAAAAGGATTAATTGTTTTCCGGACAAAGACATCTTTTATAAACATTTATTTAGATTTCCAAAACCAGGGTGATATTTTTTGTTTCTACAAGGAACCGTAGACTTCAGCACAGTACATGTTACAACATACGTCATTGCCCTCCATCTTGGATTCTTCGTCAGGACTCGAACTTGAATTCATTAGAACATTTTATTATTAGGACTTCTAAAATGCATTGCCTCCCTAAATATGTATTTTAGAGAAGCGAAGATGGCCAAGCTAGCGGTATGTCGCATGAAACTCTTAATCATGTGTCATTCAAACATTCTGAGTAGTGGCGTCCTGGATTAGTTTCTCGGATCACTTACCACATGCAAAATCAGTTAATGCTTTTAAAGAATGACTAAATAACTTATGATCAGGTCGGCCCGGCAAAAGGCCATTACCTTCAGCCATCACTATGCAACCGTAAATACTTTTTTTTTAAAAATCGTTTTATAATTAGGTAGGCTAAGATAACATGATACAAATCAATGTGTTTATCTCGACATTCAGTATATTCGACTATGAAATATGTGTGAAGTTATAAAATTCTGTGTAAGAAATCACCTGGTTCTTAATTGGCATGACGTAGCCCTTTATCCTCCAATCGACCGATGCAGGAAGGTCAGGTAACTCTAAATTCCTTAGAAACATAAACTTTCCACAGTTGTCTTAGTTGCATTGAATCTGTATCCATTCCTTGTTATGACAAACTCCTCGGTAGTCTGAATATTATTAATCACATATCTTGTATGGCAATAATAATAATAATAATAAACTACACATTTCGACGGCAATGAAACTACCTTGCAGTTAGGCAATCAGAAATAACCAGGAAAAAAATCTTCCTTAGATTGTTTATCCTGAAGTCAAGCTCATCAATGTACTAAGAAATGTGAAAAGTAGAACACGGTGGCAAAATATGCGTAGACCTGTGTACTTTCGCTAACTTTATATAGAACAAAAGTTTTACGATATGTGAGTTTAAGAAACAGGTTATGCATTATCAATAAGGTGCAAAGAGAGGTCACGTCGACTGCATTTGTTGAACTGGTGTACCATCCCAGATGATTAATTTATTCTCAAATTATATCAATTTAGTTAAGCTTTTAGTGCCTGTACACTTCATCAATCCCAGATGACCGAGAGGATGAATCCATGAAACACGCCATGTGCATATAATTTATTATATATATATATATATATATATATATATATATATATATATATATATATATATATATATATATATATATATATATATATAATGAACCTAATTTGACGAGCTTAGTCATAAAGAATGATACTTAGGACGGAATGTCAGACATACACAATATTCATTATCGTAAAGATAACTAGATGATTTAATAATGAACTAGACATTATACATTACCATAGCTTTAACTTGTGATAAGTAGATATTCTTCATGATAACAATCACAAAAATAGCTTTAGCGTGCATTCACTTCTATTGTTCAAACAGAATGGTTGGGTGCGTTGAGTTTTATAAATCATTCGATTTCAGAAAGGCTTATTTAATCAGGAACTTTTATGGATTACTGGCAATTGTCAAATCTGTGAACACAGTGTACTAAGGAAAGATTAAAACCACACACACACACACACACACACACACAACTGAACATATCGGCGCATTCCTTCATTCCGAGCCAGTAAGTGTGCACTCCATGCTGCTGGACACAGTTTAAGTTTTGTTCCCATATAAAGCGCCTAACGCTAGAACAAAACTTGGTACAAGGTTTTAAATATAATTTAGTATCTGTCATTGTAAACATAATATATGTCACATACAAGTGAAAGTAAAAGCTATCAAGATAGGATCTCTTCAGACCCCCCACTCCCCATTTTAAAAGTGACTTTGGTATATGTCAATTTAATCAATGAAAAAATATTTAAAAAATTTCCCGCTGAATGTTATGATCTGGTGTTCTCAGTCAGAACATGATTAGAAACTTATTAAAGTCATTTGAACATGAAAGGTATGTCACTGTAACCTGCTTTAAATGGATATAAATGCATGTTAATGGAGGAAAAGAATTTCCATGACTGTACAATCGACAGTGTCATTTAAATTAGGCTACATGCAGTATTTTAAAGTTCTTGATGAAACGTGAAAACAGGCCATGCTGACCTTGCCTTAGTGAAAGTATAGTACACGCCGGAGAGAAACCCTCGATGTAAATGTAGCAAAGATGTTTTATGAATGTCAAAGCAACGATGAAGTGAAGCGCAAACATTGCGAATATAGGGATAATAAGGACAAAGAAAACAGCAACACAGACATT
This sequence comes from Sinohyriopsis cumingii, assembly GCA_028554795.2. Lineage (NCBI taxonomy): Eukaryota > Metazoa > Mollusca > Bivalvia > Unionida > Unionidae > Sinohyriopsis > Sinohyriopsis cumingii. The sequence continues at coordinate 37,302,034 of CM068831.1, read as the reverse complement.
ATTCAAGGTGAGATAACACCTACATGCCCATAAATGTCTTACCTGACAAGACCTTCCTTATTGACATACTGTTTTTGTAGGTTGTCTTCCCACTCGTCGTCAATGTTGAATGATAGCCACACGGCCACAAAACCAGCAAACCAAAAATCGCGTAATATCTAAACGAGAAGAATAATGAACGATACTTGTGTTATGGAAGATCATTAACCACTGAGTTTAACAATCCAGGTATAAAAAGTATATAAATAAATAAACAAATAAATAAATAAGCTAGTATAGCAAATTAAAATGCAAAACCTTGCTCCTCTTCAGATATGACTCTCCCAGAACTGGTCCTCACTTCTAACACACGACTCAGTTCGCCTAGAAAATGTATCATGTATGGGGCTTCTTTGCAAATAAATGTGCGAAATGTGATGACCAGGAACGTCATTTCAACTTTTTTCAAAAGGGGGGGGGGGGGGCAAAACTTAATATAATAATAATAATAGTAATAATAATAATAATAATGAGGACTTTGTATATCGCCTAATCTTTAGAAGCTCTAAGCGCTTTACAAAATTAGACAACACATATAAGATAATTAAAAAAACATTAAAATAAATAAATAAAACAAAATAATGATATGATACAAAAACAAACACAATGAAATTAGAAAACATTAAAAACATGTTGAGAATATTTAAGGTAGGAAACATTATTAGGTCTTTAAGTTTGTTCTTGCAATCAAAATAAGTGAGTTTTGAGAGCATTCTTGAATGGGATCACTGTGTCTTTGTGTCTAAGTTCAGTGGACAATTCATTCCACGTTGCTGGGCCCTGGTATGCAAAAGAACGCTGTCCATATGACTTTGTTTTCATAGTGGGAATAAAGAGTATACGATTGTCAGAAGAGGAGCGTAAGTATCTTGCTGGTGTGTAAACATGGGTGAGGTCGGATAGGTATGTTGGACTAGAGTCCGACGGTGAAACGAAGCACAGAGAACAAATTTTGTGTTTGATTCCGGATCGAATGGATAGCCAGTGTAGGGTACAGAGCAGTGGGGAGGTGTGCTTTGATCGTGGTATTCTAAGTATAATCCGAGCAGCTGTGTTTTGAACGTTTTGAAGTTTCTGGAGTAGATATTGAGATGAACCAGACAGAATTGAGTTACAATAGTCCAGTCTTGAAATTACTAATGAACACACAAGTGTTTTAGTGGCATCAACTGAAAGATATTTGCGAATTGAGCCGATGCGTCTCAGCTCAAGATATGCAGCCTTGCATATGTTCATGACATGTTGGTGCAATGTGAGAGTACTGTCCAGAGTAACACTTAGGTTTCATACTGATTGTGTGAATTTAATGTTGGCATTGCTGATATTTATTGTTTGAGGTAAAGGATGTGAATGAGAAAGTCTTTGTGTTGTGATCAGAATTGCTTCAGTTTTATCATCATGCAGCTTGTTACATGTCATCCATAATTTCACATCAGAAATGCGCATCTTTACACTTTTGATGATAGCATCAACTTCAGTCGGGTGGCTAGATTTGTATATTTGGGTGTCATCAGCGTACAATTGCTGAGACACTGGATAATGATCTATGACACTTGAGAGCGAATGAGTGTACAGAATGAAGAGAACAGGTCCAAGAACAGACCCCTGTGGAACACCACAACATAGATCAACTGGGCTGGAGTGTATTCCATTTGCAGATACAATTTGTGTCCTGTTGACCAAGTAGGACTTGAACCACAGTTAGGCTGTATCATGAATGCCAAATACATGCTGGAGACGGTGAAGTAATATATCATGGTCTATTGTGTCAAATGCTGCAGACAAATCAAGGAGGGTGAGGACTGTAATCTTTCCGCTATCCAACGCAGAGAGAATGTCATTAACTACTTTTAGAAGAGTAGTTTCAGTACTGTGGCAAAGGCGATATGCAGATTGTACATTGCTAGAAAGATTGTTTTAATTTAGATGAGATACAAGCTAGGATAGAACTACCTTTTCTAAGATTTTTTATATGAATGGGAGATTAGAAACTGGGCGGTAATTCTTTAAATCATTATGGTCTAGTGTTGGTTTCTTCAGCAGAGGCTTTACAATGGCAGTTTTGAAAAATGATGGGAATTCCCCGGAGGAGAGAGAGGTATTAATAACATCAGTTAGTGAAGGCAATATTGGATCTAAGCACTCAAGCAGTTGTGATGTTGGAATTGGATCAAGTTCACATGACTTTGGTGCACTCTTCATCAGGATTGTACGTACAAAATCCATAGAGACAGATTCAAATGCTGCTAATGGTTGCCGCTCAAATTCTGTATCCCAGCTGTATGGTGACGACGAGTCAATTGAAATTGTGGTGTCAAGCTTATCTCTAATGGTTTGTACTTTGTCACGGAAGAAATTTGCAAACATGTCCAAAAGGTCGACTGGAGAGAAGGTAGTTGGAAGTGGTGTAGATTTGTTCCTTGACATTAGCTTGTTAGTAATTTCGAAGAGCTGTTTGCAGCTGGAACTTTCCATGAGCATAGTAGTGTAGTGGGCTGATATCGCTGCATGGACTATATTTGTGACATTCTTCTTAGCGGCTTCATAAATTTGCTTATAAATAGTGAGTCGGGGGTGGGGGACTTGACGGGCTTGTTAATTTTCGTATTTTCCTTTTTTTTTTTTGCAGCACATGCAAATTTGGGGGGGGGGGGCAAATGCCCCCCTGCCCCCTCCCCCAAATGACGTTCCTGGTGATGACATTCATTATATAAGAAGAAAACATAGTCACTACGTCAGCATTCATTTTAGTCTCAACGTACCTCTAACCTGAAACAGTGAAGAAACTAGCTCCTACACTAAATGCCTAACAACATAGCACAAGCATATACAATACTGAAAAATCTAGTAAATTTTGTGAGGTATTCTTGTTGTTAACTTAATGCTTCTGGTACTCTAACCTTTTACAGGATCATCGCCTCGGTTATACTTCGATGTGGTGTACACGCAGTTTCCAAAAGTAGTGACAGATGCCCCTCCCCCATTTCCAAAACAAAAGTAAAAAGTGTTTATGTGTAAGTGTATCCCCCAGGTATGTTGTTTGTTTTATTTTTATAGAAAGAATTTTCAATCAAATTTTTTATTATTTTTAACTTTTTGATGGGGTATTTATATTTCCTAGTGTTATCCGAGCCAAGTTTCTTTCACCTTTCTCGAATTCGCTCCCCTAGTTCGTGTTTGTGTCCTTTGCTAGAGGTCTCCTTAGTCTCGTGTTTGCTATATGGGTATTACTATGTGTGTGAATGCTATATTAGTTTCCGTGTTGAGACAGCATATATCAGTCAAATTTGCCTTAGTACTAGTTTTTATTTTTATTTAGTCTCTAATTAAACCTACTAGTCTCTGACTAACGGACAAATTTTAGTTTCTAACCCATAAAATGTCTACATCAGCCCATTTTCAGAATCCTGGATCTCAGTCAGACAATTATCTAAACAGTTTAATGTGTTGTTTTGATACTTTAATTTAAAATAACATTATTCTATAGGTATGGTATTTTAAGTAAAATAACAATATTCTATGATCTGATATTTTAACTAAAATAACAGTATTCTATAGTTTTGAGTATTTTAAATCTAAAAAAATCATTAATCTATATAAGGGATTTTAATTGTGAATATTATTATTCTACGGTTTTTGTATTTTATTTTTAATATTAGTCCATAGTTTATGTATTTTAATTTAAACTAAAATTATCCTATAGTTTTAGTGTTTTGTTTGTCTTGGATGCAATCACTTTTCGTATACAGAAATAATGTTTCTGTTCCTTGAATCTTTAATTTCAATGGCACGACTTTCTGCAAAATGTGCAAACGCTATTTCTTTTTCAAAATGTGTTCCTTTCATCCCTATTTTCGTTTTCTCTGCTAAATTGTCAGAAATAGTCATACATATGATTTAATTTCATTTCCGATAAGTTTTTAAAAATGTCCAATCAACTGAGTGTTTTCGGAAAGCAATAATAAATTGTGAAATGTTGGATATCAACATCACACTGACATATAATATTTTAACTGCGAGGCGTACTTTCGCTGCAAATTAGGGCTTAGGTACGCGATATTGGCATGGCCGTTTGTCCTCTGAGACAATCATTGTTCAGATTTAAGATTTCTTTAATTGTAGGATGCACATCGACCAGAAAATAAATTAACACAAAGTTAAAAAAAGAACGCAATCAGGAGTTCCATTTACATATATAAGGCAAATTTCATCACGAAATCGAAGAAGCGTTTCTAACTCTAATTGTCCTGCATGTCTGCATAACATGATGACTGGTTACTTGTCACTTCAGCTCTTATGTTACGTGTTCAGGCTCGAATAAACAGTAACATAAGAAAGAGTGAAACAACAAACTTTGAAAAATATAATAATTTATTTCCCTGGAAAAATTCTGTGAAAATGAAAAAATATGAACTTACGGTTTAAAGAATCAAATCCAAAAAAATAATCCACGAATAATCCACGAATACAATTTTTGAAGTCCTAATAACTAACTGTTCTAATTATTTCAAGTTCGAGTCCCGACGAAGAATCCAAGAGGGAAGACAATGACGTATGCTGAAATTTGTAGTGTTGAAGTCAACAGTTCCTTTAGAAACAAGAAATATCACTCTGGTTTTGGAAATCTTAAATTTTTAAAAATAAAAAGCTGTCCTTGTTCAACAATTTCACATGAGCACAGGTATTTTCCAGGAAAAAAGAATTAATCCTTTTGAATCCAAGTAATCTGAAATAAATACAAACAGCAAAACATACAACTTCCAGTGTAAGAGCCCAACTCATGAAAATATCTCTCCAAAACAAAGGTTATATCGTATTCTAAAATCGCAAAAGGGGGTCACGAGATCATGTTCCAGAATCTCATCGAAATATTTATTTATTAAAGATCACGTACACCCAGTGTGGCCCTGACGAAAACCAATCATTTTACTCCAAGAAATAAAATTTAAAAAATTGTTTACATTTTAAACACGTAGTCCCATCATGACCTTGACAACAACCAATCATTTTAAAATAAAACTAGAATTTATTTACGTGGTTGCTACTAATTTTGAATCATGGCCAGGATCTAGGTCAACATCTGGTGTTTACAAAACGAACAGTCAAGGTCAAAATATTTTCTGGAATAAGTATCATCTCCATTGAATAAATTGAATAAATTTACATTATGATAGAATGTAATGAAAAATACAACCAAAAAAAAATTAAAACTGACAAACAAACAATTAAATTGAAATAAATATATATTATATCAGATATAATTAAATCAAATATACATAACACATCTCGGCAAGTATTTTACGATCGACTTGTTCCCTTTGGCATCCTGCTGACTATTAATGGATGAGGAGAGACATCTTCGTTTTCAATGTCTGAATTCAGACTATTATCAGGGCACACTTGTTGTGTTGCATATACTCGTGCGCGATCTTTTTGAGCTAGCAACAGACGAATCTGGACACAATAATTGGTGAGGTAGACATTTACATCCATAGGTCCGCACGGTATATCTGTGTAAATATCATGCAGGAATCGACATTTCTGTACAAGTAATGATTTGTGTGGCTTAGATTTAAGATTGCTTAATTGATCCGATGATCAATTAGCAAATAAGCGCAGTTTGCTGTGTTAGCCGGTTTTCAAGATAACTCAGAGAGACATGTTAACTAATAGGCATTGACATAATTACTTTTGAACTTGGCATAGTGCACAATTCCTCTGTTAAAATCTGTTATGCTTAGATCGTTTTATTATAAATTAAAAGCATTGTCCTATCATCTGAGAAGATCAAGAGGCGTGTTTGTCATCGAGGGCTTTCAAAAATACTTGTCGTATTTTATTATCCACATGCTTAATACGTTTTAAGTTTCGGGATAGTGTATTACCCCTACCTCTGTCCATCTGTCAATGACCATAGCTCATAAGTTTTGAGGAAGCAGTAAAACCAGATTCGATTGTCCTCTAAACCATAGTACACCGTCTACTCGACTAGATCATGTCATATGTAATTTATCACAGATTGAAATCCAACTAAGAAAGATGGGACGGGAGCCGGACGAAATGCACTGTAGCAATTGTGTTAGAAATATAACCTATTGTGCGATGTATGCATAATCTCGCGCAGCTGAAACTGTATCTGCATCCAGAATTGAAGTACCTCTATTCGGTTTGTTTACGTCGAGATAATACTTCATCCTCTGACGTCGTAATGTACGCGACGCTGGGCAAATAAACAAGTAACATGGCGCTCTACAGTTTCATACTTTGTATAGGGTTAGATTTGTAAAGAAAAAGAATTTATTAGTACTTCTTCACTGGTTATCCTCGCTACTTAAAAAGACCTTGTATATCTTATGTATTGTTAAAAGAATTCTTGATTCCCTTTCTGCTGGTGTGTCTCTGAATGGTATAATGTGGGTTACAGAGCATACTAGTTGGCCTTACTTCAGATGTGCACATATGAAATACTGGTAGCTCCTCTTGGGCATTATCACCTAATGGATTTAAGAGGTACATTTTTGTCTTGTCTGGCAAACTTGGTTTTCCATATCTAAATAACTGCTAAAGATAGAGTACTTTGGACTAATATAGGCGGATTGTTCGAACACACTTTAGCAGCCATTTTGGTTTGTTCTATGCTTAAATCATGTGCAGCTTCCAGAAGTACAATATCCAAAATACATTTCAGCCACAGTACATGAAAGTAACGTAGACGTATGCCACATTCTCTCCGTTGTGCATGTTGGAAATGCAAACATCTTCAGCTTACACCTCTCACTCTCTCAGAAGTACAATACATGTGTAGAGAGCCCCTTACAGTGATCTTTCAGACGTTTAATAGCCTGGTCTCCGGACTGTCTGAAATCAAAAGTACGACAGGGAACCCATCTACGTTCTTGAGGCGATTTCAAAATGCATCCATACGAAACAAGAGTAAATTAACTGTTCTCCAGTGATGCGTGGAAGCGATGACACCAATTGGCAAATGCTTTGGAACACAAGTCGGAATCAGTCTTAGTTTTCATATACTAATCAGTGGAGAAGATGCATTGTTTAATTCTTGGATGACCTAACGGGCACAACATAAGTTTCGGCATCGATATATTCTGAAAAAACATGCGTTCATATTCTGAGCAGCTGTGTACTTCCCTTAGTGAATATGTTCCTGCTATAAAACTGTAGATTTAGTGTTAAAATTGCACCTGAAGAGTACGCTATGTATTGATAACTAAACCACAAGATAGTCTTATACGTACGTTATGAATATGTTTTCTGACCTTAAAATAATGTTTGATTGATTTGTTTTGAACGTATTCAAAATATGTACTTATTAGAAAAACATGACAGACATTTCCTTAAATACGAAAGTAATCATTTAGTTCCCACGCTCCTCAATATACTAACGAATTTACTTAAGCATTTTTCAAACGTGCATGCATTTCCTGCTTTTATGCATATTGTGATATCAACCAGCTGACTGAAGGGTAGACACTTTTTTTTCGAATAACGTGAAATTCTACTATGAAAGGTCTAATTCTCATTTAAAATGGTCTGTGATAAAATAACAATGCACTACCACCACCAACTCTACAGCCTTCAGTTACCCTGAATAACTTTTAGTGGAACCACAGACAACAACGGATTACTGAACTTGATATTCCTGATTAGGGAAAAGTTAGTTGTGTTACTTTCATCCATCTATCAGCCATCATAATTTCCATTAATTTTCGTGATCATTTCTTTCACAATTCAAATGAATTTACGTAGTGATTTCATCAAGACTCATTTCTATTTGCATCGCCATTTGAAGAGCGTTCCAACATGCCAATGTGGGACATCATTCTAAGGCATTTTTCTGATAACATATTTCCCATCTGTGGCGTAATAACGATGCAACATATTTTTATTTCAAACCGTTTTGTGTATTGGACTCAATGAGTAATGCACTTGACGTCTGACCAGCAATTACACCAGTGATGATTCTTTGGCTTTATTTCGGCTTGGCGGTTTTCAGTGCCGAAATTTCGTATTACATATATCAATAGTCTTTCTTTTATGCTTTTCCATGTGCACATAATTTCATATTTTCTATTTTTTATTGATATCACTGCATGAATGTGTGTGTGTTTGTATATGTTTATGTGTGTATGTTTAATTACATATTTTGTCACGTACTTATCTGTTTACCTTTCATGGAAGAGAAACATGTCGACGCATGAATTGCCATGTTGTGCTTGAATATGATCAAAGAATACGTGATTGTTGTAATATTTCTTTTCATCGATCTCTGTTGATTTTCATATGAACATTGATCACATACTGAACACGTGTCAAAGAGAACATGCATTGAAGGGACGCTGTATCAACCTCTAATTGCATTGCATAACATTTCGGTTTGTATTTCTTGTTTTAATTATGCATTACATATTTATGTCTAAATATATGCACTGCGCATTTTCCACTCAACCATGTTAGAATGAAGATATCAAATTTTGCTGTGATGAAAACTAGTCTTGTGTTCATGTCTATATTGCAGATCCAGTCGTGTAATAAATACAGTCCATCAGTTGAAGTCTTTTGTCCATGTCTATATTGCAGATCAATGCATGCAATAAATATAATCCATCGGTCAGTTAAAGTCTTGTATCCATGTCTATATTGCAGACCAAGTCTTGCCAAACGTATAGTCCATCAGTTGAAGACTTGTGACTTTATCGAACCCTGTGACATATCGGAGGAAACGGGCAGGAATTATTTACTTACAATGATTGAACACCCGGTTGATGATACTACAAGTTCGTCGGCGACAGCAGTCACAACATTCATGTGATGTCACAAGGAAGCAATTTGAACCGCTATCTACAGATTAGTTGTTATTATCTACCTTTGATAGCTGGATGTTGCAAATAGTTTCACTTTTTCACAAAATGAATGCCTATCATAATGTCATTGCATCTAACGCTGTGCATATCTTTCACGGGACTCCCACCATTTTTGAAAGACGTGTTTGATGATGTGCATATTTACGAATCACTTTGCTCCCACCATATTGGTAAAAGTTATTGCCTTTTAGGTCAACAGATGGGTGCAACAATGACACAATCTCTGCATACAATCAGCCTAACAGTTACTGGAGGAATTTGTTGATGAAAAATACATATTACGATCATCATTGCAAATTCATGCTTTCATTACATTTTCAAGTTACAGCCCATTTTTCCTTGTTCCTGTATTTGATTTATTTTTGTTGATTCTGTTATAAACACATCTGCATCGGGATGGTAGATGCAGGATGCGAAAGAAGCAGGGATTTATTATTTATGAATTTTCGCAATAGTTTATAAACTATATGTTCAACATCTTAATAATTTTATGCGGAATCTATCTTGTATATGAAATCGCTTGCAATTTTGTTTACCTGAGTCTCTCTTGGATTTAAAATTGCGTACGATCCACGTGTTCTTCATCTAAAACTAAAATTTCAGACTTCATTTTAAGATCAACTTGATTAGTAATGGTGTTGAAGTTTTCATTATTAACAATATGAATACTTCGGATGACAGCCCCCTCGCGACCACTCAGAGAGAGAAAGAGAGAGAGAAAGAAAGATTTTAACGGCACAACGTGTTTCTTCTCTGAAAGAATGCTACCTTAAATTAGGCAGCTACGCACACAAATAAAATTAGGAAAATAACATCCTAAAGTCAAACTTATTTTGACAAATTGAGTCGGTAAAACCTTCAAGGTCAACAAAAAGAAAGAATTCTAAGTTTTCATTGATATTACATGCATTTAGATAGTCATTTAATAATACCAATTTCATTGCATATGACCATAATATAATTTGATTGGTCATTGACAAATGACAGCCAATGTAAACTAACGTTTAAATAACACACATTACATAGGTTCAATATAAACTTTATTGTAAATATAAATAATCTTTGACATAATGGGGGCAAATCCTGTCACAGCACACTGCACCAGCTAAGCTCTGAATTGTTTCTATAGAAATACCTCGGGAAGAGAGACTTGTGGGACTTTGTAGGGTTGTGAAATGTGTCCGACATCTGTATGTGGAGCCACAACGGGCTGATACGAGGTATATAGGGACACTGATAACCGAAACTCAACAAGTCTGATCCTGAGGATTGCTATGATAACAAACATCAGCCGATACCCCATACATGCACCGTAGGAAGCGGGTATGAAGTATGTGGGCATTATAGTTGAGTACATTTAAGTACTGACATAAATTGAAGGTCAAAAGCAAAGCTGTAAATGCACGAAACTTGGCAATGGCAATAACATTAGCCGATTTGATAAATGACCCCTAGAACAGAGCTGGAACGGTACGTTATGCAAGAAATGTCCCAGATATACAACATGGTGGAAGGAGGGGAGGCTGGTGGTTCTTTCCGCAAATAATGTTAAAAATTAAATGCAGCATCTCCACATAAAGGAATTCATTTCTACAGGTGTATCAGTTATATGAATAACGCCTAACTGACAACTTTGATCACATGCTTCATCTCAGTCATCTGATTGGTTCAACATGACAACGTATCTAAATTTAGTTACTAACTTATTAACATATATTGGCTGCAATGACATCAGTTCTGGGCAGAGAACCATAGTAGACAAAGAGGATCCCAGCAAGGAGCCAGAGAAGGATGCACTGTTATTAAACTACATTTAACCAATTAAATTATAATTTAAATAACATACAATGCATAGGTTCAATATAAACTTTATTGTAAATATAAATAATCTTTGGCATAATCGGGGCAAATCCTGTCACAGCACACTGCACCAGCTCAGCTGTGAATTGTTTCTATATGAATACCTCAGGAAGAGAGACTTGGGGGAGTTTGTAGGGTTGTGAAGAGTCCTACACCTGTATGTGGAGTCGCAACGGGCTGATACGATTTATATAGGGACACTGATAACCGAAACTCGATAAGTCTGATCCTGAGGATTGCTATGATAACAAACATCAGCCAGTACTCCATACATGCATTGTACTAAATAGGTATGAAGTATATGGGCATAATAGCTGAGTACATTTAAGTGCTGACACAAATTGGGGGTCAAAAGCAAAGTTGTGAATGCAAGAAACTTGGCAATGACCCAAACGAAGTGAAGGGAGCTTTGTGACTATGGAACAGTGCGACTGTAACGAAGGCCCCCAATCTTAGGAAATGAAAGGATAAAGATACTAATGATTGATAATGCAATAACGTGGAAAATGCATGAACTAGATTTCAAACTGCATAATAATCCAGATGTGCCTAAATGTATCAATATTAGATATATGTATTTGATAACCAGTTAGGAATTCACATTTCCACTAATAGAAGATACAGCTGAAATGATTATGTAGCAAAGGGTGTCAAAATGAGAGACTGGCATGAAGCTATACAACGTCTATGAATTGTTCCAAATTTGTATGATGGTATCTATAAGTAAAGAAGCGGAATAGTGCATTGATCAAAACAAGTGTGCACTGACAAGTGAGGCGCACATTATGATATATGCCTCTTCACAAACTCTATTATATCAGAGTGCACCTGAATATATCTACAAAATACATTAAAGGACCATCGACCCAAGGTTGGATCAGATGGTACGGAATTCCAGCCTTAGCAGCACTGGTATCTGCTGCAATGTGGCAGGTATGTACATAATAGTGATGTGAATCATAACCTAACCTGAGCGAAACAGCCTCAATAGTAGTGATAAAGATGGTAGTTCTACTTAAGGCATTGTACATTATAAACAGTGGATCACAAAGGCGAGCGCAAGCTAATATCTGAATATAATTGAATTTCCTCTTCACCTGGAAAGGACAATCAAGGACATTATAGCTTATATCATTAATATGATATCCACACCTTGAGGTAAAATGTAATTCTTAGATGCTCTACAATGCAGAGTGAATATGCTTTTATCCATATGAAATATCATGTCCGGCATACACTGATTGTTTGTTGCAGAAATAATGGGCTCCAAGAATAGCAAATTATCCACACCGCAACTAAGCAAACGAAACCAGTGCACAATTAGTTTGTAGTAATAGTTCAGTGGACTCCATATCAAATTAGAGGCCCCAAAGAGAATGCCAGTTTGAACGTAACAATCTTTTTGGAAGGAATTTTGTCCAAAGTACATGACACTAAATTTATCTACACAAATGTTCCTGAGCAGAAAGAAGATGGTTAGAAGACATAGCGCGTATAACATGACAGAGACTATTGTCCTAAAGTTGAAATAAAATGGTCCTCCATACCAACTCCAGCTGAGATGTGGCTGCACCATGACCTCCAGCCAAAGCTCTTTGCTGCTGAAGACTGATCCAAACAGTACATGGGACACAACCACGAGTTCCGAAGGATTGATATGTTGACACCAGCATGAAAAGGGGTCATTTTTCAACCACATCTCGAATCCTCAGGCAGTTGCATGTGGAATTTTTCTGCAATGCTCGAACTGTCAATTCACCATATTGCAAGAATCCAAGAAATGCCACTAGACACATGCACTACAGCAACAAGTCCACAGCCGGTGAACTCCCTCTGGCAAATAGGTGAAAATTGCACCACCATCCTGTATGTAATAGGAAATCTGGACTTACTATTTTGTTCATTTTTTATCCCACGAATTATACTCTGTAACCTCTCTGACTCCTGACATAGTTATTATAACCAGATTGTAGGTAATGGAATCTAATTCCTGCAAGGTACAGCTTAACTGTGGAGTACTGCAGCTGCAGGTTGGTGTGACAGCCTATGACGAAATAAATCAAAACATCTGAGAGTTCATGTAAAGAGTACGAATGAGCAACAACGCCTGACATTGCCAAAAAATTCAACAAGCAATTGAAACCAGTTCTGTACACTGACCTAGTTAACAGACACAGAATAAAACAAATTCCTGCTCATGTTATGTCAACATAGCATGAATTTTGAAGTCGGGGACACACAATAACCAGAAATGTTTGTATTCCATGTCAAAGAATGTCAGTGGGAAACTGAAATGTTGTAAGATGGTCACGTCTTCAATGAACCCATATGAAGTGCTCTTCAGTGAACCGATATGAAGTGCAGTGCCATATGATATGGACAGCTCTGTCGGTCAGTGTACCCATGAGACCGCCGAACTGTGCACACAGTATCCAGAAACATTTGTATTCTATGTCACAGAATGCCAGTGGGAGATTAAAGTGTTGTAAGATAGTCACGTCTTCAATGAACCATATGAAGTGCAGTGCCATACGATATGCACGGCTCTATCGGTCTGTGCACCTACGAGACGGCCGAACTGTGCACACATTATCCAGAAATGCTTGTATTCCATGTCACAAAAAAACAGTGGAAGAATGTGTTGTACCAAGGTCACGTCTTCAATGAACCCATATGAAGTGAAGTGCTCTCCAAGGAGCCCTTGTGAAGTGCAGTGCCTATATGATGGGGACGGTTGCATGGATTTGTGCACAGTGAAACCTGAAAGCAGAAAAATTGGAAAGCAGAACCAGGCAGTAGAAAGTGCTGTGGTAATGTGCAGAAACACCGAAGTCAGCACTGAATTACAAACTAGAAATTCTATCGCTCAGGCGGGTGTATCTCTAAAGACATCAGACTGCCACCTACCTAAGACCCGAACAGAGACTGTCTGATAGACCCTGCTTAGCACCCTCCGTTGCTACCCCAATCCTAAAACTATGAGTCTTGAATAATTGAGGATTAAAACCACACAGCAAGAGAAATATGGGTAAGGATTGATTGAACTCCTGCATAGCTATGGGCAACACTTTCACAAATAAGGAAGAGTGGGTCCAAATGACAACCCAATATTTGTAAATACTGAAGCAGCGCATGGCCAGGGCTCTGGTCTTGTAAATGGGGGGTGGGGTGGGGTGTTCATGACACTTAAGGCAATAAAGGGTACCTTGGAATGTTTCAGCGCTTAAACTCGACAACTAAACCATTGTCACTGATCTGAACCGTTTGCGTTTGGGTTTCTGTAACCAAGTTGTCTTACTGTCATTCCCCAACTCACAGGAATGCTCGAAATGCAAGTTGAAAAATGGACTTAAATAGAGCTGCACAGAAGGCATCGTGAGTGAATCATGGCAGGACTTTTATTATAGAATACATTGTCAATGGTAGTCTGGCATCTGTGTGCGGTAAAAGCTTACGAAGCAATTGCAATAGCTTGGAATAAGAAAAGAATTGGTTGGATCAGGGATATTGTTCAGTTTGTGGCCTAGCCAATAGACAAGACATATGTAAATAGTGCATAGTGGTTTGCAAAAGATACAAATGAAAAGTACCAAATGTTTTAAAAAAGGAAAGTGCTGAAGAGTTTTAACGTAGATAAATCGATGCACTGTATTCTAACTGCGCTCTAAGTCTCCATCGAACATGGAATGGGCACTTTATAGCAAAATGAAACAATATTACTCCCTGTCTGTTAATGTCAGTAGTTCTGGGTCCTGTTCTGGGCTTTCCTCTGCATAGGCTGGGTCGGAAAACCGGGTACTTTTTCTCATCCGGGCACTTACAATGCATAGTTACGACCGCCGAGGTGAAAACAGCTTCCAGTATTCAAGGTGACCTCTCAATATGGTGGAAAGTAGGCCACTAAGCAAGTGGCGTCATCCTGGAAGAATCCGTGAACCTTCTTGAATTTGTTAGCGACAATTTGGACGCACTATCTCCATGAACGGCAAGGACTCCGCCGCGTATCCATTGATTGTTTTAACGAAACTGGCTACAGTTAGCTCAAACGCCAAAACAGGTCTGATATTATGTTGCGAACGTCACAGAAGGGAGGGAAGTTGTCTTCCTCTAGCGCTGCATTGTTATCAAAGACGGAGCCATCCGGCAGAAATGATTCTGCATGCCAAAAGAATAGTATGTCCGATGGATCCGTGCTTCCCTCGTGCCAATATTTTTAGAGTCCATCAAGGAGTGATTACTTTTGGCTAACGTAACCGCCGTATTTTGCAGCACCACCACCGCGTACCCGTCAAACCATGAGGCTGTCTCGGACTCCACGAAGATTGTGAAGCTGTTGTACTTCGCGGTGATATGGCAGTTGATGTGGAAGATTGTGTCAATGCGGCGACAGATGATTGTAATTCGGCTAACCTTTGCTTGACAGCTGCCAAGTTCGACATGTTTAGATCACGTGGTGTATCAGCTGCTTGCAGGTCACGTGACGATGCCGTTTGAAGACATGAAACACCCGTCTGGTCACGTGATGATGCTCTTGAACACAAAGAAGAATCAGCCGTCAGCTGCACATTATCTCTGTACAGTTGAAAAAGATGCTTCTTTCCAATTGAAACTAAGACCTTGATGTTCTTCTCAGCTACTGTTTAACCAATTTTTGATGCAGTCCAATTTTCTGGAATGTCCACCCAATTTGAATTTGTCGCAGTGATGGCGCCCTGGTTAAGTTCTGTATTGCGAACGCTGGTCAAACAAATAACAGTTCGTCTTGATATACGAGAAGCCATTGTGAGTTGAATAAACGCATGATTCCCAAAAGATGGAAAGTAATATGTGGTATCAACAAACAGAAGGACTGTTTCTTTCCGCAAATAATGTTAAGAAGTAAATGAAGCATCTGCACTGAAAGGAATGCATCTCTACAGGTATATCAGTTATATGAATAACGCCTAACTGACAGTGTTTGATCACATGCTTCAACTCGGTCATCTGATTGGTTCAACATGACAACATATCTAAATTAAGTTACTAACTTATTAACATATATTGGCTGCAATTACATCGTGTCTGGGCAGATCACCATAGCAGACAAATAGGGACCCAGCAAGGAGTCAGAGAAGGATGCACTGTATATTACTTAACCTACATTTAACCAATTAAATTATAATAAATGTAGTTCTCGTTGATTTTTTTTTTAAAAAAGCTGCAACAAATTCCATCATAAATACCTTTTACTGTTTGTTCATCAGACATTGAAATTGTAATGGGACCAAGAAAATCACCTCACATGACTAAGTTAAGCTCAAAGTCACAAAAATAACAATGTTTTAAGGATTACTTTTATTTATTATTTTCCTGTAAATATAAGTTATTTCACAAATGTAATTATCGCTGCACCGGGTCTTTCATCCCGTATTCTTGTTCATGCACTATGCAATTTGAGAAATGAACGTCGTCTTCCTTTTTACAATAAAAAACAAACAACACGACAGAATTCTATTATGCTGTCTATTTAACATATCAGAGTGAGGTGCCTTGCTGAGTCAACAATCCTACACTGTGGGGAAACTGGATTTGGTGGCTATGCCGCATATGTTGTGTTTGTTTCTGGCCATCATGATGTAACCCTGCATGCCCCAGCTTGTACCCCAGCTGGAAAATAAATAAATACACGAACCTAAGTCAATGTAATATATGTATGTATGTATGTATGTATGTATGTATGTATGTATGTATGTATGTATGTATGTATGTATACATGTATGTATGTATGTATGTATGTATGTATGTATGTATGTATAAATAAACCATTAGTATGTATGAATAATACATGCATGCATGCATATATGTATGTATGTATGTATGTGTGTATGTATGTGTGTGTGTGTGTATGTATGTGTGTACGTATGCATGTATGTATGTATGTTTGGTTGGATGTATGGCTGGATGTATGTATGTATCTGCCCCTGTATGTTCCATACATATTATATTAAGGTCAATCGTATCATAAATAACCCATAAAGCTATCTATAAATATTTAGAATGTCGCTGTTCGATTCACATTGAAGATCATTGACCAGATATTCCGATTTACTAATCTTAACATACCAGATTTTGCGATTTATTAATTATAACATATCAGATAATGCGATTTATTACTTTTTAATATACCAGATATAGATATTGCGATTAATTAAATTTAACATACCAGATTCTGAAATGAATAAATTTCATAAAAATATGTATTATTTATCGTAATCTTACAAGTTTTCAGTAGTTTACATATTTACATATTTGTGGCCCGAATTCTCCAGTACCTCAATGACAAGAAATAAAAGAAAGAACCAACCAGTCATACATACATGCATGCATACATACATACATACATACAGACAGACAGACAGACAAGAAAAATGCATAGAAGACAAAACAAAACAACAACAAACACAGTAAAATCAAACCAAACTATCAAATAATTCCAACTGACCTGTTCTTAACTAGCCAATAGTCCTTGCCACATTGAGTTCCATATCCTACAGTTAGGACTCCATGGTCCAGAGCTTGAGGATCACATTGTGGGTCACTGTAGATTCCATGCTTGTACAACTGGAACGAATTGTGGCTGGCGTCTATTGCAACTGAGATCGGACCAACTGTTGCTACAGCCATCTGAAGGTCAGCTTCACTGCCTGTTTGGGTATCCTTACAGCTAACTTCGGTGGCTCCTACATTAGCTTGTGTGAACTTGCACTTTTGATCCGAATGATGTGATATACTGACATAAACTCTAAGGCCGGATTACTCAAGATCGCATGGAACTTAGAACTGTTGCCCGCCCACACCATGTCCACCTGTCCATATATCCCATAGTTTAAGTCCGAAATAAAATTCACAGTCCTATATTAACTGTCCCTAAGAATATCCTCAGTTAGGTTTCCTCTCTCCTACCTAAAAGATTAAACGGACATTTCCCAAGGTCACAGAATGTATCCTGGCTGGAGTTATTGTTGTTTTTACTTTACGCGGGGAACGTAACATTGTTCAATACGCCCAACCGGAAGTGAATGAAAGTTTCGGGGAGGGGGTTAGAGGGGTAATAATGCTGGATGAAGTGGTGGGAGTTGTCATGGTGAAGAACATGAGTGCCATTTCGAGTTGGTGAGATTGACGCACATACAAGCGTAATGGTCTTAAAGTAAAGTATTGGAACATGGTGTAAAGAAAAAACAAAATTGTAGGAATAGTTTATTTTACTTTTTGAACAGTATATAAGGGAAAATCATTTCCGATGTTTCATCAATACCTTAAAATGTCCTAAAAGTTTAGGATAAACTGCCAAAAGCATTTTTTTTTAAAGACTAGCAACTTTTAAACTGTTATAACCTCAAAATAATCCCTATATGAAGTAAGTTACATGACTCAAAATCTTAAAATAGAATGAATCTTAAATGTTTTGACGCAGCCACTGTCGCCACCAGGACAAAATAGAACAAAAAATCACTTCCTTACTCATTGGACAATTACAAACCATATTCACTTACGTAATTTAGCCATTCTTAAACCATATTTACTTACTTAAGTTAGTAAATAAGCAGCCATATTTACTTACAGTATGTACTTTAACCAAATACTAGCCATATTAACTTACGTAACATGAGCCAAATGCCAGCTATATTTACTAACGCAATTTAGTTAATTATCAACCACATTTACGCACACAATTAAGCCAATAACCAATCGTATTTGCTTGCGTTACCATTGGATACTAACAGTTAATGGGGCGTCCCCATTAACTTCTGATATTTATTTTGTAAATAAAGATAAGATATCAACGACTCACGGATCATTGTTTATTAGAAACACAAATATATGTAAGAGAGAGAGAGAGAGAGAGAGAGAGAGAGAGAGAGTGTTTGTGTGTGTGTGTGTATCTGTGTTTTGTATGGATAAGATGCTTCAGTATCGATGCCTTTATTGACGATGTTGTACTTAAAAGCCTGGTCCATCCAGCCTCCCTGGCATCCCATATTACTTGGTCATAAAAAAATGTACCATATGTACTGAAAAATCTTTTTTTTTAAAGCGATGAGTTTCTATCTGCAGATCACAATAAACGATAATTTAAATGCCCAACTAGCCCGAACAGCTAAGGCTCATTGCTGGGTTAGTAGATTTGTCATGTAAGAAGCCCAACTTGTATATTAAAAGGAGAATTAAACAAATTCTTTTCAGTTCGTTGTGAAAAAGTGAGAAATGTTTAACAGGAGCCGAGGTGGAGTGCCGGATTCACGACTGAAAGTGTGCAGCGGGTGTGATAATGACGAATCCTTCAAAGATCTTGATAATTCGCTTTAAAGCTAATTCGTTTACAATCTATCGTATTGCACAACTTGTCTATATTTAGATTTAAACGCATGCGTAAGGCGAAGAAAACTGAAGAACCGGAGAAATACATGCCGCACTGTGATCGATCCGGCGACCACATAAGTGTGAAGACATTGTGTTACTCAGAATCGTTACACTAATCCGAGGACAGTGGATGCTTTCTGTCCTGTAGCTTCATGGACACCAGCGATCTGCTGTAATGGCATTCACAGAAAGAAAGCGTCTAATTGTTCAACTGCTATATTGTAAAACTTTTATTTGGTTTAGTGCTTTAAGACACAGCAACACAAGCCGGTTACTTAGTGACAATGATATGTATGATGTTAAGTGCCTTTTCCAAGGCGACACCACTGACCCAGGCTGGACCGATGGTAGGATCCGAAACCTGCACACTTTCGGGCGTGAATCCGGCACGCTTAACACTGGGCCACCTCGGCTCCTGTTAAACATTTCTCACTTTTTCACAACAAAAATGAAAAGAATTTGCGATGCCTATCTGTCAGAGACATTTGGAGAAAAAAGTTAAAGATATCTGAGAAACAGTTATTGAAGTGAAAGTGAGGATACTCGATGTTGGTTGATTCCCGCCTAGTAACGTAGGCTATTTGTCAGGATATAACGCACAATGTCGATTAATATTTGCATATGTGTGTAGAAAGCGGAAGCATCTGCAACATAGCTATGTCTCTGCAGAGACTGACAAACAAGTCTAAATTTTCAAACTACATCAGTTGAAAAGGTAGTACTGATAATTAACAGCAGTTTGGACAGTTATCCATTAATAAGTTAAAAATTTAATACACGAGTAATTTACTATGAGACAAATGAACTGTCGTTAAAAGTAGATGCTGATATGCTATGCTATGCTATGTATGTATGTATGTATGTATGTATGTCTACTTTCCCTACTGAGAATGCATTATACGCCTACTTGTTATAACTAAAATTAAGTACCTTCCTTCCCTGAGCAGTCTACGAGATTCTGTTCCGAAAGGGACACCAGATGTTTAGTCTTGTTGAAATGCTGTCCTTCAAGGGATCCGACAGCTGAAAAGGCCCAACAGGATCCACATTGACCCTATAGTATCACAAAGCAAGATATGTATCATTCACACTCTCAATACAGAGCATGAACTTCTCGATCACATTAACAAGTTAACCCCCTTTACGAATCAGTACGCTTTACACTAAGAATCTGGTGACGACAATAACTCTAAAATCACGTGTATTTATTATCATTATTACGTTTAAAACAGAACAATTTAATCTAAATTGTATAGTTATGAACAATTGAAATGAGACAACGTATCACGGCTGGTAACACTCTAATGCTGTGTCATAGTTTGGTTTCTGGACCAGATTCTTAATGATGTTTCCTAATACTAAACGAGAATAAAAGAGAGAACGCTTTCAATCTTTCTCAGTCTAACTTGTATACACAAAATTGATATTTTGACCTTTCTTTCTTCAATTTTGTTTGCCTCTTATTCAATAATACACTTGTAGCACGTTACCAACTCATTTGTTTTAGTTCATTTCAAGCTGCACAATTAGTATGACTCTATGGTCTTAAAACAAGTAGTATAAAAGAGTAAGAAGCAACAAGCTTTGTACAATTTAAGAAATAATTTATTTCCCTATAATACATAGTGCAAATGTAAAATAAGGAACTTACGGTATTGCGAATAACATTCCCAATAATACTAGACTTACAGTCCTAATGTTTAAAGTTCGGAATAAATTTTAGTGGAAATTTAAATTAAATTCAACGCTGAAAGTGTTGATGTACCAGTCGTGGCCCATGTCTTGGTGATGTGCCAACATTCTTCTGTTGGATCACAGTAATGAAATCCAAGAATATAACCTTATTTGAAGTTTCACTATAAATAATAATAATAATAATAATAATAATAATAATAATAATTGTACATATAAATATTGTTTTCATTTGACTATATAATGATAAAAGAAGATTACTTTGTGATTACAGTTTCTTCATGGAATTTTTCTTAGTAGTACCTTTTTTATTCACGTATAACAAGCAGCAAACTTCGAACATGTTATGATGTACGGATGGATGTGCGTCGGCGTCATTTCGCTTAAAATCATAAATAGCTTGAAAAAAAACGCAGACTCTGATATACCGGCATATAATACGAGAGAAAACATGGGTATAAGCTGTTCACAGTTGTAAACTTCATACAAAGAAGTAAAATATGAAAAACATTTAGCTTTGATTTGAATTTGACATTTAGTGCTCATATAGAGTAAGCTGTTCAAATTTCGATTAGCGTGGATATTACGACCATTCACATACTGTGTGCTATTGCGTTATTCTGCAAGTATGTATGCAAAATAGCTCGTCTTTTGTGTACATGAATATTTAAACGATTTACTGGTCAATTCAAACACTAGGCATTCCCATTACCAATGATATCATCACTTCTCTCTCGTCATCAGGTTGATTTTTGGCTGCTTTTAATGGCATTGGTAATATCCTGCTGAGAAAATGGGAGCTTAGCACCTTTTCCCAAGGATACACAGAGAACAAATAGGACAGGCTGGCATGGGCTGGTATCGAACCCGTGACACATGGGTTACGAGTCCGACGCTCTACCAGATGAGCTACAGCAGCACTATTCTTGCCATCAGTCACTGTCGAATCCGATAGAAACATGTGGCCGGCAGTACTTGGGGTAAAATTATCTATCAATCTTGAGGATAATTTTACACATCCTCTACATCATGTGTGTGCATTTTATTAAATTCCTTAATTTCTTTCAAATACGCGAGAAAATACAGCATTAACACAAAAAGCCTATTAGTTTTCAAAAGTTTCAATTTGTGGTCGGATTTATATATTAATATAAAGTGTTTGGTTAACTCTGACCACCCATAAATGCTAATGCGGCATGAGCAAAGCTGAACAATTATCGCTTAACTTTAGCAGTTCCATACGAACTGGGGGCCCCGAGTGGCCGAGTGGTCTAAAGCGCTCTCCGTTACGGATCACTGCCATCTCACCTCTGTCTGCGTGGGTTCCAGTCTAGGATTCGGCCAATGTGGGTATGTGAGAAAGCTTGCCAGTAGCTTCTCCTGGGTCGGTGGTTCTTTCCAGGGTTTACCTGGGTCCTTCCTCCACCATTAATACTGGCCGCCATGCATAGCCTATCGTGTGCTGAATAATGGCGTTAAATCCCACAACAACAACAATCAATCAATACGAAGTGATAGTTTTAATGCTTTTTCACCTATTCTCTCTCTCTCTCTCTCTCTCGTAGTTTTAAAGCGTTGTGTCTCTTCTTCCCTACAATCTCTCTCTCTCTCTCCCTCCCTCTCGCAAACCTCTCTTGGTTCATGTTTAAATATGGTTTTTAGCCCTTTGAGAAATTGTTTTCTAGTGACTATAAAGCTGATTATTAGATTTTAAACAAAGTCTGAATGACTTAGAAGTGACTCGTTAATATGTATATTGTAGCAGTCATAATAACCCATTTATTGTGGTCATAATTACCCGCTTGGTCGACCGAATTTGCCAGTTTGATTTGTTGGATAAAATTATATTTTCCTCCATTACTTATTATTTTCATGTAACATTCATAGTCTAATTTCGTCCTATAAGTTTTGTCATTAACTTGCCTGCTTGTGAAATATTGAGAGTCAGTTATGTTAATATGTATTTGTCGAGAAGTAAATCTGCTGCAGAATAAAGAATATCGTACATTTGCCATAAATGAAGTAGTCCGCAAGGCAAATGCAGTATTGATAATCACATTTAACACATAACAAAAACTGATTATTCGACAATCAGAGCTCTATGAATCTATGAAATACTACGAAATCTGTGGAAATCACCTGGTTCTTGATTGGCGTGACGTAGCCCTTCGTCCTCCAATCGAACGATGCAGGAAGGTCAGATAACTTAAGTTACTCGGGAATGTAAACTTTCCACAATTTGTTTTGGATGCATCGTATTTGAATCCATTCATGGTGCTGACAAACTCTTCGGTAGTCTGAATATTAATAACGATAGATGTTAGAGTGCTCTACTGATGATGACAAAGATAATAACAATTCCAACAACAACAACAACAGCAACAACAATAATAATAATAATAATAATAATAATAATAATAATAATTGTACATATAAATATTGTTTTCATTTGACTATATAATGATAAAAGAAGATTACTTTGTGATTACAGTTTCTTCATGGAATTTTTCTTAGTAGTACCTTTTTTATTCACGTATAACAAGCAGCAAACTTCGAACATGTTATGATGTACGGATGGATGTGCGTCGGCGTCATTTCGCTTAAAATCATAAATAGCTTGAAAAAAAACGCAGACTCTGATATACAGGCATATAATACGAGAGAAAACATGGGTATAAGCTGTTCACAGTTGTAAACTTCATACAAAGAAGTAAAATATGAAAAACATTTAGCTTTGATTTGAATTTGACATTTAGTGCTCATATAGAGTAAGCTGTTCAAATTTCGATTAGCGTGGATATTACGACCATTCACATACTGTGTGCTATTGCGTTATTCTGCAAGTATGTATGCAAAATAGCTCGTCTTTTGTGTACATGAATATTTAAACGATTTACTGGTCAATTCAAACACTAGGCATTCCCATTACCAATGATATCATCACTTCTCTCTCGTCATCAGGTTGATTTTTGGCTGCTTTTAATGGCATTGGTAATATCCTGCTGAGAAAATGGGAGCTTAGCACCTTTTCCCAAGGATACACAGAGAACAAATAGGACAGGCTGGCATGGGCTGGTATCGAACCCGTGACACATGGGTTACGAGTCCGACGCTCTACCAGATGAGCTACAGCAGCACTATTCTTGCCATCAGTCACTGTCGAATCCGATAGAAACATGTGGCCGGCAGTACTTGGGGTAAAATTATCTATCAATCTTGAGGATAATTTTACACATCCTCTACATCATGTGTGTGCATTTTATTAAATTCCTTAATTTCTTTCAAATACGCGAGAAAATACAGCATTAACACAAAAAGCCTATTAGTTTTCAAAAGTTTCAATTTGTGGTCGGATTTATACATTAATATAAAGTGTTTGGTTAACTCTGACCACCCATAAATGCTAATGCGGCATGAGCAAAGCTGAACAATTATCGCTTAACTTTAGCAGTTCCATACGAACTGGGGGCCCCGAGTGGCCGAGTGGTCTAAAGCGCTCTCCGTTACGGATCACTGCCATCTCACCTCTGTCTGCGTGGGTTCCAGTCTAGGATTCGGCCAATGTGGGTATGTGAGAAAGCTTGCCAGTAGCTTCTCCTGGGTCGGTGGTTCTTTCCAGGGTTTACCTGGGTCCTTCCTCCACCATTAATACTGGCCGCCATGCATAGCCTATCGTGTGCTGAATAATGGCGTTAAATCCCACAACAACAACAATCAATCAATACGAAGTGATAGTTTTAATGCTTTTTCACCTATTCTCTCTCTCTCTCTCTCTCTCTCTCGTAGTTTTAAAGCGTTGTGTCTCTTCTTCCCTACAATCTCTCTCTCTCTCTCCCTCCCTCTCGCAAACCTCTCTTGGTTCATGTTTAAATATGGTTTTTAGCCCTTTGAGAAATTGTTTTCTAGTGACTATAAAGCTGATTATTAGATTTTAAACAAAGTCTGAATGACTTAGAAGTGACTCGTTAATATGTATATTGTAGCAGTCATAATAACCCATTTATTGTGGTCATAATTACCCGCTTGGTCGACCGAATTTGCCAGTTTGATTTGTTGGATAAAATTATATTTTCCTCCATTACTTATTATTTTCATGTAACATTCATAGTCTAATTTCGTCCTATAAGTTTTGTCATTAACTTGCCTGCTTGTGAAATATTG
This sequence comes from Sinohyriopsis cumingii, assembly GCA_028554795.2. Taxonomy (NCBI): domain Eukaryota; kingdom Metazoa; phylum Mollusca; class Bivalvia; order Unionida; family Unionidae; genus Sinohyriopsis; species Sinohyriopsis cumingii. The sequence continues at coordinate 37,276,997 of CM068831.1, read as the reverse complement.
AGAGTCAGTTATGTTAATATGTATTTGTCGAGAAGTAAATCTGCTGCAGAATAAAGAATATCGTACATTTGCCATAAATGAAGTAGTCCGCAAGGCAAATGCAGTATTGATAATCACATTTAACACATAACAAAAACTGATTATTCGACAATCAGAGCTCTATGAATCTATGAAATACTACGAAATCTGTGGAAATCACCTGGTTCTTGATTGGCGTGACGTAGCCCTTCGTCCTCCAATCGAACGATGCAGGAAGGTCAGATAACTTAAGTTACTCGGGAATGTAAACTTTCCACAATTTGTTTTGGATGCATCGTATTTGAATCCATTCATGGTGCTGACAAACTCTTCGGTAGTCTGAATATTAATAACGATAGATGTTAGAGTGCTCTACTGATGATGACAAAGATAATAACAATTCCAACAACAACAACAACAGCAACAACAATAATAATAATAATAATAATAATAATAATAATAATCCATGTTTAGGCGGCAGTTGAACTAATCTGCAGTTTGGAAATCAGAAAGAACCAGATAAAATCTTCATTTGATTTTGTATTCAGAAGTCAACGTTTTGTAGAAATGTGCAATTTCGTAAATTAGGTTCATTTCTATCTTATCAATTATTTACAGCTGTTCTAAGAGAGAGTCAATGGGATAATCCATTTAAATCGTTCCAGTCGAATGTAAATAATTCCAGTTCCTTTATTTTCCTCTCTTAATCTCTGTTGCTTATATATCTCGTTTGTAATGAGTTCTCGCACTCATGCTTATAGATAATGCATTTTCTTTACTTTTGTATATATATATATATATATATATATATATATATATATATATATATATATATATATATATATATATATATATATATATATATTACATGTTTTGTGTACTGTAAATACATCAATGTCAAGCTATGTTCCTATCTCTTTTTTGTACTAATGAAAAATTAACTGAAGAGGAAATAAAGAAAAACAGTCAGCCAGCCAGTCAATTAGTCAGTCAGTCATACATACATACATACATACATGTGTACATACATCATACATACATACATACATACACACACATACATTCATGCATGCATGCATACATACATACATACATACATACATACATACATACATACATACATACATAACCATGCAAGCGTTATAATACAGTTGCATAGAAAACATCCTGAGAGAAGGAAACTTAAAAGCAGGCTTTTCATCATCACTCAGGTGCGAAGATAGTTCGCATCGACTAATTTTGTTACAGTGTCGAACCATCCAAGATGACTCAATCATTATTAAGCTCTATCACCTTAATTAAGCTTTTGATGTATTTTAAACTTGATCCCTCCCAAATGCCCAAAAGGAGGAATCCACGAAACATCAATCTTGCATATAATTATGATATGACAACTAATGAACCAAATTTGACGAGCTGAGGACAGAATGTCAGACACACCCAATATTCACTAGCGTAATGATAACAAGACGATTTAACCATGAACGTCAAAATTATACATTATCACATGGTCGGTTCTCTTCCATTTGTTTGGGACTATTTTTTTATACACGACAAATGAAATGTACAGCGTCTGTCAATATGAATGAGATTATTCATTTTTCTTTCTATCTAAATAATTTATACCGAAATAAAAACTATGCGACAGAAAGAATTTCAAATGGGTAATGTTTTAATACTAAAGTTATGAAACTCGTCAAATAATGTTTCGACTTGTTTCATAAATTCAGCAATAAATCATTACTCATTTGAGATCCTGTGTTTATCATGTCTTGAACTTTGATTAGGAGACAGACATATATATTCATTATGATGGCACTCAGAAAAATGACCTTAGCAGGCCTTCATTTCTGCGGTACAAACAATATGGTGGCGTACGTTGCTTTTCTCAATTCATACAGTTTCAGAAAGGCCTTATTAATCATTTACTTTTATGGATTATCGGAATTTGCCTAACTGTGAAAAACTGATCATATCGGCATATTCGTTCATTCCGAGCCAGTAAGAGTGCACGCCACGGTCCGCCTCCAGGTTATGTTGCTGGACACCCTTTAGGTTCTCTTCCCAGATGAAGCGTCTAAAGACATAACAAAACTGTTGTCAAAAATGTAATCATAATACATTATTTTCAACATAAACGTTAAATTTATAACATTTCAATAAAAATAAAAATGTGCTTTGAAATTGTTTCTTCAAACCCTTAAATTCCCCCGTTTCGAAAGTTTTGATATAAGTAATCAAAATTAAAATGATGAAACAAAATATTTTTAAAACAAATCCAGCGGAATGTTGAGTCTAGTCTGTTCGCCCAAAACACGATTATAATCCTATTATAGTAGCTTGCACAAGAAAAGTCGGTCACTGTAAGCTACTAAAATATATATAAATATTTATTAAGAATGCGTTCTTAATTGTACATTGTTGTAAAATCGACAGTACCAGTGAAATTTAACTCACTGCAGTATCTCAGCGTTATTGGTGGAACGTGAAAATAGGACATGACAAAAATGTAGGAATTACTGGAGAGAAATCATCGATGTAAATTCATCAAAAAAAGCTTACGAATGTAAAAAGCAATCGTTCTGAACATGGAGTTTAATGCAAACATTGCGTACATAAGAAAACAGCAACCCTATCGGAGAAATTATAAGAAAACATTTATGGTATCGGATAAATTATAAAAGAAACAAAACGTACATGTCTATAAATGTCTTACCTGACAAGACCTTCCCTTCGGACATAGTTCTTGTTGTAGGTTGTCTTGTAAAGCTCCCACTCGTCGTCCAGCTCAACGTTGAATGATAACCCTAGGGCCATAAAGCCAGCCAATAGAAAAACACGTAGCATCTAAACGAGAAGAATAATAAACAATGATTGTGTTAAGCAAGATCATTAACACTTTAGTTTAACAATCATACGATAAATAAATAAATAAATAAATAAATAAATAAATAAATAAATAAATAAATAAATGACCAAAGTAGAGTAGCAAATGTAGATGCAAAACCTTTATTCACTTCAGATATGACTGTCCAAGAATATTTATAAGTCGAACTGATCCGTCTTCTGGCTTCGCACCCTATACTCGATTTGCCAAGAGAATGATTCTAGTTTGGAGCTTCACAGCAGAAACATGAAAGACACAGCATTCCTGATCATCAATGTCAATAGCTTAAGTTGTATTAGTAGTATGCATTATGCCAACACTGTTGAAATTGCTGTAATCATTTATTCTTTGCATCATCCTTATCAACTTTATTACGCACATGTACGTCTATTATTAGCGTTGAGATATAAACGCTTGCTCATTAATAAAACACATCACGTGTTTATATTGACAGTTAATGTAACTTGGTGGGGTTTTCTTTCCTCATTTGATGCTTAAACGTTTATGAAAACGGCCTGATAACTGTTGAAATTTGTTTTAATTTCTGTTTGATATAAAGCGTCGGTTGGCCAGGTGAAATACATTAGAACTTAATGTTCAAAAACTTTCAGGTTTTTAAAAAATCATAACAGTCGTATTCGCATGCTTGCAGATGGAGGAGTTTACTCGTTTGGTTTCGTGGGTCTTAACAAACAAAAAGTCCAACATAAATAAATGAATCAGCTTGTAAATAATCTCAGTTCACGTTTATCACATCAAAACGAGACTATTTCGATTAATATTGTACGACTCAAATTATGCCAACTTTGAACGTGCAGATATTGCTGATTGCTATGCTATTTTTATTTTATTTCTGAGAATCGCCGAAGTCGTCTATGGGATCTTTTGCAATACACGTTATTGTAGATTTATAATACGATACATACATTTATCTATAAAAGCAGACGAGGTAAAAACGCGTTATTATAAATAAGTTTGAGAGAAAACAGACGTATCAATTGTACAATCTTTGATGCCTTCAGATATCGCTGCACATACATTAACAATCAACTCCGTCGGGTAGTGAAATAACGTCGGAGAGAGATGTAGTAACAGAATGATCAGAGACAACAGATGTAGGCACCGAGTGTATTTTTGATCTGGGGGTTTGGGGGAGCATTTAAGCATGCGCTGAATGACATTGCCATCCGAGTGTTACAATCAAACAATTTGTATTATTACTAAATATATTTCCAAACCTACCTTGTCACGAAATGGTGTAAATGTTGTTAATTAAATACATGTACTCGGGTTTCGTTTCTTTTTCTCTGTACAACGATACCCGAGGGTGATTATAATATGGTCTATGTATTTCGAAATCGTGAGTACGATTCGTCCTGTGCCACACGTGCAAGGTGTCTTTGATAAAGAATAACGAAAATTCTAAAGGTATAAATACGTTACTACATGTAAAGGACCTTTACAATACTAATGGTTTTGTCAGCAAGCGGCCTGCTTAAAGGATTCGCACAACTCCAGCTGTAGGGGTAGGTAATGTTTGGGTTTTAAGTGATAACTAGTGTATTACCATATTTGCCTTTGCATGTTTGTTATAGTTTTCTTTACATACCATAATGCGTGCATTTTTTATTCTTGTTGCAACGTAGTGCAGGACTTATATTGGTAATGTAAAGCTACATTTTTTAAAAGAATTGTTTACTATTGTCTTATCAAGCAGGGTTAGGTTTACTATTGAACCTCTGTTTTGTAATTGCCATTATAATATAATCTTTTTAACTTACCATGTATAACGTCCTTACGTTATGTCTGTATCAAGTTTAGTACACTGTATCGGGTATATTTTCAGCTGAGTTTTTGATGGTAGGAATATCCGGGGTGTCCGGTGTTGTCAGAGGGTAGAAACGTCCGTGTGTCCGGTGCGTTTAAGGTGCCGGAGCGTCTAATGTCTAGCGTCCGGAATGTCAAGAGTGACTAAGGTGACCCAGCTGTAGAGCCGTCAAAGGACCAGGGGAACCAGAGGGTCTAATATTTCAAGTGTCCGGAGGGTCTAATGTTTCAAGTGATCATAGTATTCCGAGGGTCCGGAGTCTATATTGGTTGTGAAATTGATTCGGAGGAGCTGTGGAGCGGATATGGTGCACGGGTGACGGAGTGCATCTCCACACATGTATTTTTAGCTGTATGCTAATTTTTGGTTAGTAAGACCCAGTTTATTATTCAGGACTGGAAGGATAGATTGTATATCCGTTCTTGTTTAGTGACATAATTTCGCTACCTGAGCGAATACATTTTTTTTACTATGTGTAAACGCTTACATTGTTTACTATTTGAGTGAACTATATTCATCTTTCCATTATTGAATCATTTGTGAAATCATTTATCCTGTGTTTTAGGGTTACTGACCTAAATTTATTTGTACATTTTTTCCATCTTTGAAACTGTGCGTTTTTTGTTAAATAGATCCAATATTTGGATTATAAATACGCACACATCTTCATCATCCACTACTCATATAAATCGCCACATTAAACCATATATCTGTGTCGTCAAAACGTGTTCTGTTGTTAATCCGAAATATCCCACCCGGTTATCTTGTTACATACCTCACATCTGTTAAGATAGGTTAGGTTCGACAGTTCCAACGCAAAAAGGAAAATAAAGGTAATGCGATTGAAAGATGGAAAGCATCCCCCTTACGTTTGTTAAACAAAAGGAAATATGTATATAAAAAATCTTATTTTTCAAACTTATGAATGAACGTCAGTATAAATTTTAGTTGCACATATCAATAGAGTTGGTTCCTTCGAAACTTTTTTTTTCCATATTTTTTGTTTACATTGAACCGGCCTTTCGATGTCATATTCACAATATTTACACGACATCTGTACTATTTGGGGCAGACCGCTTCGGTGGCCTAGTGGTTAGAGCGTCCGCCTCGGATGCAGGAGATAATGGGTTCGATCCCCGCTCGAGCCATTTCAAAGACAAAAATGGTACTAACAGCTGCATCGCTTGGCGTCCAGCATTAAGAGATTAGTGTTAGGACTGGTCAGCCTGGTGTCAGGATAATGTGACTGGGTGTGACACCATGCTACATGGCTGCGGCATGATGCCCCAGTGCTAGACATCACAATAAACTGCCACACAGCGTAGCGATATGTCTGAAAAATTGTTATAGATACGTTAAAAATCCAAATCACACACACAGATTTGGGGCGAATTAGACATTCTTCATAACTAAAACGATAATATAAACATTGTACATAATCATCGTAAATACAATATACCTTTGTACTTTGTGTATTGCTTCTAGCCATGTCTCTGAATAGAATTTAGAAAATATGTTCGGTTATTGTTGTCAGGGGAGACCTGTACGAAATGTTTAATCGTTTCTTGCACAAAGTGAGGACATTCGCGCTATAAAAATAAAGCTTCTTTACTATTGCTGAGTTTATTTTCATCTCCACATTCCTTCTGACCAGAAACAGTGAAGAAACTAGCTTCTAAAATGTCTGACAACAAAGAACAGCCCAACAAAATACTAAACAAGATCTATACAATTTTCGTGAGGTATTCTTATGGTTAATGTAATCCCTTTGGTATTTAATCGAAGAGCTCTCTCCTTTTACTGGATGAGCACTAACTGCTTTCATATTTTCTTCAAAATTATCAAAGCTGACATTAAATTAGAGCAAGCAAAAAATGTATCTAGCCGTGGTGGTGTGAATTCAATGAGCAGTACACCGTATTTCGATGTATGTTTCCAGAACATTTGAATTTGTCTTTGAATAGACCCATTAAACACCTACTTGTAAAGATGAGGTTACTGCTTTATAACACCAATCGGAAAATATATGGCCATGTCTGTGAAGTCGCAAAAAAAAAAATTGTGATGTAATTCGTCGCCATCGAGAACTATATTCTGAACTACTTTAGTTCACATGGAATGGTATGACGGCGGAAGGAGACAAAATCACAATCGAAATAATTTTATCATTTCCTGTCGTAGCATGTGGTGAATTCCGCCAGAGGCTAGTCACCAAACACATCTAATTGATGTGTATTCCTACTTCGATGTTCTGATTGGTAACATTAGTGACCACCGTGGCTGGAATACTAGTTTTAAAATATATGATCACGTTACATCCTGCTCATTTCAATAGGTTGTTTCAAAGTTGCGTTAACTTGGTTTAACTTCCTTGTCTTTTATTAAATTTTTAAAACCTAACAAAATATGAGTTGGTAGTAGCAGTGGCAGTGTATTAAATAGTTTTATTTATCGGCAATTATAATGCAATCTAAGTACTCAAATCAGGTAGAATTAATTACAATGCAATTATAATACAGTCTAAGTACTCAAATCAGGTAGAATTAATTACAATGCAAATTTCATCTCTCTCTCTCTCTCTCTCTCTCTCTCTCTCTCTCTCTCTCTCTCTGTGTCCTTACCTTGTTCTGTAGGTCACTGCTCAGCACAGGGACAGCGAACTAATCTTTTGCGTGCTACTCGGCTTTTAACTCGTCGCAGCACGTGATGGTCATATTGCTGATCATACTACCCATCAGATTAGAGATAGGCGTGTCAGCTGCCTATCATCAGCCGAGATAAAGTCACGAGAATGGATAGTTCACACGAACCCCACTTTTCATATTAGTAGGTCCAGTATAAAATATTCAATGATAAATTACTTAAGAGATTAATTTAGACTATTGTAGCACAATCGTGGTTGAATTTTACTAAGAAATGTTGTTATTTACTTGGGTTGATAGTTAACGCTTTGGGAAATAGACAGCGCAACGGTAATTCGTACGCTGTATACCTCAACTGTCCGGTTCCGACAACAGTAAGAGCATGTTGTTGTCATAGAAACCTGGCGGTATTCTTGGCATTGCACAGTAAATTCCCACAGAGCTTCAGATAGACAAACTAGCCCTATATACCGTTCTTTTGCTAATCATACTTTCTTTCAAAATTAATATGGCGTACACGGGAAATCTGCTGCAAAATGCATATAGTGGACTGTCAGTTCTTTTGATAGTAACACTTTTCTATCCAACGTTTTCAGAACACTACAACCTATTGAATGACCGGTGCGAATAGAATCTTTTTACTAGGTAAATTAGTAGATATCAATGTTTACAGCTCCTAACTGCATCGACGTCGTATAACGTGTAGCTGTGACGTTGAACACTAAAACAAACCAAACCAAAACCATATATCTACAGCTGTCAATAATATCATTTTAAGAAATTTACAGCACTGACATAAGATTGAAGAGTAAGCAAGTTTATTCTACTACTTTACATATTTATATATACTGCCATTTTTGAAACAAGGATTTTGTTAATGACAATCTCGTTTCACTGTGTGCGCTATGGTAGGAATCAATCATTATTTAGGTATGCTGATACAAAAAAAGATCCTTTAAAGTGTTGCCATCAAACCAAAGAAGTAAAATTCAAACCATTAGCCATTCTAAGGTTTCCTTATTTTAGAATTATTTTAAATACATAATTTTGTAAAACATTTTTGAAAGTAGAAGTCTGACATCTAAGTTGCCTTTAATGTCTTTTTGTAATATTCTATGCGGATTTCCTTGGTTATATCATAAGTTTCACAGAAATTAGTGGTGTACATATTTTCATTACTCTACGGTAAGGCATTATATTGTACACAAACTAACGTATACGTCTGCGCGAGAAGTTCTGAATACTGTACCCAGTTCCTAAAAGAGTATCCAGTCTCCCTTCCATGTTATTGCCATGCAAGGTAACAAAAAGTCACAAGTGTACTGGTAAATTTTTAAAAAAGATATCGACTATATCTCCGTTGTTTTTATGTAAAATATTTGAGTTTGTGTGATGTTGCATGCGTCTGTACGTATGCGCGTAAGTGAGCGAGCGCGCGCGCGCGCGCGCGTGTGTGTGTGTGTCCAGAATAGGGCGAAATTATGGCTCATCACTGGGAATTTGCTTATTATATTCCAGAAGTGTTTATATATGGTGATTTTCCATTCTCATCCATACAAGCAATATAAAGCCTAAATACTAACCCAGAGTAATAATGTTTTATCTTTGTTTTAAATCAAAGTATCTTTCCTTGTTTTCAAACTAACGATTGGTATAAATCACAAGTTTTCTTATGAATATAACTACTCATGATATGTAAGACAGTGTTACTGTTTCTTAAACAACCGTGATCAGATTTAAATGATTATGTGTGGCCACTTTCGCTCCAAACTGGAGTTGTCCTCTTTTCGCAAATACAACATCTCAAGTCATATGTTTGCACTTGTTGACAACACATCTTGCCATCTTATCTGTGTTAACTTGTTGACAACTTCTGGTATTTGCCCCCATGCTTCAATGTATGTTACTAGTTCTCGGATAGAAAATAGGACCATTCAAGAGATAAGAACGAGCGAATCGGAGAACTCAATAAAACCGCTCACTGTGCCATGTTGAACGTCGGATGAAATATCGGGAACATCCGTGTCCTTTCTCTTGATTCCCCTGTTTACTGACATCTGTGGTTTAGATGAAACAACCATCACCTTAAGGAAACTGGATGTGGGGGGAAAAGCCAAACTTACTTGAATATGGGGATAATAACTTTTATTCAAGGTGTAAACATATTTTTTTTTTAAAAAAAAGGTCCACTTTTATGCATATGGATGAAAATATGCCCTCAATTTGTTAAACAAGCCTTGTATTCACGGAACAGTTTCTGCTGAAACTGTTTCGTGAAATACAGAACCTATTTTGAAATTATATAATCATATTTAGAATTTCCTAAAAATATTTAGATTTGGTGAATATGTACTTGTTCAATCTATAAAACCACGCCAAAATGTTCATATCTCTAGCGCCATTTCGAGAGAAGTTACAGAAACTCAATATATTTCAACTCTGAGCATGTCTTTGTTAGAGTACCCAGTTAGTGTCGTGACTACATTATCAGGTGACTGGATACTTAGACAAAAAAGTACCAGTCATTTACAAAAGTCCTTTGAAATGTACAAATAATTCCCAAGATATGGGCTGAGTGGTATGGGTGGAGGATGCAAAGACCAGAAAACATACTTTGCATATAGTGAATCAGTCACACATTGTATACAAGAAAAGCACTATTGTCCTTCCACGATTAATGTACAGGCTGGTTTCGGGACACTACTGAGTTAAATGAGCTGGCATCCTGCTTTTCGAAACTGTGAATGCGTTAGGCATTTGATGTTCGCATCAGAAGTAAGAAGTGTTTCCCGTGACTTTAGATCGTACAAGAAGACTGTCAAACAGTCATCCCCCTGCTGCAGGTATTTTATTTTGGTAGACCTACAATACACTCTTCTACATTTATAACTGATAATCTGTAAGCAATTGAAGTGAAGATCTTCAAAAATAGTAAACCGTTCGGTTGTTTAATCATGTAAAGAGACGTTAGGAGTAGTTATGAAATGACTTCTGATTGGATATTTTCTCTCTGACATTAAAAATGAAATTTTTTAATTATTTTCACAATTTATATGGTATTAAATCTGATAATTAAGCTGAAAATATATACAAGTATATAATTTAGTATGCGCTATCCATTCTTTTCCCACAGACGCAACGAAGCTTCTGAAAATATCTAAACGTGCTATTTGAGCTTGTTCCTTGATTGCGTGGTAGAATTACCAGACTTGCTAAACGTAGTTCATTGTAACAACTTGCCATGTTAGGAAAATATATATTTTGAAAAGCGAGGCCGTTTTGAACATTTCATTAAGATATTGTTCTTTCTGATAGAAATGTTTGCATGTTCGTTCACTTATTTAGTAGGCAAGACCGCATTCTAGCTAATGTCGACATTACCACATCAAATCTTGCTTCCTTATTTTTGTATCATTTAAATTATGTCAATGTCCGTTCGATATGAATAGGACGGATTCGCTTACTGAATAAGATCATGAATGTTTTTGAACGGTTTAGATCACGAGACATTCATCCACCCATACATCAATTTTCTTTCAGATTACTAATGCTTACTTTAGGCAGTAAAAACATTTATTATACACACAAAAAATCAAGTCGAATATAAAAGTTTTTGCAAGTTATGTAATTCTCGTGACTATTACCGTGTATGTCTCTGCTTCTATTTTATGTCTCTATTACCGTGTATGTTTATGCTACTATTGTCTGTGCCTATTACCGTGTACGTCTATGCTACTATTGTCTGTGTCTATTACCGTGTATGTCTATGCTTCTATTGTATGTGTCTATTACCGTGTATGTATATGCTTATATTATCTAAATTTCTAAAGTCTTGTCAATAGAGCAGATTCTTAAAATTAACTTTCAATTTCGGTTGCATTGCGACATAATAGTTTTTAGATGCGAGAATAAGGTCACATTTTCAGATCTACAGACATAGAATCGTCAAGGGCTTTCAAAAAATATTTTTTTCTTTCTTTGTTTTCCGCAAGCCTAATATTTTTAAAGGCCTCGGGATAGTTTTTTACCCATAACTCTGTCCATCCACCCATCAGTATATCCATTTTCATAGCTCATCATACATCGTGGATAGAAATTAACGAAAGTTTTTGTTATGTTACCCTTGCGGTCATCTGTGAGAAGTTTTCTACTTCTGATTCTTTGGTGCCTGGAAGAGGATCAAAGTCTAATTATAATGCATATTGCATTTCCGGTTTCAACTATTTTCTTGATTAAGCATCAAATGTAATTCAAACTTTCCATTGGGTCACTTATCTGAGAGAGTGACTCTTATACATTCTGACGATGATATTTTGATATATTACCTCTTGCGGTCTATTATACAGTGAGCACACAAGTTTCAAAACTGCCTAACTCAACACTGGCGATAATACGTTTGAAGTTCTCCACTGTGCAATTATACTTTGCAATTATCTACCTTCTGAAATATCTCTTACATAGGCTTGAACACTTTCAGTCAAGTCTGAAGTTTAACTGACTCCAAGCGTCCTCTTTTCGTTCTTCAAACCAGCATCAAATTATGTCAATGGCTTAATTATCTACGTTTGTTTTTATTTTTCTTCAATTTTTGTTAATGAGAAGATTGATAAATTTTGTGTAGCCACATACCAATTAGAAACAAAGTCAGAAGAAGATGCTTCGTTAAAGAGTACCAAGTTTGTTCAGTCCCAGTTCGTAAGTCGTGTATACACTAAGGTATTATTACAAGCCATGTGTTGTTGTCTAAACATTTCCGCAGGCTAAAGTTGATCTCTTACGCAAGGTTACCGTGACCAGAGAGAGGACACGGCATCTTGGATTGGCACAGGCGTTAGATCGAGCGACTTCCCACCTATGTGTTACAGCTTAGTATTAACATCAGAGGAACCGTGACCAACAGGAGCGTGTTTTAAATCAGTCCTCACGTGAATAGATAGCGAGAAGGACATTGCCCGCTAAGTTTGATTGGATCAGGTCAAAGCAACCTCCAGTCGGAATTGAGACGGAGGATGTGATAACATTTCCGGTCCGAATTATAACTTCTAACTAGCAAGCGAAAATTTAGTCTCGCCTAGGAAGATTGCTGAGCAATATAGTGTTACTCCGAGGAAGACACTTGTAATTTGGCGGTAAAATTTAGAGAGAAGATTCTACGGAAAGACAAAGCTTCGCAAAAGGTCAGTAAGTTATTTGCTCGAATTTTGCTGATTATGGAAATATGTAAAAAGTACAAGTATCACAGAAACAATATTTGACATCTAGATGTAAATTTGGAAAATAAAGTGGTTTTAAAAATAATTGACTACATTACAACTACTATGCTTTCTTGTGGTCAAGTAAAAACAAATAATTAAATAAAAATTTTTTCTTTTTTATTTACTCCGTACTAAGAATCCTCTCTTTAACAATAAGTCTACTTTTCAAAGTTGTCTGTATTGGTCAGGGAGAGGGGAGATGCGGAAGGGGCTTCGGTAGACCGCCCAACTAGGGGCGAGTAACGTCAAATACGGGCTGGAGCCCGGCCTTCATCTCTCCCTCACAGTACCAATATACGAAACCAAACTATTGCGGAATATTTAGAGAAAACAATAAAATCTAACCAACAACGCAATACTAAGTAACTGTTTGCACTAAATAATACTAATAAAGCACCGATACAGTATTCTGTCCTTTGCACTCTTTTCTAAGTGATACAGGGAACATCCATGTGGGAGAAGTATGACGCACAGACGCCGAAGGGCTATGTCACATGGCGCTACGCGAAGTGAAAAGGCCTTCGGAAGAGCGTCAGAGAACCCCACATGTTTGGAAATGGACAAACAGAACAACTATACGGGGACAAACTATAAATTGAGTAAAATAACCAAGAGTTACCCTTTCTAACTTTTAGGGACTAACTCAAAAATAAAACCCTTTTGGAACTTTTATATCTTTAATGATAACGGATGCATAAACGAATAAAGAAAATGCGGCTCCTTACTCGGAATGAGCCTTCTCAGCAATTAAGAAACAATGAGAAAACGACACACTATGATCACGCATGTGAAACATTAGGATCTTTATCTTTTATAAACAATGAAATACACCGTTTTCTCTACAAAATTCAAAAATTTAAATAAAAACAAAAAGAAATTATCCAAAATTTTGGACAATTTATAAGTAAAAAAAAATTGAATGATAAGAAAACTGGGATATAATTTGACTGAGGCTGCCGTCCCTACATCTAAATCTATAGCATACACACAATGTATAGCAAAACACATATAGCCCACACGGGACTTAGGAGATCTTTGGCACAGATCACAAAAAGGGGAAGGAACTCCGACACTGGGGACAAAGCCCACAATTGGACGAACAACTCTTTAGATAACACTAGGGGAGGGGGAATAATACCCCGACAAAAATTTTAGTAGTTAACTAAATTTCTGATCGAAATTACTTTATTAAAATAAGACAAACATAATACCTTCGGCGGCAACATACATGCATAAAACGCCTTTAATTTTTTTTGGTGGAAAATTGGGGGGGGGGAGGGCAGCTGTCTTCTGGTTCCTCTACCCCCCCCCAAAAAAAAAAAAGAAAAAGAATTTTGCAGAATATTACGGCATTGTATTTGTAATTTTGTCCTTACTCCTGATGTGCACCTTTCAAAAAAGTGCTAGCTCCACTTGGTCATTTTCACTTCCTGAACTTCAGAGGTAAATTGTATAAACAAGAGCCGATAACCTTTTTACATTTTATATATTTGGTAGTTCATTCATTGCACTTTCAGAAGCTGTATTGTCTAGTCTGGCAAAATTAATTTTCCCTTTCTTAATAGCTGCTGTGCATAGTGTACTTTAGACAATACCAGGCTGATTGTTTAGCACAAGGAAGCAGTCATTTTAGTTAGCAGTGTGCTAAGATCATGTACAATTTCCAAAAGTACAATATCCAAAGAAATATCATCCACATTACATTAATGTAACATAGAGGTATGCCAACATTCACTCCATTGTGCATGTTTTAAATGCAAACAACTTCACCTTACATACGTCACTCTCTCAAACGTACATAATAATTTAATGAGAACATATATATTATTATTGTATGATTTAATTTTGATTGTATGGCTGAAACATTTAAGTCGCAAGCATCAAAACAGTCCTTTTGAATAATTCTCCTGCATTTCCCCCCACCGGACATTATTTATAAGTGTCAGAGTCTCTAACAAGTCCCGCCCCCACCCCACCCCATGATAAAACGTGAGCTATTTTAAGAATGCACATTACAATTTGTCAACATAGCAACCAATGTTATGCTGAATGACAGGAACATGAAACTATCCAGAATTATTTCTGAGATATCAACAATACATTTTACAGTTTGTAAAGGTATGGAACAGATCAGGTTCATAAATGTCAAAGTTCAAAGTGTAAAATATTTGCGTATTGTTTAATATGGAAGAAGCGAATTGCAAAATATGAAAAGAAACATTTTCACTATATATTTCTGCTACTTATTGCTACAGTTTTAAATTTAAGTTGCCTTAATTCCTATATTTTAAGACATCTAATTTCCCCATAATTGAGGTATCTACGGCATCATGGCAAATTATGTAAGCAAGGGCGAAATAAGCATAATTAGCTGATTTTCATTCTTAACATCAATATTAATGTTCCATTTTATTTAGAACATCATACATAATGATATGAATATAAAAAAATAATTGCATACATGTTTATATTTGTTTTAAGGTGGCGCTCTACAGTTTCGTATTTGCATAGTATTATAATTTTAAAGAAAAAGAATTTTCCCGGCTTTCATCACTGGTTATACTGACTATTTAGAAAAAGACCATGCATATCCTAGGTATAATTCAAAGAACCTATTGTGTCTAGTATGTATACTTTAATTACTAGGATCGTGTAGTACGTAGAATTACCTTTGTAGTGTTCATTTACAGGCGTACTTGAGTATTATGTAGAAAATTATGTAGATTGTTAGCTTGTGGTCAGAATTAAGTTTGTCGTTCGCTAATAGGTTACCTCGTAGAAAAGTAGTGCATTTATTCATCTGATATGTTAGAATTTCATACGTGTCAGCTTGTACAGTTTTTTCGTTTTTTGTCAGTGTACGGCCGTACAACCGTTTTTGTACGATTTTTTCGCACAATATTTCTAGCTTTTAATATATTTTTGTTTTCGTTCGTTTTTGCGCATTCGGGACTCTAGGCATTTTCTTTTCAGAACGAGAATTCAATGAGATTAGGGTAGCCCGAAACAACCGCGCTTTCCCTTTGATAATGAAAAGAGTTTCATTCATGGTTCAACTCCTGTGTGTGAAGATCTTGTCCTTTATCGCTCTGAAATTTGACTCTCACCCGGATTTCAATTATTGGCTAACTACCTGTGTAGTAAGTATGTTTTCTTATTCTATACATTATTATTTTAGTATGTATACTTATTACTATCAAATGCATAAATTTGCAACAATTTTCATACTTTACATAGTGCTACAGTCATACTGGTGTAACCGTAATTTTCTGTATGGAGAACCAATATACTAATTAATAATTAATACTCTATTGATTGTAGCACCGGTATTTTATCGTGCTGTCATAATTTTGAATAAAGTTTGTCAAATACATAATGCAAACAGGAAGATGCATTGCCATAATGACGAATGTAGTAAAGATAATGAGTGACGTCATTCTCGTGGCTCAAAAGTATGTAACACTGCTAATTTATATCAAGTTTTGGACCAAAATTGGCACACCATAAAACAAATTCATAAATTTTCAAACACCATATACGCAATTTTAATAGAAACGACCAATAGCTTACGATGTAAAAACTTATGGACTGTTACTTTTTCAAATGTTTTATTTCTAAATTTCAATTTTTGGAGAGTTCCTGGGGTAATATCTTTGGGTTTAAGGAGAAAAATAGACATTCGTAACAAATTTGTAATCAGGAGATCTTCCTATATCACATGTCAAATCTAAGTTTAAAACAATCTTATTTCTTTCATCTAGCTGAAATATTCCATCCATCAAATAGCTTAGCCTTACTCAAAGAAATGCAAGCTTGAAGACACTGACCGATGTCGTGGCAAGTTTCTGGCTGATTGGATTAATGTCTTCCCTGACATTGTAGATGTATCCAAGTAAGGATCTTCACATGCTTTTTTTATAAAATATGCAGTAAAGACATTAAAGTGGTGGCGTCGGGCATATATGATCTGGAGGAACACTTCAGCCAAAACAGGAAGATGATAGTGTTATAAGTAAAAAGAATGAAATAAAGTTTCAGAAATGTAAATAATTATGTAAATATATGTAAAACAAATTTTGCGTATAGCATTTCTTGTTTTAAAACTGTTGATAATATACAATGTATGAATACATTTTTTCGTGTAAGGTTTGTTTGGCCATTGTAAGGTTTTTATTAGTATGGCGTATTGGCTTTCATCTCGAGGGGTTAACACCTATGGAATTTACACATGCCTGAATTGTGAATTTGGAAAATGGTTGAAGTGTGTAAAATTAGCTGATAAAGAGTATGGATATATCAGAGCATGGATATTTGAATATTTGTGTACTTTGTATGAGTTGTAATGAAAAGAAATGCGTCTGATTGCTGTGATATTGTTTAGTATTATGGGATTAGGAATATGTACTGATGTGACGCAATTTACTGATGTATGTACGAGAAGTAATTGATACCGTGCTTTTATTACGATTGTTGTTTTACCATATAAGGACGTATGAGTATTTTGATATGAATGAATGCGGGACCGAGGCAATTTAATAGCCGTTATCTAATGATAGGCTGGGTGTAATGTGAGATGAAAGAGCTAAGCTAAGCTCACCAGTTATTATGTACTTTTCAGAGAGTGACGTATGTAAGGTGAATTTGTTTGCATTTGTAACATGCACAATAGAGATAATGTTGGCATACTTCTATGCTACTTTTATGCAATGAGGCTGACATTTCTTTTGATACTGTACTTGTGGAAATTGTACATGATCTAACCACACGATATAACAAAATGGATGCTCCTATGTACTTGACAAATTAACCAGAAATAATCAAAAGTACACTAATTTTATCAGTTATTAAAATAGGGAAAACGAATTTTTCTGAAGTAGACAATAGTAGCTACTGAAAGTGCAATGAACCAATTACAAAATAGCCGAAAATTAAAAAAGTTATCGACTCTTTTTTCTACAATTTATCACTGAAGCGCAGGAAGTGAAAATGACCATGCGGAATAAGGGAATTAGAAGTATTTTAACAATACCTAAGATATACAAAGTCTTTATTATGTAGCCAGTATAACTAGTGGAGAATTAGTGAAGAAATCCTGGTAAATTCTTTTTCTTTAAAATTCTAACCCTATGCAAAATACGAAACTGTAGAGCGGCACCTTAAAGAACCACTGAAAATGTGTTGTCAACTTATTGAACAATTTGTCATATTGTCAATTTCAAAGATTTTGATATATTATACATAGTATTTACTTCCAAAATGACAAGCACATAGTTAATTTACTATACCCCTCTGAAGTAGCTTGAATGTAGCTTCATGACATCACAACTGTATTCTAACGTCACTGGGAAATGCTATAAATTTTAGATGAAAGAAAGACATTCAAGAGTAAATGCGTATGGATTATTTGTTTCATTTTTCAATTCAAACATTAAATGATGTATTCTGATCATTTCCCAAGTTGCACACTATACGTTGGTCATGTTTACATTTAAATCAAGAGAAAAAAGTGGGGAAAATTCCATAACGTTTGAGGCAATAGTACAAAAATTATCCAGCATTCGATTAAGAAAAACAAGTCCTTGATGCTATAACTTCATAACACTAGAAACAATATATATTTTTTGTAAATAATTAATTTTTCTTTGGTACTAATGACCTAATTTGAATCTGTACTAATGCTTCTATGCCAAAGAATTGAAATGAAAAGTCAAGGGGAATTAACTCCTGGTGAGACCATTCCATGGACAAGGAATGTGATTGGTGATTACATGCACAATTGATTACAATGAAAATGAAATAAGTTGACTGCATTAAATGGTCAAATAAATAAAAACCTCCAAACATGCAGACTTTTATACATGGGGGCGTGTGTTTGTTTCCTAACAATTTCAAGCCCCAGCATGACTATGATGTCACATCCTGTCTAAGATCCATCACAACCAGGAACAATTGGTAACCCTGACGTCACTAATTAAAGCAAATATAAAAATGTATGCAATTATATTTTTTCATTTCCATATCATTATGTATGACGTTCTGAATAAAATGGTACATTTATATTGATGTTAAGCATGCAAATAAGCTAATTATTCTCATTTTGCTCTATGTGTGTGAGATCACTAAACACTGGTATTGACGGTGTAAACAAGATCAGCGTGGTAATGAGTAACAGTAAAATTCAACAAGAATTTATTTCAAACATCAAACAAGACTAGTAAAGGTCAGTGAAGGTCAGTGATGCCAGTGACATTTTTAACGCCGATCGTAGGAGACTTCGAAATCAAAAATGCGGACCTGTACTCTTTGCAGACGTAAGAGACCTCGAAATAAAAAATGCGGACCTGTACTCTTTGTAGGCTTCACCCTCTGCTGCTTGAAGTAGTCTGGTCTCTGGCCAGTAGGTAACCTAAAGTACGACCGGGATTTACGTTCTTGAGTCGATGCCAATGCATGTAAAATGTACAATAGTGAACTGCTCTAAAGTGACACATACAAGGGAGCAGAGGCGGCCTTAGGAGTACGCGGGGCCTAAGGCCGACCATGACCGTGCGGGGCCAGAGTGAAAAACTGAGATCCAAGTTATCGGACAGCCGTTGTCCGCTAGTGGCGTTCAGAAAATGGCTGCATCTGTCTGCATCTGTGCTGCCACCTGTTAATTGCGTTACAAAGTTGAATAAGTTGACTTCGCAACTTTGCATGCATTACGTGCGGCCTGTATCAGCGTTTTCCATTTTACTAGAGAATATATCTTGACAAACTCTTAACGACGACCTTAGGCCTGAAGCGCGGGGCCCCCTCAAGAGCGGGGCCTGGGGCGGTCGCCTCACTTGCCACCCCCAAACGCCGTTCATGCAAGGGAGATCTCCACTTTGGATACAATTTGCAACACAAGTAGGAATCAGTCTTAGCTTTCAGGTACTAATCACCGGAGAGGATGGGCTGCTTAAGTCTTGGACGATCTAGGAGTCACATCATAGTCTTGGCAGCGACCTTTTCTGGACGACCATGCGCGCATACGTCTAATAACGTGTTGCCTCCCTTAGACAACATAATGCACTGCCAAAGAACAGTAGAATTAGTGTTAAATGCCACCAGGAGAACGTCGTATGTAAATAAAATTATACTTCCGTTATTATTATGTTTTACTAGCTTTAAATAATGTTGAATTGATTTGTTCTGAATAGATTCAAAATATTTAATTATCAGGAATACATGGCAGACATATTTTGAACAAAGAAAGTAATAATGTAGTGTCCATGCTCCTCAATATACTTACGATATTACTTGTGCATTCTTGAAACATTCATGCATTTGGGGTCCTTCCATGCACAGTTTGAGAACAACCAATTGACTGAAAGCTCTACACTCTTGTCCGGAAAATGTGTTGGTCATTATTTTTACATGACCACTAGCTCACTCCGTAATGGAGACTAGGATTAACTAGATTAACATTTAATATCACTGTCATAAAATGAACCTCAGTTTCGGTTTTTCTAATTTTGGTAGTTCTAATTTCAGGTGGTCATCGTTAGAAATTTAATGACGCTCTAAAATATTCCATTCAATCAGCAACAACCTGTTGATGACACATGCTAGTATTTATTCGTATTTGCCCTTATTTCTTCTTGCCAATCGCAAGCAGATCACTTTTGGATCCACATAACATTGCAAACATAAATGTGAGTAATATTCTATTACAGTGAGATGTTTCGAGGCACCTCTGTTTTGTTCGGATGAAAAGAACAAAAGCAATCCCACTGGGGGAGAATTTTCCATCTGCCTCTAAGTACCTTTATCGGAACACTGTCCCTTTTAAGCCTTTCATTCAATGTGTGCATTGATTCCTTCCAATCTTATTTGACAGCTCCGGTGGCCTAAGTGGTTAGAACATCCGCCTCGGGTGCGGGAGGTCGCGAGTTCTAACCCCAGCCGAGTCATATCAAAGACATAAAACTGGTACTAACAGCAGCCTCGATAGGCGCTCAGCATTAAGAGGTTAGTGTTAGGTCTGATCGACCTGGTGTCAGGATAATTGTGACTGGGTGGGACAGGATACTACCTGTCTGCGGCATGATGGCCCAGTGCTAGACATCACTGTAAACTGCCATACTGCAGATATCGTGGCGATATGACTGAAATTTTTTATTGGTACATTCAAAATGCAAACTCAGCCATACACTCCAATCATAATAATTATTAATTTTATTCTGACTAATAAGAGAGTTATTAAATACCACAGTAATTATTACGACAAGTAATGAATAAATCAGGGAGATATCCCTCAAATCTTTCATCACAGTTTTAGAAAAGGAACAGCTAATTTGACCTAGAACCCATCATTCCGTAATACGAAGTATACGGTATGGTAGATTGGACAGAGCGCTGCTTATAAAAAAAAATTGTAAAGAATTTGAAAAACAGTACTACCAAAATGTATCGCACACTGTCTGAATATATGTCCAAATATTAACTTTTCTTGCTGGCAAGAAGAACACGATTAAATCTGATGCAATATCCAGATATGTATGTAATAGAACGAATACCACATTTCAAGATAACAATGGACTACAGCAGGGAGGATCGCTCACATTTTGTATTCAAATAGGTCAAGTGATATGTCATGTTGGCACTCATAAGTTACGAAGGAATCGGCCGGAGAGAGATAGTTTGAATATAAATTTATAAATTTAGTCGCCCAGGTCTCGATTAATTTCTCTATCAAAGCAATAATATTATCATCCATTTAATCTAGACGCTTGAGTGAACAATTATAGGCAGGGCCGGATTACCCATTATGCACACTAAGTACAAACTTAAAGCACTACCCCATAAGAGGCACCAGAAGAAAAAAAATTCAAGTCAATTGTTTATGATAAAATTGAGGAGTTATATTGTAACATCCCGCGTGTTATATCGAAAAGACCAGAGTTCAAGACTTAGAATGCTTTTTATAAATAATAAAGGTCATATAGAACATGCTTTTCAACTAAATTTCTGAAAATGTAGAGCAGACTTGTTTGTCTAAACACCAAAAGACAACGTTACAATACACTATATTATAGGGAAATTCATTATATTATTATATTCATGCGTGTATTAACAGCTAAATTTATTAGATTGACTGTAACACATTCTGATATAGTAGCGTGATCTCAATGAAATTTTGTTTTAGTACTAGTGTACTTAAGCAGTGTAACAGCGGCTTTATAAAGAATTATTTAATTATCATAAAGCATTTAAATTCAATAGCAATCATGTAATAAATCCATTTAAAACTTCTCATAACAATTTGATTCAGCTTTGGGATTTTAAAGTGCCACAGTTAATATCGGTTATGCAAAAATATAAGTAATGGTTTTAGAATACATGGCCTAAATTCTTTTCTAATTACAAGTTCTTACTTTGCCATTCTGACAGCTATCTGCCTGTGCACTGTCTGCACTCGTATTTATAGACGCCTATTCACGTCATATGACCTTAGTTAGCCAATCAATGTTTGTCCTTCTCAGGGTTAGCCATGGCAGTAACAGAGTCAGCTGTTCAAACTGCATGGAAAAATCCCTCTGCACACAAAATGTAGACAGAATTAAGTTGTCCTTTTAATGTCCGTGGTGTGCGTTCTTACTTTTAATCTTATTTATATATTCATACCTATGACTAAGTAGAACTGAACGAAACGGACAAAAGAACTTACAATAATGAACAGTAACATTAGTTCTAACTTATTGTTCAACGAATGTCTGACAAGAGAAATGTGATTCTTCGGCTGGGCACTTGATTTCATCACTCTCCTGCATCGCCTCTGTTTCGGTAAAAAACTCCACTGGTTGGTTGAAGTCTCTAATTTATGGACTAGCATCATATTTCTGGCTTTGATATTCCAAAATCATGGAAGGTAAGATAATTCATTTCCTAGACTATTCATGTGAAATTCCAGCACGACACACGCATTGTCCAACATGCAAATGAATATGGCACAATAACTGCTATTACGCGAACTTATTTCCACTTAATGTTGATATCCCAAGGCTTGTAGAACTGTTGAAGTCTTTAAATGAATTTCTTGACGAATCCATTAATACTCATGACAACAGCGTGACATTACGAGAACCAGAGCAACGTTTTATACTCACATTTAGTATAAAACACAGATTTCTTCATCACTACTCGAAACAAAGGTATTCGATTTATTACATACCCGCTTTATATTTACACACTATTTAAATTGTTAAACATATACTCTTGAAAAAATGAATGAGGCATCTGGCATTTGTATGAAAGATATTGTGCAACCCTCAGACAAGCGGGTGAGGTCTAGATATATCCTGTACAATTGTGTCATCCATCTGTCTACATTCTATATACTCTTTAGCTTCAAAATTTAATAAAATGTTTTATTGGACGTATGCATAGAATTAATATGGAGTCACAGAAAAGTGGAATGTTTCCTTACTACTTAAACAGAACATAGGTTTTGAACCAGTTAGTGACCCTTTCTCTTTCATTCTACTTACTAAATCGACAGTCTAATTCCAAGCAAATGTCATGTCATAGTTCGCAGACTAACATTAATTAAATACATTCAGTTTTATACATAAAGACCAATCCTTTTATTGCATTCAATCTCTCTAATTTTAAGTTTCCATTTAATACAAGAAAGCTTTGATGCATTGAACTTAAAGTGATAATTTATACATATATATTTAAGAAATCGAAGATTCTGTCTTTCAAACATGCTTACTATATTTTTAATATTCGATTGGATACATTTTAACAAGACAATTCAAACAATATTGCAGTATTGTTCTGTTTTCTTCTCCTTATTTAGTAAGTAAACAGTCACAAAAATATAAAATGTAGCAATACAGTTCCATGCATGTGCCCCAGGGGCTAAAAAATTATAACAAGACGTAATTCTATATTTGCGTCAGATTCTAAACAGCTGCCTCTCTCTCTCTCTCTCTCTCTCTGATATGCCTATCTTTATGTTACAAGTGTTTGACAATTTTATCCTTAGATTTACTTAAAAAAATTCGATTCCTCAGTAATTTTAATAAACAAAGTCCCTCCACTTAAACATCCTCCTCAAATGAATATAATTCCGCAGACTCGTGAGACTGAAGCTGAAATAAAATTTAGCTACGTTTGGTGTTTTAGATGATTTGCATTGTGGAAGTTTTCTACAAACGAAGGGGGGTGGGGGCAATTCTAACCATGACTAAAATCTTGATAAGATGTCTTCTGTTCATGTTCATATTGCAAATCAAGTCATGCAATAAATACAGTCCATCATTTGAAGTCTTGTGTCCATGTCCATACTGCAGATCAAGCCATGCAATAAATATAGTCCATAAGTTGAAGTCTTGTGTTCATGTCTATATTGCAGATGAAGTCATGCAATAAATACAGTCCATCAGTTGTTGTCTTGTGTACATGTCTATACTGCAGATCAAGTCATGCAATAAATACAGTCCATCATTTGAAGTCTTGTGTCCATGTCTATACTGCAGATCAAGTCATGCAATAAATACAGTCCATCAGTTGAAATCTTGTGTCCATGTCTATACTGCAGATCAAGTCATGCAATAAATGCAATCCATCAGTTCAAGTCTTGTGTCCATGTCTATACTGCAGATCAAGTCATGAAATAAATACAATTCATCAGTTAAGACTCGTGTTCATGATTGTATTGCAGATCAAGTCATGCACTGAATATCGTCCATCAGTTGAAGTCATGTGTATATGTATTTATTATATGCTCATTTTTTTCCCCGTTAACTTTACATTGTCAGAATCATTCAGTATTACCCGATACTGAACTCGCATACTGAACAATGGACGCAGACGCCAGCACTTTTGGTTTGTACACAAATCATGTACACTCGCGTAAGAGGCTCTTTACGTTGTGGTTGTTTAAATTTGTTTCTGAATGAACTAAAACAGATGTTTCGAGGACTGCCCCATACCAGCTGCTTTGGCACATTCCGCGTTGATGCAATGTTACGGATTTAGGATAGTTACATTATATAACAGACGCAAGATAAGGTCGTTATAAATAACATACAAGTTACAAGTCATATACTCTCTTCTTTAGCTGGTGATAAGAATGGCAAAAACAAAATAAATATACTTACAGTTTTACATCCTGAATTTCCTCAGAATGTTTTTTCTTAATTCTGCAAATCCGAATTACATGAGACATGTCATAGGTTTTCAATCTGGATTACACATTTCGAAATTGTGCTGTAATTTCGATGATAAGTGCAATTGCATCCTCCTTACTGCACTCAAAATGAAATAAGCATTAAATTCCATAGCGTCTTTTTGATAATTGCAATTGAAAGACTTCATATTTTTCCCACATTATGATTTCAAACTTTCAATGACAGAAACAGAAACACATTTGCAGATGTCAACACGCTTCTCCCTAGCTTATTAAGTCTCATGTATTTCATGTGGAATCGTCACATACAAATCCAGTCAATAATCACGAAATTTCCTAGAATCGAGAAAAATACCAAAATCTATTCATTAGATCAAATGGAAAAGTTGTTGAATTAAGAAAAAACATTTTGAGGAAATTCAGGATGTAAAACTGTAAGTATATTTATTTTGTTTTTGCCATTCTTATCACCAGCTAAAGAAGAGAGTATATGACTTGTAACTTGTATGTTATTTATAACGACCTTATCTTGCGTCTGTTATATAATGTAACTATCCTAAATCCGTAACATTGCATCAACGCGGAATGTGCCAAAGCAGCTGGTATGGGGCAGTCCTCGAAACATCTGTTTTAGAATATATATATATATATATATATATATATATATATATATATATATATATATATATATATATATATATATATATATATATATCGTCAATCAGTTCATGTCCTGTAGTCATATCCATATTGCAGATCAAGTTACGCAATGAATATAGTCCATCAATTGAAGCCATAATGATCAGAAATATATTCGTACTTTTAACGTATATGTGGGAAAAGTTTTGGATTGAGTCATTCATTGTGATACATGGTATTAGTGTTTATAGGAGCCACGATACTAATCACATGAGAAAAAGGGAACCAGTGTGGAAATGGGTGAAGATAAAATAGTGTATGTTTGGGTGAGGCTGTCCACTGTTGATTGTTAATGAAAGTAAAAGTTTGGGCAAAAAAATCATTTGAGAACATTTTCTAGGTACATCTTCAAATAATATTGGTGGAATTTCAGTCCTTTCACAAAAATGAATTTGGAAAATCTATTACTGAAAGGAGTATCTGACTCTTTGAAGAAGAAAAGAAAACACGTGTTTCAATCACATGTACATCCTAACATATCGCGGATCATATGGTGTTCTATATGTAGAAGCTGTCATCAAGGATGTGTCAATACTGATAAATATAGGTCTGATGATGAGCATTGAGAAATTTAAAGTTATTAAATTTTCAATAGCACGGTGCTTGTATAGATTTTCTATGGGAGCTGAATTAATATCATGAGTCCTGAACTGGATGGTACTAGAAAATAAGCAAGGAACTAGCGAGGGCCCAGATTTCGGACAGCGCGAGTTAGCCACCTTGTAGTAATTATTAAAAGCGATGTGTGTCTTGTAACTATTCTCACTTTTTAATTTAAAGAAACGATTTCCTCTGATATTATTATCGTATTTGACGCCGTATTTCTTTTGCAAAAACTGTAGTCCACCATTTTTGTAAAACGTGTCCTTTCAATTATTTTACTCGCACCATTTTTGTAAGAGCTATTGACCTTTTTGGTTTTCAAATGGGTGTACCATATGACAATCTTTTGCCTGCAGTCAGTCTAATACGTACTGACTGATTTCAGGGATACGCGGTGCATATAATTGTCACCCAGCAATGTCGTGCTTTCATTACTTTTGTAAGAGTTATTGCCCGTTTGTATGTTGCTATGTTTTGATGTACTACAGACACATCTTCATCTTGGGGGCAGAGGCAGGGAAAGTTCGGAAAATTATTGTTTATGAATTAACGTCCTCTTTTGTAAATTTTATGTTCAATGTTTTACCATTTTGTTGGCAGAATTTGTCTTGATATTAAACTTCGTTCGATCATCACGTGACACTCATCTAAGACCTATTTCAGACTAAGGGTAATGACGATAATGTCTTTCATTGCTAACAATCTGCGTACTTCTTCTGATGGACCCCACTCGTGACATTGAGAAAGAAACATAGAGTGAAAGAAATATTTTATTGGTAAAACTTTTTTTCTGCTCTAGGAAAATTGTTAAATTACGTTCCTTCACTAAAACAAAAATTAGGAAACAAAACTTTACAAAATATCTTAAAGTCAAACGTATTTTGACAAATCGTTGATACAACCTAAACTGCTGCGAAAAAAAGAAAGAATGCTAAGTTTTCATTTCTATTGTTATTTAATTATACCAGTTTCATGGTATATGGCGATACTATATTTGCATTGGTAGACGAGATATGACAGCCAGCATAAACAAACATAATCATAGTTATCATGGCTATTAAAAAGCAACAATGTGCGTGAAAAATAACTTTTATTGTATATTCAACAGTCTTCAACTTGGCATGAGACAATGAATATAACCTCAAGGTACATTGTTATCTCAGGAGCCAAAAAATGTAATTTTTTTCAGGTGTTTAGGTTATTTATTAATTTCCTGTATAAATAAGTCTTTCCAAAAACACAATCACCGCAGCACCGGATTAATCACTACATATTCTTACACCAACACTCCGAAAATTTGAGAAATAAACATCGTTTTCCATCTTACATAAAAAGACAAACGACACAAAAAATTATCTCATGCTTTAACAAGTCAGACTGAATTGCCTTGTTGAGTCATTGATTCTACACTGTGGGGAAACTGGATTTTGTGGCTATGCCGCACATGTTGTGTTTGTTTCTGGCCATCATGATGTAACCCTGCATACCCCAACTTGTTCCCCAGCTGGAAAATAAATAAATGCAAGAAACTAAGTCAATGTATGTATGTATGTATGTATGTATGTATGTATGTATGTATGCATGCATATACGTATGTGTGTGTGTGTGTGTGTATGTATGTATGCATGTAGCAGACTATATCTGTTACATACCTATTATATTCCCGACTACACACACACACATATATATATATATATATATATATATATATATATATATATATATATATATATATATATATATATATATATATATAGATAGATAGATATATAATGGGAATAGAGTCATTAAATAATTTCTTCTACAATATCTCTGATTGTTTACGAAAGGGTCCAATAATTAACCAAATGGCGTAATCTAACAAAGCAGGCATGCATATGTGGACAAGTAGAATTACATAATTGTAGTACAAGTGTTCCAATAGCTCAATGAAAAGAAATAAAAGAAACAAACCAACCAACCGAACAATCACACATGCATACATCCGGGCGGACAGACAGTAATACAGGCAAAATGCAGAGAAGACAAACAAAACTGAACAAAGAAGACAAAATCAGAAGAACAAGACCAAACTATCAAATAATTCCGACTGACCTGTTCTTAACTAGCCAATAGTCCTTGCCACCTTGAGTTCCATATCCTACAGCTAGAACTCCATGGTCCAGAGCTTGAGGATTACATTGTGGGTCACTGTAGATTCCATGCTTGTACAGCTGGAAAGAATTGTGGCTGGCGTCTATTGCAACTGATATGGGGCCCACCGTTGCTACAGCCTTCTGAAGGTCCGCTTCACTACCTGATTCGATATCATTGCAGCTAACTTCGGTGGCTCCCACATTCGCTTGTGAGAACTTGCACTTTTGATTCTGAATGATATAATATACTGACATAAACCCAAAGGTCATGCTACTCAGGATCACGTGGAACTTAGAACTGTTGCTCCCCCGAACCCTATCCGTTTGTTCATATATCCTTTATTGCCAGGCGAAAAATAATTCTCTTCCCTTATGAAAGGTGACAAAAGTACGGGTGCAAAGAAATCCTCTGCCATATTTTGCCCCCTTTTTAAATGGCCTTTCCCCATGGTCACGGTCTGTATGTAGGCTATAATTTTTGTTGTTGTGACTTTGCGAAAGGCAAGTGACTTAGATATCTCCAGCACTCGCAACTGGTGATAACTTAAAATTTCAGTAAGGAGTGGTGGTGATGGTGTAGAAAGAAATGGGAGTTGGTGATTGATAGGAGTCCCTTGTGGAATTTGTGATATGGACATGAGTAACGATACGATAGATTTCGGAGACAGCAGTGTGAATCACTTCGACTTTCTATCCTTTTAACATAGTTCCCATGAAACACGACCTAAAAGCGGCATTATAGGAAGAGTTAATTTATTTTTCAAACAGTATTAATGGCAAAAATATCCTAAAATACTGCGATAAACCGCAAAAAGCATATTTCAAACAGAAGATATATGTAGACTGCTATCATTATACATGGATTCCTCGAACTATTACTTGTTTAGCTCAGTGCAAATTCCAATATGATTCATGTTACAGAATCAAAACTTTAAAAACAGAAAATAATCTTAGTTGTTTCTAATGCCACTATAATCATCACCAAGAAACTGATAACTGTGTCTCACTTTTGCTAACGTGGACGAGATGAAATAAAACGAATCGATTCAGTATTTATTAACTAATTACCAAGCATTTTCAGCTACGTAATGTAGATGATATTAAACCACAGTTACATACTTAATTTAGTCAATAGCCAGCCAAATTTACTTATGTAATTTAACCTATTGCCGGCTATATGTACTACGCAACTAGTCAATTGTCAACCATATTTACCTGTATTATGTAGCAAATAACCTATCATATTTGCTTACGTAATTAGTGCATATTTATTTCGTAAATAAAGGTGACATATCAATGACTCACAGAACTATGATTTATCAAATATGTGAGTTCGGAAACACACGTGTATATCAGAGAGAGAGAGAGAGAGAGATTATACCCGAGCTTTGTATGGGTAAGATGTTTCAGTATCGATGCCCTTATTGATGATGATGTACTGAAAAGCCTGGTCCATCAAGCCTCCCTCGCAGCCCATATTACCTGGTCACAAAAATGTATCATATGTACGCGAAATGAAATTTATATTTCAAATTTTCTATTTTGTTAAGTCGAAGTTGATAAGGGACGACAACCTCTATGCCCAACTATCCTGAACAACTAACACTGATAGGCTGAAAAACGTTAATGTTATAATCTCAATTTTGTATATTAAAGGGGGGAAAAAAGAACAGTCCATTCCCAAGGCCGAGCTAACATATCAATACCGAAATAGTCACCCAAGCAATTACTCTTCAGTGTTACTATATTAACGTTCGGATAGACTTGAGTAGCTGCCACTTCTGTAAATTCTTAAATGCAGGTTTTACTGACCATTTAAAATAAATGTACTAATTTTTTGCAAAACTTAGATATATAAAAGCCCCGTGTCAATGACCAACCAAATAAAAAATAATTGATTATTCGGTTTCAAACTAATACATTTGAAATATATCGTACATAAATCTCGCACGTCCAATCCATAGACGACGTATATAGATCTTAAAGTGGACTTAAGACAAAGGAACAAGAAGAACCGGAAGAAAACCACCATCTTTAGATGTATGGCAATTTGTACTTATATGTGCTGCGCTCGGATCGACCCCACGACCACATAAGTGTGAAGTTAGTATGTCACTCAGAATCACTGTATTATTCCGAGGGCAGTGTATGCAATTTGCCCTGTTGCTTTTTACACACTTGTGATCTCTTAAGCTGATCATTGATATATGTATGTATGTGTATATATATATATATATATATATATATATATATATATATATATATATATATATATATATATATATATATATATATATAAAGCATCTAATTCCTCAAATGTTATGTTGTCAAAATTTGGTTTCGTCTTAGTGCTTTACTTCACAGCAACATAAGCTAGTTATTTAGTGCTGAATTAATTGGAGTAAAGTGCCTTGCTATGTCGAATTAATTGGAGTAAAGTGCCTTGCTATGTCGAATCAATTGGAGTAAAGTGCCTTGCTATGTGGCTTCTTGGGACCTTTTCACAACAAACTGAGAATAACTTACGATACATATACGTCAGAGACATTTGGTTAAAAGGGTAAATAGAGCAAGATTTTAAATAAGACAATTACTATAGGAAAGTGGCGGCTACACAATGCTGGTCGAATCCCGCGGTCTAGCGTAGGTTACTCGTCGGTATATAAAGCACAATATCGGTTGATATTTCGACTAAATGTGTAGAAATCGCAGACATATATAACAAAGTTATAACTTTGCTGAGACTAAAAAACAGGTTTAAATTTTCAAACGGCATATGTTGAAAACGTAGCAATGACAATAAACAGCAGTTTAGACAGTTATCAATTAATCAGTTAAAATTGTTTTATAAGATCAATTTATTATGATGCAAATGAACTGTCATTAATAGTGGCTGCTTGGACATGTTTAGTCAGAAAACAACGTATGTATGTATGTATGTATGTATGTTTGTATGTCTACCTTCCCACATACCCATCTGAGTTATATACATCATACTTCTTATGTCTGTAAAATTAAGTACCTTCTTTCCCTGAGCAGTCTACGAGATTCTGTTCCGAAAGGGACACCAGCTTTTTAGTCTTATTGAAATGCTGTCCCTCGAGGGATCCAGTTGCTGAAAAGGCCCAACACGACCCACATTGGCCCTATAGCAACAGAAAAGCAGCATTTGCATCATTCACACTCTCAATACAGTGATTGGACATCCCGGTCCCTTCGATATGTTACCTCTCTTTAGGAATCAGCCTATTTTACAATCAATTAGAATCAGGTGAACATATTATTCTCAAAATTATCATATCAATACAGAGATAGTCACCTGTATTTTATTTATTTATGTATTTATTTATTTATTTATTTATTTATGTATTTATGTATTTATTTATTTATTTATTTATTTTGTATTATTATTATTATTATTATCAAAGATTTCATCTAATTTCGATGACATTGAACAGTTGAAATGATGCAACACAGCGCAACACTTCACGCTATGCAATGTCATAGTTTGGTCCGTGGATCCAGTTACTAACGATTTGTCTTAATATTTAACAAGAGAATAAGGGAGAAGGCTTTCAATCATCCCCAGCGAAGCAGCTTTCTAAATGAAGAACAGTGTTAACTGAGCTTTGTTTGTTCACGTATACTTACTGTTTTTCAACACTAAAATTGCAGACGTTTCCATCTCATTTAATCTGAGTAAATTTCAAATATCAAGACTGTAAGGGATGCACTGGAATTAGAATTTTTCCATGTAATCTTTTATTTATGACAGCATGGTGAACGAGGAAATATCGTTCTATTTGAAATCGAAATATTGATCAGAAGTCAACAGATTTGCCTACTGATAAATATCCTGAAGTGTTACCCTCCTTAGGGCAATAATAATAATAATAATAATAATAATAGCAATCGTAGAAAAATATATTGTTTTAATTTCACTGTACAATTATGAAAGAAGATTAATTTGGGATTCCAGTTTCTTCACAGAATTCGTATCGATAGTATCGTACTTATAACAAGCAACCAGCTACTAATACGTCATTATTTGCAGTCGCTTTGGAGTCTGCATCATTTCGCTTAAATACATTAATAGCCTGAAAAAGTATAGATTTCATTCTGCCGGTACATAATTTGCGAGAAAATATGGGTATACTCTGTTCAATATAGAAAAGTACAGGAAACATTTAGGTTTGATTCAAATTGACATTTAGGATCAATGGGATAATTAGGACCACTGACATATTGTGTGCTATTCAGGTATTTTGCCAGTCTGTATGCAGAATGGCTTGTCTTTGTGTACATGATTATGTAAGTGATTTAGTGGTTAATTCGAACACAATGGTCATTCCTATTACAAATGGGCATTCCTATTACAATGGACATTCCTATTACAGTGGATATTCCTATTACAATGGTCATTCCTATTACAAATAGGCATTCATATTACAATGGACATTCCTATTACAGTGGATATTCCTATTACAAATGGGCATTCCTATTACAAGAGACATTCCCATTAAAGTGGACATTCCTATTACAAATGGGCATTCCTATTACAATGGACATTCCTATTACAATGGGCATTCCTATTACAATGGACATCCCTATTACAGTGGGCATTCCTATTACAAATGGGCATTCCTATTACAATGGACATCCCTATTACAGTGGACATTCCTATTACAATGGGTATTCCTATTACAATGGACATGCCTATTACAGGGGACATTCTTATTACAAATGGGCATTCCTATTACAATGGGCATCCCTATTACAATGGGCATCCCTATTACAGTGGACATCCCTATTACAGTGGACATTCCTATTACAAATGAGGATTCCTATTACAACGGACATTCATATTACAATGGACATTACTTTTACAATGGGCATTCCTATTACAAGGGACATTCATGTTACAATGGACATTCCTGTTACAAATGGACATTCCTATTACAATGGACATTTCTTATTACAATGGGCATTCCTATTACAAATGGGCATTCCTATTACAAATCGTATTATTACTCTCTCTCTCTCTCTCTCTCTCTCTCTCTCTTGTCATCAGGTTGATTTTTGGTTGTTTCTTAACGATATTCTTAACACATGATTGCCAATATCATGCTGAGAAAATGGGACCTTGGTGTGTTTTTCCCAGGGATACACCAAGGCGGCCAGGCCAGGCTGGTCTTGGCTGGTATCGAACACACGATTCATGGGTTATGAGTCCGGCGCACTACTAAATTGCAGCTATAGAAAGCGGCTCTATTCTTGCCATCAGGAGCTGTCGAATACGATAGAAACATGCGGCTTTCAGTAATTCTGGGAAATTTATCAGTCTAGCTTTGAAGACAGTTAAAATCATCCTCAATATCATGTGTACAGTTTGCTTATGTTTTATGTCAAATATTTGAGAAAGTACTGAGTAGACACAAAATGATAATACTTTTTACAAGTTTCACATGCACGGATTCATCCCAAGCCATATTGAGCATCTGGTTAACGCTGATCATCGAAAAGTACTACTGTGGAATATGAGCAGAGCAGAATAGTCATTGCTAAATTTAGCAATCAGCTCAGATAAAACATAAAATTTAAAAACATCAACTCATATGTTGCTGCTTTTGTTATTTGTCTACGACTCCATATGAACTTATAATTTTAAAGTATCTTTCTTTCTTTCCCCAAATTCTCTCTCCCCCCCCACCTCAACTACTTGATTCATACATAAATATGTTTTGTAACCCTTTAAGAAATGGCTTCCTAATGACTCTAAAACTGATCATCAATACAAATAATATATCAGAAGTGAATAGTTAATATATATGTCATATCGGTCATAATTACCCACTTATTGACGTCAGAAGTGCTAACTTATTGTAGTTAGAATAATCCACCTGGTCGATAGAATTTGATTTGGATGGATAAAATTAAATTTTCTTCTATTATTTATTATTTTTGTGTGAAACCCATAGTCAAATTTCATTATATAAGTTCTCTTAATATTTGTCTAATTCGGGAAATATTGAAGTCAGATATGCTGTTGTGTATATGTCAATAAGTACAACTGCCAAAGTAGTCCGAATATGGCACATTTACCATAAATGAAAAATTCAGCATGTCAAATCAAATACTGGGACTCATTCAGAATACAAACTGATTATAGGACAATTAGCTTAGGACACATAATAAAGTACAATAAAAACTTTCTGAGAATCTATAAAATATACAAAGGATCTCAAATGAGTAACGAAATAATACTGAATTTATGTGTCGAATCGAACACTGGCGGCCAAAAATGTTCAATGAAACAAAAAATTCCAGATGGCGGGGTTAAAAAGTTTTCCAACGATTGCAGCCAATCTGTAAAGATAATACTGCACAATAATTTCATAGGCTTATCAGAATCACATAAAGTGATATGTTCACCTGTATGTCAAAAATATGAAACTGCACACAATAGGGTGCAAAGTGTATCCAACTATGTGATAATACGTAATATATGGAAATCACCTGGTTCTTGATTGGCGTGACGTACCCCTTTGTCCTCCAATCGACCGATGCAGGAAGGTCAGACAACCGTAAGTTACTCGGGAATGTAAACTTTCCACAGTTTGTCTTGGATGGATCATGTCTGTATCCATTCATTGTCCTAACAAACTCCTCTGAGGTCTGAATATTTATAACGACAGAGGTTAGATAATAATAATAATAATAATAATATACTGCTTTAGAAGGCAGTGAAACTAAATAGCAGCTAATTAATGAGAAAGTACAGAACAAATTTCACTGCAATTTTCACCATTAGGTCAAAGTGGTGAATTGAAAAGAAAATATAGGCCACAATGACTCAGTCTCGGTAGAATTTTTAAGTTTCGCTCATACTGCATACAACTTCAGGTTTTGTTTATGATACTGCAATACAGAAGACAGTGTATGAGAAAGGAACGTAAATACATTTTCCATTATTACATAAATGCGAAAAAAAAGTTCAATTACTTTTTTGTAATGGTGTACCATTTAATTGAAGATGCTGTATTCATAACTGCATCTGATCACTTTAAATAAACATTTAATGCATTTTACCGTTGACCCGTCTTATGGGCCAAAGAGGAGGGAGCCAAATACTTATATATGGTGATTATCATATAGACAGCCAATGAACTGTACTTCATAACGAGATGAAGCTATTGACATAAGATGGAATGTCAGACATGCACAATATTCCCTAGCGTAGCGATAACAATACGATTTATCTTGAACTAGAAATTACACATTACCCTGACTTTGACTTCGATAAGAAGACCGAAATTATGTTATTCCTGATGACAATGAGAAAAATAGCTAAGCCTATGTTCATTTCTCTACGACCAAGGCAATGGCGGGGAACGTTGAATTTTAAGTTCTTAAACTTTGATAAGTATTACTCGTGGTCTTGTATGGAAAATCGGCATTTGCCAAATCTATCATCTATAGGAATAGGGACTTAAGATCTCTGTTATGATCTCAGAACATGATAAAATGTGATGTCTTTATTTTTTATTACAGATTTTTCATGTCTTGCTATTAGTCATTACAAAATGCATCTTCAAAAAGCTTTGTTTTTATATCAGCGACTTTTTGCAGTTGGGTCAAAAATCTGTTCTTGTAGCACATAGTCTTTTACTGGGGGCATGTCCAAACTGACCATATCGGCATATTCATTCATTCCAAGCCAGTAAGTATGCACGCCACGGTCCGCCTCCAGGTTATGCTGCTGGACACGCTTTAGGTTCTCTTCCCAAATAAAGCGCCTAAAGACATAGCAAAACTGATGTCAAAAATTTAACCACAGTGCAATACTTTCAACGTATAGATTACATTGTAAACATCCAGCAAAAATTAAATATAATTAGTTAGCTGAAGTCACTTAGAGCACACCCCACTCTTACCTTTTTAAAATTTGGTTGATATATAAATCAACACAAAATAACTTATGAAAATATAATAAAAAAACAAATTTTTAACAAAAATAGCGAAATTTTACGTCTCGTCTGTCCCGCAAGAGAGTGATTAAACAATTATTATAGTCACTTGAACAAGAAATGCAGTTCAGCATAATCACTGGAACCTACTTTCAATGGGTTCCTTGTGGAACGTGAAAATAGGTCACGTTGACTTTCTTTTGCTAACAGTGCAGTACAAATGGGATAAAACAAAAACATTTTCAACGTACATGCGTATAATAAGTTTTACGAATATGAAAAAGAAGCTTTTCGGAAAATTGATGATGACCTGCAAAGCAAACTTACATGTCCATAAATGTCTTACCTCATAGGTTCCTCCTCTGGGGTATATTTCTTGTTGTACGTTGTCTTGTATAACTCAAACTCATTGTCCAGCTCAAGGTTGAATGATAGCCCTAGGACCACAAGACCAGCCAGTAGAAAAACGCGTAACATCTAAACGAGAAGATTAATGCGCTATAATTGTCGTATGCAATTGTATTAGCATATAGATAAATAATTAAACCAGAGGGGAAAATGTTAATGCGAACCTGGACCCAGTTCATATATAACTCAACCAAAGTATCTGTATGTCGAACTGATCCATCGTTCTAGCTATCGCATGTTAGACTCCACCTTGTTTGGAGTTTCCTCGCAGACAAATGAAAGCCAAAGCATTAGGGTAACTATTGTTAATAACTACACACTTAGTTTTTATCGATATTATTTCTTATACCAATGCTCTGAAGTTGCTGAAGAATTAGTATCAAAATTCAACCATTTATTCATTGAATCATCCTCGGTAAATATTATCGTGTTTTTAACTGACTTGTCGTCAGAGAAGAGAAAACCACTTCTACTCGTTATTTATGTTGACACCTGGTCCATGTAAATTAAGATTTAACAATTAATGCATGCAGCAAATATCATACAAAATAGCTGAATAGTGCTGGATGGTATGACCTTTTGAATTTGCAGATTATATTTAGTGGCAGACAGAAAGGTGATGGACATTAGGTCTCGATGTCCAACAAGCTACCAGTTATTTTGTTTTTTACACAGATATACTCGCAAGCGCGCAAATACGGAAGTGATTGAAGGACCTCTTTTGGTTTATCGAACCGGTAATAAATAAATAATCCAGTAAACAAAATGGACTAAATGGTAAATAATCACATCGGAACGAGACAATTCAGGTTCATGCAATATAATTAAACTAGGTCAACTCTGAATATGCAAAAGTTAAAAACTGTGTTGCTTACAGTTCAAATATTCAAAGTCAGTAAAAGCGATGCTATCTTTTTTATTACAGAAAATCAAGAAACTGTATTAATACTAACTCTGATGAGTCGTTTATAAAAAAAAATTATACCACCTTAAAATTGAAAGTATGCTTATATCTGAAAAAAATAATTGAGAAACAACACGATACTCGTCACTCACAGTAAGATATGATATTTAAATATAAATAGAAGTATAAATTAAGGTAATTTAGTCAAATCAGTTCTCTCTCTCTCTCTCTCTCTCTCTCTCTCAGTTAGGAAAGCGGGGCATGTTTTCTCTTGTTAGAAGTGAAACTGTTTTCATCAGTAACTAAGCATCAAAGGAAGTCTTATTCAACCGTTCATATTGGTGTATTTCTTCTGTTTGATTAGTTCCCTATAAACTCTTCCAGTTAAAAGCAAAATATGCATCAGCACATTTCGTGTGAATACTACACACAGCTATGGCATTTGCACATTCTCCAGTTCGTTTGTACCCCCTACTGATTTTATAAGCGAAGCGTCAAGGACAAACAATGCACAAATGTTTGTCATTTCACTCATTAATTTTTATTGTCTAATATGACTGTCGCAAGGGGTCCCCAATATTCTCTACTTATTGCCGTTTTAAACCAAACTGAATCTCTCAATGTAAAGAAGCAGACAGACTGATCACCGTCGTTATCTGGTTTCTAGAACAGTCCATTTGAGTAAAAGCTATGTCGTCTGCGTCCAATATTTGCAATGTCCAGTTTTAAAAATTCTAAATAAAAATAATTGAACAAATAAAGATGAATTCTTGTATACGAATGTCAAACATTGTCGAAATTATTGAAACTATCAAAGACGGCGAATGACATCAAACATGTTGCTTGGTAACATAGACTCGCCCATGCAAATATGGCGACATTGTTACTAACAAAACCCCCAATTTGATTCGAAACTCTAACATGCTGACAGTGTTTGAGTCCTCCTGACAAAATCAGGTCAGAAATTCAAAATTGATGAATGAAATTATTAAGTTTTGTATAGCTTTTATATCCTTGATGCTGTTTTTTATAATTAGAAGAGGAAAAAACAGTATGGTGTGTGAGTACAGTAATTGTAAATAAGGGATATACATATCAATAAATCCTGACCTAGTTGTAGATAAAGGATGTATATTGCTTATATCCATGGGACATGATCTACTTATAGATAAGGGACGTATATATCAGTGGGACATGATCTACCAAACTAATGCATGACATCCAAGCAAACCTAACAACTTGCTTACCTCCTAGAGCAGAACAACTCGATAACTGCCTGCGCTTATTGCTCGACAAACATGCCCCAGCTACCAAGTGCAGAGTATCAATTCAAAAGTGTTCTCCATGGTATCGCAGTGTTAGAGACTAGGTTTGCACTGCTAAAAGTGACCGCCGTAAAGTTGAGAGGCTTTGGCTTTCCACCAGACTAAGCAAATATATGAGGCCTCTAAGAAGAATGTCACAAATATAGTCCATGCAGCGAAATCAGCCCACTACACTACTAAGATCATGGAAAGTTCCAGTTGCAAAGAGCTCTTCGAGATTACTAACAAGCTAATGTCAAGGAACAAATCTACACCACTTCCAACTACCTTCTCTCCAGTCGACCTTCCGGACATGTTTGCAAATTTCTTCCGTGACAAAGTACAAACCATTAAAGATAAGCTTGACACCACAAGTTTAGCTGACTCGTCGGCACCATGCAGTTGGGATGCAGAATTTGAGCGGCAACCATTAGCAGCATTTGAACCTGTTTCTATGGATTTCGTACGTTTTATCGTGATGAAGAGTGCACCAAAGTCATGTGAACTTGATCCAATTCCAACATCACTGCTGCTTGAGTGCTTAGATACAATATTGCCTTCACTAACTGATGTTATTAATACCTCTCTCTCTCATCTGGTGAATTCCCATCATTTTTCAAAACTGCCATTGTAAAGCTTCTGCTGAAGAAACCAACACTCGACCATAACGATTTAAAGAACATATAAAAAATCTTAGAAAAGGTTGTTCTATCCCAGCTTGTTCTATCCCAACTTGTATCTCATCTGAATTCAAACAGTCTTTTTAGCAATGTACAATCCGCATATCGCCCTTGCCACAGTACTGAAACTACTCTTCTAAAAGTAGTTAATGACATTCTCTATGCTTTGGATAGCGGAAAGATTACAGTCCTCACCCTCCTTGATTTGTCTGCAGCATTTGACACAATATACCATGATATATTACTTCACCGTCTTCAGCATTTATTTAGTATTCATGATAAAGCCTTACTGTGGTTCAAGTCCTACTTGGTCAACAGGACACAAATTGTGTCTTCAAATGGAATACACTCCAGCCCAGTTAATCTATGTTGTGGTGTTCCACAGGGGTCTGTTCTTGGACCTGTTCTCTTCATTCTGTACACTCAACCGCTCTTAAGTGTCATAGATCATCATCCAGTGTCTCACCAATTGTACGCTGATGACACCCAAATATACAAATCTAGCCACCCAACTGAAGTTGATGCTACCATCCAAGGTGCAAAGAGGTGCATTTCTGCTGTGAAATCATGGATGACATGTACCAAGCTGCAGATGAATAATGATAAAACTGAGGCCATTCTGATCACAACACAAAGACTTTCTCATTCACATTCTTTATCTCAAACAATAAATATCAGCAACACCAACACTAAATTCACCCAATCAGTACGAAACCTAGGTGTTACTCTGGACAGTACTCTCACATTGCACCAACATGTCATGAACATATGCAAGGCTGCATATCTTGAGCTGAGACGCATCAGTCACATTCGCAAATATCTTTCAGTTGATGCCACTAACACACTTGTGTGTTCATTAGTACTTTCAAGACTGGACTATTGCAACTCAGTTCTGTCTGGTTCATCTCAGTATCTACTCCAGAAACTTCAACAAGTTCAAAACACAGCTGCTCGGATCATACTTAGAGTACCACGATCAAAGCACACCTCCCCGCTGCTCTGTACCCTACAATGGCTAGCCATTCGATCCAGAATCAAACACAAAATTTGTTCTCTGTGCTACGTTTCACTGTTGGACTCCAGTCCAACATACCTATCCGACCTCACCTATGTTTACACACCAGCAAGATACTTAAGCTCCTCTTCTGACAATCGTGTATTCATTATTCCCACTATGAAAACAAAGTCATATGGACAGCGTTCTTTTGCATACCAGGGCCCAGCAACGTGGAATGAATTGCCCACTGAACTTAGACACAAAGACACAGTGATCCCATTCAAGAGATCTCTTAAAACTCACTTATTTCGACTGCAAAAACAAACTTAAAGACCTAATAATGTTTCCTACCTTAAATATTTTCAGCATGTTTTTTTATGTTTCTAATTTCATGGTGTTTGTTTCTGTAATCATATCATTATATATCATATCATTATATATGTTTTTTTTATGTTATAAGTGTTGTCTAATGTTGTAAAGCGCTTAGAGCTTCTAAAGATTAGGAGCGATTGAGAAACAAACAACGAGGTGCTTGAACGTGCCAAGATTTACAGCATGGTCACACTCCTCCGCCAACGTCGCATCAGATGGCTGGGCCATGTACGTCGGATGGATGACGGACGGATCCTTAAGGACATTCTTTATTCCAAACTCGCCTCTGGCAAAAGGTCGATCGGACGGCCACATCTCCGCTTCAAGGATGTCTGCAAGCGCGACATGAAAGCCCTTGACATCGATGTCAACACCTGGGACGAACTCGCTCTAGACAGGTCAAGCTGGCGACATGATCTGATCACTGGTCTGAAAGCCGGCGAGGACAAGATACACTTGCTAGCTGATGAAAAACGATCGCAGAAGAAGAAGGAGCAGCTCCAACCAACACCAGACACAACCTTCAACAGCAGCAAGGACTGCCACTCTCGTGTTGGACTACATAGCCACAGCAGACGCTGCACAACCACCAACCTGGATATCTCTCATGGGCGCACTTCCGTCGTCTCTCGAGACTAACGGATGCCAACCAAAATATCCATGGGACATGATCTACTTATAGATAAGTGACGTATATATCCATGAGACATGGTCTACTTATAAAGGGACGTATATATCCATGGAACATGATCTAGTTATAGATAAGGGACCTATATATCCAAGAGTCATGATCAAGCTGTAGATGAAATACATTCATATTCATGAAGCATGATTTTGTTACCGCATTGGGCATCCATATTGGCTAGTCAATGTTTGTGCTATTCGCCGCAGGCAGCATAAGCAAAATCTGACTTACCAGTCACCTTTTTTAGGAAATACATGTCTTTAACAATGAGAAAATATAAGTTAGATACATATAACCGATCTTTTAGAGGAGTAAGAAAATTTAGATATATCAATTGGCAAAGACAATAAATATAAGTAGTTCGTCTATATTTGATATTGTAGTTAACATTTAAGCGTGTTCTGAGATTTCCTGCCGCCCCATGTGTTAAAAACAATTCGTTTGATTTCGAAACTTAACTCCAAAATAGCCATACATTGGGTAAGATAAATTGACCATGGCATTACAAGGGGAGACAACTTCGGAAAGCCTAAACAAGAAACACAACGGTAATCAGATGTAAAATTAAAAATATCGTTCAACAAGTTGGTGAAAGTTAAGAAACATAAGAACGAACGCCATTTTAACTTTCAAAGTGCATCATTATAATTCGTTCACTTCTACAGATAAAACGGTAAATTTCTCAAAAATGTATTGTTCATTTATTTTTTGTTTGCAATGGAATCATCCCTTGTGGCGTGTTATTCGAGATATTTTACCCGATACGTATTCTGTTGGGAGTGTAATAGACATGATTAAATAAACAAACAATAAATTAATAAAACATTGTTCATAAACATAGTAAATAGAATAGACTTTTGTACTGTATTATTTCTAACGAGGCCAAGAAGTAGTAATACTGGGAATATACGGTCGCTTATTGTTGTCAATCATGGTCTATACGGAATTTCTCAACTTAATAAGTACCAAGATGTTTTTTTTTTCAATGGCAGTTCATTAAATAGTTGTACCAATTAGTAACTACTATACTGTAATCCAGCTACTCCGATCACTTAGAATTAAGGACAGTGTACGATTTCATATATGTTCAAATGAAGTCTTGTTGTTCAAATGGACGATTTTAGGGACCACACTACATATACCTTCATACTTTACGGTCGACCAGGATTGTCGATTATTTCGTTTTCTACAGGTAGAAAATGTTTGTTATATGAACAGGTAGAGTAATTCAAATTACTGTACTACACTGGTACCTGTATGCAATTCTAGGCTGCTCACTCTATCAAAATCTTGTGGTCTCCCTACCCACCCCGTCCCTTCTCAAATGTATTACTTGATATTCTATCCGTTGTTTTCACCTGACGTCAAAAAACGTGTGTATTTCCATATCCGCCATATTGATTCTCAAACCGGTTCTTAACAACATTGTTTTTCCTACATAACTATGAAGGCAAGTCTCATTTTGTGCGTAAGGATATAATAATGTATCACATTCTGTCAGCATGTCAGCCGCACGATACCAAATGCTTGACTTCCCCATGTTTTCTTCAGGTAAAACATTGACATTTCAACCATCTTTGTTATTCTTTCATAAACAAATAGATCAATCAATAAACAGATGCATAAACAAATAGATACACTAACAAGTATAAACATGCAATGATTTTCACTTTACATGGGCTGAAATCAATCATTTAGTTATAGTCAAAGTTTAAAAACCAATCATTAATATATAATTTCATATTTCTAAAAGCATTTCAAGAATACTCGGTTTTGACGTTCGGTACAAAGTCATGCTCCGTTAGGCAAATGTTTCGTTTTAATACACTGATGATAAAACTTCTTTGAACGGTTATCCGTTACATTCAATATCACCATAAGTCCATCGTCTCCACCACAAATACAATATTTGACCGTACTTATTAAAACTGGTTTGTCAACTGTCTTTGGCACAAGGACATGTTTTCGCGAAAAGTATTTGTTCATTAAAGTTCTGGCATAGTACACATGCTACGAACTTTTATTTCCGTAACAGTTATTGTATCCGAAGATAATTGTCCGGAAATACTCTTTCAAGATGACTTGCTTAGGAACATCATACAAAATATTTTTAAAAAAGACAATATTGTCTGTTTATATAATAAAAAAAATGTATTTATATTTGATAACAATATGCTCGATTATGGTTCAACTTCACTTTTCTGTCTTTTGATATAAGCCAGGTAACTTACAGTTTTATTTATATTTTCGTGCTATTGGGACACATAAATTCAAGCATAATCCATGTTTCATGTCGATTAAGTAAACATCCTTATCGATAATTAAATCAGATTTGTATCTTGAATATACGTGATAACTCGCATTGATCAAGATTTGTTAGAGACTCGGAATGGCTACACAAGGTACGCTCATTTTGCATTGTGGGTATTTGCGTACACAATCGTGACTGTGAAAACAACCCATTGTCATATATGAGTATTTACATGATCATACACATACAGCTGATATGTCCTTACCTTGTTCTGTAGTTCTCTGTTCAGTAAACTAACGATTTATTGGTAGCCGCTCGGGTTTTAACTTGCTTGGGCACGTGACCGTCATATTCCCATAAGATTAGAGATAGGCATGCCAGCTGTCTATCATGTGATAAGATGAAATCATCTCCGTCGTTTACATTGACCCAACTTTTCAGATTAATAGGCCAGTATGATAAATATTCATTGATAAACAAAAAAAAATATTTTTCTTTCATTTATTGAGTAATTATTGGAACGAAATTATGTAGAGAAATATTTGTATTAAGTTGGATTGTCAGAGAACGCTTTTGTAGGGCCAATATACGCAGCAGTAACGAGTCCGCTGTACACCGTTGCCATCCGGGGTTTGATCCCTCATCCCGCGAAAGGGTATATAGTCGCCCATACAAGATCAGATGTTTTCTAGCGGTTTTTCAGTTTGTTTCATAATTTAAGATAGATTTAAATTTCGCTCCCTTTCAAAAATGTCACTTGGGCCACTGCATTAACAGATTAACCCCTGGCGACGAGTTAACGTGGCAGGAGGTAGGAGCCTACTGCCAAGCTCTGTGTCGTCATGGTCATGCAAGATACACTAAAATGGGTGGTATTATAGAAAGGTAGACAGTTGTAGCTCTATAATTATACCAAATAATCTGGAATTTCAA
Source organism: Sinohyriopsis cumingii (assembly GCA_028554795.2). Taxonomy (NCBI): domain Eukaryota; kingdom Metazoa; phylum Mollusca; class Bivalvia; order Unionida; family Unionidae; genus Sinohyriopsis; species Sinohyriopsis cumingii. The sequence continues at coordinate 37,232,266 of CM068831.1, read as the reverse complement.
TTTGCTCTACAAAATACAGAGGGAAATACCTCATTTTTCGGACCCGATTTTTTTCCCCCCAAAATTCGCCCGTGGTCGAAATCTGATTTTGTGTCCGGATTTTTATACTTTTTGGACTCAGATCTAAGGCAAACCGGTATGAACTGCAAACAGACAGATTATCCTTTGCAAAAAGTAGGATAAGATGGGCATTTGGAATAAAGAGTGGTCTCGATACAAAATTAATGGCTCCGTTTAGCAACAATTTTTTTTTTAAAAAATACAACTTTTACCCTTCTGCTTATGCGCGAGCCAGATAGCCAATGAAAAACGATGTTTCTAACACAACTAGGCAGTATGTTATTGGAAGATCACCTGGAAGTTGGTGTTTTCGGATGTATTCAGAAATAGCTTTCAAAATGTGTTTCCTACTAGAATTTCAGGCGAAAAAGACAAAAACCTCCAGGAGTTAATGTGTTAAGAAAATGTCTTGTACATGCTCAGAACAGACTGCCAGCTCTATCTTGTATCATTATTGTATACATTGTTTTCGGAGCACACCAGCTGATTGTATGTCCGGTATAAAAGGAATCTTTCTACAAGGTAAATAAATGGGCATTCCGATTGCCATCTGCCTCGGGGACTTTATAACCTTATTGTATTGCTGTGGTGAAAACACTAAATACAACCAAGCTAAATCAGTCCCTATTTCTACAACTGCTACAAGTATATCTTTATTTATACACGCAATTGAATAGCAACATTTCTTTTGATATTTTATTTATTGGAATCTATTCACAACTATGAAACCAGGACTTTTCATTGCAGAGTGAATCGTTGCTTTACAGTTGGCTATGATAGTAAACAGTCATTATTTTGTATGCTGATAAGAAAGGGCCTTTAAAGTTTTCGCCTTGTATAGCAAGTAGTCATTATTTTGTATGCTGATATTAAAGGACCGTTAAAGTTTTTGCCTATTTTGTTATTATTATCAATGTTAAGATGTTAAACCGTTAAACATTCTAAGGTCTTAAAATGTAAAAAATTGTCTTGATAACTGAATTGCTATGTAGAAGGTGCTATGCAGACTCCCTTGGTTATATCATACGTTTCACAGTAATGGCGTGTTGGTGTAATGATGTAATAGTGTAGCGGTGTAATGCACAGAAACTTCTATGTAAAAGCAAATTTAGGAACTCTACATTCATTGCTTGAGAGGGTGCTTAGAGACATCCCTCCCCAGTGTTGTTACAATATAATCTAACAAGACGTTAACGTTACTTTGGTAGTCGATTTATGTATCTATAAAGGATAAAGTTTCCCAACAAATCTTCCTTACATTTATGGGAAATAAATTTTCTTGTAAACATTTGCGATAATAGAGAGGGTCATGTGGGCTACGGTTCATTTTTACATCCCTAAACCCAGAATAAAGCCAGTCTGCATATACTAATTCCAACAAACCTGTGTACAGACTGATTCAGGGGTACTCATTTAAAAAAAAATGTTTCAAACCGATATAAAAATGTCCGATTATAATTTCTAACTTTCAAATACAATATTGGCTTAGTATTCCCGTTGACCTAGCTACTAATGTAATTTCCGATAGTTTTACATCTTCGTTATCATTAGTTTTCATAATTAGCCATTATATGTGGCATGGCGTGCCCAAAATTGAAAATCATAAACATAAATTATTTGTGTACACTTGTTGACAATGTCAGGTAACCGCTTACATGCTTTATGTGGGCTGGTTTTTATCTTATTATGAAGTCCTCAAGTCAGAAGATAAGAATGACCGTGTCAGAGAATTACCAATATCAGTTCCTTGGACCTAGCGATGAGACAGGGCACATCTGTGACTTGTTTGTATTCTTTTATTTAATGTCATCTACGGTTTGGAAGAAATCACATTCGAACACATGACGTCAAAATCGGCGAATCAAACTTAGAAGTGACCAGGAAATAAAAATTGCTTAATTAACGTGTGATAAATCTTTTCAAATCATTTATCCATATTTACGGATATGGATAAAAAATGTCTTTGATTTTTATTTTTTTTAAAAAGGCTTCGCTGTCGCAAAACAGTCTGAGCACAAAATGAAAAATTGTACCCAAATTTTTCAATTGAAAAACCATATTTCGAATATACTCACATCATTGTAATTTGGCATGTACGTAGGTAAGTGCTCAAATCTGTGTTTGTTTATGGGTCTCAGGCCATTATTCAGTACATGACAGGCTATACATGGTAAACAGTACACTTGGTGGAGGAAAACGGGAAAATAAGGGGAAGAACCCCTGACCCACGGGAAGCTACTAACAAGTTTCTTACGTACCCTTCATGGCCGAGCAGAGACTCGAACCAACACGGACAAAGGTGAGATTCAGTGATCTGTAAAGGCGAGAGCCTTAGAAATCTCGGCTACCAATGGGGCCCTTGTTCAAGCGTAAGGATTATGCAAAGATATTTTAAAATTAATCTCACATCCAGAGAGTGGTTATAGAAAATTAACGTTTCTGAAAATTTAGCATGAATTCAGTTTTTGTGCCCAGACAGTTTCGCGACTATGGGATCACTTGACTTGATACCGAGACAGAACAAAAAGAAAGTACCAGTTCTCTACCGAATCAGATGGGATGTATAAATTATTCTGCACATAGAAAACGGATGGGAGGGGTGGGAAATGCAAAGTCCAAGAAGATACCGTGCATATAGTTTTTCCATCACGCAAAATACACTAGTAAAAGCTTCAAACCGGTCACCCTGCTGTGTCTGTTGGTTATGACTGTAGTTAGTTTTACAAACGTAGACAATATCACTGACCAGTTAATGATGTTCTCGTGCACCTTTTTTTCGGGAGGGGTAATTTGGGATGGATCAAGGGGTAGAGAAAAGTAGCCAGAAAATAATTATGTTTTCTGTGCGTTTGTAGTTTGTTTACATTAATAAATCAAGAAAGAAAAGTATGTATCTCGAAAGAACGTTTAGATTGATGGGGATGTAACAGTGCAAGTTAATGCACTGTTTCCGAAATTCGTGTAAAATTTTCCAATATCTACTCTTATTGTAAATAGATATGCTTTACTGACAGTCGCTGATCATAAGTGATTTTATTCCACTCATGCAAAAACGGTGCGTAGGGGGCGTAAATTCCTTAATCCATCGTCACTAGTTCTTATCCACTGTTGCAGCGCTTAGCATTAAAATGGGATATATATAGTTTGAGTGTGGGTTTAATTTTAGACTATATCTGCATAATCCTTGTGTTGGAACACGGTACCCCGGGTAGCCGAGTCGTCTCTGGGATCTCACTTGCATCCTTTGAGGGTATGACATGAATCTTGCCAGTAGCTTCCCGTGGTCTATGGTTCGTTCCTCGGTTTTACCGGGTTCTTCCTGCACCAAATATACTGGCCTCGACGTATAACTTGTCATGTACTGAATAATGACCCCAAACCTTTCAAATATATATATGGAAAAACCGCCTTCATATATCCAAAATACGACGCACCATCTCAACATAGCATCACATCACGAACTAATTTTTGGAAAAATTCTCATTGTCACAATGAATGTGTTCCTGTATGTACACACACTGACATCATACAGAAGTAAGCATTCACCTGATCATTCCCCTCAATCGTTCACTTTGATCAAACATTTAACACATTTTCTCAGGTTGCACAAGTTTGCATTCAACAGCCAACACTTATACAATTTAAAGGGACTATAATGGTCACTAAAAGGGATCGCTTCGTATGCCAAATTTTTTATGGAAAGAATCGAGTAAAAGCTTCTCAACAAGGCACATTATAGACCGGTACGCTGGTGCATATTTATTCGAGATATAGAATCGAAGTTGATCGAAACGGGAGACAATTTCAAAATAGTGTTTAACTTCGCCAATAACTTCTATCCTATGATTAAATTTGCTTCTTAGTCGAACAGGTCCAGTATCCTTTCGAATAATCAATCTACCCTCCTGGAGTGAACATGCAAATGAACTTCTAAGCATACTCTCATCGGTATCTACTCACGACCAGCTTCCATCCCCAGCAGGTAATAAAGGCCTCCTTTAAGGCGTGTGCGTTCTTACCAAACACATATGCTCTAATCCTATGACCTTTGGAAAGAGACTCGAAAAGCTCAAGGGTCACCTTTGAAGGAGAGGACACAGAAGAAGCTACATTGAGGAGGCTATTAACAAAACTAGACTCTTCGATAGTGGAGCCCTTGTAAAATATAAAACCAAGGAAACAAAGAAGAAGCATGACACCTTCGTGATAACTTTACACAACGATGCCCCATAACGCATCGTCCGAATGTCCGAAGGATATATATATATATATATATATATATATATATATATATATATATATATATATATATATATATATAAGTAGTAAATGGGGATACCCTAGCGACAATGGGAATTAGCATTACAAACACCCCTGGGACAATCTGGCGACAAGGGAAAATTAACATGGAGAAAAATCGTGGGACAATCTGGCGACAAGGGGAAATTAACATGGAGAAAAATCGTGGGACAGTTGAACTACAAGGGAAATGAACATGGAGAAAAATCGTGGGACTGTTGAGCGACAAGGGAAATGAACATAGAGAAAAATCGTGGGACTGTTGAGCGTCAAGGGGAATTGAACATGGGAATAGAGTGTGGGTCTGTCTAGGGACTAGGGGAATTTAACATATGGAAATTGAACATGGTGGGTCTGTATAGCGTCAAGGGGAATTGAACATGGTGGGATTGTCTAGGGACAATGATGGTAGAGGGTCAAACACAACAGAGACAGAAACATGCATACACTAGTACAAGCGTGAGATTTATATTTAAAGCATTACCAAGACCTGAAATCTTGCTGGGGTGTTCAAAAATTTGCATAATTGTAATGATGCTATAAATAGCTATAATCAAGGAAATGCTCAACGACAAAATGGATGTGACTAAAAGTAACGTTAAAATGACGAAATTGTCCCAGAATTTAAAGGAAAATAAACATATTCCCGAAAATTAAGTTACAATGGTTTAGACTAAAATGGATAAAATTAGTAACTACTTACAATATCAACTTCTGTGACGATCATGGATAAATACCTATGCATCTATAATCAGCTGAAATTCCTATCAAATCCCACTATCTATTTATAGCTCCAACTTGTGGGTTTTTCCTTTGGAAAATCCCACTATCTTTTTATAGCCTCAGCTTGAGTGACGTTCCTGTTTATGAATTCTAGTATATATGTATAGCTACAAAATGTGGAAATCCCCAAGTCGATATTTATAGTCTCAAAATTTCCAGCGTCAGTGACGTCAGTGTACTGAACACTAGGGGATAAATGGCAACAGTGTTGCAAGTGGCTGACCTGAATACGCGCTACTGTAGGTAGGTAGGTAGAGTGTATCTGATAGGGATAAAGTGAGTTTTATAGGGACAAACAGAGACCAATACACACACACACACACAACATACGCGCGCAGACTCACACACACACACACATACACACACAGAGGGAAGAGGAAAAAACAAACCCCAAAATATACTATCCACACTCGGGAGGAAGAAAAAAAAAACAACCAAATATACGATCTACACAACGTACGCGAACAAACACACACACGTACACACACACACACACACACAACATACGCGCGCAGACTCTCTCTCTCTCTCTCTCTCTCTCTCTCACACACACACACACACACACACACAGAGGGAAGAGGAAAAAACAAACCCCAAATATACTATCCACACTCGGGAGGAAGAAAAAAAAACAACCAAATATACGATCTACACAACGTACGCGAACACACACACATACACACACACACACACACACACACACACACAGAGGGAAGAGGAAAAAACAAACCCCAAATATACTATCAACACAGAAGGGAGATACTACAAACCCCAAATAAACTATCCACACAAACGTACGCGAACGCATACAAACCCGAAATATACTATCAACACAGAAGGGAGATAATACAAACCCCAAATAAACTATCCACACAAACGTACGCGAACGCATACAAACCCCAAATATACTATCACCACAGAAGGAGATAATACAAACCCCAAATAAACTATCCACACAAACGTACGCGAACGCATACAAACCCCAAATATACTATCCACACAACGTCGCTAACGCATACAAACTCCAAATATGCTATCCACACTCGGGAGAAAGAAGAAAAAACAACCAAATATACGATCTACACAACGTACGCGAACACACACACACACACACACACACACACACACACACAGAGGGAAGAGGAAAAAAACAAACCCCAAATATACTATCAACACAGAAGGGAGATAATACAAACCCCAAATAAACTATCCACACAAACGTACGCGAACGCATACAAACCCCAAATACACTATCAACACAGAAGGGAGATAATACAAACCCCAAATGAACTATTCACACAAACGTACGCGAACGCATACAAACCCCAAATCCACTATCAACACAGAAGGGAGATAATACAAACCCCAAATAAACTATCCACACAAACGTACGCGAACGCATACAAACCCCAAATATACTATCCACACAACGTCGCTAACGCATACAAACCGCAAATATACTATCCACACTCGGGAGGAAGAAGAAGAAAAACAACCAAATATGCGATCTACACAACGTACGCGAACACACACACACACACACACACACACACACACACACACACGCACACCACAGAGGGAAGAAGAAGAAAACCATTATACACTATCCACACGCAGTGAAGAAATAACCCTTTATATATATACTATCAACAGAGAGTGAAGAAAATAACCCATTATATTCCATCAACACAGAGTGAAGAAGAAAAAGTTTTTTGAAAGCACCTAAGCCCTCACCTGCAATGACCAACTCTGCCAAACACCTACACCCCACCCACCCCCACTCCCAACACTACAAAACCCATTTAACCCGTTATTTTATGGCATCAGTGTGTGATTTAGGAAACATCAAGACACAAAATGATGGACGAATAGACTGACTATTGTTTACGGACTTGCATGCCTAAAGAGCGTGCGTGAAGGAAAACATCCTTCCATTTCAATTCTAACTAAAACATGATCCAGAGGGATAGAGAGAGGTGAAAGAGCACAATTTCATAAAGTGTGAGTAAAAACAAAACACGCCATCCTTATTATACAATGTCAAGACCAAGAGACACTTACGTTTTCTTTCTGGTCTATTCTCTTTTAGAAGGTAGTATGAAATTTCACATCAGGGCCAACGCCACTGCTCACATTGTCAATTTTTCCATTTCCATGTTTTTACTGGCACAAGTTCTTCATCATCTTCAATTTCTTCTTCTTCTGAATCCCTCTTCTCTGTTTCGTCTTGTTTTTGTTTCTTCTCTTTTCTCGTAGGGCACTCTGAATTCCAGTGTCCTTTCTCCTGACAACGATATTAGGTATCTTGACTTTTGTCTCTCTTTCTTAGACGAAGCAGGTATTCTGGAGACAAATACCCATTTACCTTTGCAGATATAGCAAACTTCATTAGCACTTACACACTTTCGTATGACTCTCATCAAATCAACGACCAAAAGAGTAAGTTTTGTTGCCACTTTCGCATGTGAATTATGCTTTCGTATGACTTTTAGCAAATATTTGACCAGCAGGTCGGTCTGTGCTGACTCTTCCATCTTCTTGATCGTTTGAGAGCGGAATGAATACTCTGACGCTAAGACACTCTCCTTGTATACATGGACCTGCTGCGTATGAAACCTAGTCAAATGTAATTTTGCAATAAGATGAAACGATTTCATTGAGGAAGTAAAAAGCAATGATGTACCGTATCGCCTCACACAAAACCTGAAGTTTTAGTTCAAATCCGTGTCAGCGATTTCGAAGACGACATAACTGAGCTTTAATCAATGCTCTCCAATTATGCCACAAAACCACGAATCCTGATTCACGCCAAAAGAAATTTCGTTCGGTCCATAAAAAATAGTATCACATCTGAGAAACGCAAAAACGAACTTCCAGAAAACTGAGAACGACGGCTTACACCTACAACGTAAATGTGTGAGTTCAACTAGTGCGTAAAACTTAGTCAAATTAGATTTTTATAGTCAAGACGAAACGATCTCTTTTCGAACAAGAAAGCAGACACCAAGCGACAATGGCGATCCGTGTCACACAACACTTTTCAAAATGTATATTATCAGAGGTTTGTTCTAGCGATCTGCACGGTTACATTAAATGTTGATGTATTTTGCAATAAGACGGACACAATTTCCATGGGATCGCCCATGGTACGATTGTTCGTGCATTAGTTTAATTTTTAAAAATATTTTTTTATATAAATCGCCTATAGAATAGACCCAGTAAAGCATGGCCATTCTCGTCACTGTCTAAATAGCTACTCAAGTCAATTCGAAGCGAACGCGGTAAGAAAATAAGTATAGCCAATGAAATGGCTTACAACGGGTGATGCATTGTTTTGTTCTAGGGCTGTGTGGCATAATAATCCCTATGTTCTTGCGTTGTTACCATTACAGTGCAGACAGACTGAAATGTGAACTTACAAGCATTCTTTGTGTGTGTTGTACCATTTCCTCTTACCACATCAAAATACTGAGCGTCACAGTATTGGTTCGCGTTTTCAAGCTGACCATTTTTTTATATCTCACTTAAACATTTCGACATAAACACTCACATCGGTAGAGTCAGAACAGACGTGTTACAGTATTGAGGGGCATGTTATCTTTTCTTTTTCAAACTAATAAATTTGGGGTTTGTATGAAGTAAAGAGCCGAAAGTACAGTGAAATTCAAGGATGATGACCCAATCTGTCTGTCTATTGATGCGTGTATTTACTTAAGAAGAAATATGACCTCTAAAACACAAAAAGATACGGCAAGCATGATTAGATTAAACACAACGATGTTTTCCTTCACGCCCGTGTAATTTAGAGTTTCAATCGTCTTTGAAGACAAACTTGGTCTCCTTTTGTAGGGCTTGAAATAATAAAAAAACTGAAAAATCTTAAGCACTTTGCTATAGATAATTTCATCAACAGACCAAACAACATAAATACCGTTACAACAATAGAAAGCCTTAAATCTTCTATCAAAAAGAAATGCATGAAAAAAATTAAAGATTAACGATAACTAACCAATGAAACCGAATTTAACAAAGGCAATGACATGTAAAGAAATGCTTCTCACTTTGGAAAGGTAGGCGAATGTACTCTGTCATGCACCGTCAACTTGAAAAAAATTATAAACAGAGAGAAACCTGAATTCAAAATTCAGTTGTTTCTTTTTCTTCAAAATTATTTCGTTTCTTTTTTCTTTTTTTTTTTTTGGAACAAATCTAAGCACTAATATAGAGTGGAAAAGGGAAAATGCACATACAAGCTTTGATATTTCTGAAAAAAGGAGGGGATATTCCTAACGTTCATAACCACCTATATATGCTTGGACTTGTCTGTGACTTATCCACAAAACAAGATATACATATTTCTGGTCAAGCTGCAAGTGTGTGCGTGTTTTTGAAAATGGTAAAAATTGGATATACAATTTTCTCGTGACACTTATAAAGTGAAGAGTCTGTGCAAGTATCAAAAGCCAAAGTCATATAAGTTTTGTATTTTGTACGGCTTGTAAAGATTTCTACTTTAGAAAATGTGAAGTATCACAAGTTATTATCACAAACAGAAGTGGACCATAGGGGCTTGCAAGAAAGAAAATAACCCAGACAGTTGGTGTCATCAAGAGTGCTAGAGACGGTACCCGAACTTGCTTGCCTGCTTACTTGAATTAAAGTGATTTTCGCTCTAATGGAGCATGTATCACTGGTTTAATAACGCACCGCGTGATTTTTAATTACTCCTGGGGAAGGAAAGAGAGCCTCATCCCCCAAGCTTTTATGTACTCACAGACTATTTTTAAATTTAGCCACTCAGGTGTAGGACTAACTAGTCCTTAACACCCTGACTGAAAGACTTTAAACATGAGTGGGAATTGTCTCACCACACACTCATTTTTCTGTCCGAGCGTGGTAAAGGAGGAAAAAGGTGCTCAGCAAGACAGCCATGGATGTTAAGTACTCATCAAAACGCTAGCCCGTACTTATTTCAAATCAAGTCCCGTTTTTGCTAATGGACAATAAAAGGTACCAATAATGTGTTAACCACCTGTGCAATTAGTTCAAATCTAACGAGTCTGTTAAATTTCCTACTTCCTAACATATCTGTCTAATATTAGTACTTAGTGTACATAAAAATAGCCATACTGATCTTATTTTAAATTATTATGTCTAAGCGACATATACCAGTTTGGTCACTGTTAGGTTTAAAAAGTTAAGTTTGTTGTGGTGTTCCAATGGGTCAAGTTTGTTTCGAGAATAGTTATGTCAAGGAGGGATACCAAGCCAAATATGGTTCCCTATTTAATAAAAAGCAATCTTTTGGAGCCCTAAAAAAAAGTCTGTTTTTTCTGTTAGAAGGTAACACGTCTCTCTTTTGCTTTCACGTTCTTTCCCGCACTCCTAGTCTCATGATTCTTGATATCAGGAAATGCGTAGCCATGATGGGCGGTAATGTAAGCAGCGGTTTCTACCAGTTGACTGAGGGGGTATCCAGTGTAGGCTTGTCTGTAGAATTGGGGAAGAACTCTGACCCCTAATCCCCATTGAGAAGGTCTTGGTTTAAAGGTGTCTAGAGATTTGTAGGCAACGTATTGTATGGCTGTAATAAACTGCCCTGCTATGTTGACGTCATACAATGCTTGATCTAGCCCCATTTCGGTGTACTTCTCAACGAGGGTCAGCGTCCCCCTCCTCCTCAACCGCCTCAATTTCCTCTTCTGGTTCTGATACTAATTCTTCAGTTGAGGTAGATAGTTTCAAATCCGCTGCTATGGTGTCTGTCGCTGTTATTGTTGTTGTGGTTGTTCTTTCAGCTGAGATTGCCTGTAGTATCGGAGTGAGAAAAGAACGTAGTGCCTCCGATAATTACATTTGAGTTTGCCATACCGTTTGTGTAACATAATTAGACCTTTGTTTTGCCACCACTCTTTCCGGGACGGGTTGTTTGTTAGGTATAGTCGGCTGTTGACTAGCTGTTATTTGTGTTCTCGATGTGGGTGGAGTGCTAACTGGCTAGGTCTGCATTTCTTGCTCCCGCTGCTGTTGCGTATATTTCTTCCCTCCACACCGAGTTCTGGACCTAATTCTTTAAATTTCGTTGTACCCGAACTTACATTATCCATATTATCACCAACAAAAGAAAACAAAACGCACAGACCTAAAAGAAACACTCATTCACTTTTTACAGAACATTACTATTTTTAAAATTTTGATAAGCGACGGAAACGAACAACTTAGAGTCACACTTTCTAACCAAGATAAAGAAATCATGTGCTGATAGACTCACTTCTGTATTTTTTCTTCTAACTGACTAACGTATCATAGGCAATGGAATGTGATTTCTTTTCGAGAGTATGGGGTAGCCCTGAAATTTTTTTTGGGGAAGTTGAAGCTATGGCGATCGCTTAGGTTATAAGATGACGGCCTCCTCTGACGACAGGCTTTCTCACAGGATAAGGTCTGCTTCTTCGGAAAGAGAAGAAGAACTCTTTGGTGTCGATAAAACTGTTAACAAAGCCTCTGCCAGGTTCATGCTGCTGCTGCTGTTGCTGCTCTCTCTGCTGTTTATGAAGTCTGTACTTCTCCGTCCATTCTTCTTTCTCCTTCTTGAATTCCTCCTTGAAGAGCTCTTCTTTCAGGTCTTCAGTGACTTTCAACATTATGATATTGTCTATCTCTTCAGGTCTCGGTATCAGACTTGTCATGACCCTATGCAAATTCACATAGGCTTCGTTCAACTTGGCTTATCTTGAGCACATCTTCGTAGGAAGATGAGTCGACAATGGATGGACAGACTGGAGACACAACACAACACAACATTTTTGAATTCCTTATCCTGTGAGAAAGCCTGTCGTCAGAGGAGGCCGTCATCTTATAACCGAAGCGATCGCCATAGCTTCAACTTCCCAAAAAAAAATTTCAGGGCTACCCCATACTCTCGAAAAGAAATCACATTCCATTGCCTATGATACGTTAGTCAGTTAGAAGAAAAAATACAGAAGTGAGTCTATCAGCGCATGATTTCTTTATCTTGGTTAGAAAGTGTGACTCTAAGTTGTTCGTTTCCGTCGCTTATCAAAATTTTAAAAATAGTAATGTTCTGTAAAAAGTGAATGAGTGTTTCTTTTAGGTCTGTGCGTTTTGTTTTCTTTTGTTGGTGATAATATGGATAATGTAAGTTCGGGTACAACGAAATTTAAAGAATTAGGTCCAGAACTCGGTGTGGAGGGAAGAAATATACGCAACAGCAGCGGGAGCAAGAAATGCAGACCTAGCCAGTTAGCACTCCACCCACATCGAGAACACAAATAACAGCTAGTCAACAGCCGACTATACCTAACAAACAACCCGTCCCGGAAAGAGTGGTGGCAAAACAAAGGTCTAATTATGTTACACAAACGGTATGGCAAACTCAAATGTAATTATCGGAGGCACTACGTTCTTTTCTCACTCCGATACTACAGGCAATCTCAGCTGAAAGAACAACCACAACAACAATAACAGCGACAGACACCATAGCAGCGGATTTGAAACTATCTACCTCAACTGAAGAATTAGTATCAGAACCAGAAGAGGAAATTGAGGCGGTTGAGGAGGAAGGGGACGCTGACCCTCGTTGAGAAGTACACCGAAATGGGGCTAGATCAAGCATTGTATGACGTCAACATAGCAGGGCAGTTTATTACAGCCATACAATACGTTGCCTACAAATCTCTAGACACCTTTAAACCAAGACCTTCTCAATGGGGATTAGGGGTCAGAGTTCTTCCCCAATTCTACAGACAAGCCTACACTGGATACCCCCTCAGTCAACTGGTAGAAACCGCTGCTTACATTACCGCCCATCATGGCTACGCATTTCCTGATATCAAGAATCATGAGACTAGGAGTGCGGGAAAGAACGTGAAAGCAAAAGAGAGACGTGTTACCTTCTAACAGAAAAAACAGACTTTTTTTTAGGGCTCCAAAAGATTGCTTTTTATTAAATAGGGAACCATATTTGGCTTGGTATCCCTCCTTGACTAAACTATTCTCGAAACAAACTTGACCCATTGGAACACCACAACAAACTTAACTTTTTAAACCTAACAGTGACCAAACTGGTATATGTCGCTTAGACATAATAATTTAAAATAAGATCAGTATGGCTATTTTTATGTACACTAAGTACTAATATTAGACAGATATGTTAGGAAGTAGGAAATTTAACAGACTCGTTAGATTTGAACTAATTGCACAGGTGGTTAACACATTATTGGTACCTTTTATTGTCCATTAGCAAAAACGGGACTTGATTTGAAATAAGTACGGGCTAGCGTTTTGATGAGTACTTAACATCCATGGCTGTCTTGCTGAGCACCTTTTTCCTCCTTTACCACGCTCGGACAGAAAAATGAGTGTGTGGTGAGACAATTCCCACTCATGTTTAAAGTCTTTCAGTCAGGGTGTTAAGGACTAGTTAGTCCTACACCTGAGTGGCTAAATTTAAAAATAGTCTGTGAGTACATAAAAGCTTGGGGGATGAGGCTCTCTTTCCTTCCCCAGGAGTAATTAAAAATCACGCGGTGCGTTATTAAACCAGTGATACATGCTCCATTAGAGCGAAAATCACTTTAATTCAAGTAAGCAGGCAAGCAAGTTCGGGTACCGTCTTTAGCACTCTTGATGACACCAACTGTCTGGGTTATTTTCTTTCTTGCAAGCCCCTATGGTCCACTTCTGTTTGTGATAATAACTTGTGATACTTCACATTTTCTAAAGTAGAAATCTTTACAAGCCGTACAAAATACAAAACTTATATGACTTTGGCTTTTGACACTTGCACAGACTCTTCACTTTATAAGTGTCACGAGAAAATTGTATATCCAATTTTTACCATTTTCAAAAACACGCACACACTTGCAGCTTGACCAGAAATATGTACATCTTGTTTTGTGGATAAGTCACAGACAAGTCCAAGCATATATAGGTGGTTATGAACGTTAGGAATATCCCCTCCTTTTTTCAGAAATATCAAAGCTTGTATGTGCATTTTCCCTTTTCCACTCTATATTAGTGCTTAGATTTGTTCCAAAAAAAAAAAAAGAAAAAAGAAACGAAATAATTTTGAAGAAAAAGAAACAACTGAATTTTGAATTCAGGTTTCTCTCTGTTTATAATTTTTTTCAAGTTGACGGTGCATGACAGAGTACATTCGCCTACCTTTCCAAAGTGAGAAGCATTTCTTCACATGTCATTGCCTTTGTTAAATTCGGTTTCATTGGTTAGTTATCGTTAATCTTTAATTTTTTTCATGCATTTCTTTTTGATAGAAGATTTAAGGCTTTCTATTGTTGTAACGGTATTTATGTTGTTTGGTCTGTTGATGAAATTATCTATAGCAAAGTGCTTAAGATTTTTCAGTTTTTTTATTATTTCAAGCCCTACAAAAGGAGACCAAGTTTGTCTTCAAAGACGATTGAAACTCTAAATTACACGGGCGTGAAGGAAAACATCGTTGTGTTTAATCTAATCATGCTTGCCGTATCTTTTTGTGTTTTAGAGGTCATATTTCTTCTTAAGTAAATACACGCATCAATAGACAGACAGATTGGGTCATCATCCTTGAGTTTCACTGTACTTTCGGTTCTTTACTTCATACAAACCCCAAATTTATTAGTTTGAAAAAGAAAAGATAACATGCCCCTCAATACTGTAACACGTCTGTTCTGACTCTACCGATGTGAGTGTTTATGTCGAAATGTTTAAGTGAGATATAAAAAAATGGTCAGCTTGAAAACGCGAACCAATACTGTGACGCTCAGTATTTTGATGTGGTAAGAGGAAATGGTACAACACACACAAAGAGGGCTTGTAAGTTCACATTTCAGTCTGTCTGCACTGTAATGGTAACAACGTAAGAACATAGGGATTATTATGCCACACAGCCCTAGAACAAAACAATGCATCACCCGTTGTAAGCCATTTCATTGGCTATACTTATTTTCTTACCGCGTTCGCTTCGAATTGACTTGAGTAGCTATTCAGACAGTGACGAGAATGGCCATGCTTTACTGGGTCTATCCTATAGGCGATTTATATAAAAAAATATTTTTAAAAATTAAACTAATGCACGAACAATCGTACCATGGGCGATCCCATGGAAATTGTGTCCGTCTTATTGCAAAATACATCAACATTTAATGTAACCGTGCAGATCGCTAGAACAAACCTCTGATAATATACATTTTGAAAAGTGTTGTGTGACACGGATCGCCATTGTCGCTTGGTGTCTGCTTTCTTGTTCGAAAAGAGATCGTTTCGTCTTGACTATAAAAATCTAATTTGACTAAGTTTTACGCACTAGTTGAACTCACACATTTACGTTGTAGGTGTAAGCCGTCGTTCTCAGTTTTCTGGAAGTTCGTTTTTGCATTTCTCAGATGTGATACTATTTTTTATGGACCGAACGAAATTTCTTTTGGCGTGAATCAGGACTCGTGGTTTTGTGGCATAATTGGAGAGCATTGATTAAAGCTCAGTTATGTCGTCTTCGAAATCGCTGACACGGATTTGAACTAAAACTTCAGGTTTTGTGTGAGGCGATACGGTACATCATTGCTTTTTACTTCCTCAATGAAATCGTTTCATCTTATTGCAAAATTACATTTGACTAGGTTTCATACGCAGCAGGTCCATGTATACAAGGAGAGTGTCTTAGCGTCAGAGTATTCATTCCGCTCTCAAACGATCAAGAAGATGGAAGAGTCAGCACAGACCGACCTGCTGGTCAAATATTTGCTAAAAGTCATACGAAAGCATAATTCACATGCGAAAGTGGCAACAAAACTTACTCTTTTGGTCGTTGATTTGATGAGAGTCATACGAAAGTGTGTAAGTGCTAATGAAGTTTGCTATATCTGCAAAGGTAAATGGGTATTTGTCTCCAGAATACCTGCTTCGTCTAAGAAAGAGAGACAAAAGTCAAGATACCTAATATCGTTGTCAGGAGAAAGGACACTGGAATTCAGAGTGCCCTACGAGAAAAGAGAAGAAACAAAAACAAGACGAAACAGAGAAGAGGGATTCAGAAGAAGAAGAAATTGAAGATGATGAAGAACTTGTGCCAGTAAAAACATGGAAATGGAAAAATTGACAATGTGAGCAGTGGCGTTGGCCCTGATGTGAAATTTCATACTACCTTCTAAAAGAGAATAGACCAGAAAGAAAACGTAAGTGTCTCTTGGTCTTGACATTGTATAATAAGGATGGCGTGTTTTGTTTTTACTCACACTTTATGAAATTGTGCTCTTTCACCTCTCTCTATCCCTCTGGATCATGTTTTAGTTAGAATTGAAATGGAAGGATGTTTTCCTTCACGCACGCTCTTTAGGCATGCAAGTCCGTAAACAATAGTCAGTCTATTCGTCCATCATTTTGTGTCTTGATGTTTCCTAAATCACACACTGATGCCATAAAATAACGGGTTAAATGGGTTTTGTAGTGTTGGGAGTGGGGGTGGGTGGGGTGTAGGTGTTTGGCAGAGTTGGTCATTGCAGGTGAGGGCTTAGGTGCTTTCAAAAAACTTTTTCTTCTTCACTCTGTGTTGATGGAATATAATGGGTTATTTTCTTCACTCTCTGTTGATAGTATATATATATAAAGGGTTATTTCTTCACTGCGTGTGGATAGTGTATAATGGTTTTCTTCTTCTTCCCTCTGTGGTGTGCGTGTGTGTGTGTGTGTGTGTGTGTGTTCGCGTACGTTGTGTAGATCGCATATTTGGTTGTTTTTCTTCTTCTTCCTCCCGAGTGTGGATAGTATATTTGCGGTTTGTATGCGTTAGCGACGTTGTGTGGATAGTATATTTGGGGTTTGTATGCGTTCGCGTACGTTTGTGTGGATAGTTTATTTGGGGTTTGTATTATCTCCCTTCTGTGTTGATAGTGTATTTGGGGTTTGTATGCGTTCGCGTACGTTTGTGTGGATAGTTCATTTGGGGTTTGTATTATCTCCCTTCTGTGTTGATACTGTATTTGGGGTTTGTATGCGTTCGCGTACGTTTGTGTGGATAGTTTATTTGGGGTTTGTATTATCTCCCTTCTGTGTTGATAGTATATTTGGGGTTTGTTTTTTTCCTCTTCCCTCTGTGTGTGTGTGTGTGTGTGTGTGTGTGTGTGTGTGTGTGTGTGTGTGTTCGCGTACGTTGTGTAGATCGTATATTTGGTTGTTTTTTCTTCTTCCTCCCGAGTGTGGATAGCATATTTGGAGTTTGTATGCGTTAGCGACGTTGTGTGGATAGTATATTTGGGGTTTGTATGCGTTCGCGTACGTTTGTGTGGATAGTTTATTTGGGGTTTGTATTATCTCCTTCTGTGGTGATAGTATATTTGTGGTTTGTATGCGTTCGCGTACGTTTGTGTGGATAGTTTATTTGGGGTTTGTATTATCTCCCTTCTGTGTTGATAGTATATTTCGGGTTTGTATGCGTTCGCGTACGTTTGTGTGGATAGTTTATTTGGGGTTTGTATTATCTCCCTTCTGTGTTGATAGCATATTTGGGGTTTGTTTTTTCCTCTTCCCTCTGTGTGTGTGTGTGTGTGTGTGTGTGTGTATGTGTGTGTGTTCGCGTACGTTGTGTAGATCATATATTTGGTTGTTTTTTTCTCTTCCTCCCGAGTGTAGATAGCATATTTGGGGTTTGTTTTTTCCTCTTCCCTCTGTGTGTGTGTGTGTGTGTGTGTGTGTGTGAGTCTGCGCGCGTATGTTGTGTGTGTGTGTGTGTGTGTTTGTTCGCGTACGTTGTGTAGATCGTATATTTGGTTGTTTTTTTTTCTTCCTCCCGAGTGTGGATAGTATATTTGGGGTTTGTTTTTTCCTCTTCCCTGTCTGTGTGTGTGTGTGTGTGTGTGTGTGTGTGAGAGAGAGAGAGAGAGTCTGCGCGCGTATGTTGTGTGTGTGTTTGTGTGTGTGTGTGTGTGTGTGTGTGTGTGTTCGCGTACGTTGTGTAGATCGTATATTTGGTTGTTTCTTTTTCTTCCTCCCGAGTGTGGATAGTATATTTTGGGGTTTGTTTTTTCCTCTTCCCTCTGTGTGTGTGTGTGTGTGTGAGTCTGCGCGCGTATGTTGTGTGTGTGTGTGTGTGTGTGTGTGTGTGTGTGTATTGGTCTCTGTTTGTCCCTATAAAACTCACTTTATCCCTATCAGATACACTCTACCTACCTACCTACAGTAGCGCGTATTCAGGTCAGCCACTTGCAACACTGTTGCCATTTATCCCCTAGTGTTCAGTACACTGACGTCACTGACGCTGGAAATTTTGAGACTATAAATATCGACTTGGGGATTTCCACATTTTGTAGCTATACATATATACTAGAATTCATAAACAGGAACGTCACTCAAGCTGAGGCTATAAAAAGATAGTGGGATTTTCCAAAGGAAAAACCCACAAGTTGGAGCTATAAATAGATAGTGGGATTTGATAGGAATTTCAGCTGATTATAGATACATAGGTATTTATCCATGATCGTCACAGAAGTTGATATTGTAAGTAGTTACTAATTTTATCCATTTTAGTCTAAACCATTGTAACTTAATTTTCGGGGATATGTTTATTTTCCTTTAAATTCTGGGACAATTTCGTCATTTTAACGTTACTTTTAGTCACATCCATTTTGTCGTTGAGCATTTCCTTGATTATAGCTATTTATAGCATCATTACAATTATGCAGATTTTTGAACACCCCAGCAAGATTTCAGGTCTTGGTAATGCTTTATATATAAATCTCACGCTTGTACTAGTGTATGTATGTTTCTGTCTCTGTTGTGTTTGACCCTCTACCATCATTGTCCCTAGACAATCCCACCATGTTCAATTCCCCTTGACGCTATACAGACCCACCATGTTCAATTTCCATATGTTAAATTCCCCTAGTCCCTAGACAGACCCACACTCTATTCCCATGTTCAATTCCCCTTGACGCTCAACAGTCCCACGATTTTTCTCTATGTTCATTTCCCTTGTCGCTCAACAGTCCCACGATTTTTCTCCATGTTCATTTCCCTTGTAGTTCAACAGTCCCACGATTTTTCTCCGTGTTAATTTCCCCTTGTCGCCAGATTGTCCCACGATTTTTCTCCATGTTAATTTTCCCTTGTCGCCAGATTGTCCCAGGGGTGTTTGTAATGCTAATTCCCATTGTCGCTAGGGTATCCCCATTTACTACTTATATATATATATATATATATATATATATATATATATATATATATATATATATATATATATATATATATATATATATATATATATATATATATATATATATATATTATATTATATTATATAATATGTTCCTATGTATCTGCGTACCGGAGACGTACAAATCTCAAGGACCATTCTGTACGTGCCAAGGTAACTTCCAATAAGATCACAGATTTTGGCAAATACTGCTGCAAAGACAAACGAAGCCTAATTTGCAAACCTATGCCCGCGACCAAATCTTTCAGATGTTCGACAACAGGATTTAGTTCCACGATCAACCAAATATTACAACATTGATCTAACGATGGTATGATTGTTCTGAATGCAAGATCCGTGTTACTCAAGATGTTAGAGGAACCGTTTATTTCAGAAAAAGAATGAATAACAACAAATGCCACACTAGCAACAAAATCAACGCGAAAGTCGACAACCACTACAACTCGACTGAACATTCAGTCGAATTCATAGAGATGTTAGAGATGCCACTGACTGAATCAAACCTGGGGTAGACCGACATAGAACGCACACGTAAGGAATGATACTGGATACTAAAATTGAAAACTCAGGAAGTTCGGACAATATAAAATAAAAATCAAACCTTCCCGTTATAGTCTTATACAAATTAGAGACAGCCCTCCGTTTTACACCCGTATGCAATTTTTGCAATAACATTTACCAAAATAATTGCATTTATTAATTTATTTATTTATTTATTTATTTATTTATTTATTTATTTATTTATTTTAGTATTTATCTCCATATACAATTCTCTTGACATCTTCCGTTTAGAACCTCCACGCATACCGTAATTCTACCGGACTATAAATTCCATCTCTTGTTCACAGGCTGGAATTAGATTAAAAACATCTTGGTTCTCTATCTGATGGACACGCTAATCCCACAAGTTTTTATTTGTATATATCCTGCTGTAAATTCCACCAAGTGACTCAAACATTGTAAGAGTCCATTGTTTGTTGTGTATATGTAAACTTTTTATTTCGCCGACGAAACGTTGGTTTAGCTCGAAACGTTGTGAAACCGTTTTGAATTTTTGCCGTTATCAATTTTTGTGTCAATATACTGGACGCACTGGTTATATAAAGTTGTGTACTTTTTGTAGTTGAATTATAGTAACGATATCATACAAATGACGTAATCGATAAGAAAAAAGAAACAGAAAATAAGTATAGAAAGTAAGTATAGAAAGTAAGTATAGAAAATAAGAATAGAAAATAAGTATAGAAAGTAAGTACAAAAACTTCTTTCCAAGAGTGATCTAATACAAAATGTAGCAAATTAATGTTAGTGACTTATATAGAACATTTAACTCTTTTAAAACTGACTTTTCTGTGGTTCATGTTTTGAAGAATAATACGTTTGCAACTATAAATTCGAAATAATCTATTTTCTACTACTTTTGTCTAAAATAACAAATAACATTTTTTCTAAAAAATTTCTAGAGAGTTTCCAATAACTGCGAATACCAACGGACTTATAAAAATGTACAGGTTGTTTCCATAGGATACAATACATAAACTGACAAGATCATAAAAATGTACAGGGTGTTTCCATAGGATACAATACATGCCCTGACAAGATCATAAAAATATACAAGGTGTTTCATAGGATACAATACATACCCTGACAAGATCATAAAAATGTACAGGGTGTTTCACAGGATACAATACTTACCCTAACAAGATCATACAAATGTACAGGGTGTTTCCATAGGACACAATACATACCCTGACAAGATCATACAAATGTACAGGGTGTTTCCACAGGATACAATACTTACACTGACAAGATCATAAAAATGTACCGGGTGTTTCACAGGATACAATACATACCCTGACAAGATCATACAAATGTACAGGGTGTTTCCATAAGATACAATACATACACTGACAAGATCATACAAATGTACAGGGTCTTTCCATAGGATACAATACATACACTGACAAGATCATAAAAATGTACCGGCTGTTTCACAGGATACAATACATACCCTGACAAGATCATACAAATGTACAGGGTGTTTCCACAGGATACAATACTTACACTGACAAGATCATAAAACTGTACCGGGTGTTTCACAGGATACAATACATACCCTAACAAGATCATACAAATGTACAGGGTGTTTCCACAGGATACAATACATACACTGACAAGATCATACAAATGTACAGGGTGTTTCCATAGGATACAATACATACACTGACAAGATCATACAAATGTACAGGGTGTTTCCATAGGATACAATACATACACTGACAAGATCATACACATGTACAGGGTGTTTCCATAGGATACAATACATACCCTGACAAGATCATTATATTTTCTTTCAGATCTGAACACTAAGTGATTTAGCAAGTTTTTATAAGCATTCGCTACCGGTTATTAAAATCGATCATCAACTTGCCTACCCTACCAAACAATCAAACATAAAAGTACACATGTAAGTACACTTATACATACCAATTTACTTACATACATATTGCATACATACACAGATGCTTTCAGAGCAGGGGTTGGCATGGGGATCGCTTAGCTCTAGACCAGAGATGTTTTAACCTGTGTTTAGCTGCACTTGGACCTCCAACCACATGTGCATAGTTCACACCATTTGCGAGTATGTACCAGAGGAACCCAGCACATTTTTGGAATAGGAAGAATATATTGTTTCTGCTTTGCTACATTCCTTCTCTCCTTATGTTAGAATCGCAGACAAAAACATATTTTGAAAGATCCTTAGATGTGTTATATGTAAAACTCAAAACTCAAAGCCGAATCCATTAAATTTATATAGGTACATATAAAATAAAAAGCACACAATAGAACTGGATCGTACTTAGCGACATTATCAAGCGTAACCGACCTGTCGGTATCCCTACTGTTTCAACGTGTAGTTAGTTATGGGCAAATATTTGGCAACAGCGTTCTGATGATGATATCGAGCCTTGATAACTTTTTGCTGTATTTAGTTCACACTTACTTTATGACAAAATAATCCGCAACGGGGTTTGACTTTTATTATCTCAAATGTCATTATTTTCTCCCTACATAACATACCCAAAACATATGAAGAAAAAAAAAACATTGCGGCACGCTGAAAACCAAAAATGAAACATATAAACTTAGCTAAAATAATAATTAGAGAATGTTCAGGTTGTACTTGTACGTCATGTATGAGTCTGCATGGCTGTCTGATTTTATGCAAATATGTGTGGTCTATGTTAATAGAGAGATTGCTGGCACCAAGCAAGGAATTTTTCTTTATCAATTAATTCTCAGTCCATATTTAGCGAGGCAGATTTCAGAACAAGGTGCGGAGCTATAAGGCCAGCTATCTACGTCTGTCCGCGATCCATTCCAGAACGAAACGCGAAATAAACAGATCGTGAGACTCAGACGACCGATACAATAGATAAGTGGCACGTGTATATGGAATGGTGTTGCAATATCCGAGCAGATCGCTCTTGTACTGTTGATGTACTTGACCTTTTTCATAGCTAAGGGTCCAAGTAATATAGAATAACTTTAAAATGTATCGGTTGATATGCAATTTCGGAAGCAATTATTAACTGAATGTGTTGTCAAAAAGTGTAATTATATGGAAAAGCATAGGTATAGTCTGACTATACATCCCCGTTTGTTTGTATCCCCCCCCCCCCACCGATTTCAATAACGAAAAGGTATAATGTGATAAAAAGTGCACAGAACTAAGTCAAGCGAAAGTAGTGAAGGGGGAGAGATTAGCGTCAATGGGAATTAGCAATACAGACACCCCCTGGGACAGATTAGCGTCAATGGAAATTTAACATGGAGAAAAATCGTGGGTCAGATTAGCGTCAAGGGAAATTAACATGGAGAAAAATCGTGGGACGGTTTAGCGTCAAGGGAATTTAAACAGGGTGGAACTTTATAGCGTCAAGGGAAATTGAACATGGGATTTTTTTTTAAATTTTTTATAAAAAAAGAGGTAGGCAATTGAAAGGCTATCTCTTTTCGAGAAATATGGCTGGCCCTGAAAAGGGCCTTTGGGTTTATGTTAATGTATTCATTAACATAAAGGGCACCGCATTGGTCTTCTTCTTGTCCTTAGGCTGCGTCTTACTGTTGGTCCGTAAATCAGCACTCTTTTCAGGCATCCTTGTCTTTCAACGTACATCCTACGTATCCACAGGCTAGTGTTTGTCCTGTGGACAACGGTCCACTTGGATCGGACATACATGAGCATGTCCGTCCTAAACATCATGGAAGACACAAGGGTGGATGACTCAACTGTGGTCCACATCTTGAAGCGACGAGAACAGGTGAATCAATGCAGTGAACTGCGCTTATTTATAGGTAGAGGAAGGATTGAAACGGATTGAGTTCATTCACCAATCCGAACACGCGTTACAAAATTCAGTAAGCTCGCATCCAATCCGAAGAGAGCAGTCTGTGACGTCACGTGGTTTATATAGATTCGCTAGCGCTTGTGTGCAGTCAATCTATGCGACGGTGATTCAACATGACGGAAACTCAGAAAACGATCCATTGGGGTGCACCAACAGGGGAGACCGCCCAAGGGAACCCAGATTTACTTTCAGAAGAGGTGAATTGGGATTTTGTGGATTTTCTCTCCTCGCAAGAATTTGTTCCGGAACCTTCGTTACCTTCTTCATTACCGCAAGTGGAGAATTTTAGACAGAGACAGAAAGAAGAATTGGAGAAATTTATACAACGACAAAAGGAAGCGGAACAAGCTTTTCTCTTACAGCAACAGCAGCAAGAAGAAGAGGTAAGAAAAAAACAACAGCAAGAAGAAGTAGCAGCAAAGAAACAAGAGGGTGAAAATCAAACGGTCACGGTACTGTTGGACATTTTAGCGGAGTTAAGAAGTCTGAAACAAATGTATCAGACTTCTTTATCACGACCGAAGAGAATACGACCTTCCCGAGCTAAACACGTCAACCCTGTGACTAAGCCTACCGTACCACCCTTAGTGATTTCAACCCAATCATCATCATCAACATTAGGCAGTCCAGAAGTAGGCCTTGGCCGTGGCAAAGGCTTAAGGCAGTTAAAGTTGATTGCTTAAACTCACCCCTTCACCATGAAGAAAAAAGGCCCTTTTCAGGGCCACCCACATTTCTCGAAAAGAAATAGCCTTTCAATTTGCCAATAACTCAAAAGATATTAAACAGCCCATTTTACCCTTATAGTACGTTTCTGTGTATGAGTGCGTGAGTGTACGTTCTTATTTTAAAATCATAACTCAAAGACATTTACCTTATATCATTAATTTATTCTTTTCTCCATTGTTACAATCCAATTCACAATTCACAACAGAACACTTTGAAAAAGTTCATTGACTTCTTCTTTCTCCTTGTTTAGTCTCTCTGTTTTTTAAATTTCTTCACCGTCTTTTCCTCATTTTCTTCCCTTCTTCTTTTCTTCTCCTGTTTCTTTGCCTCTTGTAAATAGAATTGTCTTCTTTCTTCCTCTTCTTCCTCTGAAGAATCCCTCTCTTCTTCCGAAGAATCCCTCTCTTCTTCTGAAGAATCCTTCTTTTCTTCTGACTCCTCTTCTTTCTTTTTTGGGCAATCTGGAGACCAATGTCCTTTTTCTTTACAATAATAACAGGTATCTTGACTTTTGTCTTTTTAGTCCCTGTTTTTGTTCTTTTTTGACGGTCTGGACACTCTGAAGACCAATGCCCTTTCTTCTGACAGATATAGCAAGTATCTTGACTTTTATCTCGAAAGGAAGGAGAGTAGTCCGTCGGCTGGTCTAAAGAGAATTTTCTAATGACCCCTCGCAAAGCTCTGACGAAACGTTCGATTTGGTTAGTCTCTTCCATCGTTGTGCTCGGCTTGAGAGTGAAATGAATAGTGAAAGAACAAGACACACACCCTTTTATATACGCTAGTCTGCCATGACTATAAATTAGTCTATGGTGTTTGAACTTGAGTCATTTGACGTTTTTCACTCAAGATGAAACGATCCTATTCATTTGAGAAGAAAGAAGAAGAAAGTAAGAGGCAGAAACGTGATCTATCGCCTCTTACCAGGGCTGAAATCTTGGCACAAATTCATGCCAGTGATTTTGAAGAGGACATGAGTGAACCAGAATTTGAAACCTCTAAACCAATTTCACCACCCTTAGTCAACCCTGAAAAATACTATTCCATTCGAGAGACGGAAAAGCGCTCCTCTAGAAAATTTAGAACCACGGCTTACAAATACACGGTGAAGTTTAAAGATTTCAAGGCTGAAGTGCCGTTAGAGAAAGCAGAAGTGTTCATCACTGGGGTGTGGGATTCTTTGCTCACTGCACTCAAGCGACAATGTCAACCCAAAGAAGACGATCGCTTGAGACTTTCCATACAACACGACGGTTTGAAATCCCCCGTTTGGATCGAGTTTAGCAGCCCTGCAGAATTGACCGCTTCCAAAGTCATGGACAAGATTCAACACGTACAACAATCTAATGATCAGTTTGACATCTCCGATGGTAAAGCCACACTGGACATGACCCACGTCTCTCCTCCTCAAGGGACTGGATGCAAAAAGATGTTATTGGTGAACGACCTTCGCAGCACCAAAAAGAGTCTCGTCCAAATTAACAACCCTCAAGACCAGATGTGCTTAGCCCGAGCCATCGTGGTGGGACGAACCTATGCCAACAAGAACGACACGGCAGAATGGAAAAGAGCCTGGAAAACTATTCAACAATCGGACCGAGCCAAACAACGAAACGAAGCAGAACTCCTGTTGCAACAAGCTGGCCTGTCCAAAGACACACCCTGTGGCATTCCTGAAATGCAAAAATTGCAAGATGTCCTAGCTCCACGATACACCTTGAAAGTGCACCCTCAAGAAATGCGTGGGCCTCTGTTGTTTCGAGGCCAAGATTTTAAGGACAGAAAATACATTCATGTTTATTATCACGATGACCATTTCGATACCATTACCAGTATCACCGGATTCCTGGGATACGGTTATTAATGTGAGAAATGTGACCATGGTTATAATAATCGAGAGCAACACAAGCATTGTGGATGGAAATGCTCAGGATGTTTGGCCTCTTCACCCTGTCTGAGCGAAGAACCAGTGCCTTGTTCAACTTGTCTGCGCGCGTTTGTCAGCCCTACCTGTTACCAACAACATTTGAAGACGCAAGGTTCACAGAAGAAATGTGCTTGTCAACTCCTGAGATTGTGCCCTACGTGTGAACAAGTCATACGTACCAATAATACCAAGGCACACGTATGTTCAGGAAAGAAAAAATGTCACATTTGTCACCACATCGTGGACTTGGAACACCAATGCTACGTGCAAAAATACCAACACCCACCAGAGAAAGAGGACGGTCACAAGAAGAAAGGCAATTTCATCTTTTTCGATTTCGAATGCATGCAAGAGACTGGGATTCACATTCCTAATTTCTGCGTGGCTCATCGAGCGTGCGAGAAGTGTATTCAAGAACCTATCTTCAGTTATTGCCCTCACTGCAGCAAAATTCCTGGAGGGCGTGAAAAAATCTTTCGGGGGTCGAACACGTTAGCCGATTTTGCCCAATGGGTCTTAGACCCCGTCGACAAGACGTGAAGCCAAGAGGACATCGAACGTTACCGAGATTGTCATCGTCATGCCACGGTGATGGCTCACAATTTCTCCGGATACGATGGACAGTTTCTTTTGAGGTACTATACGGAACAAGGCACTGAACGTCCTAAAGTGACTTTGAACGGAGCCAAAATCATTTTCATGCAAGTGGGACAAGTACAGTTTAAAGATTCGATGAGCTATTTGGCCATGCCTTTGAGTCGAATGCCTAAAACGTTTGGAATGACAGAAATGGCTAAAGGGTACTTTCCACACTTTTTCAATACGGAAGCCAATCAACATGCCGTTCTACCCCATTTACCTGAGGCTCACTATTACGACCCCGACAACATGCGTACCGAACAACGAGAAGCTTTCTACGCTTGGTACCAGGCTCACGCCTCGGACCCTTTCGACTTTCAGGAAGAAATGCTAAAGTATTGTCATTCCGACGTGGACATTTTACGGAGTTGCTGTGGAAAATTTCGAGAACTGTTCATGGAACACGGAGTGGTCGATCCTTTGAAAGAAGCTTCCACCATTGCCAAAGCGTGTTCCTTAGTGTATCGACAACGATTCATGCCTGAAAACACCGTGGCTGTCATCAGCCCTCAAACGACCCACTATGTCAAACGTCAATACTCGATCAAAGCCCTACGCTGGTTACATTACTTGTGCGACAAGGAAGACAAGTGGATTCAGCATGCTCGCAACGGAGGGGGCGAAAAGACCATCGGAACGTATTCGGTCGATGGCTGGGACTTAGAAAACCCCAAGATCGTGTACGAGTTTAACGGTTGTTTATTTCACGGATGTCCCGTCTGTTACCCTGACCGTGGCACTAAAAATCAGTTTTTGCAACGAACCATGGAAGACTTGTACGAGGACACTTGTCAGCGACGCCTAAAGTTAGAACAGCAAGGATACCAAGTGGTGGAAATGTGGGAACACGAGTACGATCACCGTTTGAAAACCGATCCCGAGTTTAAACGCCTCGTGGAAAGTTACCAGTTCATGGATCCGCTGAACCCGAGGGATAGTTTGTACGGAGGAAGGACCAATGCCACCTGTTTGCTGTACCAAGCCGACGAAGAGAAAGGAGAAGAAATCAAATACTTGGACGTGTGTTCGCTGTATCCCTACGTGTGCAAATATTGTCGCTTTCCTACAGGGCACCCGCAATTGCTGACGGAACACATCGACCTGGTCAACATTCGACAATACGAAGGCTTGATCAAGTGCAAAGTTTTGCCTCCAAAGGACTAAAACCATCCCGTCTTACCTCACCATTGTCAAGGCAAACTGATGTTTCCCTTGTGCCGTACTTGTGCCGAAACGTGCAACCAAGACCAGCCTTGCCATCACACCCAGGAAGAACGTGCCTTGACGGGAACCTGGGTCAGCGTAGAATTGTTCAAAGCTCTGGACATGGGATACCAACTGTTAGAAGTGTACGAAATTTGTCACTTTCCCAAGACACAACAGTACCACAAGGGTGACCCCACGCAGAAAGGCATTTTCGCTGACTACGTGGATGCCTTTTTGAAATTGAAGCAAGAAGCCAGCGGCTATCCTTCCTGGTGTCACACTATCAAAGACCAAATACAATTCAAAGAGAAATACTATGAACAAGAAGGCATCTCTTTAGACCACATCGAAAAAAAACGAAGGCAGGCGATCGTTTGCCAAAGTGATGTTAAATTGCTTGTGGGGTAAAATGGCACAACGACCGTGTTTACCCAAGACGGAATATTTGACAGAACCTTCCCTCTACTTCCAGATAATTCACGACAAAACCAAATACATGAAATACGTGGACGTCGTTTCTAGAGAATTTGATCTTGGTCAATTACGAAGAAGATTTGGACTTTGTACAAGACGACCCTTTTGGAAATGTCATCATTGCGGCTTACGTGACAGCTCATGCTCGATTAAAATTGTACGAAGCTTTAGAACTGTTAGGGGAACGCGTCCTGTACTTTGACACGGACAGTTGCATTTACATTCATCACCCGATTCAACATCACCCTGACATCGAAGGAGACCGTTTAGGAGCCTGGACAGACGAGCATCCCGACGACAAGATTCTAAGTTTCGTCAGTGGCGGTCCCAAAAAGTACAGCTACGAATACCGGGACAAACAAGGAGAAGTGCACATGACGTGCAAAGTGAAAGGACTGACTCTGAATTATCGTACCAGTCGAGTGGTCAACTTTGGGGTATTGAAAGAAGCCTTGCAATCGGGAGAGGATGGAAACTTTAAAGTGACCACCTATCAACCGAACAAGATTGTACGTTTACCCACTCACCACATCGTCAGTCGGCCCTTGGAAAAAGTCTATCAGATCGTGTACCAGAAGCGAGTGCGACTTCCCAATCATTTCACCTTACCGTATGGACACGTCGGTATTGGTCTGTATATAAAAAGGAACCCTATGCAAGATCGATAGTTCATTGTGACTACCAAGACCGAGCGAACAAGATGAATACTTTCAGAGAAACACAGAACAAGTTGTTTAGAAAGGCACAATTCAAGTGTGAGGCTTCTGAAGTGGAATGCGATTGTGAGCCTTGCGATGGGTACGATGCTGTACCTTGTGACCTTAGCGATGCCGTAAAGCATCATGGGAACTTTAGTGTCCCTACCCCTATCATGGAAAGGGATGCTGTGCGTGTCAAACCTGAGGGATGCGAAAGTGATGCCGCTCGTCCTCTTGGACACTTTACTGGGCTTCGTTTTAAAGGGGAATGTTCACCTTCACGTCTACCCCCCTACGGATGTCATCCAGCCCTGAGCAAACTCCTACCCATGTCACTCAACTCTCATCGAAACGAACCTGTGAAAGACGAATATTCGTTCCCTGTGCGTTTGTCGGAATACTGCGACTTTGAAAATCGTCTTCAATCGTTCAAAGGAAAATGGCCTAAGTATCTGGGAGGACCGACCCCCGAAGAATTAGCCAGAGCCGGATTTTTCTACTTGGGCGAAGGAGATAAAGTCAAGTGCTTCAGTTGCGTGACCCTTCACCACTGGGAACCGCAAGATTCGGCCTACGTTGAACATGCTCGATGGTCACCGAATTGTCATTACTTACCCTTAGTGGGACCGAGACATTGAAGTAACTTCTTACCATCATCTGTTCATGGATACTTTACAAGAGAACATTCGTGCTTTGCCTGTGGAGTTGAGAGAACGCATTTACCGAGAGCTGGTCAAAATACAAGTGAAACGTAAAGAACAATTGCATCCGTTACGTCACCGGTGTTTGAACCACTGGTACCTGAAGGCTATACAAGGATTGATTCAATTGAAAGTGTTCCATCGGACAGACATTGATGAACGATCCTCTAGTTTTAAAAAGGATTGGTTTGGTATGGACGATTGTAGGTACATCATTGTAAACGTACTGCATAGAATTCCAGAGGAAGAGTTAACGAATTACCAACATCTTGAACACAATGTCAACTTGGTGAAAGAGGAAACTTCTGAACGAATTGTAATGTGTAGATTAGTGACTGAACGATTTAAATTCGACACTGAAGTAAAACCATGTTTGTGCAAACAGTACATTTCTTGTGTCAGACCAAAGAGGATTTAGTATGACCTATTCATGGATACTTTGCTAGAGGACATTCGTGCTTTGCCTGTGGAGTTGAGAGAACGCATTTACCGAGAACTGATCAAAATACAAGTGAAACGCAAACGCAAAGTGATTCATCCGTTTTTAAATTATGCTTTGTTCCAAAGTACAAGAAGACTGATTATGAGTGGATATTACATTAGGCACAAAGTTAAACGAGGCTATTGGCCACCACCCAACGATTCCAAAAACAGTGTATATACTTATGGATACTTTACAAGAGAACATTTTGGGCTTGCCTGAGGAGTTGAGAGAAAGGATTTACCTAGAGCTGGTGAAAATACAAGTGAAACGTAAAGAATAATTGCATCCGTTACGTCACCAGATCTTTAAGCATTGGTACCTGAATGGTATAAGAGGACTGATTCGTCAGAAATTTTTTCAGTGGTCAGACCTTGTTGAACACTTTCAGTTTGTAAATGATGATGATGGACCAGACGTTCGTAATTTTGGTTACTTCGAGATTCACTTACTGCAACGTATTGAGGAAGACGAGTTAAAGGATTACCAACATTTGTTACATGGAATCTGCTTAGAAAAAGACGAAACATCTAGACAAACTCTGACGTTTCAGTTACAGTATGTAACATTTAAATTCCCTACTGGAGAACGAACATGTTTGGTTAGAAATTACCTTTATTGCTTCCGAAACAAAGACACTATAAGTTGCCATGCCACGGATTATGTCACATATCATTCAACAGATTCCGTGGAAGGTACTCAATGACCATATTCAAACCGTGGATCATTACCATCAATTATTACAAGAATTTTATCCATTCAATTTGGGACGACAAGTGGTGTGTGTATTAGTGACTTGTTTTCTGGGATTTCGTTTACCAGCCGATTCTTTGTGGACTCTTTACGATCAGTACTTACCACCTCAATGGCCTTAAATGGTCACGAAAAACTTCTTTTGCTCAAAGCCTTGCGTTTTCATCTGGATACTTCTCGACCTCAACAGGAAAAAAAGATTCGTCAACTTTTAGCTACCCAAGACGTGTATGACGATGTGTGTGTAGCTTGTGACTTACATCCCCATTGGACAGATGTCCGTGCCTGGAAAGAATGGGGTTTTGAGGCTTGGACCCAAGAAGTGGCCCAGTATGCACGAGAGTTGTTCAAGGAAAAAAGTTACTTTTCAACCCGTGTTAGTGACGGTGCCAGAAGAACCCGTCACCCAGGACAGGACTGTCGTGGACAGGCCTGAAAGACCCTTTCGGGAGGACACTTGTGTGACCTTACCCCCTACTATAGAACTGGTTAGAACATTACCCAAAACATGTTGTTGTACAGACACTTGTTTTTATTCCACGTTCATGGTTATCATGTGCCTTTTATTCTTGTACTTAAGCCTTTGGCTTTTATGTACTTTTGTATTTCGTATTCATGTTTGAAAAAAAACATTCAATAAACGTGTTCTGAAAAAGTATATAAACTCTTGTCTTGTTTGTTTTTTCGTGTCACAAGTGACATTTCTCACACAATGGCTACCTCTGCTGTCTCTGCTCCCTCTTCCTCTACTGTCAAAGTCATCGACGAACACTTAGATAGTGCCAGTTGGGAGGCTTTGTATCTTCGTCATCCCTTTAACATGCTCATTGCTGGACCTAGCGGTTCAGGCAAAACCGAATTCGTCAAACGTTTGATCGAACATAAACATCATTTGATCGATCGACCACCTCAACGGATCGTGTGGTGTTACAAAGAGTGGCAATCGGCGTACAACCTCTTGCGAGAAAGTCAAGGCGATTCCATCGTGTTTGTGGAAGGCATTCCTAAAGAAGACGACGGCATCGTCTCTGACTCCCGTCAAACCCATTTGGTCATTTTCGACGACATGTTAGGAGAAGACGAAGAAGAAATTAAACTGTGGTTCACGCGCAAAGGGCATCACCGTAATGCCAGTGTCGTTTACATCACCCAAAATTTGTTTCAACAAAGTAAAGCCCATCGCACCATCAGTCTCAATGCGCATTACGTGGTCTTGTTTAAAAGCCCTCGAGATAAATCGCAAGTGCAAGTCTTAGCCAAACAGTTAGGAACGCCTTGGCTGACTCAGGCGTACGACGATGCCACTCAAACGCCACACGCCTATTTACTCGTCGATTTGAAACCTACGACCCCCGATGATTTGCGATTTCGTACCCACTTGTTTCACCACTGGTGCCAAGACGGAGGGCCTGTGCTGTACACGTCTCCGTCCTCGACTTCATTTCACTCCCCATAAAAAAAAATCTATAAAAACCTCAGACCCTTTTTCGTCTGTCTCACACAGTGTGAACATGACGTCCCTTCAGTCGCATCTTCCCGTCAAATTGATTCGTGCCTTGTATGGCATCAGTCGAGAAAAAAATCCACAAACACGAGCTCGTGTCTTAGAAGCTAGTCTCAAAGAAGTCTTACGATGGTTCACGGTGACGGCACGTCAATTACTCCAAGGAATCATTCAGATTCCTCATCAAACCAAACGCTTTTTCGATCGAAACAAAGTCGCTTTGGTCCAACTGGCCGATCCCCGCATCGACACTCAAACCAAAAAACAAATCATTTTGAAACCTGGAGGGAGCGGTACTCTAGGAGGGGACATCATTCGCTCTCTCTTAAGATGGGATCCTAATGCCCCCAAAGTTATCCCCAAGAAAAAAGTCCAACGAAGCCCCAAGAAGAAAAAGAAAAAGACCAGGTCCCCAAGAAGAAGAACTTCTGCAGTGGCAGGACCCTCCTCTGACCAGACACCACCACCCGGGAAAAAGAAAAGAAGCCCCCAGAAAAAGAACAGAAAAAAGTCCCCAGAAAAAGAAAAGTCCACAGAAGAAAACTAGTCGCAAGAGAGGCACTTCGGCCAGGACGCAACCTTACACTCGCATACCACGATCTGCCACGGCAGTGACTGCGTCTCCGGCATCCTCACGTTTGTCCACTTCTCCGTTGATGACACCAGGAACTGAAGAGTACTTGGAGACGTTGATCACACCAAGAACTTCTCCGTTGATGACCCCCAAAAGAACTTCCCCAGTGGCAGGACCCTCCAATTTAGTGGCAGTGGCTGCTGCTCACAAAGTATCTTCTCCCAAAATCAAAGTCCAAGAAAGATCTGGCATGTTACAAAGTTTACTGGATTTGTCCAAGCAAGAACTGGCTCGATTTAGTCCGTTACGTACCCCTGCACGACGTGTCATGCCTGTCCTCAAACTAATACGACGTAAAGACAATCAGTGGCGACGCGTTCCAGTATAAAAAAAGCCTGTGACCAAGTAGGGTATCAGTGTTTTTTTGGTGCTCCTGAAGACTCAAAGATGTCACCCTCCAGAAAACCCCAAGGAAAGAAAAGGAAAGGACTGCCACCACGTTTAGCCAAACATGGGGACATGTTATCTGTCCTGTCCAA
Source organism: Sinohyriopsis cumingii (assembly GCA_028554795.2). Classification (NCBI taxonomy): domain Eukaryota; kingdom Metazoa; phylum Mollusca; class Bivalvia; order Unionida; family Unionidae; genus Sinohyriopsis; species Sinohyriopsis cumingii. The sequence goes on along the minus strand of CM068831.1, from coordinate 37,198,260 downwards.
AGCTTCTCCACCCCTACGAAAAAAACTCATTCAAACGGCCTCCAAAGAGGTCATCGATACCGTGTGCGAATGTTGTTTGAACGTTTTGAAAGGCACGATCCCTTTGTCCAAACACCAGAAACAATGCTTAGGCAAACATCGTCACGTTCTTCGCCAAATGGTTCAAAAGAAAATTCCCATTCGTCAAAAAAAGAAGATGTTAGTGCAACGTGGAGGCATTTTGCCTCTCTTGTAAGGCCCCATACTGAAAGGAGTCTTGGGAACCATGTTGGGAGGACTGGTGGGAGCAAGATAAAAGATCCTCGGAAGTCCCAAGATCTCAGAATCGACCCCTGACAACCCCATGGAAGGACCAAAACTAGCTTTAGTGCCTTACAAACGATGGATGGAATACCATCGGTGGCAAGAACAACGCACCCCGCATTAACCTCCCAATCCCAATTTGAGCGAGATGTCCCAGTTACAACACGAATTGCAGTCCTTGATGGATCGCCAAGATTTGTCCGAAACAGAAAAATCGCAAAAGTACGGTCAACTCTTGCAACGACTGCAACTCTTTCACCAGAAAGCTTTAGACGAAACAGCTCTACCCACTCTCAAAGATTTTAAGATCTTGATGAAAAGTCCAGCACCATCACCAGTACCAGTACCAGTACCAGTGACCAAGACAAAAAAAGGAAAAGAAGAAGAAGAAGAAGGGTTTCAAACTCCACCAGAAAAAGTACGCAAGTTAACAACACCACCTACCTCCAGAATTGGATGGATTAAAAAGATGATGGCCACCCCTTCTTCATCACAAGAGAAAAAGAAAGTGAAGACAGAAGTGAAGACAGAAGTGAAACAAGAACCGATATCCCCCGCTCAGACATCCTCCTCTTCGACACCTATTGCTGGTCGCACACGCAAAGCATTGCAATCCAAGAAAGTACCCCAAGAGAAAAAGAGTAGCATCCTCCAAGAGTGGGTGTCTTATTAACACAAAAAAAATGGAAAAAGACTTAGCCAGCATTTACTACGATCCCTCCCATCCTGCAGGTTACGCAGGAGTTCAAAAATTGTATCGTGCTGCCAAAACGCGACTGAAAAGTCTCCGTTTACCTCAAGTGCAACGATGGTTACAAGAACAAGCTACCTACACTTTACACAAACCCATTCGACGCAAGTTTGCCAGAAGTCGCACCCGAGTGGAAGGCATCGATCATCAATGGCAAGCCGATTTAGCCGATGTCTCTCATTTGGCCAGCTACAATCGTGGCTACAAATATTTGTTTTGTGTCATCGACGTCTTTTCCAAATTTGCCTGGGTCGTGCCCTTGACTTCCAAATCGAGCAGCGAGTTAGTGCGAGCCCTGCAACGGGTGTTGAAACAAAGCGGTCGTCACCCTCTTCGATGGCAAACGGACAAAGGCACCGAATTTCTGAACCAAGCTTTCCAAAAAGAATTAAAGAAACGTGACATTCATTTTTTTACCACCGAGAATCCCGAAACCAAAGCCAGCATCGTGGAACGTTTTCAACGCACTTTGAAAGAACGCATGTGGAAATATTTTACGCATCACCACACTCTGAAGTACATCGACATCTTACCGCACCTGGTGCAAGCGTACAACCAATCTTACCATCGAAGCATCGGACGTGCCCCGCAAGACGTGACTCCCGACAACGAAGTGCTGGTGTTTGAGCGTCTGTTTGGTACGTCCTCGACGAGGGCTGTCCCCAAGAAAAGTGGAATGTTGGCCGTAGGAGATTGGGTGCGCATTGGCAAAACCAAAGGCACTTTCGACAAAGGTTACTTACCTAACTGGACGACCGAATTGTTTCGCGTCACTGGACGAGTGCATGGCCGTCATCCTGCCGTCTATAAATTGGAAGACATGAACGGAGAAGTGCTCAAAGGAACGTTTTATTTGCCCGAGTTACAACGTGTCACCAAAAAAGAAGACGACGTGTACGACATCGAAAGCATTCTCGAACGCAGAACCCGTAAAGTGGGCAAACAACGTGTCAAAGAAGTCAAAGTACGTTGGAAAGGATATCCACCCAGTTTTGATTCTTGGATCGACGCTTCGCAAGTCATCGACTATAAAAAGAAGTGACCATCATGCCTTTTCACACAGACGCAGCTACGTCGACCACTCCTCCTTCACCTAGTTCTTCTGTGCAAGATTTACAAAAACAACCCTTGTGGGTGTGGTGTGGAGAACGTGTGCCTAAAACGCAAATCGTCTTTTTCTGCCAAATCTTCGTGGTGTATTGTGTCATCGGGGCAGCCATCGCCAATTTGAGTTTGCAACAAGGAGACAAACAATTGTGGACCATTTTATTGAGCAGTTGCATCGGTTACCTGCTTCCCAATCCCTCCCTGAAATTCTCTTCCAACGGGAACCACGGGAACCTTGTGTCCAGTGCCAGTGTCAGTCACCACTCCAATAACAATCAGAACCCTATTTTGGGCGGAGACACGCCTCTGACGTCCAGTAATAACCCCTCGGACAGCCACAGAACTCTGGAATTATGAGTCACCAAAACCAATTTTACTTAACCTTACCCAGTGACAGTTCCATGGAGGTGTTTCCCCACAACACGTTGTGCTGTTACACGGCCAAATTACCTCAAGCCATCCCCTTAGATCACGAAGCCCATTGGGAAGTGGCTTTAGTGGAAATGATTCATCCTACACAAATCAAAAACATCACTGAAACGCAAAACACTTTTGAGGTCGAAATCCTGAACCAACAATTACAAGACACCATAAATGAAATCGGCGGGTTTTCAGGGATCACAAGAACATCCACCAGCAATCCAGCCTTCAAAATCTACACCTTGAAAATTGCGGCAGGGTTTTATTTTAGTGGCCAACATTTGGTGGACACTATTGCGGACAGGTTCGAGTTAGCCTTTGGAAAAACCCTGAACAAACTAACTAAACGTGTCACCCTGGAGTACCATAAAGTGGCTCGTCGCTTACTGATGAAATTTCCGGATACCCAAACGATATCCATCAGTTTCAATCGTGACTTGTTCGATATTTTAGGTGGAGACACAAAAATGGCTCCAAATTTTAATCCGAAGATCAACAGCAATATGGAATTTTACAAGTATTTTCGTTTCCCGGTAGAACAGAACCAAGGACTGAATTTGATGTTTGTGTACTCCGATGTGGTGGAGTATAACGTGGTGGGACACACCTCTGTACCGTTACTGCGTGTCATTCCTTTCAAAGTGGATAGTACCACAACCAGTGACCAGGAAGGTGGAAACACTTACCACGTCCACCGCGAATTTGTACATCCTCACTATTTACCCGTCAGCAAGTCGTATTTGGACACGGTTAACATTGCTATAAAAGGAGATTTGGGACAAAATATTCCATTCACCAAAGGAAAAGTCACGGTGAAACTCCATTTTCGAAAACGGTTCTCTCACGACTCGTAAGTCATGTATCCAGTGTATCGAGGGGTTGCACGACAGCGAGGACACGGTTTAGGAGATATGTTAAAATCGGCCTTTCGTTCGGTGGCCCCGGTGTTGAAACCGATGGTGACACGCGGATTGCACGCCTTGAAAGATGCGGCACTGACACAAGGCAAAGAATTTCTCCAAAATGTCATCATCGACAAACAAAACCCTAAAGAAGCTTTCATGAGGGCAGGAAAAAATGTCTTGCTGCAAACGGGTAAAGACCTTTTGGGTCGCCGAGACACACCTATAAATGCCCTGCACGCTACCGAGTCAAGCATTCAGCAAGGACAAGGCAGAAAGAGACGACGAAGAAAACACCCTTTCACCAGACTTCAAGCGAGAAAGGCCAAGAAAAGAAGAACCGTTCGAGACTTAGACGTTTTCGATTATTGAGAAAGAACAGAACAAAATGATGCACCGAGAGTCTTGCGCCTGTTCCAAGACGGAACTGGATCTGTTTGCCATGCCCCCCACCATGATGACGATGCAAGAATCCCAGTGGGTGGAATTTCATCCCGTCTCCTCATTGGCCGATTCCGCTCCCATCGAGTTTGAAATCAAAGGACAACCCGAAGATTACATCGATCTGAATAGCAGTTACTTGTATCTGAAAGTCAAAGTTCTAGACAAGACTGGAAATGATATAGACACTGAGCCAGTAGCTCCCGTCAACAATTTTATGCATTCTTTGTTCAGCTCAGTGGACTTGTACTTGAATAACAAACTGGTCAGCAGCAGCATGGATACTTACCCTTACCGAGCGTACCTGGAAAATCTCTTGACGTACGGAATAGATGCCAAGAACACCCATCTCAATGCTTGCGTGCTATGGGAACCTGACGAAGCGGGCGAATTTGATAAAACAAGTCTTGAAGCTGACCCCAAATCAAAAACAACCAGCAATGAGGGATTTGTAGAAAGAAGAAAGAGAATCATGGGAGTCAACCAAAGTTTAGAACTGATGGATCGTTTGCATTTGGACATGTGGTTGCAAGAAAAATATTTGCTGAACGGGGTGGATGTTCGCCTGAGACTGAATCGTAGCAGTACCGCTTTCCATTTAATAGCTGACAGTGACGGTTACAAAACCAAAATCGAAGAAGCCAGACTCTACGTACGCCGTGTGGAAGTGTTACCTAAAGTAGGTAACGACATCAGTCAGACGTTGAGCAGAACGACCGCCAAGTATCCCATACGACGCGTGGAAGTGAAAACTTTCACTATTCCTAGGGGACAGAAATCCATGATCGAAGATCATCTGTTCCAAGGACAGCTACCCAAACGTTTGATCGTTGGTATGGTCTGGAATGAAGCCTTCAACGGAGCCTTCACTAAAAATCCTTTCAACTTTCATCACTTCAACGTGAAGAAAATCGAAGTCAGTCGCGATGGCAAGACCTTGTGTACCCGACCTTTCGAACCCGACTTTGAGAAGAAGAATTGCTTGAGATCGTACTTGTCCCTGTACGAAGCCACGGGACAGTTAGGAACCAACACCAGTCACGGCATTACGTACGACGATTATGACGGAGGCTATGCTTTGTGGGCTTTCGATTTCACTCCAGACCAAGGCAGCGACGAGGGACATTTCCACCCTATAAAATCCGGCCAGATTCGTGTGGAAATTCAGTTTGGAAACAGAATCAGTGATGATGATGTAACGTTGAACGTCATCCTGTATGCAGAATTTGATAATACGATAGAAATCAACAGTTTGAGAGAAGTCATTCTAGACTATTAGAAGTCATGGAAGACTGTTATCCCTCTTTACCTAGTGGAGAAACTTTAGACATGGAATGTAAGGAGACCGTGGAAAAAGAAGAAGTGATCATGATGAAGTCAAGATGGCCAGAACAAGAAGCCCATTTAGTCTCCTGTTTTGCCAAACACTTGGTCGAAAAAATGACGGAATTGATCAAGAAAAATTGCTATGGATGTCAAAACGATCATCCCAGTCAAATTCAACACGACAAATGCCTGATGTTGAGTCAAGAAGAAAAATTGGACGAGTATCTGGACGAAGCTTGGAGTCTCATCTCGGACGAAGACGTGTTACATCAGTGGTATAAAGACTTGCGTGAACATTCTTGTCCACGATTAACCACTCAAGAGATCCATCGTATCGAAGCTCTCCTGAATCAGAGTGAGGAGACGAAACGAAGAAACGGTTATTTGTCAGACATTTTCAAGCAAAAAGTCAGGATCGAATTGACGACTTATTATTACCTGTGAAGAAGAAGAAGAAAAAAAAACACACATATCAATGGATACCTGGGAACTTTATTACCTTTTGAACCACAGTTCGTATACGGCTTCTTGGAATCCTGTCGTCTGTGCTAAAGATGAACTCCCTCATCACAAACCTAAAGACCATCAAGCTTATGTGATCAACACGGACGACAGTCATCTCCCAGGAACCCATTGGGTAGCCGTCTACTTTCCTCAAGAAGGATGTGTGGAATATTTTGATTCGTACGGATTGCCCCCTTTGGAAGACGATATCATCGACTTTATGAGAAGAAATGCTCAAACCAACCGATTCAATAATGTGAAATTACAAGGCACAGATTCCTTGGTGTGTGGACAGTACTGTGTGTATTTTATGCATCATCGCAGCCTGGGCTATTCCTTAGAACATTTAGTGATTCATTTTGATCCTCGTTCTTCTTCGAGAAACGATGTGAAAGTAGATCGATGGTTCTGTGACCATTATGCTTATCTTTTGTCTCAAGCTAGGAAACGTAGTGTCAATCAATGGCCTAATGATTTCCAACAGTGGAAATCACAATTTCATTCACAACGTTGTCAGCCCTGTTTAAAGTAGATTGTTAATTGAGAAAAAATGTTTGTGATTTGAAAAAATTGTTTGATGTTATATTGTTGGATTATTGTTAAAAAATGTTAGAGTTGTTGTTGGTTAGTGTTAAGTGATTTTTGAGTGATTTACTAACACGGAAACATACTGCGTACGCTATGGGCTAGTTTATTCTCATCAGACAACATAATGACGTAGTTCATCCTATTCGGTAATTGCCGGATAATTCCGTAAATTACCGTAACATTGAGAGTTCATAAATATATCCTTTGCACGCAAGAACATAGAAATTAAATCGCTTGCTAAATCCAAATGAAAGGCAAATTTGTTGTTGTCATTCTTTTCCTTTGCTTGATTCGACATTGTAAATATCGGAAGCAGACGACATATGTATGTACGTCTGTAGTCGTGCACACACCCCTTTGCTCAAAATGGACTTGTCCAGGAACTGGAAATGGATCTCGAGCATGTCCGTCTATTATATTGAAAACTTCTGTTAAGCATGAAACGTACAGAAGATGGCGGTGTTAGGGCCACTCTACTCAGAGTCAGTTAGAAATTATAAATCGTTGAATGAATTGACTAAGTCTTTTGCACTTTGCATCACAATAATGGTTTGCATTATTGAAATCGGTAGGGGGTACAAACAAACGGGTTGGTAAAGTCAGACTATAGAAGCTTTCACTGTCCATACAATAATACCCATATCAGCAGGTCTATTTCAAATTCATGATATTTCCACAATCTGAATTCTCCTGCTATAAAATACACAATGAAACACTTGTGTTCATTAGTAAATCTTATCAGTATGAAACAGTTACTGAAATTACGTCTGTTTCTGCAACATAAAGCCTGCATGTCCGATTTATGGCATGTCGTCAATCAATAAAAAACGTTTCTAAATGTGTCGCATATTCTCGTAAAATTAAAGCTGACTTCATCATTTTCTTTCACATGACTTTACTGCAAAGATTAAAACTATAAGTATTTTTCATTTTCATCACTTAATAAGAAACAGATGTCGCAAGCAGATCATTTGAAATTCGGTTTCCCCCAGAGTTCAGAGCGCAACCATACATTTTTTTTTAAACATGTGATGCCATACCGAGTACTTTTTCATATAATGATCGGACATATAAGAGTTGATCTGACAAATGCGGGACATCCTTAAATGTTGTTAATCGCACGTTCCTCAGTATTCATACTGTTTCAGAATATATCGCTGTGGCAAGAGTGTTTTCACCCTTGGGGCAAGTGAACTTGAATCTTATCATAGATTGGAATCCAATAAAAAGCAAACGAAAAAGAATCAGACTTTGTATGACGACTCACGTGCGACTCACTGTGACGTCATCGATATTTTGTGACGTATTCCGCGTGCTACCTTATAACATCATTAGCCCTGTGATCCATCACTGCAAGCAAAGAATTCCTGACTTTTACCACCCCCATAGATAAGATCTTCAAATTTGGCACTAAAATGATTGCAAAAAATATTTTTAAAAATCAAGATGAAAGGAAATGCAGACTAAATTGAGTGTGATGTAGTGATGGTATTGTTTTCACCAGGTGGGATTTTACCATTAAATATACAGCGGCAAAGACATTATCTAACCCAAGGGAGGTAACCACTGTGAGGAGTACGAGTCTATCGTACTTGATCAGAGTAAATTCAGCTTAAACAGAGTGCGATACAGTTATCACAGCGCACGGTTTTCTCCAGGTGGCATTTCAACACCAAATGGAATCGGGTCACAATTAATACTTCCAGTTCAGTACCCAAACGAATGTAGTTCTTGTCTATATTTATAACATTTTTTCCCCCTCTCATTTTGGTGGTGATAAAAGAGTTTTATTTATGCATTTTTGGTAGGGATTTAAAGGTAACTGTTTATTCTTGATAATATGAGCTCAGGGTGTTGTTGTCTGTGTGTATTTCGACGATAGTGCACAGTGAGTAATAAGGCCTTGGTGATGATCTGGAAGTGAAATCTGTGTTCTGTTTACATGCAGCTATGTTGACAGTCCAGCATCTCAAAAAAGAGCAAGTCAGCCTTTGACAAGAACTTCACCGTGAAGTCATCTTTGAAGGTATTTTAGATTAACATATGATTTGCATTGATTGTCACACAGTGGAAAGGTTAGTACTGAGAAACAAATGTAGAGAACATATAGTAAAATTACTTGTGTTCTATGTCCAAATGTACAGAGGTAATTGTATTATTCTACCAAAGGGAGATAACCAACCATGAACGAGAATGAGTTTATTGTACTTGCAGCGTATAACCTGCATTCAGCTTTTCCTGACTACTGCGTTTACTCTTCCAATGGACGCTAGCAGGAAACTATTATCTGCCATCTCGGAAAAAAAGTACAAAAACATCCGTACTTTTTACCCATTACGTATAACGCCCATGTGAAGCTACAATTAAACACTCCAGTCTGTTTGTGCGTATGTGTGTGTGTCTGTGTGTGTGTGCTTCTTTGGAAGAGGGGCAACTTCCAAGACAGCTGCTATAAGAAAAACATCACTGTCGTGCAAACCATGCAACAGGCATACGTCTAGACGTCTGGAAACGAGTCAGTGTGTGTGTGTGTGTGTGTGTGTGTGATTTGGATTTTTAACGTAGCTTTAACAATTTTTCAGTCATATCGCTACGATGTCTGCAGTGTGACAGTTTATAGTGATGTCTAGCACTGGGGCATCATGCCGCAGACATGTTGCATGATGTCCCACCCAGTCACATTATCCTGACACCAGGCCGACCAGTCCTAACACTAACTTCTTTATGCTGAGCGCCAAGCCAGGCGGCTGTTAGTACCATTTTTGTAAGTCTTTGTTATGACTCGGCCGGGGATCTAATCCACGACCTCCCGCATCCGAGGCGGACGCTCTAATCACTAGGCCACCGGAGTGGTGGAAACGAGTCAGAATGCAGTGGATGGCCATCAGGTCCTACTGCACCTGAGCGGATGACGTGCATTATCCACACAGCTCTGGCCATCTGCCTTCCCAGCCGAAACATATCTGCTCTGAAGCTTTTATACGAATTCCATAATAGTAACTGCACTCTGCAGAGTCAATGATTTAAAAACTAAACTAGCTCTCCTCATATTTCAAACATGATTATGAATTTGTTTTCAATTGGATCCATTACATTTCGTGGGGTAAGGCAGCCTGTATATCTGACAATAACAGTCTGATAGCAACACAAGAAAAGTGCGCGCAATGAATGAATGAATCAACGTAATCAATCCACTAGTATTTCCCTCACGCTACACAAATTATAGTATATGAAGCTACAAAAGCCCAAGAATCATACAGTGCGTCTTGAATGAACAACGACAAAGGCAATAATTAAATAATAAAAGTGAAATCATACGAGGTTTCCAGAAAGAAGATATGTGAAACGAATATCTTGGAATATGTTTCTGCCAATTGTATTTACAAGACCAATATAAAAGAAATCAATTTGCAGTTTTTGTATACCATCATACGCATGCGAGACGAATGCCCTTGCTCATTCCATGTCCTCTTGTGTACCCAACGTTAGTAAAGGCTCTCGGTTAGATCCCCTCCACATTTACTACGCATTTTTTCCCATGCTTTGGGAACATTTATGTGCACTTTTATCAAGTATATATAATTATTCTTCAACGGGTGAACCCAAACATCATATCATACCATTATTTCAAAATTTAAGATCTGTGCGACGGAATGTAGCTGAAAATTCAAGCGTAAACTATGGCCATTGCTCTGTTGTATATTGGCAATTTATCTACAGTGAAATTGGATGTAAACGTCTTTCCAAGTCAGAAAGAGACAAAAATTGTGGACTGTTTTTCGTATCAGTTGAATCCCGTTACAGAAGTAAGAAAATGCTGTAAAATCTGAAAGTCTCAAATAAATTTAGGACGTTCCCTTCAGGTTAAAAACATAATCCGGATGCCCAGCACGTTTTATTATGAAATGTTTCCATATTTTATGTGTATACCTCTGATGCAATACGGTCATATATTTTCAAAGATCTATACATTATATTGAATAAATATCTTGATAAATATTAACTGTCTGGCGGTCGGGTGTTTGGTTTACTGTCGTATGAATAAATCTATTGATCAGAAGTCATTCGGTCCTTCCTGGGCCAGACAAAATTTTGATGCGGAGATAAAAGAGAGAAATTATTTTGATATGACCCACAATGAAAATTCAACATTTGCGATGTGTCCGTAGCCGCAGACATGTGCTATAGTTTGCATATCACTACACATATCTAAAATAAAATAAAATATTCAACGATACTACGTAGCAAAAAAAAAAAATACTTTAGGCGTGACACCTATTCAAATTTACGCAGAAACAACTTGAATTATTGAAAAATGTAACAAAGGTGTAATTGTTTTCAAAAAAGTTCAAAGGACTCTAACCGACAGTTAATTATGAGATAGATAAATAGCGTTAATGCAAAAAAGCCATATTAAAGCAGTTCTTATTCACTAGAGAAATTTTCTGGAAGTACCGGTGGCCTAAATAGTTAGTGCGTCCGCCTCGGATGCGGAAAGTCGCGGGTTCGTACCCCGGCAGAGCGATACCAAAGACTTATGAAAATGATACTTGCAGCTGCCTCGCTTTGCGCTCAGCATTAAGATGTTAGTGTTAAGACTGGTCGGCCTGGCATCAGAATAATGTAACTGAGTGTGACATGATGCCAAATGTCTGCGGCATGATGCCTCAGTGATATACATCATTATAAACTGCCACACTGCAGACATCGTAGCGATATGACTGAATGTTTTTTAAAGCTACGTTAAAAATCCAAATCACACACACACACACACACACACACACACACACACAATAACTTGCTAAAATTATTATTCATGAACTTCTCAACATTTTCTTTAAGTTATTATTTCAAATAAAATATAATAAATGCATGAATTACACATACACAGACTCACACAAGCCACCATAAATGCGTGTATGTGAAAATACGTTCTTTCTAATGCGATGCTTTAATGTAGTCTAATAAAGCACTTGAACAAAATTACCACATTTCTACTGGATTATTGTTATTCTTCGCAATCTGCGACTGGAATCAAAAATCAAAAGTCTCGTTCCGTTCTGTAAGTCCTGGGGTGATTTAATCAAGCTTGTAAGCAAATTGTGGGAACATGGGGAATATTTGAAATAGATGACTGATACACGCATAACGAATGATGTAGCCTACCGCCATAATCTTGGCTAAAGGTTACGAGTAATATTTGTAACGTGTCCAGGGTCAAGGTCAAATAAAATGGAATAGATGGACAGCTCACGCCTTATTCAGTTACTAGATCTATCCACTGTATTGTAGTGTCAAGAAATGGTGTGTTCACCGCAAACGTTATTATTTAGATGACAGAGCACAAAACAAAACAAATATAAATAGTCAACACAGTTTAGTATATGACTTCCAGGCTTGCATGTGTTTTCTCACAAGATTACGTGCTAAAAATGGTGAAATATAATATTTGTCAATTTTCAGAACAGATGTTTGAAAAAGCATGTTGAAATGACAACAGTACTTTCAGTGTTAAATTCCATGTGAAAATCATCTTTAGTGTTCCATTTGTCCTAAATCACATAATCTCTAACTCAGATAATCCCAATTCCCAAATTAATCTTACACAAAAATATAAGTTAATAGTTCTTAAAATGTGTTCATATGACGTACCGATGTGGTAATGATTTTGTGCATTCATTCAAGGTTCGGAACCTGACCCGGGTTTGGGTTTTATAGTCCAATGCTGAATATGGCATATGCACAGTCTAGAACCAGATGTTAATAGTGTGTCGCGTTTGATGGCTGAGATACAGTTTGTCGTTTGAGAGACACAATCTGGAACCGGATGTCAATAGTGTGTCGCGCGAGTTGCTGCGATACAGTTTGTTGTTTTGAGCGACACAGTCTGGAACCGGATGTCAATAGTGTATCGCTTGAGTTGATTGTGACACGGTGTGTCGTTCTGTAACAACAAAGTATGTCGCTGTGTCGACTATATTATTTCGAGATCTAAATGACACGACCACTACAAAATGGATGGGAATTTGTGATTTCAAAATGATACATGAAACGGAGTAGGAAATTCGATAATGCCAGTACTAAATTTCCAATGGATAGCAGACGGCCGTGTTGATGACTCACTGTTCATAAGCAAATCTATGAAGCCGCTAAGAAGGCTGTCACAAAGATAGTCCATGCAGCAAAATCAGCCCACTACACTACTAAGATCATGGAAAGTTCCAGTTGCAAAGAGCTCTTCGAGATTACTAACAAGCTAAAGTCAAGGAACAAGTCTACATCACTTCCAACTACCTTCTCTCCAGTCGACCTTCCGGACATGTTTGCAAATTTCTTCCGTGACAAAGTACAAACCATTAGAGATAAGCTTGACACCACAATTTCAGTTGACTTGTCGTCACCATACAGTTGGCATACAGAATTTTGGCGGCAACCATTAGCAGCATTTGAACCTGTCTCTATGGATTTCGTACGTACAATCCTGATGAAGAGTGCACCAAAGTCATCTGAACTTAATCCAATTCCAACATCAATGCTGCTTGAGTGCTTAGATCCAATATTGCCTTCACTAACTGATGTTATTAATACCTCTCTCTCATCAGGGGAATTCCCATAATTTTTCAAAACTGCCATTGTAAAGCCTCTGCTGAAGAAACCAACACTAGACCATAACGATTTAAAGAATTACTGCCCAGTTTCTAATCTCCCATTCATATTAAAAATCTTAGAAAAGGTTGTTCTATCCCAGCTTGTATCTCATATGAATTCAAACAGTCTTTTTAGCAATGTACAGTCTGCATATCGACCTTGCCACAGTACTGAAACTAATCTTCTAAAAATAGTTAATGACATTATTTCTGCTTTGGATAGCGGAAGGTTTACAGTCCTCACCCTCCTTGATTTGTCTGCAGCATTTGACACAATAGACCATAATATATTACTTCACCGTCTCCAACATGTATTTGGCATTTATGATACAGCCTTACTGTGGTACAAGTCCTACTTGGTCAACAAGACACAAATTGTGTCTGCAAATGGAATACACTCCAGCCCAGTTGATCTATGTTCTGGTGTTCCACAGGGGTCTGTTCTTGGACCTGTTGTCTTCAATTTATACACTCAACCGCTCTCAAGTGTCATATATCATCATTCAGTGTCTCACCAATTGTACGCTGATGACACCCAAATATACAAATCTAGCCACATAACTGAAGTTGATGCTACCATCCAAGGTGTAGAGAAGTGCATTTCTGATGTGAAATCATGGATGACATGTAACAAGCTGCAGATGAATGATGATAAAACTGAGGCCATTATGATCACAACACAAAGACTTTCTCATTCATATCCTTTACCTCAAACAATAAATATCAGCAACACCAACATTAAATTCACACAATCAGTACGAAACTTAGGTGTTACTCTGGACAGTACTCTCACATTGCACCAACATGTCATGAACATATGCAAGGCTACATATCTTGAGCTGAGACGCATCAGTTCCATTCGTAAATATTTTTCAGTTGATGCCACTAAAACACTTGTGTGTTCATTAGTACTTTCAAGGCTGAACTATTGTAACTCAGTTCTCTCTGGTTCATCTCAATATCTACTCCAGAAACTGCTGCTCTGTACCCTACACTGGCTATCCATTCGATCCAGAATCAAACACAAAATTTGTTCTCTGTGCTACGTTTCACTGACTGACTCTAGTCCAGCATACCTATCCGACCTCACCCATGTGTACACACCAGCAAGATACTTATGCTCCTCTTCCGACAATCGTATACTCATTGTTCCCACTGTGAAAACGAAGTAATATGGACAGCGTTCTTTTGCATACCAGGGCCCAGCAGCCTGGAATGAATTGCCCACTGAACTTAGACACAAAGACACAGTGATCCCATTCAAGAGATCTCTTAAAACTCACTTATTTCGACTGCAAGAACAAACTTAAAGACCTAATAATTTTTTCCTACCTTAAATATTTTCAGCATGTTTTTTATGTTTTCTAATTTCATGGTGTTTGTTTTTGTAATCATATCATTATATTTGTTTTATGTTATAGGTGTTGTCTAATGATGTAAAGCGCTTAGAGCTTCTTAAGATTAGGCGCTACACAAAGTCCTCATTATTATTATTGATGACACAGTGACAGCGTCGTCAGCCAAATCCCTCAACGGGACATTTTATCTGATATAACGAGTAAACAAAAGCCGAAACAATTTCAGAGAAACATTATAATAGTCATTATGAGTAGTAAATTTAATGTGTCGGTAGTAACTAGTATACCTTGCTATTAATGCTTGAAATTATTTGCTTAGATTACTGTAGTCTGACAATATAAAGCCGTTTGTTTGTACACCCTACCGATTTAAATAATGGAAACCTTTAATGTGATAAAAAGTGCAAGGACCATAGTCAATTAATTCATTGATTTATAGTTTATAACTGACTGTGAGTAGAGTGGCCCTAACACCGTCATCTTATGCGCGTTGCATGCTTAACGGAAGTTTTCAGTGTAAAAGACGGACGAATCCATTTCCAGTTTCTGGACAAGTCCATTTTCAGCAAAGGGGTATGTCACGACTAAAGATGTACATACATACATAAGTCGTCTGCTTCCGAAATTTACAATGTCGAATCAAGCAACATATTGCTTTTCATGTGGATTTAACAAGCGGTTTAATTTTTATGTTCATATATGCAAAGGGATATCATTCCAAACTCAACGTAATGGTTGCCGAACTACGTCATGTTGTCTGATGGAAATAAACTTGCGTATATAAAGTATACGCAATATTAGTATGGAAAGTCCGTTAAGCATGAAAGGGTGCAAGGGTTGCCAGCACTAGTGCCTTCACAGTCAGGTTAGAGATTATAAATCAGTCAATCAGTTGACTTAGTTCTGTGCACTTTTTATCACATTAAACGTTTTCATTATTGAAATGGGAAGGGGGTACAAACAAACGGGGATGTGTAGTCAGACTATATAGACTTTTGTTTTGCCTGGTCTTGAGACCTTTACTGGAGCCCAACAGAACCACAACTGTCAAAACGGCGGATCTCACCCCTATTTATAGGTTTTGGGAACACACTCGGAAAATTCATGACAAAGTTTTCACGAATATGACTAAATATGGAAGAATTCGGAAAGATTAACCTGAGCGCCTCTAGTGGAAAGCCGAGCGCTCAGTACATACAGTAGTAAAAATAGCGCCCGATTTCAAACGACAAAATTAGCAATTATTTCACAATAAATTATATAAAGATTCAACATTGCTGATGAACAGTTTCATCACACTGGTGACGAAACATTATGAACTTACAGGAGTATTACCTAAATCCTGGAGACAAATGGATAAAATTGACATTTCTCTCTCAAAATAGAAGGTAAGTGATAACAGTTTACAGTCCTATCATGTAGACACTGGGCTTCAAAAATCTTTACCCAGATGATAAATATTTAAACAAATCATTTTTTATATGATTTACATATTGTATCAAATTACTTTTCCCTTGTGCAAGGGTCATATATCAAAAATTGTTACTACAATTACTATTATTTGCAATGGAAACAGAGCTACAACTTTCCAACATGAAGGGAAGGTAAACAATAAATGAAGATTATAAATTATCTCCAACATTAATGATATGTGCAGATGCACTTTATAAGAATACAAGTTGACAGGTAGTCAGGATTGTTTCACTACCCCACCCCCCACCCCGTTGCAAAAGTTCGTCCTCGAACTTGTACTAGTTTGTTATGAAAGGTTATCACATATTCATATATCTAACTATTCAAATTACAATGATACTGATTCAAAGACATGGATTATCATCTTGCAATATACATGTTACACAACTTTGATGTTTTAACTACAAAGGATAGGATTATGGATGGAAAAGAATACCATTTGAACCGTATCCTAATATATAATATTACACACACACACACACACACACACACACGCAGAGTCATAGTTATCCAATTATCATGGCAAGTATGTTTGCCTGTCACATGAGAGACCGGGATTCAATTCCCCGCTTGAGAGCCGATTAATAATGCCGGAAACACAGTGCCATTTGATGGTCATTTAATTCCACATTTTTTAAATATTCTTTTATATATTGAATTTTGAATGTCCATTTAAAGTCAAATTTGATTGTCCCCCTCAGCCAGTGATAATGAATGAAATCACAGGAAAATAAGAAGAAAATTTTGGGGATAATAATTATGAACACTATTGTAAATGATATTGCCTAATTCAAGTTCAAACTAACAATGGAACACTGTGTTTCCTTTTCTTCAGTGCTATTGGCAGACAGATATTGATAGTGAAGATTCCTCTGTCTGTGTCTCCTTATGTCTGGTTAATGGTCTTTCATCCTCAGTCATGGTGCGTTGGCTCTCCGTTTTGCTGACTGTGGGGTCTAGAAACCACATAGATGTTAAATGTAGACTGTCCCATCTGGAATAACTGCTTTTACGACCCTATTCATCCACACCTGAGGCGCTGGGTCGGAATGGTATGAATTGGAGATTTGTCCAAATAACTTGGCTTTCATCCTTATTCGCCTCAAACATTCTGCCTGTGGGATTCTTGAGTATATGCTGGGAGCTTCCACAAAGGTCTCCCTTGGATCAGCGTCACGGAGGGAGGGAAGACGATTTGTATATTCGTATACTGCTCCTTGCCTGGGCATCTCCATGTTGATGAGTGTGAGTAAGTAGGTCGGCACTGGTCGCAGAAGCTCTACCCTCTAGGAGGACTGGATGGTTGCTGTGTCGATTCCATTGGAGTTGAATTGTACGGCAAATTGTGAAGCTTTTCTGGCTCATAAGGTGACACCGGTTTTCCTAAGCTAGGTTCAATCAATACAGCTCCCCCAGATGAGGTTGCTGTAAATGGAGTGGGTGTTACAATACCTGTTGGCTGCTTTTTCACTGGGCTTTTGAATAAATTGCGCATTACTGAAGGTACCAGGTACGGAGGTACAACTTTCCAACATGAAGGGAATGTAAACAATAAAAGGAGATTATAAATTATCTCCAACATTAATGATATGTGCCAATGCACTTTATAAGAATACAAATTGACATATAGTCAGGACTGTTTCACTATTACTTGCTCATTCTAATTTTGTCTCAAATTTTATCAATTCCAGATGACTAATTTAATGATAGGGAGTCAAATTTGATTGACTGATTACTTGGATTTATTTCTAATTTTGTCTCAGATTTTATAAATTCCAGATGACTAATATAACGATAGGGAGTCAAATTTGATTGACTAATTACTTTTACGTTGTGTGCGCCTAAAAGGGCAAGTGCGACGGGTTTATTCCCGCACAGCGGGATGCTAAATGTTCCTGAGGGAAGGAATTAGTGCCACATCCCCCAGTCGTTTATGTGCTCAAGGAACACTGCTAATTTAGCCGCCAGGTCGTACGACACTATCTCCCTAACGACCTGAATGAAGGACTTTCATGAGCGGGAATTTACTGTACTAGGTGTCGGAATAAGCAGTATGTAACGCCCGTTGCGATTGGTCGCAACGATGACGTCGCATCGGGACACCTAGCTTTAGGCGGGTGGAAATTGTCCCACATCTCCGCCGTTATACGATGTCCGAGAGAGGCAGGAGGGCAAGGAACTCGGCAAGCCAGCCATGGATGTCGTGCACTCCCAAGAACGCCAGCCCGTACTTAGTGAAATTCAGTCTAGTTGTACCAATGGACAATAAAAAGTGTCAATAATGTGTTAGCCACCTGTGCAATTGGGTCAAATCAAAATAAGTTGTAAAAGTTTCCTACGTCCTAACAATCGGAAAAATTCTAGTACATAGTGTACGTTGTAGATGCCCTACAAATTTGTAATAACTAATATGTCTGAGCGACATACAAAAAGTTTGGTCACTGTTAGGTCATAAAAGGTTTGAATTTTGAAGCGGTGGAATGAAGGATCAAGTTAGTGTACATGATAGTTTTATCGAAACGGGATACCAAGCCAAAATGGTTCCCTGTATAAGAGGCAGTTTTGGTAGCCCTTATGTAGTCAAAGCTGCATTCTCTCAAGAAATTTTTTAAAAACTAATATAGCTAAAGTTCCTTGAAGCTTAATTCCATAAAACGATTGTCTTACCATAAAAGTATGTCCAGATCGTCCAATCTAGATTCCTTTCTTTTTTGGAAATCTTCGTGTTACGGAGAATAAATAGTACTGAATACACTCGACGACCTGCAGGCTTTAAAAACGAACGGCTCTTTCCTCGGTCTCTGTACGTGCACTGTATCCGTGTTTGCTTCAGTCTAAGTCACTTTTGCTTAGCAAATCAGATTGGTAGCCGCAATTTGCGGTTGCGGCGTGGAGGTTCTGAAAATGACACTAACTTTCCACTTGTTTCAAACACACGCTGTATTTGTTTTCGCATCAGTCTAATTCATTATTTTTAGCGTCTAATAATAGTCAATGCAGTCTGTGAAGCAGATGTTATGGAAATGAAAGTGGTTTTCCCCAGATTTTGAATACATATGTTATTTGGTTTTGCTTTCGTCTAATAAATCCTTTTTAGTATTACATAATAGTAACTGTACTCTGCGAGTGAAGAATTTGAACGAAAACGAGCATTCTCCACATTTTAAAACACGCAATAGATTTATTTTCGATTGGATGCATTACACTTTCTGAGGTAGACACAGAACTATCGCAGCACAAGGAGAGTGTGTGCCATGGATCAATTAGTCACCTCAGTCAATCACTATGCCATGGATCAATTAGTCAGCTCAGTCAATCACTATGCCAATGATCAATTAGTCAGCTCAGTCAATCATTATCTCCCACAAACAACAATATATATGAGGATGCAAAATCATAACAATCATACAAGGTGCGGGGAATCAATGGTATCTGCAAAGTCAGTAATTAAAGACTCAGAGTGAACTTATAAAAGGGTTCGGGGGGGGGGAACTTATGTAAATACACATGAATGTTCTGACGTAATTATATTTACTAGATAAATATCAAAGAATTTTGTGTAAATCATCATACGCATGAGCATAAGTATATATAATGTGGACTTAGTACAGCGCCTAATCTTTAGTAGCTCCAAGCGATTTACAACATTAGATTACACATGAAAACATATACAACGACAAACAAACACTACGAAATTACAAAATAAAATCATGCTGACAAACACTATTAAGTCTAAATCTGTTTGTATAGTCGAAATAGGTGAGTTTTTAGAGCACTCCAGAAAGAGATCAGTATCCTCGTGTCCAAGATCAATGGGCAATTCGTTCCACGTACCTGGGCGGTAACCAAAAGAACGTTGTCAGTATGATTCGTTTTAACAGTGGGAACAATGAGAATACAAGTGCTCAATACTTCGTACTCTAAAAAGGATAATCCGAGCAGCTGTGGCTTGAAATCTTGAACGTTTCTGTAGTAGACACCGAGACAAGCCTGACAGAAGCGAATTACAATAGTTCAGTCATCAAAGTACTAAAAAACACGCAAGTGATCTGGTGGCATCAACAGAGAGAAAATTGCGAATGGAGCTGATGCGTCTCACTCTTTATATTGCTTATTGGTGTAACGAGAGAATACTGTCAAGAGTGTCAACTAGATTTCGTACTATATGAATTTATTGTTGGTATTGCTAATACTTATTGTTGGAAGTAAATGGTGTGAATGAGTCTTTCCACGGTGATCAGGATGGCTTCAGTTTTGTCTTCATTCATCTGCAGCTTGTTACATGCCATGCCTTGGGTGGTAACCTCCGCTTCAGTTGGGCAGCTAGATTTTGTATATTTGAGTGTCGTCAGCGTACAATCGGTGGGACTTTTGATCTATTACACTCAGTGTACAGAGTGAAGAGAACCGGGCCGAGAACAGATCATCGTGGAACACCAAAATATAGATAAACCGGGCTGGAAGGTCTTCCATTTACGGACAAAATTTGTGTTCTGTTGATTAATTAGGACTTAAACCATATTGAGGCTGTAACGTGAATACCAAATACATGCTGTAGACGGAAACGTAATGTATCATGGTCATTTGTGTATGATGCCGCAGATAAGTCAAGGAGGGTAAGGACTGTAATATTTCCTATATCCAAAGCAGGGAGAAGATTGTTAACTACTCTCATAATGGCAGTTTCAGTACTCTGGCGAAGGCGATATGTGGAATGTGCATTACTAAGAAGACTATTTCAATTCAGATGAGATACAAGCTGGGAAAGAACTCCTTTTTCTATGATTGTTGCCATGAATAACAGGGTTGTAGTTCTTTAAATCATCATGGTCCAGCGTTTTGTTTCTTCAATAGAGGCTTTGCAAAGGAAGTTTTAAAACATGATGGGAATTCTCCGGTTGACAGAGAAGTATTGATAACATAGGTTAGTGAAGGCAATATTTAGTCTAAGCACTCAGACATTAGTGATGAAGGAATAAAATCGAATTCACATTACTTTGGGGCGCTCTTCATTTCAATTGTATGTACCAATCCTTAGAGACAGTTTCAAATGCTGTTAAACGCTACCGTTGATATTCTCTATCACTTGTATGGTGACGATGATTCAGCTGAAATTGTGTTTCAAGCTAATGTCTAATGGATTGTACTTTGTCACGGAAGAGATTCGAACCCCGGTCCGGGGGTAAACGGCACCCATCGCCTTGCCTGCACACACGAGCCCATATTCCCTCACGGCGAAGCATTCTTCACCACAAAATGATGTTACTCAATCGGTGTTATATGCACTCGTATGTAGCAGTGTGTGAGAATGAAATTACTACATGTGTAGCAGTATGTGAGTATTAATTACTAGGTCATCATGCGAATGTGTCTGCTACACACGAGTGCATATAACATAAATGAAAGTGAATGTTACGGTCTTCCCATGCTTAAAAGTGACAAAACTGTTGATGTTTTATCTTAGTAGTTGAATCTCGTTAAAGAAGTAAGAAAGTGCTGCAGAATTTTAATGTCTCAGGGACTTTATTATATTTCTTTCGGGTTGAAATCAAAACATGGATGCAATGATACGGCGAATTTATTATGAAATATTTCCAGAATTTAAAAGTAAACTTCAGATGCAATATAGTTGTATATTTTCATAGAGCCGTGAGTTTTACTGAATAGATGAATGCTAACTGACATAGTTGGGTGTTTGGTTTGCTGTCGTGTGGATACATTCGTGGATCATGTGTCATTCAGTCCTTACTGAGTTAGACGAAAGCTGAATTTTCATCATGAGTCCTGACAAAGTAATTTTTTCTCTTACCTCCATGGTTGGTCAGCATATACCTTGGGCTGTTTTATTTTCGTTGCTTTCAATAAATCTACAACCACAGATATGCAATACATTTTGCAAATTGCTACTTGTGACAAACGATAATAAAATAATACATGATAGTATGTAGCTAGAAAAATAAGTTTTGAATTTCACGGGGTTCTAACTAGTACTATTTCTATCTTTCTCTCTATCTATGTGTGTATATGTGTATACGTGTATGTGTGTGTGAACGAATGTTTTAAACAAATTGAATTTATTCTGTATTCCGAAATAAATACACAACCGTAGATTCATCAATACACAGTAACAATTTTAATGCGCTCACTGAACCGTCCAGCGACCTATGACCTTCACCGCGCGGTCGACATTAGTTAAAAATTCTCGTTTTTGTCTTCTTAAAATTGAAATGAAAATTTAGAATGAATGCGCATTGAAACAACGTGTCCAGCTGGACTGGAATGAATGGATTTTGTTTCGTTTTTTTTTTTTTTTTTTTTGTTGATCCAAGTGGACTGGATTTATTAGCGGAGTCAATTCCGTAAGATGTACATGTGATCTGAGCTGCCACCTCTGTTCCGTCAATGATTGCTTGGAATCATAATGTGCGAAAATACTATTTCTTTTAATTGAATTATCAACAGAAACTATGAAATATTACATTCATTTCATTCTGAGTTCAGTAAGCAGAATGTGATTTCCATATTAAATGTAGTCGAAATTAAGAGTAAATTTTGTAGTGTTTATCAAGTTTTTGAATCCATGACAAGGACCATGTACTTTGGATTTGCATAACTATGAAAGTATGTTTTGAGGAAATTCAAGAAGCAAACTGTAAGTGTATATTATTGCCATTCTTATTATTAGCTAAATAAGATGTGTGTTTATGCCCTGTCACTTGCATAATCACTGTTGGAGGGTCCCTAGCTATTACATGACCCGTATGGATTCTATCGCTACTCTGATCCAAACATAGTAGTAGTGAAGTGGGCCACCCTAGCGTCAAGGGGAATTAGCATTACAGAACCCCTTGGGCCAGTCTAGCATCAAGGGAAATTTAACATGGGGAAAACTCATGGACCACTCTAGCGTCAAGGGAAATTGAACATGGGGAAAACTCATGGGCCACTCTAGCGTCAAGGGGAATTTAACATGGAAGAAAAAAATATCCATTCTAGGGACAAGGGAAATTTAACATGGAGAAAAATCGTGGGACTGTATAGGGACAATGGGGTCGGGACCCTATTTTAATAGGGTCCCGACCTGATGGGTCTATGGAAAGGGAACAGGCAAAAAATTGAAACAGGGAGGGGGTCTCTATTTTTATTTAAATTAAAAAAAAATATTAAAAAAGGGGTAGGCAATTGAAAGTCTATCTCTTTTCGAGAAATGTGGGTGGCCCTGAAAAGGGCCTTTGGGTTTATATATGCCCTTAACATGAAGGGCATCTGTGACTTCTTCTTGTCCTTAGGCTTCGTCTCACTGTAGGAACGTAAATCAGGACTCTTTTGAGGCATCCTTGCCTCTCCACGTAAATCCTACGTATCAATTGGTTGCTGGCGGTCCTATGGACAACTCTACATTCGGATCGGACATACATCGGTATGTCCGTCCTGAACATCATTGTTGACACAAGGGTGGAAGATTCAACGTCAGTCCACATGCTGAGGCGACGAGAACAGGTAAATCAATGCAGTGAACTGCGCTTATTTATAGGTAGAGGAAGGATTGAAACGGATTGAGTTCATTGACCAATCCAAACACGCGTTACAAAATTCAGTCAGCTCGCATCCAATCCGAAGAGAACAGTCTGTGACGTCACGTGGTCTATATAGATTCGCTAGTGCCTGTGCGCTGTCAATCCATGAGACAGTTATTCAACATGACGGAAACTCAGAAAACGATCAATTGGGGTGCACCAGCAGTGGAGACCACCCAAGGGAACCCGGACTTAACTTTCAGAAGAGGTGAATTGGGATTTTGTGGATTTTCTTACCTCGCAAGAATTTGTTCCGGAACCTTCGTCACCTTCATTACCGCACGTGGAGAATTTTAGAGACAGAAAGAAGAATTGGAGAAATTTATACAACGACAAAAGGAAGCGGAAACAAGCTTTTCTTTTACAGCAACAACAGCAAGAAGAGGTAAGAAAACAACAACAACAACAACATGCAGCAGCAAAGAAACAAGAGGGTGAAAATCAAACGGTCACGGTACTGTTAGACATTTTAGCGGAGTTAAGAAGTCTGAAACAAATATATCAGACTTCTTTATCACGACCGAAGAGAATACGACCTTCCCGAGCTAAACACGCCAACCCTGTGACTATGCCTACCGTACCACCCTTAGTGATTTCAACCCAATCATCATCATCAGAAGTAGGCCTCGGCCGTGGCAAAGGCTTAAGGCAGTGAAAGTTGATTGCTTAAGCTCACCCCTACATCAAAAACCAAAGGCCCTTTTCAGGGCCACTCACTTCTCTGGTAAAGAGATAGACTTTCAATTGCCAATAACTCAAAAAAAAAAAAAACATTTTACCGATATAGTACGTGTATATGAGTGCGTGAGTGTACGTTCTTATTTTAAAATCATAACCCAAAGACACTTACCTTTTTATACCTAATTTATTCTTTTATCAATAGTTACAATCCAATTCACAATTCACAACAGAGCACTTTAAAAAGTTCATTCACTTCTTCTGTCTCATTGTTTAGTCTCTCTGGTTTTTGAATTTCTTCACCGTCACAGTCTTTTCCTCCTCTTCCTCCTCACTTTCATCCCTTGTTCTTTTCTTCTAATGTTTTTTTTTTCTTTACCTGGCTGCTTTCTTCCTCTGAAGAATCCCTCTCTTCTTCTGAAGAATCCCTCGTTTCTTCTGACTCCTCTTGTTTCTCTTTTGGGCAATCTGGAGACCAATGTCCTTTTTCTTGACAAAAATAACAGGTATCTTGACTTTTGTCTTTTCTAACCCCTTTTTTTCTATTTTGACGTTCTGGACACTCTGAAGACCAGTGCCCTTTCTTCTGACAGATATAGCAAGCATCTTCACTTTTATCTCGAAAGGAAGGAGAGTAGTCCGTCGGCTGGTCTGAAGAGAATTTTCTAATGACCCCTCGCAAAGCTCTGATGAAACGTTCCATCTGGGTAGTCTCTTCCATCGTTGTGCTCGGTTTGAGAGTGAAATGAATAGTGAAAGGACAAGACACACACCCTTTTATATACGCTGGTCTGCCATGACTATAAATTAGTCCATGGTGTTTAAACTTGAGTCATTGACGTTTTTCACTCAAGATGAAACGATCCAATTCATTTGAGAAGAAAGAAGAAGAAATTAAGAGGCAGAAACGTGATCTATCGCCTCGTACCAGAGCTGAAGTCGTGGCACAAATTCATGCCAGTGATTTTGAAGAGGACATGAGTGAACCAGAATCCAAACCCTCTAAACAAAGTTCACCACCCTTAGTTAACCCTGAAAAATACTATTCCATTCGAGAGACCGAAAAGCGCGCCTCTAGAAAATTTAGAACCACGGCTTACAAATACACGGTGAAGTTTAAAGATTTCAAGTCCGAAGTACCGTTGGAGAAAGCAGAAGGGTTCATCACCGGGGTGTGGGATTCTTTACTCACCACACTCAAGCGACAATGTCAACCCAAAGAAGACGATCGCTTGAGACTTTCCATACAACACGACGGCTTGAAATCCCCTGTTTGGATCGAGTTTAGCAGCCCTGCAGAATTGACCGCTTCCAAAGTAATGGACAAAATTCAACACGTACAACAATCCAATGACCAGTTTGACATCACCGATGGAAAAGCCACACTGGACATGACCCACGTCTCTCCTCCTCAAGGGACTGGAAGCAAAAGATGTTATTGGTGGACGAGCTTCGCAGCACCAAAACAAGTCTCGTCCGAATTCACAACCCTGAAGACAATATGTGTTTAGCCAGGGCTATCGTGGTGGGACGAACCTATGCTAACAAGAATGACACGGTAGAATGGAAAAGAGCCTGGAAATCTATTCAACAATCGGACCGAGCCAAACAACGAAACGAAGCAGAACTCCTGTTGCAACAAGCCGACTTGCCCAAAGACACACCCTGCGGCATTCCTGAAATGCAAACATTGCAAGATGTCCTAGCTCCACGCTACACCTTGAAAGTGCACCCTCAAGAAATGCGTGGGCCTCTGTTGTTTTGAGGGAAAGACTTTAAAGATGGAAAATACATTCACGTCTATCATCACGATGACCATTTTGATACCATTACCAGTATCACCGGATTCCTGGGATACAGATATTACTGTGAGAAATGTGACTATGGCTATAACAATCGAGAGCAACACAAGCATTGTGGATCGAAATGCTCAGGATGTTTGGCCTCTCCACCCTGTCTGAGCGAAGGACCAGTGCATTGTTCAACTTGTCTGCGCACGTTTGTCAGCCCTACCTGTTACCAACAACATCTGAAGACGCAAGGTTCACAGCAGAAATGTGCTTGTCAACTGCTGAGATTGTGCCCTACGTGTGGTCAAGGCATACGTACCAATAATGCCAAGGCACACGTATGTTCAGGAAAGAAAAAATGTCACATTTGTCACCACATCGTGGACTTGGAACACCAATGCTACGTGCAAAAATACCAACCCCCACCAGAGAAAGAGGACGGTCACAAGAAGAAAGGCAATTTCATCTTTTTCGATTTCGAATGCATGCAAGAGACTGGCATTCACGTTCCTAATTTCTGCGTGGCTCATCGAGAGCGAGAAGTGCATTCAGGAACCTATCTTCAGTCATTGCCCTCACTGCAGCAAGACTCCTGGAGGACGTGAAAAAATCTTTCGGGGACCGAACACGCTAGCCGATTTTGACCAATGGGTCTTAGACCCATCGACAAGACGTGGAGCCAAGAGGACATCGAACGTTACGGAGATTGCCATCGTCATGCCACGGTGATGGCTCACAATTTCTCCGGATACGATGGACAGTTTCTTTTGAGATACTATACGGAACAAGGCACCGAGCGTCCTAAAGTCACTTTGAACGGAGCCAAAATCATTTTCATGCAAGTGGGACAAGTATAGTTTAAAGATTCGATGAGTTACTTGACCATGCCTTTGAGCCGAATGCCTAAAACGTTTGGAATGACAGAAATGGCTAAAGGGTACTTTCCACACTTTTTCAATACGGAAGCCAATCAACACATCGTTCTACCCCATTTGCCTGAGGCTCACTATTACGACCCCGACAACATGCGTACCGAACAACGAGAAGCTTTCTACGCTTGGTACCAGGCTCAAGCCTCGGACCCTTTCGACTTTCAGGAAGAAATGTTAAATTATTGTCGTTCCGACGTGGACATTTTACGACGTTGCTGTGGAAAATTTCGAGAACTGTTCATGGAACACGGAGGGGTCGATCCTTTGAAAGAAGCTTGCACCATTGCCAAAGCGTGTTCCTTAGTGTACCGGCAACGATTCATGCCTGAAAACACCGTGGCTGTCATCAGTCCTCAAACGACCAACTATGTCAAACGTCAATACTCGGTCAAAGCCCTACGCTGGTTACATTACTTGTGCGACAAGGAAGACAAATGGATTCAGCATGCCATCAACGGAGGAGGCGAAAAGACCATCGGAACGCATTCGGTCGATGGCTGGGACTTAGAAAACCCCAAGATCGTCTACGAGTTTAACGGTTGCTTATTTCACGGATGTCCCGTCTGTTACCCTGACCGTGGCACTAAAAATCAGTTTTTTACAACGAACCATGGAAGACTTGTACCAGGCCACTTGTCAGCGACGCCTAAAGTTAGAACAGGAAGGATGCCAAGTGGTGGAAATGTGGGAACACGAATACGACCACCGTTTGAAAACCGATCCCGAGTTTAAACGCCTCGTGGAAAGTTACCAGTTCATGGACCCGCTGAACCCGAGGGATAGTTTGTACGGAGGAAGGACCAATGCCACCTGTTTGCTGTACCAAGCCGACGAAGAGAAAGGAGAAGAAATCAGATACTTGGACGTGTGTTCGCTGTATCCCTACGTGTGCAAATATTGTCGCTTTCCTGCAGGGCACCCACAATTGTTCACGGAACACATCGACCTGAAAAACATTCGACAATACGAAGGCTTGATCAAGTGCAAAGTTTTGCCTCCAAAGGACTAAAACCATCCCGTCTTACCTCACCTTTGCCAAGGCAAACTGATGTTTCCTTTGTGCCGTACTTGTGCCGAAACGTGCAACCAAGACCAACCTTGTCAGCACACCCAGGAAGAACCGGCTTTGACGGGAACCTGGGTCAGCGTAGAATTGTTCAAAGCTCTGGACATGGGATACCAACTGTTAGAAGTGTACGAAATTTGTCACTTTCCCAAGACACAACAATAGCACAAGGGTGACCCCACTCAGAAAGGCATTTTCGCAGACTACGTGGATGCCTTTTTGAAACTAAAACAAGAAGCCAGCGGCTATCCTTCCTGGTGTCACACTCCCGAAGACCAAAAGACATTCAAAGAGAAATACTGGGCACAAGAAGGCATTACTTTAGATCACATCGAGAAAAACGAAGGCAGGCGATCGTTTGCCAAAGTGATGTTAAATTGCTTGTGGGGTAAAATGGCACAACGTCCGTGTTTACCCAAGACGGAATATTTGACAGAACCTTCCCGCTACTTCCAGATGATTCACGACAAAACAAATTCATGAAACACGTGGACGTCGATCGCGAGGATTTTATCTTGGTCAATTACGAAGAAGGTCTGGACTTTGTACAAGACGACCCTTTTGGCAATGTCATCATTGCGGCTTACGTGACAGCTCATGCTCGCTTAAAATTGTACGAAGCTTTAGAACTGTTAGGGGAACGCGTCCTGTACTTTGACACGGACAGTTGCATTTACATCCATCACCCGAGTCAACAGCACCCTGACATCGAAGGAGACCGTTTAGGAGCTTGGACAGACGAGCATCCCGACGACAAGATTCTAAGTTTCGTCAGTGGCGGTCCCAAAAATTACGGCTACGAATACCGAGACCCACAAGGAGAACTGCACACAAAGTGTAAAGTGAAACGATTGACTCTGAATTATCGTACCAGTCGTGTGGTCAACTTTGGGGTATTGAAAGAAGCCTTGCAATCTGGAGAGGATGAACACTTTAACCTATCAACCCAACAAGATTGTACGTTTACCCACTCACCACATCGTCAGTCGACCTTTGGAAAAAGTCTATCAAATCGTGTACCAGAAGCGAGTGCGACTTCCCAATCATTTCACCTTACCGTATGGACACGTCGGTATTGGTCTGTATATAAAAGGAACCCTACGCAAGATCGATAGTTCATTGTGACTACCAAGACCAAGTGAACAAGATGAATACTTTCAGAGAAACACAAAACAAGTTTAGAAAGGCACAATTCAAGTGTAGGGTTCTGAAGTGGAATGCGATTGTGAGCCTTGCGACTTTTCAACCTGTGTTAGTGACAGTACCAGAAGAACCCGTCACTCAGGACAGGACTGTCGTGGACATCCCTGATAGACCTTTTCGGGAGGACACTTGTGTGACCTTACCCAATATAGAACTGGTCAGAACATTACCCAAAACATGTTGTACAGACACTTGTTTTTATTCCACGTTGATGGTTATCATGTGCCTTTTATCGTTGTACTTAAGCCTTTGGCTTTTATGTATTTTTGTCTTTCGTATTCATGTTTAAAACATTCAATAAACGTGTTCTGAAAAAAGTATATAAACTCTCGTCTTGTTTGTTTTCGTGTCACAAGTGACATTCCTCACACTATGGCTACCTCTGCTTCTCTGCTCCCTCTTCCTCCACTGTCAAAGTCATCGACGAACACTTAGATCGTGCCAGTTGGGAGGCTTTGTATCTTCGCCATCCCTTTAACATGCTCATTGCTGGACCTAGCGGTTCAGGCAAAACCGAATTCGTCAAACGCTTGATCGAACATAAACAACATTTGATCGATCGTCCACCTCAACGCATCGTGTGGTGTTACAAAGAGTGGCAATCGGCGTACAACCTCTTGCGAGAAAGTCAAGGCGATTCCATCGTGTTTGTGGAAGGCATTCCTAAAGAAGACGACGGCATCGTCTCTGACTCCCGTCAAACCCATTTGGTCATTTTCGACGACATGTTAGGAGAAGACGAAGAAGAAATTAAACTGTGGTTCACGCGCAAAGGGCATCATCGTAATGCCAGTGTCGTTTACATCACTCAAAATTTGTTTCAACAAAGTAAAGCCCATCGCACCATCAGTCTCAATGCGCATTACGTGGTCTTGTTTAAAAGCTCTCGAGATAAATCGCAAGTGCAAGTCTTAGCCAAACAGTTAGGGACACCTTGGCTGACTCAGCCGTACGACGATGCCACTCAAACTCCACACGCCTATTTACTTGTCGATTTGAAACCTACGACCCCCGATGATTTGCGATTTCGTACCCACTTGTTTCACCACTGGTGCCAAGACGGAGGGCCTGTCCTGTACACGTCTCTGTCCTCGACTTAACTTCATTCCACAGAAAAAATCTATAAAAACCTCAGACCCTTTTCGTCTGTCTCACACACATTTTGAACATGACGTCCCTTCAGTCGCATCTTCCCGTCAAATTGATTCGTGCCTTGTATGGCATCAGTCGAGAAAAAAATCCACAAACACGAGCTCGTGTCTTAGAAGCTAGTCTCAGAGAAGTCTTACGATGGTTCACGGTGACGGCATGTCAATTACTACAAGGGACCATTCAGATTCCTCATCAAACCAAACGCTTTTTTGATCGAAACAAAGTCGCTTTGACCCAACCGGCCGATCCCCGCATCGACACTCAAACCAAAAAACAAATCATTTTGAAACCTGGAGGGAGCGGTACTCTAGGAGGGGTCATCATTCGCTCTCTCTTAAGATGGGATCCTAATGCCCCCAAAGTTCTCCCCAAGAAAAAAGTCAAACGAAGCTCCAAGAAGAAGAAAAAGGCCAGGTCGCCAAGGAGACCCGTGTCTGTAAGAACTTCTCCAGTGGCGGGACCCTCCTCTTACCAGACACCACCCCGGAAAAAGAAAAGAAGCCCCCAGAAAAAGAAACAGAGATGAAGCCCCCAGAAAAAGAAAAGTCCACAGAAGAAAACTAGTCGCAAGAGAGGCACTTCGGCCAGGACGCAACCTTACACTCGCAAACCACGACCTGCCACGGCGGTGACTGCGTCTCCGGCAGCCTCAAGTTCATCCACTTCTCCGTTGATGACACCAAGAACTGAAGAGTACTTGGAGACGTTGATCACACCAAGAACTTCTCCGTTGATGACCCCAAGAACTTCCCCAGTGGCAGGACCCTCCAATTTAGTGGCAGTGGCTGCTGCTCACAAAGTACCTTCTCCCAAAATCAAAGTCCAAGAAAGATCTGGCATGTTACAAAGTTTACTGAATTTGTCCAAGCAAGAACTGGCTCGATTTAGTCCGTTACGTACCCCTGCACGACGTGTCATGCCTGTCCTCAAGTTGATACGACGTAAAGACAATCAGTGGCGACGCGTTCCAGTATAAAAAAGGTGTGTGATCAAGTAGGGTATCAGTGTTTTGGTGCTCCTGAAGATGTCACCCTCCAGAAAACATCCCTCTTCTAAACAACCCCAACGAAAGAAAAGGAAAGGACTGCCACCACGTTTAGTCAAACATGGGGACATGTTATCTGTCCTGTCCAAAGCTTCTCCACCCCTACGAAAAAACTCATTCAATCAGCTTCCAAAGAGGTCATCGATACCGTGTGCGAATGTTGTTTGAACGTCTTGAAAGGTACGATCCCTTTGTCCAAACACCAGAAATGCTTAGGCAAACATCGTCACGTTCTTCGCCAAATGGTTCAAAAGAGAAGTCCCCTTCGTCAAAAGAAGATGTTGGTCCAACGTGGAGGCATTTTACCCCTCTTGTTAGACCCATTGCTGAAAGAAGTCTTGGGAACCATGTTGGGAGGCCTGGTGGGAGCAAGATAAAAAGGCCCTCTGAAGTTCCAAGATCTCAGAATCGACCCTTGACAACCCCATGGAAGGATGAAAACTAGCTTTAGTGCCTTACAAACGATGGATGGAATACCATCGTTGGCAAGAACAACGCACCCCACATTTACCTCCCAATCCCCATTTGAGCGAGATGTCCCAGTTACAACACGAATTACAGTCCTTGATGGATCGCCAAGATTTGTCCAAAACAGAAAAATCGCAAAAGTACGGTCAACTCTTGCAACGACTGCAACTCTTTCACCAGAACGCTTTAGACGAAACAGCTCTACCCACTCTGAAAGATTTTAAGACCTTGATGAAAAGTCCAGCACCATCACCAGTACCACCACTACCAGTGACCAAGACAGAAAAAGAAGAAGAAGAAGAAGGGTTTCAAACTCCACCAGAAAAAGTACGCAAGTTAACAACACCACCTACCTCCAGAATTGGATGGATTAAAAAGATGATGACCACCCCTTCTTTATCACAAGATACCCCAAGAGAAAAAGAGTAGCATCCTCCAAGAGTGAGTGCCTTATTAACACACAAACCAACAAATGGAAAAAGTCTTAGCCAGCATTTACTACGATCCCTCCCATCCTGCAGATTACGCAGAAGTTCAAAAATTGTATCGTGCTGCCAAAACGCGACTGAAAAGTCTCCGTTTATCTCAAGTGCAACGATGGTTACAAGAACAAGCTACCTACACTTTACACAAACCCATTCGACGCAAGTTTTCCAGAAGTCGCACCCAAGTGGAAGGCATCGATCATCAATGGCAAGCCGATTTAGCTGATGTCTCTCATTTGGCCAGCTACAATCGTGGCTACAAATATTTGTTTTGTGTCATCGACGTCTTTTCCAAATTTGCCTGGGTCGTACCCTTGACTTCCAAATCGAGCAGCGAGTTAGTGCGAGCCCTGCAACGAGTGTTGAAACAAAGCGGACGTCACCCTCTTTGATGGCAAACGGACAAAGGCACCGAATTTCTGAACCAAGCTTTCCAAAAAGAATTAAAGAAACGTGACATTCACTTTTTTACCATCGAGAATCCCGAAACCAAAGCCAGCATCGTGGAACGTTTTCAACGCACTTTGAAAGAACGCATGTGGAAATGTTTTACGCATCGCCACACTCTGAAGTACATCGACATCTTACCGCACCTGGTGCAAGCGTACAACCAATCTTACCATCGAAGCATCGGACGTGCCCCGCAAGGGGTGACTCCCGAAAACGAAGTGCTGGTGTTTGAGCGCCTGTTTGGTACATCCCCGACGAGGGCTGCCCCCAAGAAAAGTGGAGTGTTGACCGTAGGAGATTGGGTGCGCATTGGCAAAACCAAACCCACTTTCGACAAAGGTTACTTACCTAACTGGACGACCGAATTGTTTCGTGTCACTGAACGAGTGCATGGCCGTCATCCTGCCGTCTATAAATTGGAAGACATGAACGGAGGAGTGCTCAAAGGAACGTTTTACTTACCCGAGTTACAACGTGTCACCAAAAAAGAAGACGATGTGTACGACATCGAAAGCATTCTCGAACGCAGAACCCGTAAAGTGGGCAAACGACGTGTCAAAGAAGTCAAAGTACGTTGGAAAGGATATCCACCCAGTTTTGATTCTTGGATCGACGCTTCGCAAGTCATCGACTATAAAAAGAAGTGACCATCATGCCCTTTCACACAGACACAGCTACTAATGCTACCACCCCTTCACCCAGTTCTTCTCTGCAAGATTTGCAAAAACAACCCTTGTGGGTGTGGTGTGGAGAACGTGTGCCTAAAACACAAATCGTCTTCTTCTGCCAAATCTTCGTGGTGTATTGTGTCATCGGGGCAGCCATCGCCAATTTAAGTTTGCAACAAGGAGACAAACAATTGTGGACCATTTTATTGAGCAGCTGCATCAGTTACCTGCTTCCCAATCTCTCCCTGAAATTCTCTTCCAACGGGAACCACGGGAACCTTGTGTCCAGTGCCAGTGTCAGTCACCACTCCAATAACAACAACAACAACCCTATTTTGGGCGGAGACACGCCTCTGACGTCCAGTAACCTCTCGGACAGCCACAGAACTCTGGAATTATGAGTCACCAAAACCAATTTTACTTAACCTTACCCAGTGACAGTTCCATGGATGTGTTTCCCAAGAACACGTTGTGCTGTTACACGGCGAAATTACCTCAGACCATCCCATTAGACCACGAAGCCCATTGGGAAGTGGCTTTAGTAGAAATCATTCACCGGACTCAAGTCTTCAATGTCCTTCCCAATCAAAATTTTTTTGATGTGGAAGTTCATGACGAACAATTGCAACATTACTTGGATACCTATGGCAAATATGACAAGAAAACCCCTGGCACAAAAAATCAAAAGTACTCCACCTATCACTTGTTCGTTCCCCCAGGCTATTATTTTAGTGGTCAACATTTGGTGAGCACCATAACCTCCAGGTTTAATGTCGTTTTTCTGAAAGCTTTGTCAAAAAAAGTGCCACCATGGAATGCCACAAAGCAGCTCGTCGCTTCTTGATGAAATTTGACGGGTGTAAAATCGTGTCCATTTTATTTTGTCCTGAATTGTTTGACATGTTGGGCGGAGACATGGACATGAGAAAGGCCATGCTCAAGGAAAACGAATTACCAATCATTTACGACAACGAGTCTTTTAGCAAGTTATTTCGTGCCCCGGTAGAACTGAACCAAGGACTGAATTTGATGTGTGTGTACTCCGATGTGGTGGAGTATAACGTGGTGGGACACACCTCTGTGCCGTTACTGCGTGTCATTCCTTTCAAAGTGAATTCTGCCACGGTCACTGACGAGGAAGGTCGAAACACTTACCACGTTCACCGCGAATTTGTACATCCTCACTATTTGCCTGTCAGCAAGTCGTATTTGGACACGGTCAACATTGCTATAAAAGGAGATCTGGGACAAAATATTCCATTCACCAAAGGAAAAGTCACGGTGAAACTCCATTTTCGAAAACGGTTCTCTCACGATTCGTAAGTCATGTATCCAGTGTACCGAGGGGTTGCTCGACAGCGAGGACACGGTTTAGGAGATATGTTAAAATCGGCCTTTCGTTCGGTGGCCCCGGTGTTGAAACCGATGGTGACACGCGAATTGCACGCCTTGAAAGATGCGGCACTGACACAAGGCAAAGAATTTCTCCAAAATGTCATCATCGACAAACAAAATCCTAAAGAAGCCTTCATGAGGGCAGGCAAAAATGTCTTGCTGCAAACGGGCAAAGACCTTTTGGGCCGACGAGACACACCTATAAATGCCCTGCACGCTACCGAGTCAGGCATTCAGCAAGGACAAGGCAGAAAGAGTCGACGAAGAAAACACCCTTTCACCAGACTTCACACGTCTAAAGCTAGAAAGGCAAAGAAAAGAAGAAAAGACTTAGACGTTTTCGATTATTGAGAAAGAGAGAAAAATGATACACCGAGAGTCTTGCGTTTGTTCCAAGTGGAAACTGGATCTGTTTGCCATGCCCCCCCACCATGATGACCATGCAAGAATCCCAGTGGGTGGAATTTCATCCCGTCTCCTCTTTGACGGATTCCGCTCCCATCGAGTTTGAAATCAAAGGACAGCCCGAAGATTACATCGATCTGAATAGCAGTTACCTGTACTTGAAAGTCAAAGTGATCAAAACGGACAACACCAATCCAGGAGGCGATGCTAGAGTAGCTCCTGTCAACAATTTCATGCATTCCTTGTTCAGCGAAGTAGACTTGTATTTGAATACCAAACTGGTCAGCAGCAGCATGGATACTTACCCATATCGTGCCTACCTGGAAAATCTCTTGACGTACGGAAAAGAAGCCAAGAATACTCATCTGGATGCTTGTGTGGTAAGGAAACCTGACACGGCAGGTGTTGGCACGTTTAACGACACAGTCCTAACAGAAGATGACAATCGTCACAATGTGGGGTTTAACGACCGTCGTAAGAAAATTCTGCAAGGGCGAAGTTTAGAACTGATGGATCGTTTGCATTTGGACATGTGGTTACAAGAAAAGTATTTGCTGAACGGGGTGGATATCCGTCTGAGACTGAATCGTAGTAGTGCCGCTTTCCATTTGATGGCCCATGCCAATGAATACAAAACTATCATTCAAGAAGCCCGACTTTACGTGCGTCGTGTGGAAGTGTCACCTAAAGTGGGAAACGATGTCAGTCAGACGTTGAGCAGAACGACCGCCAAGTTTCCGATACGACGCGTAGAAGTGACAACGTTCACCATTCCCGCTGGACAGCGATCTATGATCGAAGATCATCTGTTCCAAGGACAGTTACCCATGCGTTTGATTGTTGGTATCGTCAGGAATTCAGCCTTCAACGGAACCCACGATCAAAATCCTTTTGAGTTTTAACATTACAATGTGTCCAAGATCGAAGTCAGTCGCGACGGCAAGACCTTGTGTACCCGACCCTTTGAGCCCAACTTTGTTGTCTCGAAGAATTATTTGAGATCGTACTTGTCCCTGTACGAAGCCACCGGACAGTTAGGAACCAAAACCAGTCACTGTATTTCGTACGACGATTATGCAGGAGGCTACGCTTTGTGGGGTTTTGATTTCACTCCAGACCAAGGCAGCGTCGAGGGACATTTCCACCCTATAAAATCGGGTCAGATTCGTGTGGAACTTCAGTTTGCAAATCCACCTCCAGATCACACAGTGAACGTCCTCCTGTATGCAGAATTTGACAATAAAATAGAAATCAACAGTTTGAGAGAAGTCATTCCATTCTTTTAGAAGCCATGGAAGACTGTTATCCCTCTTTACCTAGTGGAGAAACTTTGAAGATGGAATGCGAGCAGACCGGGGAAGAAGAATCTCAAGACAAAGACGAAGAAGTTATCATGATGAAGTCAAGATGGCCAGAACAAGAAGCCCATTTAGTCTCCTGTTTTGCCAAACACTTGGTCGAAAAAATGACGGAATTGATCAAGAAAAATTGCTATGGATGTCAAAACGATCATCCCAGTCAAATTCAACACGATAAATGCCTAATGCTGAGTCAAGAAGAAAAATTGAACGAGTATCTGGACGAAGCTTGGAGTCTCATCTCGGACGAAGTCGTGTTGCATCAGTGGTATAAAGACTTGCGTGAACATTCTTGTCCACCATTAACCACTCAAGAGATCGATCGCATCGAAGCTCTCCTGAATCAGAGTGGGGAGACGAAGCGAAGAAACGGTTATTTGTCAGACATTTTCAAGCAAAAAGTCAGGGTCGAATTGATGACTTATTATTACCTGTGAAGAAGAAGAAAAAAAACCACACAAAACATGGATACCTGGGAACTTTATTACCTTTTGAACCACAGTTCGTACACGGCTTCTTGGAATCCTGTCGTATGTGCTAAAGATGAACTCCCTCATCGCAAACCTCAAGACCATCTAGCTTATGTCATCAACACGGACGACAGTCATCTCCCAGGAACCCACTGGGTAGCCGTCTACTTTCCTCAAGAAGGATGTGTGGAATATTTTGATTCGTATGGATTGCCCCCTTTGGAAGACGATATCATCGACTTTATGAGAAGAAATGCTCAGACCACCCGATTCAATAATGTGAAATTACAAGGCACAGATTCCTTGGTGTGTGGACAGTACTGTGTGTATTTTCTGCATCATCGCAGTCTGGGTTATTCCTTAGAACATTTAGTGACTCATTTTGATCCTCGTTCTTCTTCTAGAAACGATGTGAAAGTAGATCAATGGTTTTGTGACCATTATGCTTATCTTTTGTCTCAAGCTAGGAAACGTAATGTCCATCAATGGCCTAATGACTTCCAACAGTGGAAATCACAATTTCATTCACAACGTTGTCAGCCCTGTCCAAAATAATGTGTTAGTTGAAAAAAAAATGTTTGTCAATTGAAACAAAATGTTTGATGTTATATTGTTGGATTATTGTTAAAAATGTTACAATTGTTTGTTAGTGTTAAGTGATTTTGAATAAAAAATGTTGTGTTTTGAAAAAAATGCCTTTGTGGTTTGTTTGACTAAAGAAATCTTGATTCATGCTCTTTCACTTCTTACTGTCCCTCTCATGGCACTCATTGAACGTTCCGGCTCAAAAACCGTGGAGGGATGTTTTCCTTCACGTCCGCGCTTTGACTTTAAAGCCGGGGTAGCCTCCAGTCTAACCATCCATTGTCGACTCATCCTCCTACGAAGATGTGCTCCAAACTAGCTAAGCTAAACGAAGCCTACGTGAATTTGCACAGGGTCAGACACAGTCTGATACCGAAGCCAGAAGAGATAGTGAATGTGAGAATGCTAAAAGTCACTGAAGACCTGATAGAAGAGTATTCAGAGAAGAAGTGAACAGGGAGAAAGAAGAATGGACAGAGAAGTACAGACTTCAGAAACAGCAGAGAGAGCAGCAACAGCAGCAACAGCAGCAGCAGCAACCTGAACCTGACAGAGGCTTTGTCGATTGTCGTATCGACACCAAAGAGTTCTTCTTCTCTTTCCGAAGAAGCAGACCTATCGTCAGAAAGTCTTTCGTCAGAGGACATCGCATTCTTAGAAACTATAAGATTGCCATAGCAAACAAAAAAAAACCAAAAAAAAACCAGCCCTTTTCAGGGCTACCCCAATTACTAGAAAAGAAATAACAATCCATTTGCCAATGTGTGTATGTAGAGTAGTGTGAATATAAACACTGACTCTTTTTTATAGTGTGAGTGTATGTGTTTGTGTATATGATTCTGTGTTTGTAAGTGCTCACGTACGTTTGTGTGGATAGTAGATTATGATCATGTTTTGTTTTTTGTTTTTTTGCTGTTTGACGTGTGGGGAGAGTAGTTTTGGGTTTTGATTGGATTGCTTTGCGTATGTGGATAGTATATTTTGAACATATATATATATATATATATATATATAAATGAACATTTTTAGAATAGTAATGGGTAGTATAAAAAGGTGAGTGAGTGTTTCTTTTAGGTCCGCGCGTTGTTTGGCCATGATCTAGGTAATATCAATTTTGTTTTAAGAGATGTTTTCCTTTACGTCCGCGCTTTTAGTATAAATTAAAAATCGTTCGACAGTCTAGCTACCCTTGTTGATTGATCAACACCAGAAAATGAGTAGGAGACTTGAAAAACTTTTTGAACTCCAGATACACCTGGAATATGCCAGCGTATAGTAAACGAGCTGGCTGCAGTGGCTATCACAGAAGAGGGAAGGATGGAAGAGGAGGAGGAGAAAAGAGAGAGGGAAGAGGTGGAGGAGGAGGAGAGAAGAAACAACGAAGAGGAAGAAAAGGAGAGAAGAAAAGAGACTGGGGAAGAAGATGTGTGTGTGGTGCCAGGCCTGGAAGGTGCCATCATTAACCAGGTGTCACTGGAGTTCAAAAACAAACAGCCCTTTTCAGGGCTACCCAATACTCTAGAAAAGAAATAATAATCGATTTGCCAATGTGTGTATGTAGAGTAGTGTGAATATAAACACTGACTCTTTTTTATGTGTGTGTGTGTGTGTGTGTGTGTGTGTGTGTGTGTGTGTGTGTGTGTTTGTAAGCGCTCAAGTAAGTTTGTGTGGTTAGTAGATTATTGGGTTTAATTATAATGCTTTGCGTGTGTGGATAGTAGATTTGGGGTTTGTTAATTGCTGCTTCAGTTATGTGGATAGTATATTATATGAAATGAGAAAAGGAGGGGGATGTTTTCCTTCACGTTCGCGCGTTTTAAGTGATAATCTAGGTAATATCAATTTTGTTTTAGGGGGATGTTTTCCTTCACGTCCGCACTTTAACTATAAGAACTCACAAAGTTCGTCGTTCTCACCATTCTAAGGAATAAAAAAGGAAGATGTGTGTCCCAACTGTTTAATGATTTAAGGCATCTTTATTTTTGGATGGTGGATGGTGAATATGGAGTTGAAAGGATTGAAAGAGATTGGAGGTTAAGAACAAGTCTGCACTTCGTGAACGAACTAAAATTAGCCAGGTAGATGATAGAGGGATTAATTGAAGAAGAAGTAAAGAGATTGAGAGGGCTGATAAATCCCCCTTATGTCAGAGTGGGGACAATAAAAGAGGCCATGGAGAAGGTAAAAGAGGTAAGAAGGTTCTTGGAAGAGATAGAAAAAAGGTCAGAGTGCCCTTTGTCAAAAGGAGTGTTGAACAATTGAAAAAAGGAGAAGAAAAGATGAGAAAGGTGATAGATGAAGAAGTGGAGAAAATAAAGGACAGGTGGGCAAAAGATAGAAAAGAAGAAGAAAATAGAAAGAAAAGGAAGAACTAGAGAAACTAAACGCTAACTGGATGAAAATCCAACAGAAGTTCCGAGCCATGGGTCACCCGGACTGGATACCGGAAACAGAAAAGAAGAAGAAGAAAGGAATGATGGAAAAAATAAGGGGATGAATAAAGAAGTTAAGGAGTTAGAAGAAGAAGAAGAAACCCAAAGGCCCTTTTTAGGGCCACTCCAATCTCTCGAAAAGAGATAGACTTTCAATTGCCTACCCCTTTTTTTAAAATATTTTTTTTAATCAAAAAAAAAATAGAGACCCCCTCCCTGTTTACATTTTTTGCCTGTTCCTTTTCCATAGACCCATCAGGTCGGGACCATATTATAATAGGGTCCCGACCCCATTGTCCCTATACAGTCCCACGATTTTTCTCCATGTTAAATTTCCCTTGTCCCTAGAATGGATATTTTTATCTTCCATGTTAAATTCCCCTTGACGCTAGAGTGGCCCATGAGTTTTCCCCATGTTCAATTTCCCTTGACGTTAGAGTGGCCCATGAGTTTTCCCCATGTTAAATTTCCCTTGACGCTAGACTGGCCCAAGGGGTTCTGTAATGCTAATTCCCCTTGACGCTAGGGTGGCCCACTTCACTACTCATAGTATCAAAAACTTAAACGGGGAAATGTACAAAGAAGCTACTGTGTGACAGCAAGCGAAAATTCGTCTTCTTGGCTTAATGGCTCAGAGACTCTTGCTTTTCTATCAAAACCTTCAGTTCCATTTTTCCCGAATTTAGTATTTTGACTGACTTTTAAAAGTAAAACGATACGTATGTGATAAATTTGCGATAGCCATTAGGCCTTTTTATGATTTTCTGTGCTTTTGTAATAGACATTAGAGAGCA
This sequence comes from Sinohyriopsis cumingii, assembly GCA_028554795.2. NCBI lineage: Eukaryota > Metazoa > Mollusca > Bivalvia > Unionida > Unionidae > Sinohyriopsis > Sinohyriopsis cumingii. The sequence goes on along the minus strand of CM068831.1, from coordinate 37,157,487 downwards.
CTGGGCATAGCCTGAACTTTTTTCTTTGCGAAAAGCTACGAACATGTTTTCTAAATAACTCTTTAAGTGATCAGAATTTTATATTCGATTCTGCGTCTCTCATTCGCTTCTTTGTTTGTAAGTTTAATTTGTGACTCGGTGAACTCGTCCACGTCGTTAACTTTATCATCTCTACTTTCACACTGACGAAACGGCTTGTTTAGTTCATCCACAAATAAATCGAAGAAACCAAACGCTAAAGCCTGTACTGCATGAAGGTATTTTGTTTGTTTACAAAGTAATTCTCAATATACGATGCTATTTTTAGACACACGTGTCCTGCAATATGAAGCCGTGCAGTATGGAAATATACTGCACAATTCTAACAATGTTAAGTTAACACGGAAAAAACATGAGCTTATATATATATATATATATATATATATATATATATATATATATATATATATATATATATATATATATATATATATATATATATATAGTGTGTGTGTGTGAGAGAGAGAGAGAGAGAGAGAGAGAGAGAGAGAGAGAGAGAGCTGGGTGCCATGAAAAGTTTTGTAACGTGGTATTTCTGAACATAATATCATGATACGTACCACGGTATACTGTAATCATGTTAGGGACCAACAATTTAATGTTCTAGGGCAGGAGCCCGACACTTTTTAAAATTTACTCCTGTCAATAGCCTGAAATATATCTTGCGCTGACGTGTAGGAAAATAACACCATATAAAATCCATTATATGATAAAGGGAAAAAATAATTATCTTGCGACAAAAGAAAATAAAACAAGCTTGGCTCAAGAAGAAAATCGCAGCCCCTCCCGCTTTAAAAAATTAAATGGTCACTACTCCCATTATAGATGAAGTTGCTATGTGTATATTATTTGTTGAATAAGTTGTAATATATAAACTGTAAGTAAAGTGGGGTGATAATACTGACACTTTAATTGACACCTCGTGAAAGACATTGTGCTGACATTAGAGAGCGTGTTCATAAAAAAGGAAGTGTTAGTAGTAAAGTGGGGCGATATAGCCTCAATGGGAAAATACATTACGGACACCCTCCCCCCCCACCGGGCCTGTATAGCCTCAAGCTTTATAGCGTCAATGGGAATTAGCATTACAGACCCCCCTTGGGCCTGTATAGCCTCAAGACTTTGCAGTACACCCTGGGCCACTATAGCCTCAAGGGGAATTGAACATGGGGACTATTGGGTCTGTATAGGGACAAGGGAAAGATAGCGTCTGACGTCACGGTAGGGGAGACTGGTAACAATGTTGCAACTAGGGGAGGTGACGTCACAGTACTGAGCAATGAGCGGGTGTACAGAAAGAACACAGACAAGAAACAGACACTGATACAACAATATTTTAAAATTATTTGGAGGATTAGGCAAGAAAGTCATTTCTTTTCGAGGCAAACGAATGGCCCTGAAAAGGGTCTTTGGGTTCTTCTATTTCCTCCACTTCTACATCCATCTCCTCACTTTCCCAATTATTCCTTTCGTCGTCTCCTTCTCCAACTCTGGAATCCAGTCTGGATGGCCCAACCTATAAACTTCTCTTGTATCTTCGTCCAAATAGTATTCAGTCTTTCAAACTCCTCTTTCTTCTTCATATTCACTTCTTCCTTTCTTCCTTTACTCCATTTTTCTTTTATCTTCTTAACTTCTACCTCCATTACCTTTCTGATGAGTTCTTTTGCTTTTATCAGCTGAATGAAACCCCACTTTACATACCACCAGTCGGTCCAATAAAAGTTGTCTTCTAGGAAGCACCGGACTTCGATGACATGATCCAGTGAATCCTTTAATCTTCCCACTCTCACATAGGGTGGGTAAATCAATCCTCTTATTTTTTCCACTTCCTCCTCTACTATTCCCTCTACCAGGTCTTTCGCTACTCCAAGGCTCTTCACATTGTTTAGGCTACCTGAAAATCTCCCTTCCTTATTTAATCTTTCCACCACCTATGTCCCATCCAGTATCCAAGAATAGCTATCTCTCAAATCGTTGAATAAAGTTGTCACTGCTGCCATCTTGTTCTTTCCGTTATTCCGTAGATTGGCGCGAATGACGAACGCTGTGAGTTTTTATATGTAAAGCACATACATGAAGGAAAACATCCCCTATTTTTTCTCTTCTCATATAATATACTATCCACACAGAGGTGAGGAGACAAAAATCATAACCATAATATACTATCCACACACGGGAAGGAGTTAAACTAACCCAATTTATACTAACCGCACACGCGAAGAAGCAAAAAAAAAAAAACAAACAAACAAACATAACCATAATATACTATCCACACACGGGAATGAGCAAAAACTAACCATATTGTCTACTATCCACACGCGCGAAGAAGCAAAAAATCCAAACCATAACCATAACATACTATCCATACACGGGAAGGAGCAAAAACTAACCACATTATCTACTATCCACACACGCGAAGAAGCAAAACTAACCCAAAATATACTATCCACACACGAGAAGGAGCAAAAACTAACCACAAATATATTATCCACACACCGGAAGAAGCCAAAAAAAATAACCAAAATCTACAACCCACACATGCGAAGAAGCAAAATCATAACCATAACCTGCTATCCACACACGACAAGAAGCAGAAGCGTAACCAAACTATACTATCCACACACGCCGAGAAACATAACAAACCCAAAATATAATATCCACACACGCGAAGAAGCAAAATCAACCATAGTCTACTATCCACACATGCGAAGAAGCAAAAATAAAACCCAAACATACCATCCACACGGAAGGGAAGGTTAAAAAGCCTCACACACTCTACTATCTACACAAACGTACGTGAGCGCTTACAAAACCCAATAATCTACTATCCACACAAACGTACGTGAGCGCTTACAAACACAAACACACACATAAACACACACAATCTTGCCAGGAAATGAGTGAGTGTTTATATTCACACCACTTCACATTCACACATTGGCAAATTGAAAAGTGTCTCTTTGCTAGAGATCTGAGTAGCCCTGAGAAGGGCTTTTTTTCTAGAACTTCAGATGCACCTGGTAATGATGACATCTCAAAGGTCTGGCACCGCAGACACATCTAGGACTCCAGTCGTTATCCCAATTGATACGTGTGGCTGGGATCGCAGAGGAGGGATGATTGGCTTCAGAATTCCAATTTTTCGTTTGTGGGATTCCGAAGTTTTCCTGCCTTCTATGCCACATCCGTGGATGAAGAATTTGTGGAACTGCTACAGGCTGTGGTACTACTTGTGGTTGTTGTTGTTGACGTTGTGGTTGTGGTATTGACTCTGGATGTAGCAATGGCTTCACCTCACACATAGGCCTCATAATTACGTGAGGCAGGATAGATCTTTTGTTTTCCTCCTCTTCTTTCTTTTTCCTCTTTTCCTCTCCTTCTTCTATCCTGGCTTCCTCTGCTACAGCCTCCATAGCCAGCTCGTCCAAGCGTCTTCGTGCATCCTAAAGGTGCATCTGGAGTTCCAACAGTTTGGCGATTCTACTACTCATTTTCACTGATGTCTCTTTGACAATGGGTAGCCAGACTGATGAGTGCTTCCCATAAATACTTTAAACACGCACGTGAAGGAAAACATCCCCTTACACTCAAATCTTACATTATCCATATTATCACCAAAAACGCGCGGACCTATGGCAATCTTTTATGATCTAAGATTGCGACCTCGTCTGGCGACAAGCCTTCCCACAGGATAGGGTCTGCTTCTTCAGAAAGAGAAGAACTCTTTGGTGTCTACAAGGCAGTCGACAAAACCTCTATCTTGTTCCTGCTTCTCTTGTTGCTGCGGCTCTCTTTGCTGATTCTAAAGTCTGTACCTCTCAGTCCATTCTTCTTTCTCCTTCTTGATTTCCTCTCTGAAGAGCTCTTCTATCAGGTCTTCAGTGACTTTCAACATTCTAACATTGTCTATCTCTTCAGGTCTCGGTATCAGACTTGTCATGACCCGATGCAAATTCACGTAGGCTTCGTTCATCTTGGCTAGTCTTGAGCGCATCTTCGTAGGAGGATGAGTCAACAATGGACGGTCAGACTGGAGACTTCCCCGCTTTTATGGTAAAAGCGCGCACGCGAAGGAAAACATCCCTACACGGTTTTGAGTCGGAACGCTACAATAGTTTGATGTGAGAGATAGAGATGTCAAAGAGCATAGTTCATGATAGCCATGGCAAACAAATGACAAACGCATCTTTTTTTCTTCTTCAAAACACAACATTTTTATTCAAATAGCTCACAACTAACAATTAACAATTTCATTTAAATATAAAATTCAATCAACTAACAAACAGTTTTTCCAATTAACTATCTCTTTTGGACAAAGTTGACAACGTTGTGAATTAAATTGTGATTTCCACTGTTGGAAGTCATTGGGCCATTGATGAATACTACGTTTCCTAGCTAAAGACAAAATATAACCGTAATGGTCGCAGAACCATCGATCTACTTTCTCATCGTTTCTAGAAGAATGGCGATCAAAATAAGTCACTAAATGTTCTAAAGAATATCCCAGACTGCGTAGATGTAGAAAATACACACGATATTGTCCATACACCAATGAATATGTGCCTTGTAATTTCACATTATTGAATCGTGTTGTCTGAGCATTTCTTCTCATAAAGTCAATGATATCGTCTTCCAAAGGGGGAAATCCATACAAATCAAAATATTCCACACATCCTTCATGAGGAAAGTAGACGGCTACCCAGTGGGTTCCTGGGAGATGACTGTCGTCCGTGTTAATCACATAAGCTTGATGGTCTTGAGGTTTGCGATGAGGTAGTTCATCTTTAGCTCATACGACAGGATTCCAAGAGTCAGTGTACGAACTGTGGTTCGAAAGGTAATAAAGTTCCCAGGTATCCATTTTTGTGTTTTTCTTTTTTGTTGTTGTTGTTTTTTTCTTCACAGGCAATAATAAGTGATCAATTCGATCCTGACTTTCTCTTGGAAAATGTCTGACGAGTAAAGGGGCATTAGCTCCCACTTCATACCCCGGTCCAAGAGAGTGTCTATGCGACGGATCTCCAGAGGCGTTAATGGAGGACAAGAATATTCACGCAAGCCTTTATACCACTGAAGAAACACGTCTTCTTACGAGATGAGACTCCAAGCTTTTTCCAGATACTCGTCCAATTTTTCTTCTTGACTCAGCATCAGACATTTATCGTGTTGAATTTGACTGGGATGATCGTTTTGACATCCATAGCAATCTTTCTTGATCAATTCCTTAATTTTTCTGACAGGTATGTAGCAAAACAGGAGACTAAATGCTGTTCTTGTTCTGGCCATCGGGACATTATCACGATGTCCTTTTCGTCTTTGTCTTGGGATTCTTCTTTTATGGTCTCCTCACATTCCATGTTCAAAGATTATCCACTATGTAAAGAGGGATAACAGTCTTCCATGGCTTCTAATAGTATAGGATGACTTCTATCAAACTGTCGATTTCTATGGTATTATCGAATTCGGCATACAAGATGACGTTCACTGTCTCGTCCAGGGCTTTTTTAAACTGAAGTTCCACTCGAATCTGGCCTGAATTTATAAGGTGGAAATGTCCCTCGTCGCTGCATTGGTCTGGAGTGAAATCAAAACCCCACAAAGCGTAGCCTCCATCATATTCTTCGTACGTAATGCCGTGACTGGTGTTGGTCCGTAACTGTCCGGTGGCTTTGTACAGGGACAGATACGACCTCAAGTAATTCTTCTTGTCAAAGTCAGGTTCGAAAGATCGGGTACACAAGGTCTTGCCATCGTGACTGACTTCAATCTTGGTCACGTCAAAGTGTTGAAACTCAAAAGGATTTTCCTGGATATCTCCGTGAAGGCTGAATTCTCGACGATGCCAAGGATTAAACGTTTGGGTAACTGTCCTTGGAACAGATGATCTTCGATCATGGATCGCTGACCCATGGGAATGGTGAAGGTTTTCACTTCCAGGCGTCGTATTGGATACTTGGCGGTCGTTCTGCTCAAAGTGTGATTGATGTCGTTTCCCACTTTAGATAACATTTCCACAGGCCGCACGTAAAGTCAAAGCTTCTTGGATGATGGTTCTGCAATTGGCAGAAGTAGCATCGGCCATCAAGTGGAAAGCGGCACTGCGGCGATTCAGTCTCAAGCGAACGTCGACACCGTTCAGCAAATACGTCTCTTGCAACCACATGTCTAAACGCAAGAGATCCATCAGTTCTAAACTACGGCTTCCAGCAATTTTGTCTTTACGAGCTGTAAATCATGTATTGTTGGCATCTAGGTTTTTAAACTTTTTCGTCGTGTCAGGTTTCCATACCACATAAGCATCCAGATGAGTGTTCTTGGCCTCAGTTCCGTACGTCAAGAGATTTTCCAGGTACGCCGGTATGGGTAAGTATCCATGCTACTGCTGATCAGTTTGTTATTCAAGTACAAATCCACAGCGCTGAACAAGGTATGCATGAATTTGTTGACGGGAGCTACTACCTCGTCGCCCTCTAGATTATCACTATCGATCCCTTCGACTACTTTCACTTTCAAGTACAAGTAACTGCTATTCAGATCAATGTAATCTTCGGGTTGTCCTTTGATTTCAAACTCAATGAGAGCTGAGGTTGTCAAAGAGGAGATGGGATGAAATTCGACTCATTGGGATTTTTGCATCGTCATTATGGTGTGGGGCATGGCAAACTGATCCAGTTCCGACTTGGAACAGGCACAAGATTCTCTGTGCATCATTTTTTCTGTCTTTCTATTATTTAATAATCAAAAACGTCTAAGTCTCTGACGGTTCATCTTTTCTTAGTCTTTCTAGCTTTAGAAGTGTGAAGTCTTCTGAAGAGTGTTTTCTTCATCGTCTATTTCTGCCTTGTCCTTGCTGTGCCACTAGGGAAGTGGGAATGCCTGACTCGGTATCATTCAGAGCATTTATAGGCGTTTCTCGTTGACCCAAAATGTCTTTTTCGTTTGCAGCAAGACATTTTTGTCTGCTCTCAAGAACGCTTCTTTAGGGTTTTGTTTGTCGCTGATGATATTTTGGAGAAATTCTTTACTCTGTGTCAATGCGGCATCTTTCAAGGCGTGCAATCTTCGTGACACCATCGGTTTCAAAACAGGAGTCACCGAACGAAAGGCTGATTTTAATATATTTCCTAAACCGTTTCCTCGTTGTCGGGCGACGTCTCGATACACTGGATACATGACTTACGAATCGTAAGAGAACCGTTTTCGAAAATGGAGTTTCACCGTGACTTTCCCCTTGGTGAATGAAATATTTGGTCCCAGATCTCCTTTTATATCAATGTTGACAGTGTCTAACTACGACATGCTGACGGGTAAATAGTGAGGATGTACAAATTCGCGGTGAACGTGATAGGTGTTTCCACCTTCCTCTTTAGTGTTCGTGGTAGAATCTACTTTGAAAGGAATGACACGCAGTAATGGTACCGAGGTGTGTCCCACCACGTTGTACTCCACCACATCGGAGTACACAAAGATCAAATTCAGCCCTTGGTTCAGTTCTACCGGGTTTCCTAAAGCCCTGTAAACATCCATATTACTGTTGATCTTTGGGCTCAAATTCTGTGTTACCATTTGTGGATGTCCACCCAAAATTTCAAACAATTTGTCATTAAATGTAATGCCTAACGTTTCGGTATCCTGAAATTTCATCAATAGGCAACAAGCCAGTTTATGGTACTCAATCTTAACACTTCTTTTGCTCTGTTCAGGGCTTTGCCAAAGGCTAATTCGATTTGTGTCGGGTGAATCATTTCTACCAAAGCCACTTTCCAATGGGCTTCGTGGTCTAATTGGATGCCCTGAGGTAATTTGGCCGTGTAACAGCACAAAGTGTTGTTTGGAAACACCTCCATGGAACTGTCACTGTGTAAGGTTAAGTAAAATTTGTTATGGTGGCTCAGAATTCCAGAGTTCTGTGGCTGTCCGAGGGGTTACTGGAAGTCAGAGGAGTGTCTCCGCCCAAAATGGGGTTGTTGTTGTTGGAGTGGTGACTGACAGTGGACACAAGATTCCCGTTGTTCCCGTTCGAGGAGAATTTCAGGGATTGATTGGGAAGAAGTTAACCGATGCAACTGCTCAATAAAATGATCCACAATTGTTTGTCTCCTTGTTGCAAACTCAAATTGGAAATGGATGCACCGATGACACAATATACCACAAATATTTGGCAGAAAAAGACGATTTGTGTTTTAGGTACACGTTCTCCACACCACAACCACAAGGGTTGTTTCTGTAAATCTTGTAGAGAAGAACTGGGTGAAGGAGTGGTCGCTGCAGTTGTAGCGGTAGCTGAAGCTGTGTGAAAGGGCATGAGGGTCACTTCTTTTTATAGTCGATGACTTGCGAAGCGTCGATCCAAGAATCAAAACTGGGTGGATATCCTTTCCAACGCACTTTGACTTCTTTGACAAGTGGTTTTCCCACTTTACGGGTTCTGCGTTCGAGAATGCTTTCGATGTCGTACACGTCATCTTCTTTTTTGGTGACACTTTGTAACTCAGCTAAGCAAAACGTTCCTTTTAACACTTCTCCTTTCATGTCTTCCAATTTATAGACAGCAGGATGACGGCCATGCACTCGTCCAGTGACATGAAACAATTCGGTGGTCCAGTTAGGTAAGTAACCTTTGTCAAAAGTGCGTTTGGTTTTGACAATGCGCACCCAATCTCCTACGGTCAACACTTCACCTTTTTTGGGGACAGCCACCGTCGGGGACGTACCAAACAGGCGATCAGAAATCAGCACTTCGTTGTCGGGAGTCACATCTTGCGGGGCACGTCCAATGCTTCAATGGTAAAATTGGTTGTACGCTTGAACCAGATGTAGTAAGATGTCGATGTACTTGAGAGTGTGGTGATGCATAAAATATTTCCACATGCGTTCTTTCAAAGTACGCTGAAAACGTTCCACGATGCTGGCCTTGGTTTCAGGATTCTCGGTTGTAAAAAAATGAATGCCATGTTTCTTTAATTCTTTTTGGAAAGCTTGGTCAGAAATTTGGTACCTTTGTCAGTTGGCCATCGAAGAGGGTGACGACCACTTTGTTTCAACACCAATTGCAGGGCTCGCACTGACTCGCTGCTTGATTTGGAAGTCAATGGCACGACCGAGGCAAACTTGGAAAAGACGTCGATGATACAAAACAAATATTTGTAGCCGCGATTGTTAGTGGCCAAATGAGAGACATCAGCTAAATCGGCTTGCCATTGATGATCGATGACTTCCACTTGGGTGCGACTTCTGGAAAACCTGCGTCGAATGGGTTTGTTTAAAGTGTAGGTAGCTTGTTCTTGCAACTGTCGTTGCACTTGAGGTAAACGGAGACTTTTCAGTCGAGTTGTGGCAGCAGTGTTGTAACTGGGACATCTCGGTAAAAATGGGATTAGAAGGCAAATGCGGGGTTCAATGTTCTTGCCAACGATGGTATTCCATCCATTGTTTGTAAGGCACTAAAGCTAGTTTTCGTCCTTCCATTCGATATCAAGGGTCACGTCTGAGATCTCGGGACTCCAGAGGTCCTTTTTATCTTGCTCCCAAGAGTCCTCCCAGCATGGTTCCCAATACTCCTTTCAGCAATGGGCCTAACAATAGTGGCAAAATTCCTCCACGTTGGACCAACATCTTCTTTTGACGAATGGGGATTTTCTTTTGAACCATTTGGCGAAGAAAGTGACGATGTTAGCCTAAGCATTGTTTCTGGTGTTTCGACAAAGGTATCGTGCCTTTCAAGACGTTCAAACAACATTCGCACACGATATAGATGATATCTGTGGAGGCCGTTTGAATGAGGATTTTTTTCGCATGGGTGGAGAAGCTTTGGACAGGACAGACATGTCCCCATCTTTGACTAAACAAGGAGGCAGTCCTTTCCTTTTCTTTCCTTTGGGTTTAGAAGAGGGATGTTTTCTGGGGTTGACATCTTTGGGTCTTCAGCAGCATAAAAACACTGATGCCCATGCTTTGTCTCAGACCTTTTTTATACTGGAACGCTTCGCCACTGATTGTCCTTACGTCGTATCAACTTGATGACAGGCATCACACGACGTTGAGGGGTTCGCAACGGACTAAATCGAGTCAGTTTTTGCTTGGACAAATCTAGTAAACTCTGTAGCATGCCCGATCTCTCTTGGACTTTGATTTTGGGAGGAGGGTGTCACCAATGGAGAAGAAGTTCTTGGAGACACGGGTTTCCATGGCGTCATCAACGGAGAAGTGGTTGAACCTGAGCCTACCAGAGACGCGGTCACCGTCGTTGCAGATCGTGGTTTGCGAATGTAAGGTTGCGTCCTGGCCGAAGTGCCTCTCTTGCGAGTAGAAGCTGTTTTCTGTGGGCTTTTCTTTTTCTGGGGACTTCTCTGTTTCTTTTTCTGGGGGCTTTTCTTTTTCTGGGGTTGTGGTCTGGTCTTGACACCGTTGCTCTTTTTCTTCTTGGGGCGTCGTTTGGCTTTTTTAGGAGTGGCTTTTTTCTTGGGGAGAACGTTGGGGGCATTAGGATCCCATTTTAGGAAGGAGTGAATGATGACACCTCCTAGAGAACCGCTCCCTCCAGGTTTCAAAATGATTTGCTTTTTGGTCTGAGTGTCGATGTGGGGATCGGCCAGTTGGGTTGAAGCTACTTTCTTTCTATCAAAAAAGCGTTAGGTTTGATGAGGAATCTGAATGATGCCTTGCATTAACTGACGTGGTCACCGTAAGACACGAGCACGTATTTGTGGATTTTTTCGCGACTGATGCCATACAAGGCACGAATCAATTTGACGGGAAGATGAGACTGAAGGGGCGTCATGTTGACGCTGTGTGTGACGGACGAAAAGTGTTCGAGGTTTTTATAGATTTTTTTTTTTGGTTAAGTCGAGGACGGAGACATGTACAAGACAGGCCCTCCGTCTTGGCACCAGTGGTGAAACAAATGGGTACGAAATCGCAAATAATCGGGGGTAGTGGGTTTCAAATCGACGAGTAAATATGCGTGTGGAGTTTGAGTGGCATCGTCATACGCCTGAGTTAGCCAAGGCGTTCCTAACTGTTTGGCTAAGACTTGTACTTGCGATTTATCTCGAGGGCTTTTAAACAAGACCACGAAATGAACATTGAGACTGATGGTGCGATGGGCTTTACTTTGTTGAAACAAATTTTAAGTGATGTAAATGACACTGGCATTACGGTGATGCCCTTTGCGCGTAATCCAAAGTTTAATTTCTTCTTCGTCTTCTCCTAACATTTCGTCGAAAGTGACCAGATGGGTTTTTACGTAGATCAGACACGAGTCCGTTGTCTTCGTTAGGAATGCCTTCCACAAACACGATGGTGGACGATCGATCAAATGATGTATGAGTTCGATCAAACGTTTGACAAATTCGGTTTTGTCTGAACCGCTAGGTCCAGCAATGAGCATGTTAAAGTGATGGCGAAGATACAAAACCTCCCAACTGGCAGATCTAAGTGTTCGTCGATGACTTTGAAAGTGGAGGAAGAGGGAGCAGAGACAGTAGAGGTAGCCATAGTGTAAGGAATGTCACTTGTGACACGAAGACAAACAAGACAGGGGTTTTTATTCTTTTAAGGACACGTTTATTGATGTTTTAAAAATAAACACGAAATACTAAAATACATAAAAGCCAAAGGGTTAAGTACAATGATAAAATGCACATTAAAACGATTAAAGTGGAACAGAAAGAAGTCTCTGTTTTGGGTAACCAAGATGTTCTAGGGACAGGGTATAATATTCTTACAGGTTCTACAGGGGTTAATGTCACACAAGTGTCCTCCCGAAAGGGTCTTTCAGGAATGTCCATGACAGTCCTGTCGTCGGTGACGGGTTCTTTTGGCACTGTCACCAACACAGGTTGAAAAGTGACTTTTTTCCTTGGACGTTGAAATGTTGAATCACAACTCTCAAGCATACTGGGCCACTTCTTGGGTGCAAGCCTCAAAACCCCATTTTTTCCAGGGACGTGGATGTGTAAGTCACAAGCTACACACACATCGTCATACACCTCTTCGGTACCTAAAAGTTGACGAATCTTTTTTTCCCGTAGACGTCAAGAAGTATCCAGATGAAAATGCAATGCTTTGAGCAAAATGAGTCTCTCGTGACCATTTAAAGGGACTACTTTCATGTTTAGTTGAGTGGTAAGTACTGATCGGAAAGAGTCCACAAGGAATCGGCTGGTAAACGAAATCCCCAAAAACAAGTCACTAAGACACACACCACACGTCGAACCAAATTCAATGGATATTGTTGTCGTACTAAGTGTTGGTAATCATCCACGGTTTGAATAGTGTCATTGATTTACTTCCACGGAATCTGTTGAATCACTTTTGATAAAAGCCGTGGCATGGCAGCCTGTTTTTATACCCTCTCTTTTTCGGAATCAATAAATGTACTTTCTGCCCAGAGATATTCGTTCTCCAGTTGGGAATCTAAATACTCCAAGCACTAACCTACAGTTCAGAGTTCGTTCAGAAGTTTCCTCTTCCACTTAGCAGATGTTTCGTAAAAGATTTTTGTAATCCTTCAACTCTTCTTCCTCAATTTGTTGCAGTTGATGTATCTCGAAGTAACGAAAATCATGAACATGTTGATCCTTCTCGTCCTCGAAGTGTTTAACAAGGTCTCACTACTGGAACACTTTCTCATGAATCAGTCCTCTTATAGTATTCAGGTACCAGTGGTTTAAACACCGGTGACGTAACGGATGACATTGTTCTTTATGTTTCACTTGTATTTTGACCAGTTCTCGGTAAATGCGTTCTCTCAACTCCACAGGCAATCCCCGAATGTTCTCTTCTAAAGTATCCATGATTAGGTCATACTAAAACTCTCTTTTGTCGGAGACAATAAGTGTACTGTCTGCCCAGAGATGATTTTACTCCAGTGGCGAATCTATATAGTTTAGTCACTAACTTGCACATCACAGTTCGTTCAGAAGTTTCCTCTTTCACTAAGGTGACATTGTGTAAAAGATTTTGGTAACTCTCTAACTCTTCCTCTGGAATTTGTTTGCAGTAAGTCTACCTTGTAGCAAATAGAATCATCAATAACAAACCAATCCTTTCAATCAAGGGGTAGTTGATGAATGTCTGACCAATGAAACAATTTCAACTGAATCAGTCCTTTTATAGCTTTCAGGTACCAGTGGTTTACACACCGGTGACGTAACAGATGACATTGTTCTTTACGTTTCACTTGAATTTTGACCTGTTCTAGGTCAATGCGTTCCCTCAACTCCACAGGCAAACCACGAATATTCTCTTGTAAAGTATCCATTCAGGGATTACTGATATCATCCCAAAAAAGGTAAACAGTGGCGACTGGGAAACCATCGAGCATGTTCCATGTAGGCCTAATCTTGTTGTTCCCAGTGGTGAAGTGACACACCGCAACTGAAGTACCTCAGGTTATTCCCTTGGCCCAAGTAGAAAAATCCGGCTCTGGCTAATTCTTCGGGGTCGGTCCTCCCAGATATTTAGGGCATTTTCCTTTGAACGATTGAAAACGATTTTGAAAGCTACAGTATCCAGGCAAACGCAAAGGGAACGAATATTCGTCTTTCACGTTTTCGTTTCGATGAGGGTAGGGTGGCATAGACATGAGTTTGCTCAGGGCTGGATGACATCCGTAGGGTGGTAGACGTGAAGGTTGACATCCACAGTGAAAACCAGTAAAGTGTCCACGATAATGAGCTGCATCGCTTTCGCATCCGTCAGGTTTGACACGCACAGCATCACTTTCCATGATGGGTGTAGTGGTAGTTGTAGTAGTAATGAGAACACAGTTCCCATGAAGCGTTGCTGCATTGATCACATCGAAAGGCTCAGCATCGCACTCGTCTGCAAACTCCGTTACGCGATTACAATGGTAAACGCATGGACACTTGCAGTTTCCTTCCGGATATTTTCCGTCGCAGTGCATGGGTCTTATCCATCCACTACTAGTCACACTATGGGAAGGTAAACATTTTTTTAGAAACCTCGAACTTGAATGATGTCTCTTTCAAAAGATTCATCTTGTTCGCTTGGTCTTGATTTTCACAATGAACTATCAATCTTGCACAGTGTCCCTTTTTATACTAATCGCAATGAAGTCTCAAGCTTGTACATCGTTCCTTTTTTATGTCTAGTTTTGGAAGTCTTCCTTTTTTCTTCCTGGACAACGGTACTACCTTCTCTAAGGTATAATCATAATTGTACCGTAGTGTGATGGATGTAAAGGCCATAGAAAGGTAAGGACAATGCGGAGACCATCGAGTATGTTCCAGAATAGCTGAATCTTTATAAATAGATAGATCCATTCGTAATTTCAGGCCGCAACTGAAACTCTATACTTCGTATCCCAATCCAGTCTCAGGTCCCAAGTAGACAAATCCTGTTCTAGCTAAAATATTCGAAGTAGGTAATCCTTCCCTATCCGTAGGCCTATTTTGAAACATTTCCAATCGACAGGCACAATCACAACTGTCAGGCAAGAAGACCGGAAAATGGTAGGGTTTGAACTTGGAGTTCTCATTGGGTCTCTAACTCGATTCTTGCTGTGGCGAAGTCATTCTTCTTGTTGGTGGCTATCCTCTTACAACCAATTTTTTATACCGACATGTCCATACGGCAAAGTGAAGTGGTTGGGAAGACGCACTCGCGTCTGGTACACGATTTGATAGACTTTTTCCAAGGGTCGACTGATGATTTGATGAGTGGATAAACGTACAATCTTGTGAGGTTGGTAGGTGGTCACTTTAAAGTTTCCATCCTCTCCAGACTGCAAGGCTTCTTTCAATACGCCAAAGTTTACCACTCGACTGGTGCGATAATTGAGAGTCAATCCTTTCACTTTCCACTCCGTGTGCACTTCTCCTTGTTTGTCCCGGTATTCGTAGCCGTAAGTTGTTGGACCACCACTAGCAAAACTTAGGATCTTCTCGTTGGGGTGCTCGTCTGTCGATGTTAGGGTGATGTTGACCCGGGCGATCGATGTAAATGCAACTGTCTGTGTCAAAGTACAGGACGCGATCCCCTAACAGTTCTAAAGCTTCGTACAATTTTAAGAGAGCATGGGCTGTCACGTAAGCCGCAATGATGATATTTCAAAATTCGTCGGCTTTTACAAAGTCAAGATCTTCTTCGTAATTGACTAAGATCAAATCCTCACGAACGACGTCCACGTGTTTCATGTATTTGGCTTTGTTGCAAATCACATGGAAGCAAGTGAAGCTTCTGTCAAATACTCCGTCTTGAGGAAACACAGTCGTTGTGCCATTTTGCCCCACAAGCAATTTAACATCACTTTGGCAAACGATCGCCTGCCTTCGTTTTTCTCGATGTGGTTTAAAGTGATACCTTCCTGCTCCCAGTATTTCTCTTTGAATGTCTTTTGATTTTCGGGAGTGTGACACCAAGAAGGATAGCCACTGGCTTCTTGTTTCAGTTTCAAAAAGGCATCCACGTAGTCTGCGAAAACGCCTTTCTGAGTTGGGTCACCCTTGTGGTAGTGTTGTGTCTTGGGAAAGTGGTAAATTTTGTACACTTCTAACAGTTTGGTATCCCAGTCTAGAGCTTTGAACAATTCCACGCTGACCCACGTTCCCGTCAAGGCGCGTTCTTCCTGGGTGTGCTGACAATGCTGGTCTTGGTTGCACGTTTCGGCACAAGTACGGCACATGGGAAACATCAGTTTGCCATGGCAATGGTGAGGTAACACGGGATAGTACAATTCGGTGGGAGGCAAAACTTTGCACTTGATCAAGCTTTCGTATTTCGAATGTGGTTCAGGTCAATGTGTTCCGTCAACAACTGCGGGTGTCTTGCAGGAAAGCGACAATATTTGCACACGTAAAGATACAGTGGGCACACGTCCAAGTATTTGATTTCTTCTCCTTTCTCTTCGTCGGCTTGGTACAGCAAACAGGTGGCATTTGTCCTACCTCCGTACAAACTATCCCTCGGATTCAGTGGGTTCATCAATTTGTAACTTTCCACGATGCGTTTAAACTCGGGATCGTTTTTCAAACCGTGATCGTACTCGTGTTCCCACATTTCCACCACTTGGTATCCTTGCTGCTCTAATTTCAAACGCCTCTGACAAGTGGTCTTGTACAAGTGTTCCATGGTCCGTTGTAAAAAACTGACTTTTAGTGTTACATTCATGGTAGCAGAGGGGACATCCATGAAATAGGCAATCGTTAAACTCGTACAGGATCTTGGGGTTTTCTAAGTCCCAGCCATCTACCGAATACGTTCCGATGGTCTTTTCGTCCCCTCTGTTGCGGGCATGCTGAATCCATTTGTCTTCCTTGTCGCACAAGTAATGTAACCAACGTAGGACTTTGACCGAGTATTGACGTTTGACAGAGTTGGTCGTTTGAGGGCTGATGGCAGCCAGGGTGTTTTCGGGCAAGAATCTTTGGCGGTACACTAAGGAACACGCTTTGACAATGGTGCAGGCTTCTTTAAAAGGATCGACCCCTCCG
Organism: Sinohyriopsis cumingii; assembly: GCA_028554795.2. NCBI lineage: Eukaryota > Metazoa > Mollusca > Bivalvia > Unionida > Unionidae > Sinohyriopsis > Sinohyriopsis cumingii. Next base: position 37,140,988 of record CM068831.1, on the reverse strand, counting down.
TGTTCCATGAACAGTTCTCGAAATTTTCAACAGCAATGCCGTAAAATGTCCACGTCGGAACGACAATAATTTAACATTTCTTTCTGAAAGTCGAAGGGGTCCGAAGCGTGAGCCTCGTACCAAGCGTAGAAAGCTTCTCGTTCGGTGCGCATGTTGTCGGGATCGTATTCGTGAGCCTCAGGAAAATGGGGTAGAACGGCGTGTTGATTGGCTTCGATATTGAAAAAGTGTGGAAAGTAACCTTTGGTCATTTCTGTCATTCCAAACGTTTTAGGCATTCGATTCAAAGTCATGGCCAGGTAGCTCATCGAATCTTTAAACTGTACTTGTCCCACTTGCATGGAAATGATTTTGGCTCCGTTCAAAGTCACTTTTTAGGACGTGCGGAGCCTTGTTCCGTATAGTATCTCAAAAGAAACTGTCCATGTATCCCGAGAAATTGTGACCCATCACCGTGGCATGGCGATAACAATCTCCGTAACGTTCGATGTCCTCTTGGCTCCATGTCTCGTCGATGGGGTCTAAGATCCATTGAGCGACGTCCTCCAGGAATCTTGCTGCAGTGAAGGCAATGACTAAAGATAGGTTCTTAGATGCACTTTTCACACGCTTGGTGAGCCAGGCAGAAATTAGAAATCGAAAAAGATGAAATTACCTTTCTTCTTTTGGTCGTCATCCTCCTGTTGGGGTTGGTAATTTTGAATGTAGCATTGTTGTTCCAAGTCCACGTTTTGGTGACAAATGTGTCATTGTTTCTTTCCTGAACATACGTGTGCCTTGGCATTATTGGTAAGTATGCCTTGTCCACGCGTAAGACACAATCTCAGCAGTTGACAAGCATATTTCTGCTGTGAACCTTGCGTTTTTAGATGTTGTTGGTAACAGGCAGGGCTGACAAAAGTGCGCAGACAGACAGGGCAATGCACTCGTTCTTGTCCTTCGTCCAGACAGGGTTAAGAGGCCAAACATCCTGAACATTTTGATCCACAATTTTTGTGTTGCTCTCGATTGTTATAGCCATAGTCACGTTTCTCACAGTAATAACTATATCCCAAGAATGCGGTGATACTGGTAATGGTATCGAAATGTTCATTGTGATAATAGACGTGAATGTATTTTCCATCCTTAAAATCTTTGCCTCGAAACAACAGAGACCCGCGGACTTCTTGAGGGTGCTCTTTCAAGGTGTAGCGTGGAGCTATGACATCTTGCAATTTTTGCATTTCAGGAATGCCACAGGTGTGTCTTTGAACAGGCCAGCTTGTTGTTTTGCTTCACTTCGTTGTTTGGCTCGGTCTGATTGTCGAATAGTTTTCCAGGCTCTTTTCCATCCTGCCGTGTCGTTCTTGTCGGCATGCGTTCGTCTCACCACGATGGCACGGGCTAAATACATCTGGTCTTGAGGGTTGTTAATTTGGACGAGACTACGCGTAATGCTGCGAAGGTCGTCCAACAATAACACTTTTCTGCGTTGTCCGGTCCCCTTGGGGAGAGAGATGTGGGTTATGAAATGTCGCTTTTCCATCGGTAACGTTAAATTGGTCATTGGATTGTTGCACGTGTTGTATCTTGTCCATGACTTTAGAAGGGGTCAATTCTGCTGGGCTACTAAACTCGATCTAAACAGGGGATTTCAACCCGTCGTGATGAATGGAAAGTCTCAAGCGATCGTCTTCTTTGGCTTGACATTGGTGTTTCAGTGTGGTTAACAAAGAATTCCTCACCTCGGTGATGAAGCCCTCTGATTTCTCTAGCGGTACGTCGGCCTTGAAATCTTTAAACTTCACCCTGTCAGTGTAAGCTGTGGTTCTAAATTTTCTAGAGGAGCGCTTTTCCGTCTCTCGAATGTGATAGTAATTTTCAGGGTTTACTAAGGGTGGTGAACATTGACTGGGTGTAGACTCGCTGGGTCTGGATTCTGGTCCACTCATGTTATCTTCAAAATCACTGGCATGAAGTGTGCCTAAACTTCAGCTATTGTACGAGGCGATAAATCACGTTTCTGCCTCTTACTTTCTTCTTCTTTCTTGTCGAATTGATGCGATCGTTTCATCTTGACTGCAAAAAGTCAAATGACTACATGTCAAACACCATGGGTCACTTTATATCCATGACAGACCAGCGTATATAATGGGTGTGTCATGCCTTCCACTATTCATTTCACTCTCAAACCGAGCAGAACGAAGGAAGAGCCTACACAGATCGAACTTCTGATCAGAGCTTTGCGAGGGGTCATCAGAAAATTTTCTTCAGACAAACCGACGGACTACTCACCCTCCTTTCGAGATAAAAGTCAAGATACTTGCTATATCTGTAAGAAGAAAGGGCATTGGTCATCAAAGTGTACAGACCACCAAAAAAGCAAAACAGGTGCTAGAAGAGACAAAAGTCAAGATACCTGTTATCATTGTCAAGAAAAAGGACATTGGTCTTCAGATTGCCCTAAGAAACAACAGGATAGAGAAGAAGAGAGGGATTCTGGAGAGGAAGAAGAGGTAGCCTCCCCCAAGGAAGAACCCAGACACGTGCAGAAAGAGAAACATGAGAAAAGAAGACGTAGAGAAAGTGAAGTGGAGGAAAAAACTGTGAAAGTGAAGAAATTTAAAAAACAGAGAAAGTGAAAACAGACACAGACGAAGCTTAAGAAATTTTTGAAGTGTTATATTGTGAATTGAATTGTAAAATTTGTACTAGAATAGACCAGGCATAAAACGTAAGTGTCTCTTAGTTTTGATTTTTAGAATAAGAACCTACACTCATGCACTCATACATTCACACATACAATATGGGTAAAAAAAAAGGGGCTTTTTGAGTTTTAATTGATGTTGGCAATTGAAATACTATCTCTTTTCGAGAGAAATGGTTGGCCCTGAAAAGGGCCTTTTGGGTATTTGTTTGTTTAAACAACAAACTTAGGAATGGGAACTAATCAAGTTTAACTGCCTTATGCCTTTGCCACGGCCAAGGCCTACTTCTGAACTGCCTGCTTTCAATGATGATTTGGTTAAAATCACTAAGGGTCGTACGGCAGGTGTAGTCACAGGGTTGGGTTGTTTAGCTCGGGAAGGTCTTTTTCTCTTCGGTCAGAATAAAGAAGTCTGATACATTTCTTTAAGACTTCTTAACTCTGCTAAAATGTCTAAAAGTATCGTGACCGTTTGACTTTCACTGCCTTGTTTCTTAGCTGCTTCTTCTTCTTGTTGTTTCCTTCTTAAGCCTTCTTCTTGTCGTTGTTGCTGAAGGAGAAAAGCTTGTTCTGCTTCCTTCTGCTGCTGTATAAATGTCTCCAATTCTTCTTCTTTCTGTCTCTGTTTAAAATTCTCCACGTGTTGTAAAGAAGGAGAAGGTGGCGAAGGTACTGGTTCCGGAACAAATTCTTGCAAAAGAAAATCGACAAATTCCCAATTAAAATTAACCTCTTCTGCAAGTAGGTCTGGGTTGACTTGGGTAGTCGCTGCTATTCCATCGCTTTTCGTTTCCACGGCCAGTACACCCCAATTCATCGTCTTCTTAGTTTCCGTCATGTTTGAAAACTGTGTCGCATGGATTGACTGCGCACAGACGCTAGCGCCTCTATATAGGGAATGTGACATCACTGACTGCTCTCTTCGGATTGGACGACTGACTCCGTGTGGTGACTGAATTTTGTAACGCGTGTTTGGATTGGTGAATGAACTCAATCGTTTCGATCCTCTCTTCCCCTATAAACAACCGCAGTTCGTTGCATTCCTTCAAAAATTACAACTACCCCACCCCGAATCGATAATCAAAAACCAACCACCAATTTATAAGCTAAATCCCACTCATATACTTATAACTAGAAAACCACGCAAATACCAGCCTGAAGAACTCACGTTATAAAAAGTATATCATGAAACCTACTAAACCTAACCAACAAATAGTACCGTAGGGGTCCTCCACAGAATTCATTCAGGGCAATTCAGAATTATCAGACCAAAAACAGGCTACATTATAGTACAAATGACAAAATTCCTAGAAATAGAAACATCTAATAAATTCCCAGTAAACAATGAAAAACATAAAAGTAGGAAATACACCCAGGAAGCAAACACCGAACCAAACAATCAAAAACAAAACAATAAGGAAACTCCAACTCAATCCATAAACACTAAAACACCCACCCACAGATCCTTTTTAAAAGCAATACTAAAACTGAAAGGTATGATCCAAAATCTAAGCAATGAACAACTAACTACACAACTTAAAGAAGGTGGGACACCCATAAACAGGGCCTTTAGATTAAGGAATTACAAAGGGCAGGAAACCAACTCGGTAGTACTGGAATCTCAACTACCACTTAAATCACCAGTGAGAATAAGCCCCCCAGGGATATGACTCCACATAGAACCGCTTATAAACAAACCAAGGCTGTGTAGCACCTGCCAACATTGGGGTCACTTTGCCTCTAAATGTAAATTCCAGACAAGCTGCCAACAATGCGGGGGGGGGGACCATAGGGGGCAATTTAAAAGGAAAACACCCAAATGCACTAATTGCTGGGGCCCCCACCTACCCCAATCACTTAAATGCCCACTTGCAATAAGAGAAACCCAAATTATTCAAATAATGAACACCAAGAACTTACAATACCAAGAAGCTGAACAAGAAATACTCCAAAACAAACCACCGAACAATATTTACACAAACAACCCAAAACAAACCCCACCAAAAATTCAGAACTCACCAAAAACCCGTTAAAAAAAAAATAGCAAAACCACACAACCCCCCACCCCCAGTGGAATGAAAGCTATAACAACAAACACAAGACAGGACATGTAACAGAAATATGAAATCTAATTAGGGAAATCAAGATTGTGCTATCAAATAAACTCATCCTATCAGAACACAAAATTGAACAAATAGAGGAAAAACTAAAAATAATCCTAAATAAGAACTGATAACACAATGCCTAGCCGATCAACTAGCAAAAGACCACTACTAGTATGAATAACACAAATAGGAATATCACAATATGGCAATGGAATGCCAGAGGACTGTCAGCTAACATACATGAACTTAGAATTAAATTACAAAATCTAGCTCTAAAACCTGATATTATCTGTATCCAAGAAACCAAAATAACAAATAACATCAGATCCCTACCAAAAATCCAGAGATACGCCCCAGGGTACTTCCAAAATAGAAATAAAGGACAGGCGGGAGGTCTAGCAACATTTATCGTTAACAGCATCCCAAACGTAACCCCAGTTCCCATCAACCCCATATCTGATAACAATCAGATAGTCGAATTACAATCCCTGAAAATACACACAGGAAAGGATAATATACAAATCTTTAACTTAAATGACCCAGGTGTCAGCGCTAAGGACTCTAACCTAAACACTTACAGACAAATCAATAATCACAAGCGAGTGGATCGAATAGTCATATGCGGCGATTTTAATGCACATAACGAGCTATGGGGAAGTAATCGAACAGATAAAACAGGCAGGTTGGTTGAAGCATGGGCTGCTGAATCCAACCTGACAACTCTTAACAATGGCACCCAAACTCGCCTAAACCCCGAGGATGGAACGCTAACTGCCATCGATCTAACCATATGCTCTCCATCAATAGCACAGGTGGCAAAATGGAAGGTGGATCAAACTCGCTTAAAACAAATCCTAGGTGGACATATAAAAAACTGATCTGGAAATATTTAAAGCACATTTAAACAAAGTCAACAGTAATGAGATAGAGAATGAAGATGTAAACATATATTATGAAAACATAATTAATGCCATAAATCAGGCAGCAACCATTAGCATACCAAATACTAATGGCAACCCAAACAAACAAACTGCCCCATTGTGGAACGAACAATATAATCAAGCACTTAAAGAAAAAAAAACAAGCTCTGAACCGATTTAGACAAACAGGAAACTCTATAGACTTTACCACCTACAAAAACAGAAAAGAAACTCAAAAACATAATGAAGCAATCTAAAGAAATAACTTGGCAAGAGTATTGCTCTAACATTGACATCACAAGTAACACTCAGCAGGTATGGAATAAGATCAGAGCAATTTGAGGGAAAACAACCAACAACACCCCTAAAATACCTGGTACCAACTCAAACAAGGAAAAAGCAGAACAATTAGCAAACTACTTCTCAGAAATAAGCAGTAACTCTAACCACACTAAACCATTCCAACAGCACAGATCTAAAGTAGAACCAATGCGGATTTAAAAAAAAAAAAGATCCACAATGGATCAGCTTATACGACTAGAAGCTGCAATCAAACTGGCATTTAAATCCAAACGGAAAACAGACAGGAACCTCATGGCGGTATTTATAGACTTAGAAAATGCATTCGACCTAGTATGGACCAAAGGCTTATTAGCCAAATTAAATCATTATGCCATTACATGCCGAATGTTCAACTTCATTGAAAACTTTCTAACAGACCGCAAAATAATAACCAGAGTTGCTGACACTCACTCAGAGTTACACCTCTTAGAAAACGGAACTCCACAAGGATGTGTACTCAGTCCCACTCTGTTTAACCTTGTGATCAATAACCATGACAAAAACCTGGCATCCAACCTAACTGAAATATCGCAATTTGCAGACGATAGTGTAATATGGAGAGCAAGAAACCCCTCCAACCACAAGATAATTAAAGAAATACAAGATAGCCTAAGTAATATAGGGAAATGGGCTGACAAATGAGATTCAAACTATCACACACAAAAACCGTAGCAGTAATATTTACCCCCAAACAAAATAAACCAACATTACCCTAAATTAACAATATAAAACCATGAAATCAAGTATGTAAAAATCACACGATTCCTGGTATGTATTATGACGAACACCTAAATTGGGGACACCACATTAATGAAGTAGTTAAAAGCTGCAACAGGGACCTTAATCTCCTTAGAAATCTTAAAGGAACCAACTGGGGATCCAACCAAGAAACACTACTAGCATTATACAAGGCACTGATTAGATCCAAATTGGACTACGGATGCCAAATATACAATTCAGCACCTAAGCAACATCTAAACAAGCTAGACAGCTTACAAAGAAAGGCCCTCATCACAATCACTGGTGCGCTACCATCAACATCACTAGAAGAACCCCAGGTACTAACCGGAGAACTTACACTCCGCCTTAGAAGACAAGAACTGATTCTAAGATACGCAGCCAGATTAACATCCCACTCTAGTACCCACCCCACACGAATAGCGATAGACAAATGTGATAAACCATTTAGCAACAAACTCAAAAACCAAATACCTACAGGTAAAATAGTGCACAAACTTATAGAACAACTTCCCATCGGAAAACTCCAATCTGAAGCAAACGAACTCTTCAACACTGAACCTTGGAACAATGAAGAGCCTAAAATTAATATCTCCATCACCAAATATGGTAATAAAAAAAGAACAGGAACACCAGTTACAAACTATCGCATTAGAAGAAATCAACATAAAATACCCAAATTTCCTTAAAATATACACGGATGGGTCAAAAGTAGCAGAGCCTCCCAAAACAGCAGCTGTATTTGTCATTCCAGAATTAAACATCACAGTAGGACATAGACTGCCCGACCACTGCTCAATCTTTACGGCAAAATTCTGGGCCATTAATGAAGCACTAAAATGGGTTGAGAAAAACAACACTCCTATGACAGTAATAATAAGCGACTCGCTCAGCGTCATTACATCGATACTCAATAACAAAACCAAATATAGAGAACTTTCTAAAACAAACCAACTTAATGCTAAAAATTATAAACAACAATAAACAACAAATAGAATTCCTGTGGGTTCCATCCCACATAAACATACTAGGAAACAACCTAACGGATTTAACAGCCAAGCAAAAACTAAGCGAACCTAATTATGTATCATTAGATTACAGCATTAGCGAACTATACAGTTTAACAACAGTATTAATTAATAAAAAATGGCAAGACAGCTGGAATGACAATAACAAAGGTAGGAAACTTTACAACAGAATTAAAGAAGTAAACAGAATTTACACAGGTCAAACCAAACTGGCTAGCACCTTTGGAAAACATGTAGGACCCCACCCACACAATCCTATAATTGCTACCATTGCCGGGTCCCGGAAGACCTACCACACATATTCAATGTTTGCCACAGATTTAAAAAAGAATGGGAGATATTTAGAATAGAGCAAAATAAAATCGGATCCCCAGTCACATACCCTGAAATCATAAACAATTCAAACCCTAACTTAAACAACTTACAAAAATATAATATCGTACTTGCGAAAAACAGGATTATATTTAAAAAAATTAATTAAAGGTATAACAAGTAATATACTTATAAATAATAAGATAAGGAATCAGTCTACTCAGTAGGGACCACCCAGATAAGGTGTCCTTGACGTCTCCTAGAGATTCGAGTAATCGACAAGGAAAATTATCTGGGATTAAAATATATATGACCAGGAAAATAAAACTACAAAAACTAATCAACTCAAAACAGGGTACGACAAACTGTATATTAAAAACTTTTTAAAAAAATAAATAAATAATAAACAAGTAGCCTCCCTTAAAATTTTATCTTAACACAAGACAGTGAACCAGGCCAACCAAATAGGGATCGCCCAGCTTAGGTGCCCTTGATGTCTCTCTGAGATTCGATTAATCGACAAAGATAACTATCTAGAAAAAAAATATACACATGGAATTGAAAACAAAAAAAATTACAAGACCATAAAAACTCAAAAATAGGGTATAACTAACTTGTATACTAAAACTAAAACACATTTAAACTAACTAGAATCTAAAGAAAGTATCCTCCATTATGTTTTGCCAGAACACAAGATAAGGAACCAGGCTAGTACTTAAACCTAAAGAACGATTAAAATAAATAGATTTTTAACAAATATATATATATATATATATATATATATATATATATATATATATATATATATATATATATATATATATATATATATATATATATATATAATTTATAACAAAATTAGTAATAATTTTTTTAATTAAAAAAATAATATATATATATAGATAGATAGATAGATAGATATCAAAACAAAAAAGGATTTTCCTTAATTTGCCCCACCCTCCCTCACCCTCAATTCTTTCTGTCATAATACTCTATAAAAATATCCTTCGCTAACAACAAAACAAAACTGTACTGAAGAACTAACACCACTGCCTAGATGACAGCCTTATAAAATACATAGATCTACTCATAATGCCTCAAATTAGGATGTATAAGGTGGTCTCGAACCCAGACCATCAGGGCCGCCCGCAATACATGATAGGACCCTAAATTAGTACATATAAGGTAGTCTAAAAGCCCAAAGACTATCAGGCCCGGCAGCACAAGGCTGCAAGTAAACCTCGATTCAGGAACTAAGACTAAGACAAGGTGGTCTAACTCCAAAGACCATCAGGACCAGCGGCACAAGGCTGCAACTAAAAACCAAGTATAGAATAGATCATCAATGACCCAAAATACTCTTAACAGCAAAACAGGTCTCAAAAAGCCCAAGACCAGTAGGGCCTGCCACACAAGGTGGCAACATCCATAACTATCGCTGTCAACCATGGCTCTAACTCTAAATCTAACCTATTCTCTAACAACAGCACAGAGTTTTATTCCAAAAATTAAAGGATGGCATTTAGAACATACTCACCCTGGTGTCAAAAAAGCACTAACAACCTGTACCAAGAACCGCCTCCTGGGCCTCAACCCTACCTCCACTACTATGAGCAGACACCAATACCATACGTGCAGTGCACGCCTTAATAAGCAGCATAAGCGAACTTAGGTTGGGTCCAATCCCACTAGTCGCAAATCATAGCAACTGAAACTGAGTGTGTGTTCGGTCCAATCCCACTCATCTAGGCCCTACACTCAGACCGCTAGGAACTCAATATTACCTCGATCCGACGGCCCAATTAATAAGTGTTCTGTGAACACAATACAGCCTTGGGGATGTGGCACCATTCCTTCCCCCAGGAGTAATTAAAAAGTCACCAGTGGTGACATTAACCAGTGGTAAATGCTCCTGGTGAGCGCACATCACTATAATTTAAATAAGTCAAGTCAAGTCAAGCATTCCTTCACCTGTTCTCGTCACAAGATGTGGACCAACGTAGAATCCTCTACTCACGTATCGTCAATGCTGTTCCGTACTGACTTACCCATGTATGTCAGATCATCGTGGACCATTGTCAGAATCACAGACACAAGCGTTTGGAAAAGAAGAATTTATGTGGAGAGACAAGGCTGTTTGAAGAGGGTTCTGATTTACGGATCAGAAGTCAAAGTTTGAGGAAAAGAAGAAGAGCTATACGATGCCCTCTATATTAACGGACTAATGTTAACATTAACCCAAATCCCTTTTCAGGGCCACTCATAGAACTCGAAAAAATTTGACATTCTTGCCTACCCCCCACCCAAAAAAAAAAATTTTTTTAAAAATGTTGTATAAGTGTTTGTCTTTTGTCTGTGTTATCTCTGTACACCCCTGCTCCTTGCTCAGTACTGTGACGTCACCTTCCCTAGTTGCAACATTGTTACCAATCTCCCCTACCATGACGTCAGACGCTATCTTTCCCTTGTCGCTCCATGTTCAATTTCCCTTGAGGCTAAAGTGGCCCAAGGTGTACTTCAAAGTCTTGAGGCTATACAGGCCCGGGGGGGGGGGGAGGGGTCTGTAATGCTAATTCCCATAGAGGCTATACAGGCGGGGGGGGGGGGGTCTGGGGGGTCTGTAATGTTAATTCCCAATAAGGCTATACAGGCTCGGGGGGGGGGGGGAGGGTCTGTAATGCTAATTCCCATAGAGACTATAGAGCCCCACTTTACTTCTAGTGTTGACACTTAATCCTACAATCTACCAGCTATGCTACTGATGCAATAGGCAAGAAAGCATGCAAGCTATTTATCTGAGATGGCAAGTAAACATAAAACGAACTTACTTAACAAACGAAAAAATATTTAGTGGACTTGAGAAACTATGCAAAATTCAAACAGAAAACAGCTGCTCTCCTGAAAATCTTAAGATGATCAGCAGTATTACGTACGAATACGTATACTGAACACATTAACACATTAACATACGCTAGTAAAAAAGTAAAAAATTATATATTTTTTAATCCCAAATTTTTCCAAAAGTTGGATTTGGTCACTATCTTTAACAATATCCCATTTGTCCATCACGTTGGCACATGTGACACTTGTCAATCATGATTAAAGGATCATATATTTAATTATATTTATAATATTCAAAATTAATTTGTGAAAATATAACTGGTTTGTAAAACTAATAATATTTTTTTAATTATTGTGTTATGAAAAATGAAAACATGCTGCTAATATCAATAAATTTGTAACAAGATTACGCTGTAATTTCCATGCATTCATTACTGACATGAAACTACCGAAGCAAAAAAGTACAGTGATATGTACCTCTGGGAAAAACACGTATAGTGAAAAACAACCGTGATACGTACCACTGAGAAAAAATACTGCGGTAAACCGGTGTACAGGTAATATCGAGCACCTCTCCCTCTCTCCATTTTCAAATGTTAATGCAAAATCATAATGAAGCAGACTTGCTTCCCTAGACTTAATTGCTGAAAAAAATATCACACATCATATAATTCTCAACATTGTCCCTTTATATTAAATTATCATGTCCGATATAAAAAATATAAAAAGTGCATACATTGTACACACAAAAGCAACATAAATGCAAATGTACGAGAAAATATGTTCTTTTTGTTGTGATGCTCTGATGCAGTCTAATATAGCACTTTTACTAAAGTATGTCACACGTTTACTCGGTTTTCGTTATTTTATGCCATCTGTGAATGGCCTAAGGACACCACCCTCACCTCCATTTTCGTTCGATTCTCTAAGTCTGGTGGCAATTTAATCAACCTCATCAACAAAGTGTGAAAATATGACAAATTTTTGTACTACATAAGTGATACACTCAGCACGAATGATGTATCCTACTGCCATAACTCTGAGTACGTGAGCAATATTTCTTGCCCATTATTAATGCTATTAAAAATCCGCCCAGGTCACCCAGTCTAGTTTTACTCTTTTCCGGAAAATATCCACGTTGCGCACCACAAATCTTATTGATTACACTCTGCGAAGTACATGTTTTGAAAACGAAACTAGTTTTCCTAAGATTTTGAATAAGCATTATATTTTCTCTTTGGTCTAATTAACTTTCTTTTAGTAGTAAATAATAATAACCGCACTCCACGACGTGGAGGTTTTGAAACCGAAACTGGCTTTCCTTAGATTTAAAACACACAGTATTCCATTTCGATTGGATATTATACACTTTTTATGGTAAAACTTGTTTTATGTTGGATAAAAAAAAAATGCTTGATGCTAACACTGGGAAAGTGAGCGAAATCAACCAATCAACTATGTCATCAACTTTGATTCTCTTAGGCTATATAGGATTCGGTGTATATGGCTACATATGCAGCACAACCATACAGGGCATGGTGATTAAAAAACAAGTAGGTTAATAACTCCAAGTGGAATGATAAAATGGTTCCAGAAGGAACATATATAAAATAAATACATTTAATATCTTTTGGAGATAATTTTCAATATCTTTTGGGGATAATTTCAATTACACGACGAATATCAACGAAATGAGTTTACACAGTTGTCATTTTTTATATATTTTATTCGTGAACGAATGCGTAATGACCAGCATACTGGTGGAAATCGCCCTAGCTCATTTCCTTGTTATTTTGTCTGCCAGGCAATACGGGCTCTTGGGGAGATATTCCACCATAGTTTTAATGAAGAATGTCAGTACGTTTTGAAATGATCACTTCATTCAAAAAACTTGCACTTCTTTCACAACACTTTTTTAACGCAGTATTTGCACCGGCTTTTAAATTCGCTCTTTTGTTTTGTTTTACCAAGAAAGTGGCATTCTACATGAAATGAAAGTTTACACTCTGCGACGTTCACGAGAAAGTAACTTTATTGTGAAAGGATATTTTTTTGTGAAAAGTATCTCGTGAAAGTTTGCACAACTTTATGGCTTGCCTGCGGGTTCGATGTGAACGATACCTGAAGAAAGTAACGAGAATCATCAATGTATGTTATCCATACATGGTGTCATCCGGGTTTGGCAGATGGTGGGTATGCTACAGGATATTAGACCCAGGAGTCTTTTTTGTTGCCTTACCCAAACTATTTTGGCCCTTTGTCTTATCCATTAAAGATTGCCTTCAACGTGTTGGCGAATTTAATGACACGAGTATTTATTCAATTACCCTAAAGCAACATGTCAGTCAAACCCAATATGTTATTGTCGTACGCATGGCAAGCCAACCAATACCATGGCTAACAAAGGTGTAAAGTAACAAGTGATTTGCAGGCGTCCTGTAAGCTTGTCGAACATAAAACCTAATGTCTGTCACCTAGCCGACTGCCATAACGTCAAAATTATCATCGAAACTTCAACATTTTAAAACTATTTTTCATGAAGTTTTCAGATATAATAAACAAGAGTCGTATGAGAGGACTTTCGTTTTGCTTTTGATTAGAATTTCAATGAATTCGAGATAAGACCATTTCTTTTTGTAGTTCTTGAGTGTCGAAACCATCTCTGATATTCTTGAACAATAAGAATTTCAAATTAGCACACGTGTTGGACATTTTGGGTGAAAGATCGGCACAATTTTCATGTAGAACAAACCAGACACGATTTGAAGACTTTCGGAGAAAACCAATGCCAATATGACCATTACGAGAGAATAAGTGACGACACACTTTTCCTTATCTCTATTACTTTCAGCCATATTGATATCTGCCAACCTGATATGATAACAAATATGTTGCTGAAAACCCTATGTCACCATGATATTCTATTCTGAAAGAATAGCTATAACAAAGATTTTCAAGATGGCCATCAGGGTTATCATATTGGAGGTCAGATCAGCATCAATTTTGTTCAGAACTAAATAGACACGATAAGTCATTTGTTGAAAACCTCATGTTGATATAACTTTCCATTCATTAGGAGCAGAGACAACAATATTTTCAATATGGTTGCCATGGCGGCCATGTTTGAGGTCAGATCAGCAAAAGTTTCATTTAGAACCAAGTAGAAGCCATAATTAGTCTTCTGGCGAAAACAAGGTAATGATATGAGTTTTCTGTTTTTTAGGTGTAGCAACAATAACATTTCCAAGACGGTCATAATGGATGTCATATCGGCACAATTTACATTTTACGATCAGCTAGATGCCACAATGAGTCTTCTGACGAAAACCTTATGTTGATATGACTATCTGTTCAGGATGTACAGAAAAAAAAGAGATTTTTTTTCATACTGAATGTCCAATTGGCACAAATTTTCTGGCAAAATTCCCATGTGGACATGACATTTTCTTCTGAATAAGTAGCTATAACAAGAGTTTCAAGATGGTTGCCTTGGCCACCATATTCAATATCAGATCAACATCATTTTCATTTAGACCTAACTAGTACAAGTCTTTCAGTGGAAACCTCATGTTGATATGACTATCCAATTATAGTTGAGATAACGAGATTTTCAAGATGGCTGCTCTACTGGATGTCATAGTAGCGCCATTTTAATTTAGGACAAACAAGACCTTCGAATGAATGTGCGTAAAGTTTCATGATAATTCTCCAATAATAGGAAGAGTAGCGATAATAAACCTGTGCTAATAGGCAAACGGAGGAGGAGTTACTTACGACAGACAACATGCCATCCCATAAGCTCATCTGGCCCATGACTAGTGGAGCTTACTTAAACTTATTACTAACTAGTAAGGAGTAAATGCCAACGCTGGGGGTAAGTTTCTAATTTTATATGTCATGCTAATGAGTAGGCGTGGTTAACAATGACTGTCGCTACGATAGTTTTAAAGTCCTTATGAGAACTGATTTCCCCACAAAAACAACGATTTCCACAGGTAAATAGGAAAAGCTCCCATAAATAATTACACTGCACGAGAAAAGTAAAGACTTAATGAATTATTTGTTACGTAGAGAGTAGGAAGTCTTCATGAAAAGGTACTACTGTAGTGAAAAAAAGTGCCCACATTCACCCAAAATTGTTACATTTCACATTCGTGAAAACAGTGCAATCTGCATAAGAATGTCGATTGAAGAAAAGTGCATTTCGATGTCGATGAAAGCCTTTCACGAAAAGTCACCTCAACTACGTTAAAGCATGAATGTTCTTATATTTAAACATATTCCGAGACCCTGAAGAAATCTATACCAGGCAAGCGACACGTGCAGAATCAATGAGAATGGCCACTGTACTATGGCTAGAGTTTGATAGCACTAGGTCTCCCTCATTATAAATTATATAATATAAATTATATATATCATTTTTCCAATGCTAGGTGATAAATATTATGTTGACAAGGAGCTAATCCAGTGTTCTCTCCCAATTGTTTCTGTGTATATTGTATCTCTATAAAACCGTTGTCTTATAACGAAAATCCTTCTAGTTCATCTAGTTCGGCTGCTCTGTTTTTCGGAAATCCTTGTGTGCGGACAAAATATTAGTGATCCATAATTTCCATTACACTCTGCGACATACAAGTTTTAGAACAAAACAAACTTTTCCCCGATTTTAAACATGCTCTGTATTTGTTTAAGCTTGGACATAAGTAATCTGATAGAACCACTGTGACACTGAACGCGAGCAATTAATTGCCTCCCCTCCCCCTTCAAAAGTACATGATTCATGCTACATACAATGCAATCTACAAGGACATCCATACTAGACAGACTGAAGAAAGCAACTAATAAGGCACTGACTGAAGAAAGCAACTAATAAGGCACTAACGAAATTAAAACAGTACTGTGAACTGCACATCAAATTCCCGCCCTGTATTTAATAGTTACATATGAGGGCACCATGCGAGAATCGTTCCACTGACTGACCCTTCGAAAGGATAGGAGGTCGTGAAGTAAGCTTCATGCATATAGATCTAATTTTTCATATTAGACTCACCATGACTGTGGCTCTTTTAGTTTAGACACGAAAAAAATATATTGCTTGTTTTATTACCCTAAATCAAAGCCATCCACAAATTTGATTTTTCAAGGAACTCTAAAATAAAGTTACTCTACAAAATCCATTTTACTCTGAGTCGCAATTGTTTACTTTACTACCCCAAAATTAATAGGCTCCTTCCACCCTTCCACAAAATTGTTCAAGGAAGATGTCCTTTAACTAAATTATTATACAAAACACATCTTCTTCTGTTAGCCGGTGACCTAGTCCTCAGACCCTAATCATTTTACCCCTTTTCTTCCCCAAAGTGTAAGCCATCCACAAACATTGGTGGTGATGTATAACTGTGAACTGGAATTTTTGTTGTTGTTGTTGTTGTGGGGTTTAACGCCATTTTTCAGCACGATAGGCTATACATGGCGGCCAGTATTAATGGTGGAGGAAGAACCCGGAAAACCCCGGAAAGAACCACCGACCCACGAGAAGCTACTGGCTTTCTCACATGCCCACATTGGCTGAATCTTTGACTCGAACCGCCGCAGACAGAGGTGAGATGGCAGTGATCCGTAACGAAGAGCGCTTTAGACCACTCGGCCACTCGGGGTCCCGGAATTTTTGTGCTCAACCGATTTTCATTTTTCAGCCAGTGGCCATGACCTATGACCTTTTAGATCCCAAAATTGAAGGGCTTCTTTCTTAACACAAGTGCAAACCATTCCTACTCACACTAATAAAGCAAATAAAATAAACCTATTATTGATAGTATTTGTATATTTTTTATGTATAAATGAACTTGTCTATTTCTTAACTTATCTTGTTATAAATCAATCATGTACGTTTACCCGAGTTTGATTTTGATTTTTAAAAATTGGACCCTTGATGAATTTTCTATAAATTATATGTGAGGAAGAATGTATTAACTGCTTTTAAAAATGTTGAATTCTTTTACATGCAAATTAGTTGAAATTGTAACCAGTCTTATTAAGTAAAATATGTCAAACTTACGTAAATGCAAAAATATAGAAGCGTTTTGATATATCTAGACTTATATAAAATGATTTACATTCCAGGCTTTACCACCAGTAAGATATGGCAGTGTGGCGTCATCTGAAGAGGAAACATAATTAAGAGAGCCAACATGGCGCAGACCAGTCATAGTTAAATTTCAGCCAGTATCTTATGCAATCAGCTAAAACATTGAAAATTTGTCAAATAGCTTAGACTTTAATAGGAATTATTACAGTGACAACAAAGATGAAAATGAGATTTTCTATTCCATTAAAAAGTTTCAATCCAACTGACTTAAAATATAAATAAGAGTTTAAAAACTGGGTGAATTTGACAGAAATAAAAATCACGACTTATTTCAAACCCAAGGACGTTAATATGGAGTTCCCAGTGTGGATGCAGCGCTTATAGCTATTACTGTACATGGTGTGCTACGACAGTATGAAAACAAAGGCCACTGCATACATTTATCAAATGGTCTTCAGTGTACACTAATTTCCATCATGTCGAAGCAAAAGCCTCACGTGGCTTACCTGTCTTCTCACCCGGCTTACCTGTCTACTCACGTGGCTTACCTGTCTTCTCACCCGGCTTACCTGTCTACTCACCTGGCTTACCTGTGTATTTGTCTGCAAAGCAAGCCATTTACAATCGATTTAGATGTAAAGCTGCATGTAATTTTGTTCTAAAAGCTGCAGGATTTCAAATGACACCTGAAATGTTCGTATTATAAGTTTACTTTCTCAAGACTTTGTCACTTGAGCAGTAGATGTGTGTGTGTGTGTGATTTGGATTTTTAATGTAGCTTTAACAATTTTTCAAACATATTGATACGATGTCTGCAGTGTGGCAGTTTATAGTGATGTCTAGCACTGGGGCATCATGCTGCAGACATTTAGTATGATTTCCAACCCTGTCACATTATCCTGACACCAGGCCAACCAGTCCCAACACTAATATCTTAATGCTGAGTGCCTAACGAGGAAGCTGCTAGTACTATTTTTATAAGTCTTTGGTATGACTCGGCCAGGGTTCGAACCAGTGACTTCCCCCATTCGAGGCGGATACTAGGCCACCTGAGTGGTGAAACAGTAGATGAATCACTGTAAAGATGCATGGGCAGCAAGATCTAGTTATGCCTGTCAGTGATTCTACACAGCTCTAAACAGTATATGCATATGATTTTTGTAAACTCGCATACTTGTGGCACCAGGACTGCTTAAAAAATGAATAGGGCAATTGATCATGAATAGGGTGAGTGATCATGTATTGCAAAGTTCAAATGCTTGGGGGTTGTCCATAAAGGACGTCCGCAGATAATACCTGTTTTCCTACCCTGTCCGCTTTTGTCCACATATGGCTTACCACCACCCCGGCTGTGGCCGTGCCCATCTAGCAGTATACACTGCTCTATGGTCTAGCAGTGTAATAGCTGGTGCTCTCAAAATACAATGCTCACTGATCTCATCATAACAAATAGCTCAAAACAAAGAAAAAAAATAAACCAAAACTTCCTTCTTTAAAAGAGTCTTTATTCAGGATACAGAACTCAGTTGTCATCTCAAAAAGCTAAACTTGATAGATTGTCAATGTCTTATTCCACTTCATCAAATGCAGAATGCAGCCAGTCAAATAAGCTGCGAACAACTGGCAGACTATCATCACTGCTTTTAGTTGTGGAAGTTGATGCTGATGTCGACATAATAGCACTAACAGATTCAGGCTCCACAGCATCAATTTTTGCCACTTCAGCTTGTGTACTCACTGCTGCATGTCTGTGAATTCAGGCATGATTGTGCTTTGCAGCCTGAGATGGAAGGTATAGGCCACACTGATTACAAACGCGCTTCTCAAGATCAGCATTCACTGATGGACAGTAGAAATCAAATGGCATCCTCAGGAAGTCATGTGAAGGCTGCGGAAGTAAAAGAGCCAGTCATTGATAAAGCAATCCAAACGTTCCACTGTTGCTGCCAACTGGTGCATAGGTAATCCCTTTATCTGTGCTGTAGTGTGGAAAAGGTGGAGGTAAAAATCATCCAGGAAATATATCATTGTAGTTAGTGCTATGCTGACCACAACATGATTCCCTGTTGCACTTCACAATCTGCAAGCAATACTACAACTACTGAATGTGCCAGCTTGACCACTCATCTAATGGTGGACTGATGTCCAGTTTTCCTGCATCACATGATACAAAAGATCCTATCACATTAAATCCATCAATAACCGTTGAACTCCAGATTTTTGCCAGCACTTCAGCAGCCTTCTGGAAATTGGCCCTTTCCAACTCTACATCACATGTCTTGCCATTGCTGTCAGAATGAGAACCATAATCGTTGTGAGGCAGGATCAATCCTGATAGGTTATGTGACAGACGAGCCATGCGTTATTTGACGGTGTTGTAGGCAGAGTGCCCTGGCGCATGGCATGTAATGAAAATCGCATCCAGGTTGTTGGAATTGAAGACTCGATATGCTGCGGCTATTGTTTTTTTTTTTAAATCAAGGGTTCTCATCTGGATCTCCATCTGCTGTTATGACCATGAATGGCTTCACTGATCCATTAATACACATAACAGGCTGAAAAGCAGGAAGTTGTTTGAGTTCTACAAAATCAGCAGTGTGCGTCATTGCTGTGCTGTCATGCTTCCCACTGTGAATGAAGATAATAGTAGTCCCTGAATATGATACAGCCCCTGGTTTTACAACGCTTGCAGCATAGACTGATGGGATCAGTTTGTGGCATTTAGCAATAACCCAGTCATGATCTGGCAGCTGTGCACTATACTCCATATGCATCAGAATGGGCACCTGCTTATTTGCTGCCGGTAATCCTAGTGGGACACGTGCCTTGTCATCTTGGCTCAAGAAAAAACAGTGTTCTCACATAGCGACAACTAGATCTTTCAAGTAGCAGATTGTAGCTGCTGAAATATGAGCATCCATGTGATTGCACCATTCACTGTTTGCTGCCTAAGCAGCTTGACAGGCACTGTGGTCATGTGACGCTTACCTTCAGTCATCGTCAAATTATGTGGAAGTGGACATTGATATGTTCCTGCTCGACTGATGCTGAAGCCATCTTGGACGAGGGCTTCATGCAAGTCATCCAACGTTTTGCAGCTACTAAGCTTCTCAGATCGTCGCCGTGGATCAGCAGCTGCTCCACATACTATAATGTCCATGACTGTCTTTAGCAACCGTGGTTGGTCATCTTCTATGTGTGGCCTTCCTACTTTCTGCCGAGAGAACTTTTGAGTCACTGGCAAATGACTGGATGTTCTTCCATAACTTCAGTCAGCTTTCTCTTGAAGTCAAGCCTGGAGTTCTGTTTGTGTGCTTGTTCAGCTGCCAGACATTTTAACTTTTCCTCCAGCTGCACCTTTTGCTGCTGAGTTCATCAGACTTTGTTTTCATATCAGTTGTCCAGTCTAGTGTTTTTTTACCTGTAGAAGACAAGCCATTTGTCAGCAAAAGATGCCTCTTCCACCTCTGACTGAACATCACTATTTATTATCACTAAAAGCGACAGAAGTTCCTGAGATGATGAAGTAGTTGAATCTGATGCTTGGCTTAGACTGGCCTTAGGCGTGGCAGCACGGGCCCACATGCTCATCAGACATCTGTTTTTGACATCTTCATTTTGTTTACAATTGTTCCAAGGCTCCTGTGCACATTTATGTGCCAGATCTGCCTTCAGATCAGGGTGTGCCTCAATGAAAGCATCCTTAAAGTCACTATACAGATTATAACGTGCATCCATTATTAGCATCGGAAGTATACAGAATATTCTTAAATAATATGTAATATTAGCTGGAAAAATATAGATATTAAAAACTCTATTAAACAGTGCATTGCCTATGTCACTGATTAACACACACGTGTGCGGAAGGCAGCTGGAGTCGTGCTTTCAGATGTACTGTGCATAGCAGCAGTGTAGTGGTGGCTACTGCAGCCAGCCGCCTGCTTCAAGGGAGCCTGGCACTAGCTCTGTAGTTGCATGGTAAGCCAGTCTTCATCAGAGGCCAGGCATACTGTATTGTCTGAATTGAGAGCTTTATAAAGGCCATGGTACATCTTACTTGGCTATTTGTATACTCGCTCAGGTCTGCAGGGCTGACATGTGGGCCATGTAATCAACCTCAGGCAATGGGAGCCAGACCTATGCATTAATGCCAACCCATTCATATATATTCTGTGGCACAAATCATACAAATTGAAATTACTTAGAAATGACCCATAAAGGACGTCTGCAAAACATACTGGAATACACTCGGTAGGCATAAAGCAGCAGCAGCAGAGAGGGTGAACAGACCACTTAGGGGAATGGTCACCCTTGTGTTTTACCAAAAAAAATAGTGACCACTCATAGAGGTCAATTACCACGTCTACGATTATTGTTTGTCCCAAACAGAACCGTAGACGCCCCTCTCTGCTGCTATCAATATTGGGAATCATCATCTGAATCATGGGAATCTTCATCTGTTTCATCTTTATTTGTTTCATCTTTATTTGTTCTATGTTTCAAGTAATATTCAAGTTCTGATGGTGGTTTTTCTATTTTGGGATTTATGTTCTTTCTGTGTTTATAATATATCATCAAACTTCTGTATCGATCTCCACCGCAATTTTTACAAATCTGATATAATCCTCTAACGCCGTTGTTACATCCAACACATCTTCGTGGACCAGCATGAGGATTTTTCTTTATAAGATAATTATGTTTCTTGCAATATTCTCCACGGCACCTTTTGTTGCATTTATCTGTTGTTCCTTGACGCAGCCACGCACAGTTGTTCATTATATTAATGATATCTGTTTAATTCAATTTAATTTTATCATCACCCCTCTCTGCTGCTCCCCCTGTTACCCAAATATTTTATCAATACCCACACGATATCTTGTTCTTGGATCATGTAAATTTATTGTTATAAATCCATGCGGGGTAGCTTGCGCTCGTGAGAAGAAATTTTTGAATTTAATTATATCCATGTCACCACCACACCAGGTTTGATGAATATTTCGCAACGTGTGTGTGTCTACGCCATTAAACACAACTAAAATGTTTCAGTTGTCTCTGATCACCTTTGGAATTTGTGTATATCGTTGAGTAACATAGATCACGTCTGTATTTTTATGTCTCCCTCGGGAAAATATTCTGGCTGGATTTGATTGTTTATCTAGCATCACATCGTCGTATACAACTAAATTATTAATAAATCCGTCTATGGAATCTACGGATGGTGCTTCATCAATATCGGTTATAAACTCTATAACATCATTATCTTCATCCAGTAATCGCGCGTTTTCATTGAAATCTTTAAGTACATCATAACATCGTTGATCATCAACGGATGGTGCTACTAAATACAACTTATCCCATTTCAACCATCTCATTATCAGATTAAGTAATAATTGCGTCTTACCCGATCCAGATGGTCCTATGATAATCATTCTGATGGAGTTCGGTAGCGCAGGATGATGCTTAACTGGCTCTCGCTGCCGAGTTGCTGAGAAATCAATTATATCCATATATATTATAACATGAATTTATATTGTTTACGCTGTAAAGTTAAAACTCCAACTATTGATTTAGCTACGGTTACAACAAAAAATAAAAAAATAGCGTACGGTGGAAAATGTTCTGTATGCTGTAGAAAGAAATTTTCGTTTTTACCTAATAAGCGGGGTGGTGATATTGCTAATTTGATGTCAAAGTTTCCAGGTGCTCCATGGGCTAAATACAGCGGAGAAAAACATCTACCAGGATATAATTATTGCGGTCCTGGTACTCGACTTGATATCAGGCTCGATAATCAAGATCAACCAAAACCAGGCGAGGAACCAATAAATGCTATTGATCGAGCTTGTCATGCTCATGATGTAGCTTATAAAAGTCAAAATCTACAAGATAGACATATTGCAGATGTAAAATTAATTCATTCATTAAATTCTATAAAAAATAAAAATATTAGAGAATCATTAGCTAATTGGTTAGTAAGATCCTCGATGAAAGGTAAATTAGCGATTGGGGCTGGTAATTAATAATGGAATCAATTTATTATTCACCGAGAGGATACTGGAGAGGCAAAGCAGCAATTGGTAAACTCGCTGATGCAGCATCGGTTAAACATTCTACTGCTAAAACGTGGTTATCTAAACAAGCAATATGGCAAATTTATCTACCACGTCCTAAACAAATTCAGTACTCGTATTTCGATGTCAGTGTTCCTAATGAAGTTCATCAAGCTGATATTCTGTTTTTACCGCATGATACTGTGCGTGGAAAAACGTACAAGTACGCGCTAACCGTAGTTGATGTTGCAAGTAGATATAAAGAAGCAGAGCCGCTATCGGCGAAAACATCATCTGAAGTAGCTGATTCGTTTGAACGAATTTATCAACGAAGACTTGGACCACAAGGTGGTCTACGATGGCCACAGCTACTACAGGTTGATCCTGGTAAGGAATTTCTTGGTCCAGTATCATCGCTGATGAAACAACATAATACCAAAATACGACGAGGTCATACTGCAATTCACCGTGATCAAGCAATTGTTGAGCGATTTAATCGAACACTTGCTGAACGGTTATTTGGATATCAATACGCGAGGGAATTTATTCAGGATAAAAGATCTCGCGAATGGGTTGCAAGATTACCAATCGTGATAGCTGCATTAAATAATGAAATCACACGAACAACCAACATGAAACCCATTAGCGCGGTCACAAAAAAAAATATACCAACACAACGGAAAGATGCTGGAAAACAAAAAATATTAGGTGATGTCACAGTCAGATATTTATATGAGCCTGGTGAACTTGAAGGTGGTAGCGCGAGAGCAACTGATCCTATTTGGAGTGTTACCACACACAAAATATCTACCGTGACAAGATCCACTGGAAGAAATGTAGGCGTTTCCAGACCTGCAATCTACAGATTAGATTCTGCTGCTCCTCAACGTGGATTTACACGTGAACAACTACAAATAATTCCCGCGGATACACAACTACCACCGCGATCACTCCGGTGATTTCGATCACTTAACTAGCGCCTCTACGTCGATTACATTCGAGACAGGTTAACATGGTATTTTCTCGTGTATGACCGCGACTATTATCTTTTCTATCTACGGTAAATTGTCTTGAATCATTACTCGAATACCGCCATAACATTATACAATTACAACATGCGCAATGATTGTTCTGCTGCTGTTTTAACTCAATAATAAATTCAACATCAAGATCAAAGTCGCATTTATTTTTTTTGTCAGATTGTTTGTATCCGATTAATTTTTTTCTTATTATATCATCATCGATGATGTTAAATTTATCAACGATTTCAGGAATTATGATTCTATGTAATTGAGATATATTTCTGACCCTCGATACCGCTAAATAAACTAAATTTGACCACTCGATTCGATCGTCTACAATCCAGACTCGTGTATCAGAAATAGTTAATCCCTGAGACGAGTGGATCGTCATAGCGTATCCCAACACCCATGGAGATTTGTCAGCGTGTATTGCATCTTCGACCACACTGATATCAACGGAGACAATATCATTTAATACGAGATTTTGATTCTCAGTCTGTCCTGGAATATCAACATTAATATTCTGTTTTCGTGTATCTGATGGTCTATAACACAACGGTACGGGTAGTTCTGAATATTTTTCTTTATGTAGTTGAAATAACTGTTGTTGTAAAGCGTCTCTGATTATTTTTCTACTTGCTACGATCAAATCGGTGGGTCTCCATAATTTCAAAAAATCACTCATTGATGTCTCTGAGATCACTCCACGTATTATTTCACACTGAATTTTGTTTGATTGTAATCTGATTAATTTTTTAAACTCCTTCAAATTTGCATCAAGAGCTCTATGATCATCATCTATTTCTTCGTAATAATCAACGAAATTTTTTAACCAATCATGTGGAGATGGTCCAACAAAGGGCGGTGGTTGACCATGATCGCCACACATTATTATGGCGGTATTTTTCGTCAACAACCAATCAAGAAACATTTTTAATGTATCCAATGAGACCGTGCATATCTCATCCCAAATAATTATTTTAGGTATATATTTTTCCCCCATCCGTTGAGGAGTCCATGTATCTCCGCGCCACCGAAAGAAACTATGATACGTGCACGATTGTACTTGCCGCTGTTTCATCTCACGTGCAAGTCTATGTGTGGGTGTCAGCACGATTATATCTGAATTTCTAAAAACATTAATCGTTCGAGTTGTTTTGCCGCATCCACCAGGTCCATTGAGATATACTGTCTTATATCTGGTTATTGGATCACTCAACGATGGTGCTTTCGACATTTCTGATATTTTATTACCCTCACGATAAACATCTCTCACTGGAACATCTGCTGATTCTGTGTAATTGTGTAATAGTTCCTTTTTTATTCTCCACGAACCCCATCGTTCATCATTACTTGTAAATTTCATAACAGGTTCTAAATATTTACTTGAAATATAAAACGAATCTGTTGCGACTCTGACTGCGGTCTCAGGAAATCTATTAATCATCGATAATAAATTTATAGAAACATAAGCCAACATGGAAGATCTTAGATGAGTATATTGCGGGGATACGTCATTTATGTAACTAACGATCGTACCTAATTTTGTTCCGTCGGATAAATAAACACTCTCTCGATTTACAAATGTATTTTTCGCCGTTGTATCAGCGATTATAAAATCGTACTCGGCATCATCTAGAATTAATCGTGCGTGATGTCTTTTATAATCATATGCACCACCTTGAGTAAATTTTCCTATAATTTTTCTACCGAGATCTTTTGCGGTTTTGAGTTTATTCTCGAGAATTTTAGGAATATCATCTTCGGAAACTTCAGGATATTTTTCCTTAAACTCGCTGATAACTTCAGAATCTGACATGGGCAACCAAACTTTGGTCTGTGCATGATATGATATAATTGCCTCACTGACCACCAACGATGTCAGTATCATACAATCTAGCATATATCGCAACAGAACTATAGGTGCCCAACGTTTTTCACAAAAATGTCTGCCAAACCAAACATAACAAATCTTGTAAAGATTTTCGTTAAACTCGAACGACTCAATACAGGCGAATCCAGTCAGATCAAAATCAGGTAATGGTCCATTAATTGCCACTCGCGTCATCTCGTTTGTAGGGTGACCAAATCTTTCAAAGTACACAGAACAATCTCCGTATCCCAGAAAACTTCCTGGATAACATGCAACCATATCAACCGAAATAACATCATTGTAATTGTATTTGGTATTCCATAATCCGCCATGTCCATATTCGACGCAACTTGCACGTACGTCCTCGAGTAAATCAAATCGTGTTGGTTTCCATGAATTTCGTTCTCTGGCGAAATGAGCCGCAACAGATGGAACGGTAAAACAATTAGTTAGTAATTTGTCAGTATTTTCCGCGTGCTTGCACTGTAAAAACGTCGCAAGATTTTTCATCTCGTCATGGAGGGATTCTGTGCGATATATTTCACCGTTCGGTTTGACAAACTGATCAAATTCACCCTCCTCATTACTTTTGAATAACCATACCGATACAGGATCGGTTTTACTTATTTCGTTGATAAAATCAAACATACTCATATCTGCCACAGAATTATCTGCCACAGAATTATCTGCCCCAGAATTATCTGCCACAGATAATTCTGTGGGGTAAAATCTAACAGTTCGATCACGTGGAAATATTGTTACTGCGTTAGTCCATGCGTGCGCGTTATGATCGATAATATTTATTGGAGCTCCTTTCGATTTATATTTCGACTGGTACAGTACTTCTCCCGTTATTGTCGCCACAGTTATTGGAAATTTTAATATTTTTCCTAACTCAGCAACATCTTTTATTGTAGCACCTTTATCCTTAACTGAATCAGCCCACGAGTTTATTTTTTCACGCCTTAAATCAGTTAATCCATTTCCACGCATCGCGTTTGTAAAGTGTTCTATTACTCGTTCAGCTACACAATTTAACCTTGACAAGGTCAAGGATGATAATTTCATCGGCGCTAGTTTATCAACGTTAGGTTTTTTATTTATCTCATAAATTCCATAAATAACCGCCGTTACAGGATACGCTCGTTCATAATACGGTTTGTCAATACCAGTCAATAGACCCGGTCTGGAATTTTTACTTAATATGATAGTTTTATTATTACCAAGGACAGGATCATATTTGTCACGGATAATCCAACTACCTGTTTCTGTTAATACAATAAATTTTACTCTGAAGAAATATTTTTGATTGCCCTCGTATTCAGCGATGTAGTTAATGATAGTTGCTGCTCGCTTGTCGTTCATTGTGGCGTCCTTGACGGAGTCCTTGACAGAGTCAAGGCGTATAATCTTGAACGTTGACCATGTATGAGATGCACCATCCGTGTAAAATTCTTTCTTAGCGTCATGAATTTTCGAGATCAAACTTTTATTTTTCGGATCAACCAAGTCTCGTACTGGCAAGTCAGAAGATAATCTGTCAAGGTTGAATTTATACTTAACAGGCCTAGTTTGGGATAATCTCTCAAACTCGTTCATATAATTAAAACAAATATTTAAATAAAGAAAATTATATATATATACAAATGTCCCAATGTAGATGGTTGATGATAGGCTCAGTAAATCGATGCAACAAATCCTGTAGAAAGGAATTTTGTTGGATGCACTCACAAAACATACGACGAGGAAGTCTAGGACCAATACCATGTCTATGGTGTGGTATTGGAGTACGTGGAAAGACAGAATTATGTGGAAAGTGCGGCGGGAAACGGTTCAGAGAGCTCAAAAGATATTATGACAAAAAAAATAATAGCGGTGAAAACGCTATAAAATCCGTGGAGGATTATATATCAAGATTTCAGACAAACAATGATTTAAACATATAATATTATTATAATGGAGCAAAATATATTTGTCCCACATCCTGTCATAACAAACTATGAATCAAATATTAATGGTATCATCAGACACTGCAAGTTAAAAAAACCAGTTGGTTATGTTTCTAATACTGGCTATCTTAGATTTGTAGTTGGAAAGAAAAATTATCATTGTCATCGTTTCACATACGAGTGTCACAAGGGTTTGATCAAAGACGGTCTTGTTATTGATCATATTGACGGGGACACTAAAAATAACTCCCTACACAACCTTCGTGTTGTCACTCGAAGCGTGAATTCTGCATGTGGTAATACAGGAAGATGTAAGACAATCGGAAAGAGGGCGGTAATTTCTACAAACATAGAAACCGGTGAAGAAATTATGTTTCAGTCTATGAACGCTGCTGCGACATATTTTGATATTGACTCGCGTGTGGTAAAATACGTCGCAGATAATATAACCAGATCTACTTTCTCGAAAAAATATAAGCAGAAAATTACATTTCAGTATCAATAACTATCATCACCACATTATTAACTATCATCACCACATTATTAACTATCATCACCACATTGAATTAATTTTTTTAATTTATGTCACAGTAGGTCCTCCATACACTACTGAATTTTTGATTTAAGGGGAGATTACTTTGTAATATATAGTTTTCTTCGTAGATGGTTGGTTTTTTATGATCGTAATTAGTCAGTTTAACTAATTACATCGTAACTAATTACATCGTAACTAATTACTCGTAGAAGTATTATTTATGTTTTTTAAATATTTTCCCATCATACAACACATGATCCGTAGGAAGCTGTGTGTGAAACAGAAACCGTTACTCATTGTAATTGACCTGCAGTTGTGTGTTCACTGAACTTACACTCTGGAAAGTTCTTTGACTGGTGCATTAATGCTACTGTTATTATTGATTTTCGGTCTGCTACAAATACAGAAACTGTTATAAATACAGAAACTATTATTCAGAAACTGTTATAAATACAGAAACTGTTATTATCCAGAAACCGCTACAAATACAGAAACTATTATTCAGAAACTGTTATAAATACAGAAACTATTATTCAGAAACTGTTATAAATACAGAAACTGTTATTATTCAGAAACTGTTATAAATACAGAAACTGTTATTATTCAGAAACCGCTGTTTACTGTAAATATTGGTTCCTTAGCTATATATTAACTTCCGAAACATATGTTCGTAACAATGTTTGATAGCTCGATCAGTATGGTATTGGACTGTGGCGCTCGCGGTCCAGGATCGAATCCCCATGGCTGACAATTTGTCGGTGGTGCGCATAATTGCGATTTTTATAATAGTGGGGGGAACCGCAAGAACCCCTCCGCTCAGCAAATTCACAACCACAATATTGACTTGTGGTTGATACATATTTTCGTATCACCCACTGGATTAATTATTGTGGGTGTGATTTTGCTGAGCGTATATGTTTGTACTGTCCTTAGTTAGTACCGTATTCATAATCTGAGCTCGCTAATACACTCGATAGGGGCTCTTCATTCATTGTATATAACCATTTCGTTGTATATATCCATTTCATTGTATGTATGTCCGATAAACTTGGTAGATTGCGGTGGCAAGCTACGAGTTTAATGAGGACTGTGCTGTCCTTAGTTAGTGCCGTATTCATAATCTGAGCTCGCTAATACACTCGATAGGGGCTCTTCATTCATTGTATATATGTTATATGTATGTCCGATAAACTTGGTAGATTGCGGTGGCAAGCTACAAGTTTAATGAGGACTGTGCTGTCCTTAGTTAGTTATATGTTATGTGTATACCTCTAAACTTTGTAGATTGCGGTGGCAAGCTACGAGTTTAATGAGGGTTGTGCTGTCCTCCCTCTTGGGCCTCTAGACCGTTGTTTGGCGGGTTAGGGGCTCTCGTAGAGGGAATATTTGCCTAATGAACTTGGTAGATTGCGGTGGCAAGCTACGAGTTCTTGGTTGTGCTGTCCCTGAAACATCCCGACGAACTCGCTAATACACTCGATAGGTGTTCTAGGGATATTTTTTTTATTTTAAAGATTTATATATTATATAATGAACCATGAAAATATCAATGATGTAATTGTCGCTATTAAAAAATTAAAAAAAGATGGAATTAATATATCTGATGAACTTAATCCTGAAAAAATAGTTTCTGACTTTGAGATTTTACAAGAACGTAAAACCATGGGGACACACACACTATCATCTGAATACAGTCTCATGAAACGGATTCAATCGGCAATGTTTCAGTCGCTAGCTACCGTAGAAGATGATCATGTGAAGGAGTTCGTTCCTCTTTCTACCGCCGTAGAAAGAATTAAGTCGTTATTATCCCACGAGTATGAGGCAAAGAAAACGATTAGTACTCGCGTAAGACTATTAAGAAAAATAATGTCAGATCGTGAAACGATCCAGAGTAACTTCGTTACTGATGAAACGATCCAAGGTAACTTCGTTACTGATGAAACGATCCAAGGTAACTTCGTTACTGATGAAACGATCCAAGGTAACCTCGTTACTGATGATAATGAAAATGAAAGTTTTGGTAACTGGGGTCCATGTCAACGCTGACCACGTGTATTGGTAGTCAAAATCAAGAAAGTTCTAACCTTGTCAAATTTGTTCCTAATAAATTTTATTTATTATAAATTTTATTTATTAATAATATTATTTTTACTGAGGATTTATTTTTTTTTTACTAAAATCAAGAAAAATGCACAAATTACTTGATTCTGACGGGGTAGTTGGTAGTCAAAATCAAAGAAAAATGCACGAATTACTTGATTTCTGACGGGGTAGTTGGTAGTCAAAATCAGGAAAATTGAGCACTTTCGTTGTATTTTAGTAAAAAAAAAATAAAAATCTCAGTAAATAAATAAATAAAATTAATTTATAATAAATAAAATTTGTTAGGAACAATTTGACAAGGTTAGAACTTTCTTGATTTTGATGGGGTAGTTGGTAGTCAAAATCAAGTAGTTCGTGCATTTTTATGTTTCTGAGGGGGTAGTTGGTAGTCAAAATCAAGTAATTCGTGCATTTTTATGTTTCTGACGGGGTAGTTGGTAGTCAAAATCAAGTAATTTGTACAATCAGGAAAATTAATAAATATTATTTTTTTTATTTTTTTAAGTTGATCGAATTTGATTCTGATCTCTGTTACAAATGTTCTTCTAACTGTTAAGAAATCCTCGCGTGTAAAAACCCTCCTCCACATGAAGATCTACGACAAAAGTCTTTACGACAGAAATCCTTAAGATTTCAAATACAGATTTATCACAAGTTCTTCTCCACGTATGTCAATTAAGCGATTAAGGTGGTCTGTGAGTTTAAAATTGATTCGTGTTAACATATTATTGTGACACCGCAAATACACGGGATTAGTTGGTTCTTGCACGATTAAATTTCCAGGGGGAACTTGTGGTGTGAACGTGTACAGGATGTATCCTTGTTGAGCTTGATTTGATCTTCCGAGATCTATTTGATAGCTGCCATCGATTACGTCACAAACCAGATTGACCGCGACCGTCGATGTTATATTAACGATCCGCGGGGATACGTGTCTTCCGCCGCCGTGTGGATCATTATCATGTCTGAGAACAACTGCTAATGGTGCTAGTTTTTTCCACGCATCGAGTATTTTAGGAAAAAACTCATCAATGACATCATTGACAGATTTTCTTAACTCGGTTACACTATACCCGGGGAATTTATAATTCGGTACATCGGCTTCTGTTAATCTATATTTTTCTAACCATTTATATGCTTCAAATTTTTTAAATGATGGCCCTAAACTAACCATCGCTTGAACTATTCGGTTATTAAAATATTCCATATCTGATATAAGCTGATTTAATATTTCCACACGCGTGATGATTTTTTCACGCGATGACGCTGATATGTCAGACATATGTTCGTTAAAATATTGATTCAGTTGATCTAGTTGTTTTTTACATTTTTGATTGATTTCCTGAAAATATATAATAATATCACTCCGATCAAAATCCAAAACACGTCCTGTTTCCCCCTCCCGACTTAGAAAAGTCCATGTCTCCACGGGGGTATGAAAGATAAAATGGCTAAATATTAATTTATTTTTAAAATCACGTAGTTTTTCCCTGTATGTTGGATTAATTTCATAATATGATTGTCTATCCGTGACATAATCAGACTTTTTCGGTTCTGGTGGTCTTTCATGCACCGGGGGAACATCCGGCCATCCTAGCACTGATCTGATTGAAGATTGATAAATATCAACGGCATAATCAGGCGAGTTTATTTCAACCGTCGAGGACAACGTCGGCTCATGAACATTAATTGATATTTTTGATTCCTTTCCCGTTATTGATTTTATTCTACGCGCAAATTCCTCACCGATCTCTTCAATCTGGTAACTGCCAGTTGGTATTTCAACAACAACCCAGTCAGGTGTTCCATCGGATTTGTTCTTGTTAGTAAATACAAGCGAATTATTTGCTGGTGTACCATGAAACGATTTTGATCTGATATTGGGCCAGCTGTAATATACCCGTAATTGCGCTAGTGCTATTTCTTTTACTGGAATTGCAGTAGGAAAATTAACACTAAATTCAGGATTAGTTGAACTTACCGAGATCATTGTTATCTTTGGCGGAGTTGTGTTGGTCACGATCTGCTGGAGTAATTCTGTCATTATTGATACTTGTATCTTTAATACCTTCGTCGTATATTTTGGTCATCATTGAAAATTCGAAATCAGATATAATTCCATCACTGAGACTCGCTGATAACAACGAGGATAATTTCGAGTATGCTACCGTCGCTGTATGTAATTTTATTTTGTAATCGGATAATTTTTCGTTCGTACAAGTACATATTTTTTTTGTGATGATACCAAGCACACCTGCAATAGTTGTTGCTGCTGAAATACAAACAGTTACAGCTACTGGTGCCATCGTTGTCAACGCTGATAATATTACACCGGTTCCAGCAACAACAGCGGATACTGAATAAACAATCACATCAACGATAACCAATCGTCGTCGATATTTTTTTACTTTTACTGTATATTGATCGACTTGATCTTTTAGCGCAGCCTGCCATTCACGCGCTTGATTGTATCTGTATTGTGCACCGTCCATATATATTTTTATGCAGTAAACAATTGAGGTGTTTCAGCTACAAATTCCAAACACCACCAGTAAGATGTTGCGGTTAATTCCTTATCAGCTGCTTCCAGAATAAATACTTCTTCGGTTCCGCTATTTAATACAACAGATACAACCCCGGGAAACCTGTCGGTGGAATGACGCCATGGAAACGTTGTAAATATGTAAAATTTTGCAGCACTAAACACAGACAGCCTGTACACGCCAGTGACTGTTGCGGTATATTTGATGGTATTATTTTGTTTTGACCATGTTGCAAATCCCGATGATACCGTGCATACGATGTTTGTGATATGCCCGGGAGTTATTTCAGCTGGAATTTTAATCAGATTGGTTTTACTGATAATCTCAGGAATTCCCGCTACGATGTCTAGCTGTGTTCGTTTGATCGTGTCTAGGTTACTTTTGATATCAGAAAGTTTCATGTCGATGACGGAAGGATTTCCAAAGAACTTATTTATGGCATCATCGGTTTTTTGAAAATTTCTTCGAAGCCTTGTAAAACCGGTTACGTGAACGTCATACTCGGCCCGTAGCGTGGATAGTTTTCCATCCACGTCGTCGACGTATTGTTTGTTTGCGACGTCGTTGTCAGATTTTGGAGCTGTTACAGCTACTATTTTGTTCCCGTTCATGCTAAGTTCACCTGTCATCGTGTCACCGGTGTTTCTCACGCGATTAGCAACACTTTTTGCAATTTCATCTCTAATTGTTGCAAACGATATACTTGAATCTCTGATTTTGCCGCTATCAGTAAACACGGGAATATTATCCGTAACTGCACCAAGTACTCGCCGGACTATATCATTCCATTTGATATTGCTGGTTTTTAGTTTACCATATCGATCTTGAAAAATAACAACTTCATCTGGGTCAACTCCAGCAAGGTTCATAATATCAGCGAGGTCATCCTTGGTCGCATACTTTGACAGATCAACGTCGGATTTTATTTTCTTACCAGTAGAAGATCTTCCGTAAATGTCAACCATTATAATAAGATCCGTTGTTTAAAATGCTTTACGCGCAACATATCGGTTGCTTGTATAATCGTGCACGACTTTATGTGGCGGCTTGGATGATTTTGATATAGCGTCGAGTACATTAATTACTTCACGGCCGCATATTGGCGGATCTGTCATTGTTTGTGTGGGTAGCGTTGAATACCAAACTTTATAACCGCTAGTTGTTGCGTGGAGTGGTGCGACATACTTGATAAATTCAACAGGTGGAGCTAACCCGTACGAGTCAAAATAAACAATTCCACGCGGGTCAACCGCGTATGATACCCAATGAGTACCAGGTCCGGAACGTTTGTCAAGATTAATAATACCTGTTTCTAGTTTGTTTGGTTGTTTCGGTAATTGATCTCGCATAAAAACACCTCTAAAGGCAGATATTTTTAATTTTTTAGCAGCATCAAGTAAATCAAAATTTGATGATGGAACGTTTAACGAAATGATCCTGGAAGCCTTAGGCCTCTCCCCCAACGAGATCCCGGTAATCTTAGACCGCGTCCCTTTTTTTTGTTATATCGTCCACCAGTAGCTTTTTCGAAAAATTTTTTACCCGCCGCTCCAGCAACACCTCCAGCAACACCTAACGCGGCCGCTTTTGCTAAGGCCGGAGCAGCCGCAGCTAGTAATGCCGGAATGGCCGCAAATAGTGGGAATATACCACCCGTTTTAACCATGTCTTTGATGGCGCTCGGGGAGAGATGGAATTGAACTCCAGTTTTTGATTCTAGGGCTTTATTGAAATGTTTAATCTGATTATTTGTCAACGATAATTTGTTTGGACCACCACCAATCTGATCTCGTTTTAGTGATATTTTAGTTCCGCATTTGTTGGCGGTTTTTGATTGAAGCTTTTTTACCTGACCCGGGGTCAGAGTAACATTAACATGACCATACGACATTTTTATATAAAATATATTTTTCTAAATAGCACGATTAAAGATTTTCCACCGGTGCATCAACGACCCTCATTCGACCACTGCCACCTTCAAGTAACATGGCCTTGTCGCTAAGTATGACCGCGATCGCTCTGTAGAAGCCGGGAACAATTGGTGGACCAGCTATATCAGGAGGAGGGTTAGTAACACGAGCTCGAAAGTGTATATCAACAACAGATTGTTTGGATAAATCAAGATGTTCTAGTGAAAAATAATAAATCGGATATAGACCTGTAAAATCTAGTTGTGATATTTGCAACCCGGTATCTATATTTTGATCACGTCCCATGAATGACATTAAACGATGATATGCGCGCGCTACATGATTTTGTGCATAATTTAGTTGTATATCCTCAGATGGTTCTTGATGTCCATTTATCCGTAAAGAAACTTCACTAACTCCAAGGTTGTCAAATATCATATGTGAACGTTCTTGATTATTCGTCCGAGCATTATCTTGTAGTGCAATAAAAATATGCCGTGGTGCAGAAACACCCTGTTGTGATGCTATATGCCATGTAAATAAACCATTAATATTGCTTTGAGCAGCATCTGTGGTTACTGTTAACCATGATAGCAATGATTTACCGCCTTGATCCATAAAAGATAGTAATTTTTGTTCCTCAGTAATAGATGGAGTCATTACTGGCATCCACAATGAAAGTTTTGATATATTTACTTTACCCTCGGCAACACCAGCACCTCGCCAGATTGCATCATTATCATTACCTTTTCTTACGAGCACAATTGTGTGTTTAGCTCCAAAGATGACTTTTCTAACATTTCTGCAAAATCCAAAGATATGAGATAATGGAATTGCACACGAAAAATTTCTATCACCTCCCGACAGCGCTGATCGGCGTGTTGCAAATCCTAAGTTGAAAGTCGCATTAACGCTTCCTACAATATCAAAAGCAGCACCCGGTCTGGCTGCGTGTTCAAAGTCAACTGGCTGTGGATCAATTGCAGTATCTTGTAGTGTCCGTACTTTGGTATACTGAACATGATCAGCGTTGTCAGTAATATCCTTAGCAAACATCATTGTTGGACCAGCTGATCTTGTAAAGTCGTCAGAATATCTCGCTAGACCAATTATTGTTGTAGCAACATCAACATCCTTCTGAATTGATTCAATATTTTTTCCATCAATCATGTATGTGGCGCTATCAAACAGTGCCATGATCCCGTTGTTGACAAAACCAACACGCAAATTATCAGCATATGCCGTATTAGCTACAACATTCGTTACAAGTCTACCTTCTACTTCAATAAACGCCTCAGCGGGCAAGAAATATCTACTTGTATCATGAACCTGTAATTCGATTCTCCCCTGATGATTTGGTTGTCTTGCGTCATAGGAATAAAATTGATAATCACGTACTGACTCGTACGTAAGGACAGGTGCCTCCATATCAAATGCTGGGTCTGATTCGCGCCTGAACATTTTTATTATAGTTACCATTTTTCCAAATGATAATCATCGTCGACGAAGACCGCTTCCTGCTATTAAATTTGCTGTTATATTTTTTTCTGCTTCTTCAGATATCGCCGCTAGTTTTTGATTTGCAGCCTGATTTATTATTTTACTGACATCTGCAGGCATCACCTCAGTACTTGCCAGTTTCACCGGTGGTTGTTGTTTTCGTCGCAATAATCGTGCTAGTCTTTCTTTGATCGCCGAGAACGCCTTACCAGCAACATTGACAATTGCACCAGGAGCTTTATCACGAACAATATCAATAGCCTTCATCGATAATTGTTTTGCTACAGGTGCTACTTTGGGAGCTATCCTCGTGAATAATCCCCGAATGACATCACCAAGTCCATCTCCGTAAATAACACTATAGATTGGTAATCGTGAGTTTACCGCTCTAACCTGTGTGGGTTTACGATGATTATCATGCACAATCATCTTATTTTATTTACCATTTATCTAACAACTAGTCATCAACGAGCTCATCAATAAGTTCTCGGTAAACGCCAATATCCATGATACCACCTTGAAATAGTCGCCGACAAATATCAGCTGCTTCATTGGTTATTTCTGGTGAATTATTTCCAGCTCGTTTTCCTCCTATGAGAACTTCTAACCGTGACACATCATTAATGATATTATCAGGACATAAACCAGATCCTGTTTTAGGTTCATCTTGGGGTGGTGGTTGCATTACCGAAGTAAGTACTTCAGCGGTGTCCGGGGGTGAACCTTCTCGAAATCCATGTGGTGAACCTGTCGGTGTAAATGTCATTTTCGGTGCAGGAATTTTCTTCGAGAAGGGTGATTTAAGTGACTCTTTAGCCTTTTTAATTTCCGACATCAACCTTTGTTGTGGCGAAGAAGATTGTTGTTGTTCTATTTGTTGCAGAGGTGGAGGAAGCTGATACTGGGAGGACTCTCCTTGTTCTAGTTGTTCCCGTCTCCCTCTAAGTCTTTTTACTTCTTCTTTAAGTCTTTCAAATTCTTGACCTCTAGCTTGTTTTTTATTGTAATATACGCGATATATCCATTTAATGAAATTATCATCATTTGTTTTTTCATGACCGGGTTTTAAAATACTAGATTTATTAGATATATTTTTTGATATCATCTCAGGTAATCTCTCTCTTTCAGTGTTTCTAATTTCCTCAACAACTCCTTCGTTAAATCTTGCAATTAATCTTAAGCTCTCTTCTGCTGTTTTGGGTTCAGATGCAGGTTTTTTTCTCACATCGGCGACTTCAGCACGAAGTTCTTCAATACCTTCAAGTATTTCCTCATCAACAGGTGGAGGCTGAGCTGCGGCTATGTCAGTTGGAAGGTCTCGTAAAATCTTCTTTGTTTGTTTGGTTCTTCTTGCTGTTTTTTCAGCCTGTACTGCAGTTTGTTCTAATACCGGAAAAATACCCTTTTTCCTCTTCTCATCTTCCTCCGCAATATCTCCCCATATAGTTTTTTCAACAGCCGCTGCAGCTTTCTTAGTAGCTGCAGTGACGGGTTTAAATAGTTTTTTAGTGTCTTCTTCGTACTCAACTTTTGATTCTTGCTGCGCTTGTAGATTTTTTCTAAATGAGTCTCTGACAGGAAGAAATTTTTTAATTGTTTCTAATCGTTCTCGTGCTGTTCTTGCAGTATGAGATTCTGGATGTACCATTTTTATTATAACATAATAATTTAATTAATATCAGCAGAAGAGGAGCAGCAGAGAGGGTACCTACCAACGTTGGTCGTCAAAAAAATAAACAAGAAATAAATAAACACGTAGAGTACTTTATTTTTTCAGCTACTATTTCGAACTGAGGTTTTATTAGCACAATCGGTCATTGCAAAAATAAACATCTCAAGGAAAGTTCATTTGTAAAATCTGGACCTTTCTACGAGATGATTTATTTGTTTGTTTTATTTGTTTTGTCGGAATTCTATGGTCTGTTCACCCTCTCTGCTGCTGCAGCTGTTCAACACAGAGTATCATAACAAAAAATACTAGCTTGCAGAGTCCTTTATGCCCCCTCCCCTTGTCCGCATTTGAACAACCCCCCTCCCCCATCTTTGCAGATGTCCTATTTAGATGATCCCTTGTCATAACTTGCTACTGGGTTCAACAGATTTTCTCTCAGTGTCCTGCAAATGATTGACCATTGCAAATGTTTGATTCCTATCACAGAAAGCTAAATGTTTCTTCATACTATAATAAATATGAGATAATCATCTTCAAATTTAACAATGGAACACGAACATAAAATCCATTCAAAGTGTGATTTATTCAAACACTACATTTATCACAATCTGAAATCGTAAATTTTTATAGTTCTAATGTTTCAAACATTTCCCAAACAAATATATTGCTTATTTTAGCATAACACACACATGTATTGATTAATACCCATGAAAAGAAATCAGCAGTACCATATATATGCACTTATAAGCCAAATCTAAGTGTAAACTGCATGGACCCACATATACCATCACATAATGTAGAACTGGATCTCTGCAATTGTTTATAATCATCACTGGAACAAACACAGACCCAGATATGATGGCACATTATGCAATGGCAGATCAGGGTTTATGTTGTTTGTAGTAAAACTTGATTTATAAGTGAGTATATATGGTATATCTTTGCTTCTTTTCAAAGATATGATTAAGTTATGCACCATGTTAATATTAAAAAAACTTTAAATTTAGTACATTACAACCTATCTAGAAAGACCACAGCTGTGGCACCTCCCCCACCCAAATAAATATGGATCCTCCCCCACCCAAATAAATATGGATCCTCATAACAGATGATATCATGACGGTCATAACACTATATAAGCAACAAAACCATGCATTGACAATTTGGTTTGTTAAATACAGGCTGTCTCTCTCAAAGGACTGGTCTTTTAAGACAGGTTTTGCTATACCAGATTCTTTCATTATCTTTCTGCTATCTTGCAGCTGCATATGAATTAAAAGGAATGCAGAAAAGAAAAGAAAACAATCATTTTGTATGGTACCTACATTGACAAAAGGAACAAACAGAAATAAATATTTCAGAAATTTAGGTCAAATCATAAAAAAATACGCATAAATATAAACAATTATGTTGTCTCTTCTTACACCTTGTTCAATTTAATGGAAAAAAAGGGATCTGAACATGTTCATGAGAACATAAGCCAACTGTAATATATCTGCTGAAGCAAAAGGCTTTTAGTGATAGGTGAAAAGCCAAAATTTACAGCAGTACAATGCCAAATAAAATTATGCAAACTTTGGTATGTGATGTCATGAGATTCAATAGGACTGCCACAGTACCAAAAAGAATCATATTTTCTGATAATCTCAACAAAATCTTCCATTATGGGAGAATAAATATTGAATTTAGGGATTCAAGGATGTTTATATTGGTCCTGCCATTAAAAATCTCTTTTATTAGCTCTGCCAACTTGTTACTGGAAAAACATGAATTAAATCAGTGAAATCATTCTTGCAGTCCTTCAACACATACTGTTATCCCACAATTTCAAGGTCAAGTAATGAAGTCATATAACAGTTATCTATCGCATATTTCAGACGTAAATATAGACCAAGACACTTAGTGATTATCAACTTAAACTCAGTGACCTATATTCGTATTGGTCATGTGATGGAAAGGTGTGAAATGTACGTAACTACAAATATAGGTCATTACATCAGCTACATTAAGAAAGAACTTTAAATTTAGGCTACAAGCATTAAAATTTGTATTGATGATTTTATGTATATTTGATTTAATTATATCTAATTTAATATATATTATTTCCATTGAATTGTTTGTCAGTTTTAAATTTATTTTTTATTTTTCATTACATGCTATTGTAATGTAAATTTATTCATTAGAGATGATACTTTTTTTTAGAAAATAGTTTGACCTTGACTGTTAGTTTATAAACACCAGGTGTTGATCAAAATCTTGACCTTGTTTCAGAATTTGTAGCAACCTTAGTAAACAAGTTCTATTTTATTTTAAAATGATTGGTTGTTTCCAAGGTCATGATGTGACCTTGTCTTTAAGATATAAACAATGTTTTATTTTTTATTTCTTAGAGTAAAAATGATTGTCACACTGGGTAAACATGAGCTGTAACAAGTACTTGCTTCTATAAACTTCTAGAAGATGATCATGTGACCCTTGTTTATGTTTTAGAAAGCCCATATAACCCATGTTTTGGAGAATTAATCAGTAGAAGTTGGGTCGTTAAACTATTCGTTTTATGTTGTGCTGTTTGTAGTTATTTCAAATTACTTGGTTTGGAGTTATTTCCAATTAGTTGGATTCAAAAGGATTAATTCTATTATTTTTCTGGAAAATACGTGTGCTATGTAATATTGTGGAACAAGGACATTTTTTTTATATCAAAAACCGGAGTGATAATTCTTATTTCTACAAGGAACTGTAGACTTCAACACTACAGATTGTAGCATACATCATCGTCTTCCATCTTGGATTCTTCGTAGCAATTTGTATGTGAAATCAGTAGAACATTTTGTTATTAGGACTACTACAATTTTATTATCTGATTATTTTTGGATTATTTTTGGAGTTGATTCTGTAAAACAGTAAGTTCATATTTTTTTCAGTTTTACAGATTTTTTCCCAGGAAATAAATTATTGTATTTTTAAAAGCTTGTCGTTTTCACTCTTTCTTGTGTTACTGTTTCTTCAAGCCTAATCAAGTGATATAAGAATGAACTCACGAAGTTATGAGGGACCCTGAGTGGCCAAGTGGTCTAAAGCGCTCTCTGTCACAGATCACTGCCATCTCACCTCTGTGTGGGTTTGAGTCTCGGGCTAGGCCAATGTAGACATGTGAGAAAGCTTTCCAGTAGCTTCTCATGGGTCAATGGTTCTTTCCGCGGTTTTCCCGGGTTCTTCCTCCACTATAATACTGGCCGCCATGTATGACCTATCTTGTGCTGAAAAATGGCGTTAAACCCTATAACAACAACAACAAAGTTATGACAAAAATATTGTATCCAATACCTTGTGATTCAAATTAACTCTTGTGTCCAATGCCTTGTGATTCAAGCTTTTAACTCTGTGTCAAATGCCAATTAGTCTTCACAATGGTCTTCCAGAATGTTGGTTATCTTCCAAGGATTTGCTGTCAGGCTCAAAAAAATGTAACTGGTGGAAAATTGTTGGATATAGCTGAATTACTTTCACAAACATTACCCAAATCATCCTTGATATCTGTCAGAGAGTACCCTAAGAGTGCCAGAATTACACTAATCTCTTTGCAGAATAGCAGAATTGTTCTCATTCACCAACATTTTTATTCCATTGTCATTTACCTCTATATCACATAATTTTCTCTATCAATTTATTTGCAGTTTCAAAGAAACAACATACTTGTAATAAATTATTCAAAACCTTTCAGATACTCTTCATGTGTAACAGTATTCCTGCCACAAAATTTATTAAAAATAGATCCATACCTTTTCCAGATGATAAAATAATAAGTTCCAGATCTCCTTATGAGCTCTGAATCTGTACAATTAAAACAGTCACATTACTGGTTTCTAAGATGGAAGTGTAATGAAATTTTAAGATCTTAAGTCATTTTTAATTTTTTCTAAACATTTTCAAGACCTGGAAAGCAATTTTCAAATTTCATAACTTTACCAGATATTTAGACCTGTATGGGAACCCTGGTAAAAGACTTAATGAAATTTCTAAATTTCCCATGAACTTGTACATATGCATCCCTGAAAAAAGCAAAACATTTCATCTGTATAAAAAATCAACATGTAACAATCTGATTTTGTACCAGTCTGTGATTTACACCCTACTAGCCAACTGAAACTGATGCAACAAAAAGTTTGCATGACCCATCTGCTCCGATATGATATGTGTTTGTGACTTGGAATTTAATGCAGCTTTAACAATTATCCAGTCATATCGCTATAATGTCTGCAGTATGTTAATTTATAGTGATGTCTAGCACCCAGTCACATTATCCTGACACCAGGCTGGCCAGTCCTAACACTAACCTTTTAATGCTGCGTGCCAAGTGAGAAAGCTGCAGATACCATTTTTATAAGTCTTTAGTATGTCTCAGCCAGGGTTCAAACCTGCAACTTCCTGAAGCAGTCTCTCCTATATGAAATTAATTAACTATACACTTTATGCCCTATTGCAAAGCATTAATAATAATAATAATAATAATAATAATTATTGTTGTTGTAGGGTTTAACGCCATTTTTCAGCACACAATAGGCTATACATGACGGCCAGTATTAATGGTGGAGAAGAACCCGGGAAAACCCCGGAAAGAACCAATGACCCACGAGAAGCAACTGGCAATCTTTCTCACATACCCACATTGGCTGAATCCAAGACTCGACCCCACGCAGACAGAGGTGAGATGGCAGTGATCCGCAACAGAGAGCGCTTTAGACCACTGAGGGCCCCAATAATAATAATAATAATAAATGCCCTATTGTTGTTGTTGTTGTGGGGTTTAATGCCATTTTTCAGCACACGATAGGCTATGTATGGTGGCCAGTATTAATGGTGGAGGAAGAACCTGGGAAAACCCCGGGAAGAACCACCGACCCACGAGAAGCAACCGGCAAACTTTCTTACATACCCACATTGGCTGAATCCGAGACTCGACCCCATGCAGACAGAGGTGAGATGGCAGTGATCTGCAACTGAGAGCACTTTAGACCATTTGGGGCCCCAATAATAATAATAATAAATGCCCTATTGCAAAGCATTAATAATAGTAGTAGTCATAATAATAAGTAGAGCTCTCTGTAATGTAAAGAAAATCAATTAGTATGAGACTGTGATAGACCAGAAAACTCCATTCACATGAATAAAATTATACCAAATTTTTATTGTGTAGAATCTACCCAATATAACAGTGTTGATCCAGATCTGCAATTGCACAATGTATTGGCAGACCCAGGTCCATGATGTGTATACCATGTATCTGAAGTAGGCAGAATTGCACAGATGTTGATCTGCTTGCTAATACATCATAATATGTGGGTTCTATACTGTTCACAGCTGAATGCATGCTATGCATGAGAAAATAAGAAACACAGTCTATCATAGATAATTTGACTTCCATTCATCTCACTATTATTTAAATTAATTTAATGCAATAACTGAATATAATTTATTAAAAGTCATTA
This sequence comes from Sinohyriopsis cumingii, assembly GCA_028554795.2. Classification (NCBI taxonomy): domain Eukaryota; kingdom Metazoa; phylum Mollusca; class Bivalvia; order Unionida; family Unionidae; genus Sinohyriopsis; species Sinohyriopsis cumingii. Next base: position 37,097,279 of record CM068831.1, on the reverse strand, counting down.
CATTTTTTTATCTTATATTCCTAATTACAATGCTTTAAACTGCAATCATCATACAATGAAAAACTACAATTTTCATCCATAATAATAAAAATGTAAGTAAAAAACAAAATTGTCTGATTGTGAACCAAGGAACACAAAGTTCAGTACATACTAATGAAAAAATTTAAATATCAAAATATTATGTGTAAAAATTTAAGTTTTATTACCATATGGATCTAGAGTTTTTCCAAACCATACCATGCTGAACTGAAAATAATTATTAAAAACAACTTTTAGCTAATAATGTTTTCAACATGGCTGTATCAAGCTGAAATAACGACCTTGGGAAGAATGTGTGCATGTCAAGTTTTATAATAATCCTCGAGGTGTTTTACATATAGTGATAAGAAACTTGTCACAAGAGATGGATAGAACCAATGATTTGCAAAAGGCCATCATACAAGTTCCTCAGGTCCATGACTAGTAGAGCTAAAAACTCCCATTTGCCACTACTCAAGCCTATTCTAATTCCGTAGTGAAACATTGTGCAATTGATGTTGCTGAATGGAGAGAAGAAAAGAAGAAAGAATTAACTCAGTTTTATGTGAATAATTAAAATTGGAGTAAAAATCTTCAAAGAAAACTGTATAAAACATCACAAAGAATACTGCATTAGTTTTAATATTAGCACACTTAAGTAACTATTCATTCCACATAATTTAAAAGAAAGTAATTTTGATTGGTGCAAATACTAAGAATGCAGTATCTTTCCAAAAGACTAAATGTTTGCCAGGGGGCCATCCATTTAGTATATATATAAAAAGCTGGCAAAGCTTGACCACCACCCCCCAATTGTACACATGCATACTTATTTTACACCCCCTCCACATGCGTACGTAAGCTTGACGCACCCCCCTGAATTCTATAGAACGGCCAATATTTAATCCATGCAGAAATGATCAAGGATTAACAATATTAACGTGTTTAATAAAACAGATAGTCCATCGTCGCTGAATGTCTGGATGCATCAATGAAATAAACTGTGTAACTTTAAAGTTTGTCTAGTGTCTGCTAAAATTCAAAAGCCAACTGAATCCAGTCGAACAGGTTACGTATTAGACAAATTATTATTGAGGCCCCCCCCATTTCCTGTGCATACCAGTAGACCCCCCCCCATACACAAGCATATATATTTGGGTTAGCCCCCTCCATGCATACATACTAAATGGACGGCCCCCAGCTTCACTGATAACACATAAATAAAAGACTATCATCTGTCACTCTGCGGACAAATGCTGTGAACTGATTTATTTCATGAAGTCATTTCTCTTCAATATATCAAAAATGACATCTTTCTTAGAAATAGGATGTTGTTTTATTTTAAAGGTCTATTCACAGGTTTTTAATTCATGATATGTAACAATTAAAAAATCCATTTAAGCTGGTACACTCTGAATAAAGCCAAGTCTAAATTAGTTATATGAAGGAACAATTAGACCAGCATCCCACTCTGACACCACCATTCACGACTGTGCACTTGTTGAAAAAGCTTCACTCTCTTAAGCTGATATATAACAGATTGCATCAATGAAAGTCATTCTTTTTTAAATGAATTGCTCCATACTTGTGGGCATCTTATAACGCAATGTCAGCAGCATGTTTTACTGAAAATTTTAGACAAATAGTTTCAGCTAATAAACTATTGATGAGTGAAAGATTTACAGATTGTCTGGGAGCATTAAAATATGGAAGTCTGCAACAACAAATTAACTTCCTTGAACATGCACACACTGAGGAATATCTATGTATAAAGTTTTTGCTTTGATTGTGGGGGTTTACAGGATTTATAGAATTTACTTCTCTATTATTTCTAATTTGTTTTCGTGAGTGTCTATTTTTATAATTTTGTGGAGAAAAATAATACAATATCACAATTCTTTTTAAATAAAAGTTGGTTTCATCCAGGCCAAACTGACTAGAAGATTTAACATGCATTGGGGATCTGAGCTTGCCAAATATCTGACAACAAAATATCACAACAAAAGTGAGGAAAAAAAGATCCATAAGGTACAACAACACATGGGATGTTTTCTTGAGTTTGCATTATATTTATTTTACAAATAAGCATTTTTTGTGTTTTTTAAAAATAACTTTTGAGCATTATAAAGTATGCTAATAATTAGTTATCAAAATTGTACATAATAATATATACAGACAGGTATGCAGACGAGAACAAAAGGAAGGGTATAAATTGACCGCTGGAGAAGAGAAAGTTTAGACAGTTAGAAGAGCAAAGACTGATATATGGATATAAACAACAGACTGACAAAATAGGGGCCCCAAGTGGCCGAGTGGTCTAAAGTGCTATCCGTTACGGATCACTGCCATCTCACCTCTGTCTGCGTGGGTTTGAGTCTAGGATTTGGCTAATGTGGGTATGTGAGAAAGCTTGCCAGTAGCTTCTCATGGGTCGGTGGTTCTTCCTGGTGTTTTCCTGGGTTCTTCCTCCACCATTAATACTGGCCACCATGCATAGTCTATCATGTGCTGAAAAATGGTGTCAAACCCCACAACAACAACGACTGACAAATATACAGAGTGACAGAATGATGGATAGACAAATGGATAAATAAGGGGATTTGAAAATGACTAAATTTGTGAACGGTTTAATAATTTTGTAAGTTATGTACATGCACAATATATATATTTAATATAATTTGTTGACAGTGTACAAATTATATATTTGTGTCCAGAGAGGGTGGGGGTAAGAGAGATGGCAAGATAAAAGACTGAAATGAAAAGTTAAACATAATGATCAGCTTTTAGAAAAATTCTCTTAGCTAATCAAAGTGCATTTAATTTCCAAACACTCCTGAAATGAAATCTCATGAGTTGCTTCAGTAAGAATAATCATAGTCACCTTGAAATCATTGACTTTCATGAAAAGGTCTTTGACATTCTGACTTGTTAGAATCGACAAGCTGAACACGTCATTGGACCAGAGAAGTCAGCCTAGCATTTTCACTGTCCAGCACAATGATTAGGGAGGAGCCTATCCACCCAATGCCTGTGGCTAGTTTAATACTAGAAATTGATGAATCAATATTTGTTCCTATAGTTTTTAGAACTTGCTCCAAATAGTAGGCATTCACATTATTATGTCTGCATGACTGACCTTGAAAATGACTGCAGGATGGAAGTGATAGACTTTAACAATGTATCACGAAACAAAGGATCAAGAAATCAATGAAACTGCAGGCATCTGTATAGCAGTAACAGAAGCATTCATTCCTTATAATGGCTAAATAAAGGACTGGTGTTGATATATATATATATATATATGTATAGTACGGTAAGTCTGCAGACAATACAACTGGAAGAGTATAAAGCATTACAAACTGAACATGGCCTCTCTCTGCGTTTTGGACTTACCCTGGGGGAAGCACTTTTTAAAATCCCGATTATCTTGAGCTTGTCTTGGGTATCAAGCATTGTCAAGTGGATTTGTCCAGCCCTGATTTACAGTGCTACTTAAATTTGAGGACAAGAGGAGAATTATTTAAATTCATACTCTGGGAGATGCATTACTTTTTCATAGATGGATCACTATTAATTCAGCCTCTGAATTTGCAGTTCGATTCAACTATAAAATCCATCAAATCTGGTAACCAAGAAGAATAGTGCGTTCATGGTTTATTATGCGATTTGCAATCTCGTTAAAAAAATTATCAGTCAATAAATATCTCTTAAATTGATACAATGAATACTGCAGCATAGCCTACAATTCATGCCAAGAAGTTCTTTCTGAGGATAAAATAGACCAAAGTACAAAATACAATTCAACACACATTCTAATTTGTTGGTTGATGTGGTCATATTTTCACTGATTACTGGAGAAATCTTGATATCATTCTGAAAGAAATTCAAGGTGGAAATTCTACACAGCACATTTTGGATAATTGTCAAGATGAATCCATGATTGACACCTTGAGGTAGATTAGATATTCGTTTATTCCTTATGTTTTGACAGTCATTCATTTTGGTGCTGTCTGCCAATATAAGCATAATTAACCCAATGCTAAATTCATGTTCCAAATGGTTTTAAATGCATTATAAAACAAAGACCCTATCACATTCTGAAGACCCCAAACGTGGTGCTCTGTCTTGGAGCATTGAGTGCTGCACTTAGACTGAGTCCTAATACTGTCCTTGTGTCCACTGGATCTATCACTCCATCATCCCACAACCTGAAACAATTTCAAATGGCAGGTGTATAATCCAGTGAATCAAACAGTACAAGATACACATTATGGAAGAAAAGAATGAACTTATGACATAAAGTACTAAACAAACAAAAAACAATTTCACTGGACAGGACAAAAATGCAGTTTGATTTGCTTGTAAAAATAATCTTTCAGAAATTTCTAAGTTGAAACAGCTTAGTGGATTTACAGTTGATGGTTGAATAATAACTATATTAATAATCAGCTTTTCAGTGAGTTTATATCATTCAAAGCAATAAGCAAGATGTAGCGATACAATTTTTTTCTTTCTTCAAGATTAAAACACAGCTTGCCAAATTACTAAATCAAACTCTTCTTTATTTTGGCAGTATAGTTTTCAGGAACCATGATATGACCTTATATCTGAATTAGTGTTATAATGAGATGCCTTAAAGCAGGATTTCACTGTACCACTAAAACTATTGTAATCCAGTGAATACACATAAAACTCGCCTAGCACCAGAGTAATTGAGACTAACCTCAACTTTAAATTTCTGTATCACTCTGGTTACCCATAAAACTCCCCCACCACCAGAGTAATTTAGATTGCCCTCAACTTCTAATTTCTGTATCACTCTGGTTACCCATAAAACTCACCCGCCACCAGAGTAATTGAAACTTTTAGATAACCTCAACTTCAAATTTTTGTATCAGTCTGGTTACCCATAAAACTCCATCAGAATAATGCAGACTGCCCTCAACTTAATATTTCTTATTCACTCTGGTTACACACAAAACTCACCTGGCACAACAGTAATATGGACTAGCCTCAACTTCATATTTCTTTATCACTCTAGTTACACATGAAACTCACCTGGCACCAGAGTAACATGGACTATCCTCAACTTTACATTTCTATATCACTCTGGTTACACATGAAACTCACCTAGCACTAAATAATATGGACTACCCTCAATTTCATATTTCTTTATCACTGGTTACACATGAAACTCACCTGTCACTAAATAATATTGACTACCCTCAATTTCATATTTCTTTATCACTCTGGTTACACATGAAACTCACTTGTCACTAAATAATATGGACTACCCTCAATTTCATATTTCTTTATCACTCTGGTTACACATGAAACTCACCTAGCACTAGAATAATATGGACTACCCTCAATTTCATATTTCTTTATCACAGGTGTCTTAAGGGCTATTTCTTCCTCTTCTGTCCACTGGGGATAAAAAGAAATGGGATTCAGATCACTGATAGCATTGTTCATTTTCTGATGGAACGTTAACTCTTTAACTAAACATGGCTTCCAAGTAAAACAACATGTCATTGATGAAAATGAAATTATGTTGCAAATTTTTTTTATATAAACACTAACTTCTGTTAACTATTTTCAGAGATAGCAAGTTCATCAACAAAAATCTATCGTTATTCAATTACATTATTCATTAATATTTAGCTTGTATATGGGGCGGTTTAACACCATTTTTCAGCACAAGAAAGACTATACATGGCAGGTACTATATAGTTGGTAATGAAAAAACCTGGAGAGACCCCAGGAAAAACCACCAACCCAAGGGAAGCTACTGGCAAGCTTTCTAACATACTCACAATGGTGGAGCTAAGACTCAAACTCATGTGGACAGAGTTAAGATGCATGATTGACCAAGCAACTAAGACCATTTGACCACCCTTATGTAAAGGCAAGTACCTAAGACCACTCTGCCACCCTTATTCATGAGAAACGGAAGATCAAGCTAGACATGGAGTACCTGCTATTATATAGACTGGCAGCTTCTTCTATATAACAGTTTAAATATGTTCAAGAAAATATAAGAACACAAAAATTTCAAGGGTGATAAATGACAAACTTTTGTTGATACCTACTGGTTTTCCCTCCCTTTGTCTCTGTTCTCTGCTGATCTGTGCTAACACATTGGCTGCCTGTTCTCCTCCCATTACTGATATCCTGGCATTGGGCCACATATACAAGAATCTAGGCCTATAAAAAGAATTAAAATTGTTTGGAAGAAAATATTATGGATGTGGCATGTTTGCATGTGCAGCTTAGCTCTACCCAAACATAATGTGAACATTTCCATTTGCTGAGTGAAGCAGTAATAATGAGTTCAGTTTCAATTATTGCTATTGAAATGAGTAACGAACATGTAAGTTAATTAAATAAATTTAACTACATCAGTTATTTCTTTATTTAGCATGATTAAACTGTAATCTTTACTACTCCATCAAATCTATCCTTTACCTATTCTTTATGACATTTATCAACACCATACTGAGATAGTCACCTCCACAGAAAGAGACAGACAGAGAGAAAGAGGGAAAGCGAGTGTGTGTGTGTGTGTGTGTGTTTGATTTGAAGTTTTAATGTAGCTTTAACAATCTGAATCATATCGCTACAATGTCTGCAGTGTAGCAGTTTATAGTGATGTCCAGCACTGAGGCATCATGCTGCAGACATGTGGCATCATGTCCACACCTAGTCACATTATCTGATTCCAGGTCAACCAGTCCTAACACTAACTTCTTAATACCGAGGCCAGCGAGGCACCTGCAAGTACCATGCTAAAAAGTTTTGGCATGATTCTACCAGGGTTCAAACCAGTTACCTCCCACGTAGGCCACCGAAGTGGTTCCGATTAAGAGGAAGAGAGAATCATCAGACTATGATGCATTAAAAATGTAGTATAAAGGGCCGTTATTGATCAAATTTGCTAAGCAGGGTCATAAACAGAGAACCTTCTGTTGGGAAATCAAAGTCAGGAGAAGACTGAAAGGCTTAATTCTTCTAATTGATGCATAGAATTCTGGAAATTAAAACCACTGAAAGACTCATCAGCATAAAGGTGCATGTTAAATTCAGTTGAAACCAACAATCCTTGGTAAAGTATGCTGTAGAAACTCCAAGTCAAAAAGGACAGGCAATCCAGAGGCATACATTTTGTTGATGAAGTTGTGGAACATTACAAAATCAAACTAATTAAATGTTTTATCAATATAAAGGTGCTTGATGAATTTCGTTCAAATCTAAGACTCTTCATTAAAGTTATGTTGCATAAACCAAAGTTAGAAGGATGAGCAATCAGGGACCATAACTCCTGTAAATGATACTGTGGCATGCTGAAAATAAAACTCAGGATTTCATGAATATAAAAACTGCATGCCAAAATTTGCTAAAGGCTATATTCATGCGAAAGTAATGCTGCAGAAACCAAAGTCAGGAGGACAGAGGGAGCATAACTCCTGGAAATCATGTTGTGGAAAACTGTCGATTGACCTCATCCAAGGTCAAATGAATAAAAAGCTGCATGCCTAACATTTGGTTAATATCCAATAATCCCTGGTAAAATAATGCAGTAAAAACCAAAGTTAGAATGACAGAAAATCAAGAGGCATAACTATGTCAAAGACATCCTGGAATGCTGAAAATTGAACTCGTTCAATATCGACAAAAAGCTGCAATGCATTTGGTTGAAATCCAACAATACTTGGTAAAATAATGCTATGGAAACCCACGTCAGAACGACAAAATCATGGGATATAACTCCTGCAAAAATGAAGTCCTGGAATGCAAAACAAGTCATTTAAGGTATTATTGATAAAATGCTGCATGCCATTTAGATGAAATGCAACAAACCTTAGTAATGTTGTGCTGTAGAAACCATGTTGGGAGGCCACATAATCAGAGGCATAACTCTGATTATGTAATTAAGTAAATTACATCATTATTTCATCAATATCAAGATGCATACCACCTCTGGATGCAAGAAATCTTTGTGAAGATGTGTTTCAAGATAAAAGATCAGGTCTGCATACTATAACTCTTCAAAACTCTTGAAAGCTAGAAATCAAAGTCATTCAAAACCTTATGAACTAAAAGCTGCAGGCCACATCTGGCTGAAATCCAACAAACCATAGTCAAGTCATATGGCAGAATTCAAAGTCAGGAAGCTGGATGATCGGGGGCATAACTCCTGTAAATGATGTCACATAATGCGGGAAATTTAACCCATTCAAGGTCTATCAGTATAATGATACATATGAATCTGGTTGAAATCCATCAAAATTTGGTAAAATTGTGCCATAGAAAAACAAAGTCAGCAATCCAGGAAATCAGGAGACAATACTATAAATGAAGTTCTTGAATACTGAAAATCAAACTAATCATTATAAAGCTCTATCGTTTAGATGAAATCCATCAATTCTAAGCAAAGTTCTGCTGCAGAAACAAAAGTTAGGGGATGGTCAATCAGGGGCCATAACTCTCCAAAAACTGACGCAAAAGGATGAAAATAGACCCTTACAAATTTTTTTGAATGTTAACCTGAATATCAAATTTATTTAAATCTAATGATTCACAGATAAGTTATTTTCCAACATTTAAGCAAGAGTTTAACCTCTGATGCATCATACTTCACTTTAAATTTGGCTTTAGTTTTCAAATATATACAGAGTAAGCTAATGATAATTTGGTTTCCAAGGAACACAATCCCTAAATCATTATAGTCCAATTTCAATATATAAGAATAATGATGTAATATATGTGACTTATCGAAAGAATAACGAGCACTGTAATAACCAATCAGCCAGCCTTCTCATTATCTTTTGATGGAATAGGCTCAAAATTAAATGTACAGTCCAGTGCAGCAGCATAATCAAAAACATAGTGTTGTAAAAGTGGACAGCTTCAATGTCAAAATTTGTAACACTAGGTTTCTGAGCCAACTGCCAGAAGCTAATGAAAAGGATTACCATTTATGCTCACTTATAAGTCAAGTCCAACTGCAAACAACACAGACACTGATCAGCTGTCACATAATACACAAGCAGATCTGGGTCTGTGCAGGTTTGTACTTGTATTTGACTTAAAAGCAAGTATATATGCAGTAATCAATATATCATTTTTATATTTTCAGAGCTTTCTAAATTATTTTTTAAAATACAAGTCTAGGGCCACAATTTCCCCAACAATGTGATTTCAGTAGATTAGGTGTCATCCATATTTTGAAAACTGAGAGATTTGGACCAGACTAGAAAATCCTGGAAGCATGGACTCTCACTAAAAAGAACTCTGATTTAATTAACAAAGTTCACTTTACAACTGCTTACATACCCATAGGCTCTCCCACACATCCCATAGTTCCCAGCACCATATGATCCCCCAATTATCAGTGTGATCTTAGGAACCTTGGCACATGCAACTGCTGTCACCATCTTGGCCCCATGTTTAGCTATACCTCCTGCTTCTGCATCACGGCCAACCATAAAACCTGATAAAAGACAGCAAACATTTTACATTTTAACACTTGGAAGAGATTCAATATATGCTTGCTTTAAACAGATAAGAGCTCCTGTAGTATGCATATCATGTCTGATATTTTCATTGACACTATTTAATGTGTGAGTAGCCAATAAAAGCTTTATAATAATATCTTCACACCCAAAAACATCCTCCAACTATCCATTGTTTTTGATTATATGACCCATAGTCTGCTATGTTCTTTTAAATCTAATGAGATTAATTGAACAGATGGATATTTACAAAAACTTTGCCCAAATTTAACATTAGCTGCCAATATCAAACAAAACTGTGACACACTCAATTCATATCACACAATTTATAGAGAAGAAAGGTTTTGCTACTGCAATAGTTTTTAAAGCACAAAGTTAAACATAAAACAGAAACTATTCTGGGACAACAAAGCTGGACAATCTGCAACAAGTTCTAGAGTTGTTTGCCAACCTTAAAGTACCAGTGTTTCTTAAAAGTTGACAAATCCCTATGTCTTAATTGTTCTTTGTGTAACAATGCTCTCTTATCAAATAAAGAAAGAAAATGTATACTGCTGAGTGAATTTTTAAAAATGGTAATCCCTCAGAATGCAGTAAAATGTTCAGTTTTTAATGGGTTTTTGGTATCAGCTGAAAACTGTTTTTGGTTTATTGATGTTCACTACTTTCCCTAAAGAATGAAATGTGTTCAGATAACCTCTCATAATACAATACATTTTTGCTAAACATTAATGACCAGTATATTTTTTTAAATAGATACTAGTGATAATTTGACTAGATGCTCTGGTCAGATGAGGTTTAATCTGGTATGTCTTTGACATATGGTATTAAAAAAAATTATTTTGGGCTCCTTAGGTGAGGAAGTCAGTTTACAAAGTCAAACTTCATTAAAATTAAATAAGAAAAAATTCTGGACCAGAAACAGCTTTTGATTTCAAGGGGATTTTGGTTACTGGGGTTTTAGTTTTGAGACATCTTACTGTATAATAAATCTTTCTGACACAGTTAATCATAATTACTGCTGAAAAATCTGTTTGTAAGAGCATGATCTCAAGACAAGGCTGAAAATCTTCCCTGGACAGTTCAACCTGAGAATAACACTGCTGCAAGGTCTCTCTGTAAGAACATGATCTCGAGACAAGGCTGCAAATTTTATACAGACGATTCAACTGGGGCAATATCTATATGGAAAAGCATGAGTTCTGGACAAGACTGCAAATGCACCCCAGACAGTTTGACCTGGGCCTAACATTGCTGCAAGGCCTGCCTGGAAAGGGCAAGATTATGATCTTTCAACAAGATTGCAAATCTAGCAAAAAAATAATGTAACATCACCAACTTTGATTGCAATTATGCTCATAGAAACGCATCTCTTCTAGCAAACATTTGACTAAGAAAGGAAGATTAAAAACTAATTCTTCACAAAACATAACAAAACATTAGTCACAAAACTAACTTCTTCACAAAACATAACAAAACAATAGTCACAATGGCCAATATCGTTACAAGTGTGTAATACTTCTTGGAATGCACTCCATATCAATGCTTTATGATCCTCTCCTTTTAAAGGAACTGGGTAATTAATTTAAAGATAAAACAGACTAAATGTGAGCAATTAATTATAGCAAGAAACTGACCAAAGGCAGGTAATTAAACATAAAACTGACCAAAGCAGGTAATTAATTTAAACACAAAACTGACTAAAGGCAGTAAAGCATGAATGCCCAGGTCATAGGTAACCTACATGTAGAACAGACTCCCTCACAAAGTTATATTACATGAACAATGCTATCGAGACTACCTAAAATGCAAAAGTTTATCGAAGTCAATGAAATGTGAAATATAGGTCACAGTACCTAATGTCTAATATCATGGAATAGTAACAAGAGAGATGCATCCATAACCATTCTATGGGACATTAATGTCAACTTGCGCTCCAAGTTTAATACCAAGGCAAAAGTAGCTTCATCAGCCAACCTAACCCCATTATGCCCTTTAAAAGATCCAGCTAATACTATCAGAAGGGAAATTATAAAAATAAAATAATTATGTTTCTCCAGAATTGCATTAATGTCATATAGATGCTCGGCAACCTCTTGACTCCAGCAATCACTGCATCTTTCCCATCTATATTCCATATTAATGATAGGAAGAAACTGCTAGGCAACTAAAGTTTTTTACCAGTTTCAGCTTGAGTGATGCCTTTATGAAGATAAATGCTTTTGTTGGGATGTGTGTAAGGGTTTAGCAGTAATCTGAACAGGTAAGTATTCTTGGAGAAAACTAATTTACTAAAATATTTATTTTTCTCCTGGAATACACATCCTGATTAACATTAAAATTAGGAGAATAGGTAATAGGAGGAGGCAATGCTAAGCATCCTACTTCAGCTATGGTCGCCCTCAAGGAAATAAGGAACATATTTGCAGCTAAATGGTCAACTCTGCATGCCAAGGTGCCACTGGCTGGAATATGGCATTGCTCATGAAAGTGACAGATTCTTGGTCACCTATTGTGCAATATGGCTGGTCAAACAGCTGATCATCCACATCCAAAGAATATCCCATGCAGTCAGACTAACAAGCCACAGAACCAAGCTCAGACAAGTGGGGGGAGGGGTACCTTGTGCCAACCACACAGCGTAGAAGAGAGAGGACAGCCTCATTTAAGTTCCAAATCATTACTGGAGAAAGCAGGGAGTAAATTCAACCAATGCCAACAAAGGTTCTGCCACCTCTTGTACTAATCAGCACAACCGTGACTCCAACGATGCCTATGGAGAAAGTTTTTGTGGCAACTCAGCAATCCCTTTTACATCCACCTGTAGCAATCAGCAATTCCATCTTTTTCCATCTGTAACTGACCCAATGCAATGGTTGCTGTGGGCAGTGGTCGTATCATGCACCACTTTTAATGTGTGAGGGACCACCAAAGTGTCCTCCACAACATCTTCAGATGTAAACATAATATACAACAGTCCATCTATCTGGACTTGCTGTGTCTCCCATTTTTCTTTCATCCATGTTGCAGTACCATGGACAAGACGTTTTCCAATAATGAAGCACAAATGCTGAATGCAGCAATGGATGAACATTTGGTAAATACATGACAGCTTCCATGCATGTTCTCACTGGCTTAAATCTTTTAATTTTACCCATTTTGTTCACATGGTCAATCAGTTTTCTGAAAGAAGGGATGCAATATGTTCAGGAAATAAACAAACCAAAATTGTTCATCTGCACAAATAATCAAAGTCTGTTACTAAGTCAAGAACATCAACAGTGTGCATGAAAACAACCAACAATGGGCACCAGTGATAGTGAAAACCACATGACATTCATATAAATATCAACAAATTTCACAAAATAATGATTGCAACATTTAGTAAATACTTTTACACTCAATACTATAATAATTTTGTTGATAGATGGTCAATATTCCACATGATTAACTTAGAGGGTATCAGAGGTACAAGGTATGATGCATACTGTAGCAAGCAAAATCTAAAATATTGCAGCCAACCATGGCCATGTAACATTGGTAGGGGAGGTAAGTTGATGATTGGGAAGAGTTTTTTCCCTTTCAAAATATAATTATTTTGGGGTTTTACTCCACAATTGCTGGATGTAAGAGGTAGCAGAGCTTCTTCCTACTGTTAATGTGATCTGGGAATGTATTCAAAGTAGAAATGCCAGTTACGGTACCCAACATCTAAAAAAAGAAGGATGTCATTGTTTCCTCTTACCTGTAATATTCTGAAGGAAAAGTAATGGAATATTTCTTTTACTGCAAAGCTCTATAAAATGCGTTGCCTGAAGAAGAAAAAATGTTCATATGAAGACACAAGCAAGAGTGTGGAAGCTACAGACCTGAACATAAAATGTATTCTTTATAATGCTAATGAGACTATCCACAAATTAATGACAACTAATACAATGCTGTGGATACTGGCATAACCAGTTACACTTTTCATGTGGAAGGACTATTAAATGCAGCCATAACCAGTTACACTTTTCATGTGGAAGGACTATTAAATGCAGCCATAACCAGTTACACTTTTCATGTGGAAGGACTATTAAATGGAGCCATAACCAGTTACACTTTTCATGTGGAAGGACTATTAAATGCAGCCATAACCAGTTACACTTTTCATGTGGAAGGACTATTAAATGCAGCCATAACCAGTTACACTTTTCATGTGGAAGGACTATTAAATGCAGCCATAACCAGTTACACTTTTCATGTGGAAGGACTATTAAATGGAGCCATAACCAGTTACACTTTTCATGTGGAAGGACTATTAAATGCAGCCATAACCAGTTACACTTTTCATGTGGAAGGACTATTAAATGCAGCCATAACCAGTTACACTTTTCATGTGGAAGGACTATTAAATGCAGCCTTAACCAGTTACACTTTTCATGTGGAAGGACTATTAAATGGAGCCATAACCAGTTACACTTTTCATGTGGAAGGACTATTAAATGCAGCCATAACCAGTTACACTTTTCATGTGGAAGGACTATTAAATGCAGCCTTAACCAGTTACACTTTTCATGTGGAAGGACTATTAAATGCAGCCTTAACCAGTTACACTTTTCATGTGGAAGGACTATTAAATGGAGCCATAACCAGTTACACTTTTCATGTGGAAGGACTATTAAATGCAGCCATAACCAGTTACACTTTTCATGTGGAAGGACTATTAAATGGAGCCATAACCAGTTACACTTTTCATGTGGAAGGACTATTAAATGCAGCCATAACCAGTTACACTTTTCATGTGGAAGGACTATTAAATGGAGCCATAACCAGTTACACTTTTCATGTGGAAGGACTATTAAATGCAGCCATAACCAGTTACACTTTTCATGTGGAAGGACTATTAAATGGAGCTCAAGTAAACAAAATTGTGCCTTAACAATGCCTCATAATATCATAAATTCACAGTGATGCTTATGATATGTACATGAAATCTAGATCTATAAAATAATATAAATCTGCAAAATATTGGGCTTTCATATGTGATAATGTAGTAAAAATGATTAAAAATTTCAAGAAGAGGTTAAAGAGAATGACTTTGTACTGGTCACAGCTTTATTAAAGATTACATTAATTGAGCAACAAGAGGCCCAATGTGGGCTTAAGGTCACTCACCTGACAGGTATCAACTTAATAGCCAAATGCAAGAAAGCTGAGTCAGTGGGATGCTTTCTCTTGAAATTTCATCCAATGCCACTGCAAGCCTTTAATAGCAGAATACTGTCAAATCTGGTCAAATACTTTCTGAGAAGCTGTTTAAAGCATTTTTTTAAATACTTTTATTAACAACAGTCATATCTGATAGTGTTGTAGCATTGTTTATATGAAACTTAAAAGCCTTTATCCCAAGATTCTTCCTGTAAAATTGGGTCAATTTCTGTTGCAGTTGTTGAATTGTTTAAATATTTGTTTATTTTTGTGATGGTTGCAATATTTGATGACATATCAGCATCATTTGTAACAAGCTTAAAACTCATTATGCTGTGTCAAGTCTGTGCATAATCTGTTAGTTGTCTACGTTTTTATTTATTCGATAATGGTGGCCATATTTGATGGCAGATCAGAATCTTTTAGAAATATATGGACAAAGGCTGGTGTGGTCATCTGGACATTTTACAACAATTAATGATACCTCATAAAATTTCCATATTACTGACAACAAGAGAAACCAATAAATGCTATGATGCCTGCTGAATCAAATACGTATTATTACAAGATCATTCTTAGCAATAATTGTATTCAATCAAAACTCTGTTGATGATGAATAGCAAGTCAATTATGCTTTTTATCAAAAGTTTCAAAAGCACTTCTGATAATGCAGATCAGGTGGCTATTAATGCCCCACCCCAAACTCAAAGGTGGAATAAATAGTGATTAATGCAATTAACAAAAAGAATGAACTAAATTGTATATAATAATAATAATAATAATGATAATAATAATAATAATCATAATAATACCAATATACAAAAAGGCCAGGTTATTTTGAATTTAAAAATTAAGACTTATCATGGATACCATGACTGCGACAATGTCAAAGTCACCATGGATTGCCACAGCTATACTAAATTTTGTACCATAATTGTACACATTCAAACATGTATACATTACTGAACATAAAATAAGAAACAAGTTCTCACAATGGTACTCATGGGAATGAAAGGGCAGAAAAAGTAGTCGAAGCTGCCCTGCAGTCACCCATTTCTGAATGGAAGATTCTTTGCCAGTAATTAAAATTTTATATAAATTGGCATGTTCTATAGACATGGCAAAGTGTGAGGAATTTAAACTCCACAGACATGCTTTGGACATCAAATCATCATTGGAGAAGAGAATACATCATGTAGAACAAACAATGGGCATGACGTAGCATTGTTGTTGTTGTTGTTGTTGTTCTTGTAGGGTTTAACGCCATTTTTCAGCACATGATAGGCTATACATGGCGGCCAGTATTAATGGTGGAGGAAGAATCCGGAAAAACCCCGGAAAGAACCACCGACCCACGAGAAGCTACTGGCAAGCTTTTTCACATACCAACATTAGCCGAATCCGAGACTTGAACCCACGCAGACAGAGATGAGATGGCAGTGATCCGTAATGGAGAGCACTTTAGACCACTCGGCCACTCGGGGCCCCGATGTTGCATTGTGCTGATCTGTATTTGTCATGCATACTCCACACATCCTAAATGGTGAACCTCAACTAAAGTGGATACCCACCCAATGTTCACTGATAGCAGAATGTATTCTTGTTGAGTGTATTGACATCCATACTGACAGACAAAAGTTTTTACTATGTAAACTCAATTAAGAACGTTTACAATGGTGTATCACCTGACCAGATCATACACGTTTTGAAGGAATGTGCTCTATACATAAATTTATGAACCTATAATATTTAAGATTTTTTTTCTGTAGTCTATTTTTTATTTATGAAGTTTTAACATCTTTTCCTTTAATCTTTGTCTTGATGTACTAGAAGTTACTTTGATTTCAATTAGTTCATTTTCCTAAAATTTTGTTTCTAATTCTTTGCTGGAAACTTTAGTACTACACTATGTCCTACACATATCATTGTCAACAGACTGTGCAAGCCTCTACTGTCATGGATCTATAATTATATTAATGTTAAAGACAGTCTTTTATTAAAATTAAAATATTTGTTTTCAAAACCATATATACATGCTTACAAGCCAATTCCAATTGCAAACAACATAGGTCCTGATCTTTAATGGCATAATGCAATGGCAGATCAAAGTCTATTTTTTTCTTCTTCTAGTGATTACTAATAAACTGCATAGACCTAGATCTGCTGGTGCATTGCATGACAGGAGATCAGGGTCTGTGCATTTTGCAATTTGACTCGTCTAATAAGTGAGTATATACGGTAATTAAAATTACATTAATACTACTTGTAATCAAGGTAAATTTTACCTTCAAAGCTGACTCTGAAAACAAAACACCATTATTTCCAAGTATGCCAACAGGATAACCCCAGAGTCTTGCAAATCCTGAAAACAGATATATTTCTGTTGTTGTAGTAGTACCCAAAATGCGTTACAGTTTTAAGAATCAAACACAGCTTGACCTGCAGGATATTGATACACATAGTTAACCAGATAATAATGATGATGTACTTAATCATAGTTCTTTACACCAATATAGTTCTTCCTCACAATGACATCGTACAGGCCCTGAAATGGGAAACTTTACCAGCAAAGTGAAAATGGAATGCAAGCAGATTGAGGAATGAATGCAAAAAAAAAATGCAGAGGGAATGTTTAAATGCATTTCATGAATGGTATTGAAATCTAAATATCTATGTTAATTTCCATCTGCATGAAAGTCTGGATTGGACTGATCATGATGACTTCACAACCTACAACCCAAGAAACTGTTCTAATTATCATTAATGTTATAACATCATCACCTGCAATTTTTATGTACAGTTTTATCTGAACCAAAAGACACTCAAAAACATAAAATTTCCTGATAAATATTCTGAAACTATATTTGAACCTTTATTACTGCTGTGGTTCTAATTGTTTAAATTATACAATCAATTCTTTTTTCAAATTGCATGCATCTTCCATCTTATTAAACATACTTTAATATGACAAGATACTATTTAATACTATCACAACTGAAAATGCATTCCAAATGAAAGGATATGATGATGGAAGCAAAAGAACACTAAATAGAATGTATTTCTGTGACAATAAATGAGAAATGACAAGAAGATAGCTGAAATGCAAACATGAATGGAATGCAAACAGAATGCAAATGACAAGCAGAATGAATGCAAATGAAATGCATATTTAGTAAACTTATCCATATATGATCTGTAATTGAGGTCTATTAACAGAATTACTTATTTTTTGTAGGCTTATTGACCTTCTTTGTTTTTAAACAAAAATTATTTACCAAAATAATTTTTTAATGCCTAGTTGTTTTTTGACTATGTTTTACAATATTTTTTGCCCTGAAGTTACAGTTTTGGACTCAATCTAAGAAAATTTTATGGCCATGTTTTGTGTAAAAAATAAATACAATGTTTGTTTCAATTGGTCTGCAAGATATATTTAATGTAAACATGAACTTACCAATAACTAAAACAATTTTAAATCCTTTGCATTACCTGTCATACAATGTTTGAAATGGTGTTTTTGTTATGACTGCACTTTGTTGGGGCTGCTACATGACATAATCAATGTTGAAATATCAGGTATAGCATGCAGATCAAATATGTGTATGAGAGTGAATGGACAATAATGCCAGGATGATATCAGTAGATCGATTGTCATGTTTGATTTTTTCCGCTTCCACAACAAATAAATTTCTTTGACCTAGAAGTCAGCAAATGTTTCAAGCAAACGACTACCACCTTGATTTATGATCATGCCCTAAACCAAAGATGTAGAAATTTGGGTTCCACTGGCTCATGTGAAAAGTTTTACTAATGTGCAGAGATATTTTACTAAGCAAAGTTTAATTTTTTAAAAACATTTAATCAGTTACCAATAACAGCTATGTAGTTACTGGATCTTGAAATTTCTAGAAAATTCCCAGTCTTAATGTTGAAAATTCTATCAATTCAAGAACAGTATTGATGCTCAAATGTCAATGCAAAGTAAAAATTTTGTTATGTATGTAATATATGTATGTATGTATGTATGTATGTATGTATGTATGTATGTATGCATGCATGTATGTATGTATGTATGTATGTATGTATGTATGTGTGCATGTATGCATGTGTGTGTGTGAATGTGTGTGTGTGTGTGTGTATGTATGCAAGCATGCATGCATGCATGTAGATAGATAAGAATCAGTATGATTCCTGACTTTTGACACATTTATTTAGAACCTTAGTATATTAATCAAAATGAAATGTAATACTAATTTTATAATGCTCGTTGTTTGTGGAATTCAGCCTGCCTATGTTTTCATACAACACAAACCCACTGGTGTTTCTGTATTACTACATGAATACTACTACAGTAAAACCTGTTATGAGAGACAATCACCCCTTCTGCCAACCAAAAGTGGTCTCTCAAGACAGGTGGTCTCCCATAAGAGGTGTGTGAAAATGGACTGGTTTCCAGGATCAATAGTTCACATTGTTGAAGAACAAATACCCATACTTACTGTACATGTATCATATCCTTTATTCATAAATCTTGTTAAATATTGCATGCATTCCTCTCAAAATAACTTTATATAATAAAGTTATACAAACAACATGAATCAAATTTATATTTGAACATCACATGAATATGTACATATATTAGTACATGTACATGATTTGTGAAATGAACAAAGGTAATATTTATCATATCCATAAGGTAACTTCACATGGTCATACATTTTAGAGTTGTTTCAAATGTAACAAAAAATGCACAGTTAGCTATGATGTATATATCTTATTCTATGCACTTAATCACTTTTCTTTAAGAAAGCCATTATATTTCTTTGTTGACATTTTTTATTCAGCTGTTTGGTCTGAACATGTATCTCCATTTCTGAGCAAAGAAGCAAAGGTTTGGGATTGCCATGCTGTAAAACATATTCTTTAATCTCCTTTAAATGTTCTGTGACTGTAGAATGTGAAATAACTGGAGGCAGAATTTCACCAACAGATGACTCATTGTCACTATCAGTGTCCACAGTTGGAAAAGTACCCGATTTACCTCTCTGAAGAACATCCTTTTTCCAAGTATGGCCCTGAGAAAATATTAGAAATTTCTAGTTAGTGGTCTATATTGGCATAGTCTTCCAATGTCATGCCAGTGAGAAGAGGTTCCATTGATGGATGCAGGTCTATATTGGCATAGTCTTCCAATGTCATGCCTTTGAGAAGATTGTTGTTGTTGTAGGGCTTAACGCCATTTTTCAGCACGCGATTGGCTATACATGGCGGCCAGTATTAATGGTGGAGGAAGAACCCGGGAAAACCCCGGAAAGAACCACCGACCCACGAGAAGCTACTGGCAGGCTTTCTCACATACCGACATTAGCCGAATCCGAGACTCGAACCCACGCAGACAGAGGTGAGATGGCAGTGATCCGTAACGGAGAGCGCTTTAGACCACTCGGCCACTCGGGGCCCCCCTTTGAGAAGAGGTTCCATTGATGGATGCATGTCTATATTGGCATAGTCTTCCAATGTCATGCCTTTGAGAAGAGGTTCCATTGATGGATGCATGTCTTGTTCACTCTCTTCGCTCTCTGGCTTTATAATAATAATAATAATAATGAGGACTTTGTATAGTGCCTAGTCTTTAGAAGCTCTAAGCACTTTACAACATTAGACAATACCTATAAGATAAAAAACATATAATGATATGATTACAAAAACAAACAGCATGAAATCAGAAAACATTAAAAAACATGCTGAAAATATTTAAGGTAGGAAACATTATTAGGTCTTTAAGTTTGTTCTTGCAGTTGAAATAAGTGAGTTTTGAGAGCACTCTTGAATGGAATCACTGTGTCTTTGTGTCTAAGTTCAGTGGGCAATTCATTCCACGTTGCTGGGCCCTGGTATGCAAAAGAACACTGTCCATAAGTTCAGTGGGCAATTCATTCCACGTTGCTGGGCCCTGGTATGCAAAAGAACACTGTCCATATGACTTTGTTTTCTTAGTGGGAATAATGAATATATGACTGTCAGAAGAGGAGTGCAAGTATCTTGCTGGTGTGTACACATGGGTGAGGTCGCATAGGTATGTTGGACTAGAGTCCGACAGTGAAACGTAGCACAGAGAACAAATTTTGTGCTTGATTCTGGATCGAATGGATAGCCAGTGCAGGGTACAGAGCAGCGGGGAGGTGTGCTCTGATCGTGGTACTCTAAGTATGATCCGAGCAGCTGTGTTTTTAACTTTTTGAAGTTTCTGGAGCAGATATTGAGATGAAAGTACTAATGAATACACAAGTGTTTTAGTGGCATCAACTAAAAGATATTTGCGAATTGAGCTGATGTGTCTCAGCTCAAGATAAGCAGCCTTGCATATGTTCATGACATGTTGGTGCAATGTGAGAGCACTGTCCAGAGTAACACCTAGGTTTCGTACTGATTGTGTTAATTTAATGTTGGTGTTGCTGATATTTATTGTTTGAGGTAAACGATGTGAATGAGAAAGTCTTTGTGTTGCGATCAGAATGGCCTCAGTTTTATCATCATTCATCTGCAGCTTGTTACATGTCATTGATGATTTCACATCAGAAATGCACCTCTCTACACCTTGGATGGTAGCATCAACTTTGATTGGGTGGCTAGATTTGTATATTTGGGTGTCATCAGCGTACAATTGGTCAACACTGACAGAAAATCCACACTTGGCAAAACACCTTTTAATGGTGTATGCAGACAGAGCATCTCACATTGACTTAATCCATAAAATGGCACCCAGAACAGTGACAGTCTTAGATATTTCAGTTGCTGTAGAGTACTCATCAATTCTGGAAAGAAATGTGTCGCAGCAGTTTCTTCCAATAATTAATTTTTACAGCCTGAATTATCCCTGCATCACAGGGCTGTAGTTGTATTTGGGGGCAGAAAGACCAGTTTTACATTGCTAAACTGAAAATCTGGGTGTGCAATGCAGTTGTCTACGATAATTAAAATGTTCCAATTTTTTCTTTTCATTTTATTGTTGACAGCTACAAGCCAGTTACAAAAGATGTCAGATGTCATCCAAGCCTTTCTGTTGGATTCATAGGCAACACCTAAAGATCTTAAACTAAATGACCTAAAACATATTGGGTTGCATGATTTTCCTATAACTATGGGGTCCAGTTTTTCTCCAGTTGCACTTCATGCTAAGAATAGTGTAGTGTCAACCTCTTCTTTCCTTTTTTCCCCTCCTTTGCGAACATCATCTTTCTGCACTAGGTACCTGTCAGGTAGTCCTCTGTAAAAGAGTCCTGTTTCATCAGCATTAAAAATATCACTTAGGTTATACCCATCAGTGATGGATGGTAGTTTTTCGTTGAGTCATCAACTGTCTGTAAATTCACATCAGTTGATTCTCCACTGAGCACACTTGCTGAGATATTGTACTATTTCTGAAGCTCTCCAGCCATTCGTTTGATGCAGCAAAGCCATCATAATTTAGTTCTGCTGAGACAATAACTGCCTTTTCCTGAATCAACTTTCCACTTACTGGTATGTTTTTATTCTTTGCAACACAAAACCACTCCCATACTTGCTTGATTAGATCTCCATACACTGTGCCGTAGCATATTTCCTCTGTGCTTGTGCACCTTTCTGCCATTTGTTTCTAATGGACTCCTTGTCTTTGATAACATTCTGAACTTGCATTTTACTGACGTTTAAGCTGGCTGCTATTTTGTGAGCAGTCTCCCCTTTTTCACTTCTTTCAATTACAGTAATTCTTTCTTCCAGTGTTAGAATTTTTCTTGTTTTCATCGGAGGTTCTGCCACTGTTATTAGTGTTGACGTAATAATGACTAGATGTATTTTGGTTTTGGTCATGTTTTGGGGAAATGTGAATGAATATATATTATGTACCAATGAATGAAACCAAAAGACATAATTAACTGATCAAGAAACAATACATTTATCATGAGATGAAGTTTAAATCACCAGTGTTATAGCTTGATAAACAAAGGTTGCGACCAACTGCACCTGGGTAAATAGATGGTGGCTTGGTGAAACACTGTAACAAAAGAAAAAATGATAAAAAATAAAAAAAATCGAGAAATGATTCTATCTTACCAGTATTAAAGACAAAGAGCTCATTCACCCCTCAGGCATTATGGATTAACTGGAAAGACAAACTATGTACTCAACCCTACACTGAAGCCCTTTCAAAAGATTTCTCACTGGGACATTAGGACTACTGGCATTGTGTGGGTTTTCACAAAGATAAAGAAAAACTACAAACCTCTAAATTGACTGCATATGCCAGTCATTACTCCTTTTGATGAAAAAATGGTTAATCTTACTGGCTATTCACATGACTTAGGCAATACAATGGCAGTTAGTGACATTTACATTAGTCTGGTTTACTGCAGTTTACAAATGCCACCATACACTGGACTTGAAAATTTCACAAAACTGGTGCTAGCCCAATGTTTAAAAAAAAATATCTTATTAGAACAATCTTTACTATTTATGCGGTCTTTGTAACAAGGATTAAATGATGGTTAGTGGTGTTTATCTCGCTATATGGTTGTTCAACTGTAGTGTTATTTAATGTGCACTTCGTTTGCATACTACATGTATCCTGAGCTCTCGTGTTTATAAAGGATTAAGTCAAGGTCAGTGGTGTCAATTTGTTTTTTATTGCAATGTGGTCATTCATAGCAGTGTTGAAATGCATATTTTGCCAAGACATCGCAGTTGCAAGTTGTGTTCAGCAGGTGGTCGCTCATAACAGAGCATTTACATAATAAAACTGATCAGTGCATTACGATTGTAGCCGGAAATGACAGGTGATCACTCATAGCAGAGGTTGCTCATGACAGTTTTTACTGTATAGTGTGTAAGGGTTGAAAAATGATCTGGCAATATGAAGAATCTGATCTTGGATTATTTTATGATTTTAGGACTTACAACCTTTTAAATTTAGTGGCAGCTTAAAAATATCATATTTTCAAATCTATTCATAAAATGAATTCATATTTGGTTCTATTTTCATTTATTATTCATCAGTGGCAGCCTTGGTCTTGCATTCTCCATTTTATTAAAAATGAATTCATATTTTCTTTTGTGTTAATTTTTCATTTCATATCTGTTTATTCTGCATTCAGTACTTCAATCACTATGTATTCCATTTTAATTTCACTTATAAAATTGACCCTTTACGGGTCTGCATGAACTTTTAGTAAAGGAAAAATAAAATTTTACCTGTCACCAGTGTCTCTCCATATTTGGCTTTGAATTCATCAAACCTGCTACCATCCACAGTCCTTGCTATTACCTGCAATAAGTATAAACTTGTACACTGTCGGTAAGAGAGATTTTTATTTGCTAGCTGAAATGAAACAAAGAAACACAACCATCCTATCAATATATGTCTAAGTTAAATCTAAATATTATTCAATTTGTTCTAGCATAACTGCAACAAAAAGAAAATAAGGCCATATTGCAGAGTAATAGAGGGAAATGCGTTCAGCTTCAAAATGCAAGAGTTGTTGTTTGGTTGGTTTTCAAAACATTAGCTATATCATGCCAAAGAAATGGGAACTAAGTGACTTTCCCAAGGACACACTGAGGCAACCATTTTGGGATTGCCTGGGCAGTTATCAATTGCTTGATTCATGCATAATGAGTCAGATGCTCTACCAAATTAGCTACCACAAGAGAAGTTGCTTGCTTTAGCCTGCCAGTGATCTGATGCAGAGTTGCCAATCCCTACCAATCAAAAATATAGAAAGGAAGCTGCTTTAAATTGTAAGGTGATTAAAAAAATATTAAAAAATATAGATAAACCTTATTTATAGTAACTTTGTTAATGGATAAGATCTCCACTCTTTCATCAAGGCTGCATTCTTCTGGTTATACAATAGACACACTCACACACACACTGAAATACAACTAAGCCTTAACTGAAATGAACCTATCTACAGTATATTGTACATGTAATGCCTACCTTTAATTCTTTTCAGTTCATATGCAATGTGTTGTCTGTTGCAGCAATGAACATCATTTTCCATTAACACCATAACAGATGCCACAGTTTTAGCTCCTACCTATGATCTAAATTGTGTGGCTTCTTGCTTATAACATAAAAACACCTCTAACATGCAGCATCATTGCAGAATGGTCAATATTTCCAGTATGGCATATCATATACATCATTACTGTGCAGAATGGTCAATATTTCCAGTATGGCATATCATATACATCATTACTGTGCAGAATGGTCAATATTTCCAGTATGGGATATCATATACATCATTACTGTGAGAAATGGTCAATATTTCCAGTATGGCATACCATATACATCATTACTGTGCAGAATGGTCAATATTTCCCATATGGCATATGATATACATCATTACTGTGTAGAAATGGTTAATATTTCCAGTATGGCATATAATATACATCATTACTGTGCAGAATGGTCAATATTTCCAGTATGACATTGATATACATCATTACTGTGCAGAATGGTCAATATTTCCAGTATGACATATGATATACATCATTAAGATGCAGAATGCTCAATATTTCCAGTATGACATTGATATACATCATTACTGTGCAGAATGGTCAATATTTCCAGTATGATTTATGATATACGTCGTCACTGTGCAGAATGGTTAATATTTCCAGTATGACATTGATATACATCATTAAGGTGCACAATAGTCAATATTTCCAGTATGACATAAGATATACATCATTACTGTGCAGAATGGTCAATATTTCCAGTATCATTTATGATATACGTCGTCACTGTGCAGAATGGTCAATATTTCCAGCATGACATATGATACACATCATTACTGTGAGAAATGGTCAATATTTCCAGTATGGCATATGATATACATCATTACTGTGCAGAATGGTCAATATTTCCAGTATGGCACTGATATACTGTGCAGAATGGTCAATATTTCCAGTATGACATATGATATACATCATTACTGTGCAGAATGGTCAATATTTCCAGTATAACATATGATATACATCATTACTGTGAGAAATGGTCAATATTTCCAGTATGGCATATCATATACGTCATTACTGTGAGAAATGGTCAATATTTCCAGTACGGCATACGATATACATCATTACTGTGCAGAATGGTCAATATTTCCAGTATGACATTGATATAAATCATTACTGTGCAGAATGGTCAATATTTCCAGTATGGCATATGATATACATCATTAGTGTGCAGAATGGTCAATATTTCCAGTATGGCATTGATATACTGTGCAGAATGGTCAATATTTCCAGTGTGACATATGATATACATCATTACTGTGCAGAATGGTTGTTATTGTTGTTGTTGAATGGTTTAAAGCCATTTTTCAGCACACAACAGGCTATACATGGCGGCCAGGATTAATGGTGGAAGAAGAACCCAGAAAAACCCCGGAAAGAACCACCGACCCACGAGAAGCTACTGGCAAGCCTTCTCACATACCTACATTGGCCAAATCCAAGACTTGAACCCATGCAGACAGAGGTGAGATGGCAGTGATCTGTAACGGAGAGCACTTTAGACCACTTGGTCACTCGGGGCCCCCAATGAAGAATGGTCAATACATATTACTGTGAGAAATAGTCAACAAACTTAAAGCCCTAATAATGTTTCCTACCTTAAATATTTTCAGCATGTTTTGTTATGTTTTCTAATTTCATGGTGTTTGTTTTTTGTAATCATATCATTATATCTGTTTTTTATGTTAGAGGTGTTGTCTAATGTTGTAAAGTGTTTAGAGCTTCAAAAGATTAGGCACTATACAAAGTCCTCATTATTATTATTATTATTTCCAGTATGACTTATGATATACATTGTCACTTTGCAGAATGGTCAATATTTCTAGTATGATATATGATATACATCATTACAGTGAGAAATGGTCAGTATTTCCAGTATGGCATATGATATATATCATTCCTGTGAAAAATGGTCAATATTTCCCAGTATGACATATGATATACCTCATTTCTGTGAGAAATGGTCAATATGACATGTCTACACTGAATCATTTAGGAAAAATTAAAAGCCTAAAAGAAAGGGGTTCAGCTTATCCAAGGGTCAAGGTCTAAACTTTAAGTTTTAAGTTTATATGTTGACTACCATAATAGCTGTAAATCTTGAACCTGACATTCAATAAATTCAAGTTTAGTTGAATATGTAATACTCTCATGTGGTGTAAGTGACAGACAATTTTCAATAAAGTACTAAACAGACTGAAATTTTGTTTGCTTTCTCTTCTCAATACCACAAACCTCAGCATGTTCTAGCAATTCTTCTTCTACAGATAAGGTGTTTCTGATGTGCCTACAGGCAGTAACGAAATAGCTTCATACACGTTAGAGATGCTGCCAGGATTTTATATAATGGGGTGACTCCCCCAACTTGCAAAAAGATAAGGGGTTTTAGAAGAAAAGGGAGTGTGAGGAGTTCAATATTTACCTTACACTTCAACATTCATCTCTCTTTCTTCCTGATCTGATCGATTAGAGCCCTATTGAAATCAAAATCTTTAAAAGATGTTGACTCCAGTGGTAGAAGCATTAATCTGCTGATTGTTTCTCAGCTTAATCTGCTCCATACTTGTGTATTGATATTGCTCTGTGCTGAGATCCCCCTCTCACAGTCGGCTGATTGAAGGGGTATATACATAGCTAACTGGAACAAATTTGAAATCTTTTTCTGTGTGTGGTTGTTAAATACAATTTTCCAAAGCTCACAGGTATGTCTTTTGGACACTTCTGCCAAAGTTTCACATTCTTCAATTAGTACTATACTGATTATTATGCCACATTTACTTTGCCACAATGTTGTATTAAGATTAAGTCCATTAATGTCAGTCTACTGTTCACACAGTATTTTGATCAAAATAATATCTTGAAATCTTAATTTCATTTTAAAAATCTTATTTATTAAATTTATCTTAACCCTTATTCTAGGACTATATGGTTTTGCAGCACAAGAACCCACAGGCCTAAATTGTGATGACAAAAAAATGATAATTACACTCTACTTTAAGTCGTCTGGATTTTAATTAGGCTTATTAGTCTGCCTTTTCTACATTTAATTTCAAAATCTCACTGAAATGAGAGTTTGAAAGGCATGCAACCTGTTTTTTCCATCCAGCATGTGCACTGAACTATTGTTTAAACCAATGTTCAGGTTCAAAATCACACACTGGTATATCCATTAACACCTTCCCAGCTACAATAACCAGAAGTACTTTCTAATAAAAATAAATTGCTTCCATCACTATCAACAGCCAGTATTTGCCAATCTAAAGATGACCCATGCTGGGGATCAGCCATTTTGGGTTTTCTATGTAACCCATATTATAAATGCACAGTTGTAAAACTTGACTGATGCAAGGTTCAAATTATAACAGAATGTTTGTTCCAGAGCCCAATGTGACAAATAAAGTTTAAGAACCATCCATGGCAAGCTGAATAACCCAGATGTGCAAACAGTTACAAAAAAAAACATGGTGTGACAAATACTATGATTTATGACAAATACCATGATTTATGACAAATACTATGATTTATGACAAATACCATGATTTATGACAAATACTATGATTTATGACAAATACTATGATTTATGACAAATACTATGATTTATGACAAACACTATGATACCTCTACTCAGTACTGGCACGATTTATGTCATAACAAGTACTTTAAGCCATGGCAGATGGCTAAATAAAATATAGCACACAGAATCCATTATCATATTTGTGATCCGAGACTAATTTGTGGGACTTCTTGTGCATCACTGGTCTACAAGTGTGTGAATTCATACAAATTCTGCACAAGTCACACACTCACATGGCCTGCCAGCATCTCTGACACCAAGGAAAATCTTTTAAGTGTGCCCTCTGACAATCTAATTTTTTCTTTTAAAACCCATGTTTTGGAACCAATAACCTGCTCAAAATCATCTTTTTGTTTGTGCTATCACTGAATGGAAACTGAAGTACATTCTTATCTTTCAGAAAAGCTGGCTTAATAAATCAAAATAAAAAATTTCCCACCAAATCATTAAAATCTTTTTCAATTCATGAGTCACTGGTCAGTCTTGCTGAAGAAGTAACTTACCTTTGTCATATAATGGAATTGTATGTTTCAAGAACAAGCAATTAAGTTTAAGTTCTGCTGAAAAGATACATTTTTGAAATTGTTGTTTCATCAGTTTTGTTCTGGCAGTTTCAGTTGTACTATGTGTAGTAACAGTTTGTACTTGGAGTGATAGTTTCCTTAAAGAACCAATTTTACTGAGGGGTCCCCTGAATAAATCTGTAAATTCTGATGGTTTCTTAACACATTAACCCCTGGAGGTGTTTGTCATTTTCGCCTGAAATTCGAGTAGGAAACACATTTTGATAGCTATTTCTGAATACATCCGAAAACACCAACTTCCAGGTGATCTTCCAATAACATACTGCCTAGTTGTGTTAGAAACATCGTTTTTCATTGGCTATCTGGCTCGCGCATAAGCAGAAGGGTAAAAGTTGTATTTTTTTAAAAAAAATTTGTTGCTAAACGGAGCCATTATTTTTGTATCGAGACCACTCTTTATTCCAAATGCCCTACTTTTTGCAAGGGTTCATCTGTCTGTTTGCAGTTAATACTGGTTCACTTTAGATCTGAGACCAAAAAGTATAAAATCCGGACACAAAATAGGATTCCGACCATAGGCGAATTTTGGGTAGAAAAAAAAATTAGGTCCAAAAAATGAGGTTTTTCCCTCTGTATTTTGTAGTGCAACAAGAAATTCCAGATTATTTGGTATCATTGTAGACCTACATCTGTCTACCTTTCTATAATACCACACACTTTAGTGTATAATGCATGACCATGATGCTAAAGAGCTCAGCAGTAGGCTACTACCTCCTGCCACATTAACTCATCGCCAGGGGTTAATGTGTTAACTGTGGTACTACTTGCACCCACAGTAGTTGATTTCACCCATTCTTTTCCTTTGATGTGTCTACTTTATTTAGTTTCTCTTCATGTGTGAAAAAAATCCTTCAAGGGAATCCAATCATCGAAGAGATGATTCAAGCACAAGTCTAGTGATAACCAGTGTTTACATGCACATTTTAACATTTTTTTTATTTTCTTTGCTGTGAAATTCTTGGAAATGTTCCTAATAGAACTTTTGTCTGAGTAGTGAAAAATGTCAATAAGAAAATCCTCCACTTTGGCATTAAGTTTGGCAGAAGCCTTTCTGCTGCCAGGTGAATCAAATGAAAAAGACAACCTGTGCAATCAAGTTTTGGCTGTTTATTTAACAAAAATCCAAATACTCCCTTGTTTTTTCCAACCATCACATTAGCATTGTCACATCTAAGTTAAATTATGTTATTATATGGAATAGACCATGTTTTCATTTCTGAATCAATTTAAATATATAATCTCCTGTGGCCTTCCCTTCACAAATAGACACTGACAGTACCCTAGAAAAATAACTTGTCCTTCCTTAATGTCAAAATATCTTACCACAATTGGCTACTGCTTGAAGTCCAATTCACTACTTTCATCCATGGCAACAGAAAGGCTTTGCATTTTACATTGTTAACAATGTTTTCCTTCTTTATTAAACAAGGTTCATTTACAACTGCTGAATTTTTAACCCTTGTACAGCCGTATTTGGCAGCTATTTTGCAAAGCAGAAACTTTTTGACAAACTCACATGTGTGATCTGCCACACACATTTGAAGATTATGCATGAAAATAAATTCACTAACAAGTCTCTGCATATAGAATGGCAACATCTAAGCTGGAGAATTTCTTTTGGGGTTCAAGGAACGAGGAAATTTTCTTTGATGAACTTTGCCAGGCAGCTAAATCTTTGTGTTTCTTCATGGAGAAATTTAATTTTTTACAATTTTCTTTTCCTCCATGTGCAATGCAGAAATGCTAATATAAGTATTACAAAAGGCAAAGATCTCATCTTTTGCTGATCTCTGGATAATGGAGAAGTTACATGTATTTGGTCTGAACTTCTGTGCCAATTGTTTTTCTGTAATCTTTCTTGGTGGCTCATCAAAGTCAGTTTCATGAGCAAAATTTCATTTCTTGGTTGCCATATATCGTAATACTAACACTAATACAAAAGCCGAACAAAAAGGATTAATCCCGGAATGGAATTTATGATTTTGATTGAAATGCCAAAGGAAAAGAGGGGAAATTACAATGGCATAATTCACCCCTGAGCAACAAATAGCTTAGGCCAAGATTGCTAGGGGAGACAACTCTGCCAGCTCTACATACCCCTAGACCTCAAGATTGCTTCAAATCTCCCCCATTCCCTAGTACTAACATTTATAAGCATTTGGTTGTCACATATACAAAGGATTTATTTACCTGGAGTTAATACCATTACAAAACAGGAAGGCAAGTATTCATAATGGCCCTCTTGAACTTGGTACATATATGCCAACCCTCAAGAGGTATCAGTGTAATTATTATAAGTGGCAAAAAAGTGTAATTTGGCCTAACAAGTGTAATGTTTACATTACATGACAGAATTACAGCACATGTGAAGAAGATAGATTTTTTACTACTAATCTGGTTCTGCTGCTTGTCAAAATTCTTGTCACAAAATCCATATGGATTAGAACCAGAATACAAACTCAGAATATACTGAATAATTATTCATATTCAGCACTTACTTTAACTAGCCTACATGTGTAACTTTCATTGAATGCTATATAACATTACTCTCATATTCTTCTTGTAAAGTTTCTAAAGCAATGTTGATTAGTCCTTTTTTCTTATCTGACATGTTTTGAAGTTTGAAAAAGATCCATTTGCTCTAACATTTTCCATCATATAACATCCAAAACTCACACCATAAAGGATTTTGCTTAACATCTGGCAAAATTTTATTTAAAAGTATAGACTGGTCTCCTAATTAATTAGCTTATCAATATAATGAGTCTATCAGGCAAAGTTCATGTTTTAGGAAACCTTCTGTTTTCTTGGAAATAGGTCATAAATAGTTGTCATAAACAGCAAAAAAGGAAAGTACTCGTACTTCATTTTTATACAGCAGTCACCTTTTAAGGATACTCTCAAATATATACAAGTGGAATTAAACAAGTAATAAAACAAATTGACAAAATCCTTTCATTACTTCATTTTTATTTCATTTTTAAGGTACCAAAAAAAGCATAATCCTTATACAGGCAAGCATAAAATGTAATTTGGTGAAAAAAGCTTAAGAATTACACCAAAAGCGTAATGGTTGGCACATTTGTTGGTGTCCCCTTGCAAATTAAGTGACATGAATTACAAGAACAACTCTTAACTCTTGGATATAACACTGATCTTTTGACAACCTTTAGACCTGATTTCACTTTGTACCTCAATTCATATTCATTCAGATAAGGGTTGATTATGTTGTGCTCTGAATGAAAATGGCTTCTAATATTATTCATTGTTCTGATTTGGGTCACTGATGTGTTAAATTATGGATAAAAACTATGTAACAATGTAATTTTTACATACTCAAAGTACTGACATGCCGAGAATCCACAATGAAAAGGACAATATATGTGGAAATATTTTCCCTATGAAAAATTCATGGCAAGAAAATATCAAAATCCCTTGTTGGAAGTTAATGATAAATCTAAACTGCATCCAAAACATGAATGAGAATAAAGAACTACATTAAATAAATATTTAAGACTAAAAGACAAATAAATTCAATAATGCATCAAATTCAACACTGTGTCAACTAGAGATGATTGGATTTAATACTTACCTCTCGTACATCAAACGTCTTTTTGAGGTTGTCACCAACAATGCCATACAGTTCCTCAGCAGGGTACAGGGGTGCCTCTTGGGGCTCAACTGTTACCTACAGGCAAGAAATGGAATGTGATATAAAATGCAGCCTTGTTCAAGCAGATTTCTTGCATGAAACTTTAAGATCTCCGCCATATATGGGTCTGGTAAAAGAGTTTTCATTGTAATGCCCAAATGAGACTTTCCTAAAATTTGGAAAAGTGATTTACTTAGTCAAAGAGAAGAGTTGATATAACATCACTGTAATGATGTTTTGAATGATCATGGACAATATCACTGGCTGACTGAAACACATCTGTCAACAAAATGATGTTTTGAATGATCATGGACAATATCACTGGCTGACTGAAACACATCTGTCAACAAAATGATGTTTTGAATGATCATGGACAATATCACTGGCTGACTGAAACACATCTGTCAACAAAATGATGTTTTGAATGATCATGGACAATTTCACTGGCTGACTGAAACACATCTGTCAACAAAATGATGTTTTGAATGATCATGGACAATATCACTGGCTGACTGAAACACATCTGTCAACAAAATGATATTTTGAATGATCATGGACAATATCACTGGCTGACTGAAACACATCTGTCAACAAAATGATGTTTTGAATGATCATGGACAATTTCACTGGCTGACTGAAACACATCTGTCAACAAAATGATGTTCTGAATGATCATGGACAATATCACTGGCTGACTGAAACACATCTGTCAACAAAATGATGTTTTGAATGATCATGGACAATATCACTGGCTGACTGAAACACATCTGTCAACAAAATGATGTTTGATAATATCCTTTTTAGCATACAATATAATTTTGACTTGACTGATTGCAGACAGTATGCCTCGATACATTTTGATACAAGTGTCTAAATAATTTTTGAGATGGCAAGATATATTTTTCACAATTTCACCTCTGCAGACTATGACCAAAGCACATTTTATTGGAAACAGTGATCTAAAAAGCATTCCACCAGGTGTTCATCTTGTGGAGATCTCAGAGACTCACATGAGAGTTCAGGATGAATGAGACTATATAAAATATGGCTCTATATATGGTGTTTTCAATTATTCTTTACTATACTTAACTCCAAAGAGTATCAAAAGTAATACCTGTGTCTGTAGCTCAGAGAATTTTCATATTAGTCTTAAAATGTATGTAAAATTACCTAATTCATTCTGTGCATCAATTATTTCAAAACCATTTGGATTGACAAATAGTACAACAATCACCACTAATTACATGCTAAAACAAGGTGGTCTGTTTTTGTCAAATCCTTTGATGTTGCCATAACTTGTGGAAGAGTCTATTTGTTTATTAAGGAGTGATCAGCTTTCCTATTTGGCCATAATGTAATTACCTCCTTTTAATTTCTCTGCAGTACCAAACTGGACTTGTCCAGAATTCAGGACAACACATGGCAAATTACACATACATGGACCAGTCTTTTTTAGCATGTATCAAATGAATGGTGTTCTGCTGCATGTCAATATGAATATGTTTAAATGATCTGTGCATGAAACAAAGCTGGTAATTTTAGCTATATTTCAAGATGCTGATGTGATAATTCAGTGATGCTGCATGTAACAATTCACAGAGTACCGTCAGATGCATATTATACTCTTACCCCATGTTTAATAGTAGTCTTCTATGTACATATCTAAATGTTCTGAGCAGAGATCATTTGTCCCCTTTTAGTCCTAATGACCATACCTTTGCTCTTTTGACCCTGAAATCATAAGGTTTCTTCCTTACCTAAGTACAATCCATTAACACAGTGTTGGGCCAAATCTGTGATGTAAAACTAACATTACTGTGTGGAACCATTTGTCTTTGTTCAGTGACCTGGAATTCTGACCTTATAGCTCTAAAATCAACTTGGCTGTTCCTTACATTAAGTGCAACCCTCTGCAAAGTGTGGTAAGCATTGATGATGACTGAAGGAGAACTCAATATATTGAACAGAAACCATTTTCTCATCAAGTGATACTGACCATGAACTTTTGAGCCTAAAGTCAATATGTTTCTTCTTTACCATAAGTTCAAGCCATCCATTAAGTTTGGTCAGTGCAAAAATTTAGTTATCTACAATTAAATA
The DNA here is from genome assembly GCA_028554795.2 of Sinohyriopsis cumingii. Classification (NCBI taxonomy): domain Eukaryota; kingdom Metazoa; phylum Mollusca; class Bivalvia; order Unionida; family Unionidae; genus Sinohyriopsis; species Sinohyriopsis cumingii. Next base: position 37,062,590 of record CM068831.1, on the reverse strand, counting down.
ATTCTTCTTTCAGACACAGTGACTTGGACCTCTTGACCCTGAAATGGATAATGTTCTTCCCTACCCCTAGTAGAAGCAAGCTATCCATAAAGTTTGGTAATCATCAATTGTGGAGAACTCAAGCTAATGTGCAGTAACCATGTTTCTTCTTTCAGTCACAATGACTTTCACTTGTTGACATTTTGTACCCTGAAATCAATATTGTTCTTATCTGCCCCATACTCACAGCTTGTATAATGTCTATTAAGGAACAGCTGGACCAGAATGCTTTTCTAGTGGAAAGTGTCCCTACTTCTGGTGCCAAAATGCACAATAATATAATCTGACCTTGGGTTATTTGTCTGTATGCAGAGCAAATAACACATCTTATGAAAGAAAAATTGAGCCTGTGCTGGATAACAACCTTTTCCCAAATGGGCAAGAATGTGTACATGATTCCTGTACTGCTAGACCTTCAAGGACACCCACTGTAATGAGGTACTCCATATGATAACATGCTATCTCACTGAGAAGACTGAAGATGTTGAGATTGTATCTTGAGGCAAGTTCTTTAATGATGTTCACATGCATCTTAACTCTTTACATCTGGACAGGAAAGGGTAAAGTCCTGAGTTGGTACCACAATGGTACTGTCCTTGTTAACAAATACTCAAAGCTAAGCGAAATGTGACACAAGAGCTGTGCACATATCTAGAATATAACACACCTAGTGCTTTTGAAGAATGTTGACCAGTAGTTAGAAATGACTGAATTGGCCTTTAAGAGTGACTTAACTCCGTCCTGATACATATGAAGACAAATGTTTAAGCCAAAAAGAAGGGCATTTAATTAGTAATATGGTGTCCCTGAATTCTAACCCAAGGTCACTAAATGATCAGACTGAAAGCTGAATCTATAGCCAGCTTAACAGTTCCAATGGTCCTTGGTAGCAAGAACTGTATGAAGAACATCCAGGTGTAAATTGCTGCATGATGTCCACTTATACAGGCCTCATGGGATGTCTGTAGTTAAAGGTAACCATAAAACGGGATGAAAGAAGAGTGTAGTCTTGAGGCCCTCTGAAATAATGTGTATCATTCCTGTAAAGAGTTGTTTGAAAGGAAGCATAATCATAGAATTGTGGCACTTTATTTCTAGTGCTGACTTCATGATACCAAGATGTCATAAATGATATTAGTTCATAAGCAATCCCCTCAGGAATAGCTCTAGGCCTGGTCAGATTTGGTGTTGGATGGCAGAGTTTTTGATGGAACAGGACCATTCCTTCCTTTCAGTGCCAACTACATGATGCCAGGATGGGATAAGGAATATTCAATTGCTGTAAACAGTCCTTGCCCACATCAGCTGTAGCTACGTATGAACGTGTTTATCACTGTCAATCTGCCTCAGATCTCACTGGAGTAGCTGGCAGGTCATTGTACCAATCAGGAATCAGTCCTAATAGTGCCACTGAAAACATATATTCCAGTTGAGGAGGTGAAGGTGGAGCTAGGACTGTGTGTGATGTGGTATACTCTAATGTTACTACCAAACGAAATGTGTTCCATATTAGTGGCTATACTGATGATGTACTCCTGGTGCACTTATTCACCTTCCCCTTAACTGTGTTTGGCTACTTCATCCAGCATGTGCATATGTCAAATGTATGGCCTAAATCATAAGCACACATTCCAAACACACTGTATGATTAAAGCACTTGCCTTCTCTATTGAGAGCACTTAGTCCTTCCCATTGTGCTGGCAAAACGATGGCCTCTATAGGAATACATGTGTTTCTACCACTGGTAGGACAAAAATAACGTTTTAAAGGCAATCTACCGCATATACCATTTTAATGCTGAAATCTAATGCCATTTTCATCTATACCTGTGGATTTTTGATGTAGTTAAGGTTCTTAATGATCCTTCTGGCTTGGTGTAAAGCGTGAAGATCATCTTCAGCATAGTAGTCTGTCACTCCAGATTTGCTGAAAGAAATGAAGATTTCACCGTAGTATCTAATCTAGTTTTCTTACTTTTACATAGGAATTTAGAATGACAAACATGAAAGTATATAGGTATATTGCTTTACAATAAAAATGTTGTGTTAAATCTTGAACAAATTTTTCTAAAGTGATACTAAATACTTTGATGAGAGGGACATAGTATAAGTACATTTTTTATACTTCTGTATGTGGGTACTAGCTAACTACAGGCAGCATTAAAAAATAAACCATTCGTCTTTATCCGGCTCACTGCCAAACTACAAATCTGCATGCATTTCTAAAAACTTTGTGCCAATATGTGTGTGACATGTGATTTGGATTTTAATGCTGCTTTAAAAACTTTTCAGCAATATCACTATGATGTCTGCAGTGTGACAGTTTATAGTGATGTCTAGCGCTGGGGCATCATGCCACAGACATGTAGCATCATGTCCCACCCAGTCACATTAACAGGACACCAGGTCGACCAGTCCTAACGCTAAGCTCTTAATGCTGAGCACCGAATGAGGCAGCTGCCAGTACCATTTTTATAAGTCTCTGGTATGACATGGCCAGGGTTTCAAACCCATGACCTCCCGCAACAGAGGCGGATGCTCTAACCACTTAGGCTACCGGAGCTGTCTTGTGCTATTATGCAGCATGTATATAAGTTGATCTGATTGGCACCAAATAGCCAGAATTGAGATAACATGTTACTAAATCCTTCCATGAATCCATCCATCCATACACCTTTACCATTGTCTGTATCAAGGTAATAATGAAAATTTACTTTTCTTAACCTCAAAATGCAAAAGTGTTTAACTTGCCCCAAAAGTGCATGCCATCCACAAAATTATATCAGGGTAAATGGCATGGCTGAGCAAAACTTATTGGACCTAAACCCTGTTTTTCTTATTCAACTCAATGTGACCTTGATCTTTGACCATTTGACCCCAAAATCAATAAACAACTTTCTTACCCCATGTGCTAGCTATTCACAATCTTCAGTCACAAGATTGGTCAAAGTACACATTCTACAACTACAATTGGTATAAGTAACAATTGTTCTCCTTTGAGTAACTGTGATCTTGACCTGTGAACTTGTGAACCCAAGATCAATATATTAATTTCTTACTCCATGTGCTAGCTATTCACAAGGATCAGCCACAAGTTTGGTCATAGTACACTTTGTAGAACTAAAATTGTTACTGCTTTCCTCTGAGTCACTGTCATCTTGACCTTTGAACTTGTGATCCCAAGATCAACATATTACTTTCTTACCTCATGTGCATGCCAACAAAAAAATCTGGTGACAGTGCATCAGCTCTGCAGATGGTTTGAAACTTAAGTTAGTGTGCATAAACCAATATTCTTCTTTGAGATAAGGTGACCTTTAGCTGGTGACCAACAATATCAATAGGATTCATTGTAATCCCAGTACAAGCCATCCAAACAATATTGCAAAGATACATGGACTTTTAATGTTATTAGATAGATATAAAAACCAGACAAAGAAATGGACAGAATCTTAGCACAATATGCACAACTAAAAGATTTCCTTAAAAAATAATGATAAAGTGACATATAAAAAGCCAAGAATTTGAAGAAAAAAAGGAAGACAGACCCACAATGTAGATCAGCCCCTCCTAGATCTTCTGCTGATACCTCTTCCCCTGTAGCTGCCTTCACCTGCGACAAAAAAAAAAATTAGTAGCAAAGGATTCTATGCGTGGTCCTTTTCTTTAACTCTGTGACAAAAGGGTGTTATTGGTGAAAAAAACTAAAGCTGTACCGCTGTCACTTTTTGCCCATTATGCCGATACAGTGTATAGCCGATTATTAAAATTGCCAATACCGATTATGAGACCAATTATTTCATTATTATTTGTTTTATAACAATGACAGGTTCAGAAACATAAACCTATTAGTGCAATGCAAGCAGGTATTTTGCCGTGTGAGTTATAACAAGGTTGTTTATGTGGCAAGTGAATTTGAACTTCTGTACAAAAAGAAACAGAAACTGGATAAGAAGTACATTGCTATCTATAGAAAACAATGATCACACAAACATAAAACTTGAAAAACTTTTAAAACTAACCCTGATAAAACTTATGGTTTGCCAATTCAAGATATAAATGAATGAAAATGTATTAAGCTAATCTTTGAACTTATATTCAATGATGCAGGTCGCCATTACTAGATTTCCATAAATGACTAAAAAATATCAATAATGATAGCCCAATAATAATTAAAATTAATAATATGCATGCTTTAAGACTAAAGTTAGATGTCACTGTACGCTGGTTGCCACTAATACTGAAAGCCTAGTTGAGGTAAATTGTGTTTAAGCAAGAGTAACATTTCTCCCTTCTTGCCAAATAACAATCCAGGGAGATCTGAAAAAATCTAGCCTGCACCACTTAACAGCTGCTTGCTCTGAACGCTTGAAGCTGGTGCAGACAAATAGCGTCTAGCTAATTTAGCCAAGATGGGGAACTGAAACCTGTAAGTGTTCCACCAGCCATATATGTCTTCTTCTCGTGGCAACAGAGGGCTGGCCAGATACAATTCAAGCATCATGTCCATGGCATCATCCACATGGTTTGTTTTGTTAATGGTATGGACAGGTTCATCACAGGCCACAGAAAACAAATCCCAGATATGGTCCAATGGCATTTGTTTCAGTTGCAATTTTTCTTTTTTGGGTCTGGGGTTCATCCTGCTTGTCAACATTATGATCCAAACCATTCTTTGGATCTTGTCACAAGTAATTCTTCGCTGAATAGGCGATGTTTGAATCGTGGATCCAAGATGGTGGCCAAGACAAGCTTCTTGTTGCTGACTTCAGCAAAGCGTGTGTTCAGTGATGTCAACATATCACGGCGCATTGTCTGAATACCTTGACTTGCTTCATGCTCTCAAGCCAATAAAATTCGAAGCATTTTCATCATAGGAAGAATGACAGATACTGATTTTTGGCTATCACTTACTTCCTTGGTAATGACCACGATTGGGCCTCATGTGTCCATAATATTGTTAATCAAGACCCACTGTTGGGCTGTTAGGCTAGGCAGGTCATAGAGAGTAGCGGAAGCCCACAAGACTTGTTTTTGTTCATATAACGAAACCAACATAGTGTCTGTAGACTTCCAACATGTCTGGATATTCGGATGAGTTTCTTATGGGCAGCGCCAAATTTTCCTGCTGCTCTTTGACTGCTATTGTGCCAGGAGGGAGTGCCGGAACTTGCTGACTATGGATTGCGTGATTGCCAAAACATCTTTGACAGCTTGTTGTGGCTGAATGGCATCAATGACAAAGAGCTGCGGTGTGTGTGTGCAACATAGCTGATGCTGTTGATTTCAGCCAGATGCGTGACTTTAACCATGTTTGCACCTCCATCACAGAGAAGAACATGGATGAATTTTGGAAATGTTGTATTCCTCGCATAATTTGTCCAGTTTCTCGCCAAATATTCTCCTGTGTGTGATTCATCAAGAGGCGTTGGTGCTAAAGTCACCTGTTTCAGCTGAAAGTCTTGCATCAGCCAGTATTCCGTAAGACTCAAGGCTACGCCAATGGACGGGTCTGACCACGCATCAGATGTCAAGCTAAAGTCAGATTGGGCAGAAACTAAAGCATGCACCTTGTTCTGTATCACTTTATGCATGTTAGGTATCAAAGATGTGGAAAAGTACTTCCGACTTGGAATTTTATAGCGCGGTTCTGCCTTGGCCATCAGATGTCGAAATCCAATGTCTTCAACAGTGGAAAATGATTGTACATCTACTGCCATGAACTCTGCAATAGCATTGTGCCAATGAATAGCTCTCGGGTCATCAAATGCAAATGGCTAGTCAGAGAACAAGGATTTGCTGCAGCTGCTGAGGTTAACTGCGCAACATCCTTTTCTTCTTTATCTGCCAGAAACAGACCATGTTCGACGATGTGCTTGCAACATAAGTGCTGGACAAGATTTGATGTCGTAGTTTTTAGAATCCTTTCCACCTCTGGAAATGCATGCTCTGCAAAGTGTGCAAATTTGCTTTGGACTCATCGACTGAATTTACTTTAAAGTAATTCCAGCCTAAACTTGAGTGCTTCGAGGTCGACATTATGCATAGGCTTGGTAGTATATTTAATAGTGGACAATCGCTAGTCAATATTAATAATCCAACCGTTTCGCGCTCTTGAAACAATGTTTTAAATCAAGTAAGTTATTACTAAGTTGTCAATGTGGCTGGATCGATGCACGCACCATGCTGAGAGTCGCACGCTAAAGCAGCTGGGGTATCATGGGGTAACGTTGCTGGCGCTGGCATGCCAATATCAATGCTGCATAATATTTGAATGTCAGTGTTCAGCTGCTTCAACGTGTGATTGCTATTCTTTGATTAGCAGCATTGTAGGACTGGCTAAATAAAGATTAACTATAGTAAGTCATAGTTTCATAGTAGTTGGACATTTCGCTACCTATCTAATCTGCCTAGCTATCTGCTACTGTGTATGCCGGAAGTTCAACAGCCACATGAGGCCTCATTTGCTGGTTGGCTGCTGTGATTGGGATGATTGCATGAATGGTATTGGTAATTTGTTGTGTGCAGACAATCAGCAGTAGTTTACAGCAAGTGTGGTAAAAAGTATTTACTTTTAAGAATATATTGTCTTTCAATTAATCCCCAAATCAAATGTTTATTCCTTAATTTCAACTATTTAATTCTGATTTAAAATTCAAGACATGTCAAGATGAATGTTATTACTGAATTTAAATTTGTTTACATTGGCACTGATTATTTCTGTCGATACCGATTATACCGATTGTTCTAATAATCGGCCCAATTATGAGTATGGTCGATTAATCGGTACAGCTTTAGAAAAACTTGAAAAATGAAGTGTAATATTAGATCAAGCTGGATTAATTCAACAGTTAGTTATCATTTACATGTTTTATATCACAAATAAGTGTTGTCAAGAAAAGTGAATAAATATTAAACATCATGGACAGATGAACAGATATGGACTGTGGGATAATGAAATTAGTTTTGTTATTATCTTGCTAAAATACTGAGGCAGCATTTAGATACAGGGTTGGTCTAATAGGCTGGCCCCTCAAATTTCATGATTACCCAATCATGCATGGTATGTGAGGAAAGTGGGGGTGTTGGTACAGCAGGTGGGATGTGTGTGTATGTCTATATATATGTTGTTGTTGTTGTGGGGTTTAACGCCATTTTTCAGCACACAATAGGCTATACATGGCGGCCAGTATTAATGGTGGAGGAAGAACCCGGAAAACCCCGGAATGAACCACCGACCGACGAGAAGCTACTGGCAAGCTTTCTCACATGCCCACATTGGCTGAATCTTCTATATATATATATATATATATATGAATCTGGAATGACTGTAGATAGATGAGAATTAATTACTAGGCTGTCATGCGAGTGTGTCTGCTACACACAAGTGCATATAACACCCATTCCGTTGCATCATTTTTTGGTGACGTGTGCTTAGTCATGATGGCATATGGGCTGGTGTGTGCAGGCAAGGTGATGGGTGCCATTTACCTGCAGACCTGGGTGCAATCTCCATAGAGCATGAATTAAAAATTCTCTAACCTGTATAATAGTATTATTTGTATTAAATATTAATTCTGCCTACTATTATCAAGCATTCTCCTCCAGAATTCAGGGATAGCACATTCCATTCTGCCTGGTGTATATATATACATATATATTATATATATATGTATAGAGAGAGAGAGAGAGAGAGAGAGGGAGATAGAGACAGATATACTGACATAACGGGACAGAGTGAAGGAATGTGCAAAGTGTCAACATGTATAGACTTTTTGGGAGGTGGACATGAAGTGTTTCCACATCAGTGCTCATATCTTCACATTCTTAGAACACTAGCTCAATAATTTCAGCATATGAAACTGGAATGTCACTTTCACCACATAACTGAATGTCACTTCCTGTTTCACACACAAGATAAGAAAACCAAATGAAATAGTCAATTTAATGGCCCATAATATATAATACAATGATAAAATCAACTGCACTGATGTTTTTGTCATATTTAAGAAATAATTTCTCAGTTCAAAAGCATGGTGCTAAGAAAAGAAAAAAGAGCATAAATTGTTAGAATTGGGAGATAGTACTTGTTTACTTCTCCAATATTAAGCTTATGTGGATTATACTAAAGGCTAAATGTAATACAATCAAGTAAAGGTATAATTTTGGTTGACTGGCATGCATTATCCCAATTTGTACAAAATGGCAGCTATCAATATATAGGCACATATCCATATAATAACACACAAGAGTAAGTTTCAGGTGTTTATAAAGGCAGATTTGGTCTGCAAACACATCAGTGTCTTACCAGAGGTGGTCCTCCAAGAAAGATCGTTCCCTGTTTCTTGACAATAATTGACTCATCAGCCATTGCAGGTACATAAGCTCCACCTGCAGTACAGCTGCCTAAAACAACAGCAACCTGAAAATACAGAAGTAGCCGTTAAGATAATAGCCAACAGATTTATCAGCCAAGAGTGGCACCTGTCAGTTATCACACAACAGAGATTCCAATGTGCTGTGAATCAATTCAATCAAGAGCTAGGCATGGATAATTGCATAATTGGAGCATTCTGTTTTTCAAAATCATCAAAAATCAAACAGCTTGAAGTAGTTTTACACATCATTAAAACATTTGTGTTGAAATATGTATATGTAAACTGCACTGGTGTCACCAAATAGTGAAACTCTTCATGATATGATGTATGTACAGGTTACTACATTTAAACGGGAAAATATAAACAACTTTTTCTTAGTGATGCTGCATAACAGCAGTGCAGTACCACTCAGAAGAAAAAAAAAAACAAGTTAATAATTTCCCATTTAAAGGCAGTAACTCTATTCAATATTAATTTTCTATATCTAAATATCGAAAAATGATTCTAAGGTGAATCTATTATGTCCCCCTAAACAATGCATGGAAGAAAACAGATACTTTCATTCATAACGAATGCCTCTAAAGTGAGACTTGCAAGTGTCACCAGCGGTAATGCAAGATCTTTATGACAGAACATTCCAATGTCATCAATTATGTACTAGAGGATTACTTAAAATTGCAATACTGAAAAGAAGGATTATTTTTAAACACATGTCTATCGGTCTGAAGCAGTGCAGTTTGAAAAAATAATGTACAATTCTGATTACAGAAAGCTAATGGAGAAAAAGAAAGAACAATAACAATTTTGAATATATGAGTTGAATGTTGTAAACATTTTGCAAATTTGTATGTTATCCAAGAGACATCTAAATGGTAACCTATAATCCTATGAAACAATACAGTTCACAGAAGATTAACATACTGAGGGTAGTAAATCAGGCATGCTGTGAAAACTGCATACATATTAAAAGCATGCATTATGAACTTCAGGTATCTGAATTCATGTGGTTATCAAATATACTTACCTATAAGTCAAGTCAACAGCAAACTGCACAAATTCAGATCCACTGATGCATAATGCACCAGCAGATCTCATACATGCCAACCCCTGGTGAGGAAAAAGTGTAATCCAAGTGGACAAAAAGAGTAATCCGAGCAGAAAAAGAGTAATCCACATATAGTATGATAACAATACAATGAGCATATGTACAAAATGATTTATTCATCCCTCTGGAATTTAACATTACTGCTTCAAGTTTTCTTATTGAACACTTTGAGCTTTAAAAAACAACAGACTCTCATATTACATTTCAAAACACTTTGTACCAGCTGAGATAATGAATGTTTTGCACACCAGTAAAGCACTAAGTGCTGGGTTAGAGAGCCTGGATCTGAATTCAGTTTTATTTTTGTGAATAATACTGAACAATCTCTCACAGCCAGCATTAGAATGGTAAAGAACCAATATTCCTTTCATAACCTGACAAAGAAGAGGAAATTTATATCTTACAGTTATTAGATCTTTTAGCTGGGAAATAAGATGAAAAGATCAACTCTGTCCCCATGAAGCACATTGTCAGGTAGAGTGGAAGGCCAACTTGATGCTTCTGGAGTTCTTCTAATTTATCAGCAGCTTTCCCTGCAACATGGTGCATCATATGACAGAGACAATCTGATATGTACAATGATGGAGACATTTTTCAAAATATAAAATGCAACTCCAATAAGAATTACAGTCATCACTGATGCAGTATCAGCTTAAAACCCCATACAATTATGCCAGCTTAAGTTTATTCAAAGTATTATCAAGCAAATAAATAAAATGTTTTCTCCATTGGAATCTACTGTTAATTCTGGTAATGAAAGAAGGGCACTCTGACTTTGCCCTTTCAATGTCAAAGTCTCTTACAAAGACGGGGTACTACTTTTTGTCACAATCACTAATCCTGTCTGTTGCAATACTAAACGGCCCAATTTTCATGGCTTCTGCAATTTTAAGTGAAGTATCTTCTGCTAAACACCTAAAAATATTAGATGATTTTGTTCTTGCACATGCATATTTTCTGCAATTTTGGAATCAGGAAACATCCATCTGAACAAAGGACCAATGTAGTCTTCTACCAAATTAGGTGGTCCGTGTTTTATTAAGAACTAATGTAGATAATGTGTCTGCATTTATAAAATTCGTGTCTACAATTTAGTTCTGCAGTATAAAAAGAAATTACCTCAGTACTGGAGTTAGTAAACGAGCTAATTAAAGATTTCTTGCTTTACCACCATGACAATATTAAAATCCTTTCCACACAGCCTGCAAGGAGCATGAACATCCCTTGAATGGAACGCTGCATTGTGTAATTCATGTATTCGTCTCTGAATCGGCTTTTGTCTTTTCCTAATCCATCTGTGAAATTATTTGAAAAATATTTTTGCTCTAACATGCATCAACTAAAATAAATCTGACCTGACTTTTAGTATCAAATACCTACAGACTGGTTCTGTTCTGAATTAGAACAAAGAATCTGTGAGCAAATTTTAAAAGTTAGAAAACCAGTCTGTTCTCTCCTAACTAAGCCATACAGCTGCTATAAATAGAAACTGAGGTCAAAAGTTGAAAGCATGTTTTTTGAAGTCGGGCAACTGCTATATTTAGAACATAATACTCTTAAGAAAGTGCATGCAAATCTTCAGACAAGCGTACTCTTATGTCGTAGTTACACAGAAGCCGTCTTTTCTAGAATATGGTCTGTGGGATTAATGGGATGTTAATAAAAATGAAAAAGCAAATTATAAATTTTTTTGGAGGGGGATATATCGAAAAAGCGTAATCCAAATACAGTTACGCGTAATGGTTGGCACGTATGAGATCTGGGTCTATATAGTCTGCTGGGAGTAATCAGTTGAACAAACAATATAGACCCTGATCTGCTGGCACATTATGCCATGATGGTAAATCAGGGTCTATGTTGTTTGTAGCTGCACTAGAGTATATATGGTACATAATAATTATTTTGGAATAAAATGCTTGTCATATATATATATATATATATATATATATATATATATATATATATATATATATATATATATATATATATAAAACTTAATAACTCTAAAGGAACCTGAGGAATTCCTTTTGCAGACATGTTGGCCTGGTTATAAAAGATGCGTCCAAAATGGTCTCTGTCTGGGAAAACTTCAGCCTGGCGAGGCAGATTAGCGCCTCCAGAGTCCACTAAAAATTATAGAATGAAAAACTACTAAACAGAAGAAAATAAAATTGAATCACTGATATATATATATATATATTAACACCATAATATAAACAGAGTAGGTTTGCCTTTGAAAGGGGCCAAGTGGCCTATAATCGTTCAAAAAACATCTATCTCTTAGCAGAGGAAAAAATGGCAAAAGTACTGATTGGTACAAAAAAATATTACCCAAGAAAAATAAAAATAAATTAAGCATTTCTGCATCAGCTTCAAAGAATATTAAATGTTAATAATATCCATCTCTACTTTCTCCTATTGTTGTAAGGTTTAATGCCATTTTTCAGAACAAGATAGGCTATACATGGTGGCCAGTATAAATGGTGGAGGAAGAACCCCAGAAAGAACCATCAACCCACAAGAAGCTTCTGACAAGCTTTCTCACATATCCACATTGGCCGAATCTGAGACTTGAACCCACAGAGTGAGATGGCAGTGATCCGTAACAGTGAGCACTTTAGACCACTCGGCCACTCAAGGCTCCCATCTCTCACCTAAGAAACATCACCTGAAATCTCTTGGAACACTTAACCAAAGCAGAATATCATACATTTCAAAATGTCAGTCACTAACTGTATGTTAGATGTCCTAAAGGTTGATCCTTTACAATCAGCAATTGTGGCACGAACATGAGGTACAACAAGTGACAAAGATCATACATATAGCACATGATGAAAGTTCCAGAGGATACCAACCACTTAAGCAAGGTTATCTGAAGTTTTACTTCAGGGAAAGGCTATTTTTAGCTTGGTAATTTCCGAAAATTTAAGCCTTCTAGAGCATATAATTACAAAATAGGAATGAAACATTTTAAATTAATATTTCTGCACCAACTACATACATGTATGTATGTATGTATGTATGTATGTATGTATGTATGTATGCATGCATGCATGTACACACACACACACACACACACACACACATTAGTTACAGATGAAGGTGGGAATTTTACTAGATTCCAAGTACAAACTCAAGGACTAGATCTCTGTGGGTAGGGACGGACCTTGGGATCCAAGTCTGTTGCATGTATGAATTTTCCTTTTCATGTCTACTAAATGTACATATGGTTACAAGATTGGTATATCCATAGTTTCTATGATAAGACTTATGGGCCATGTCACAGTAAGATAGGGAAATACCCCAGAACAAGAACCAGAGGTCTCCACTTGATATGTGTTGTAACTTGGGTCACTGATGACACATACTGATTTTTAGACACATAAGACACACAACGCAAAAATTATTTCAAATTTACATAAAACATTCTAAATCTGCAACCCCAGGAATTGGACAAAAATTCCCTAAAACATGTTGGCACAATCTACAACCATAGGTCTACCCCTCATTGAAATTTCATTTATCAAAGCTTAACGGTATAGGACATTACATATATACTTCAGGGCTGAGCAAATCCCATAGCCCGACATCCCAGACTAGTCATTTTTGAAGTCGGACAAGTAAAATTTTCCAAGTCGCTAGTCCGGGACAAGTGCTTTTTAAAAACGTTGGGCTAGTCCTTATTTTCATGCTTTAATCACTATATCTACCTTTATATGGCCAATCATGCCCGCTGGGCATACTGAATACTTGATTCTACCCCTCTTCATGTATACATTTACATCCTGTTACCGCTTGACTGCATATTGGGTTAAGCGACCAAATTATCGGCAAATCAAAACACGTCAAACAAAAGAAAGCCAGTATGATCAATTAGCAGTGTTGTAAGCGGTTTTGTTGCAATGAGTTTACTCAATCTAGATTACAACAAGCGGCTCACTATGATTTTAATCCAGTGAGTCAGTGTAATTAAATTAATGAAAGGTACTTTACCGACATCAGTGTTGGTTTCCTTTAATGAACTGATTAAATGACAGTAATGATTAACTTCCACATGCGATATTGTGTTTGAAGCGAAACAATTACGCTAATTAATGAGCTGTTTCAGTTCGTATTTAAAAGAGAAAATTGATGTTATCACTTTATAAGTAGTTGTCAAGCAAGCTGATAGTTACTCTGTGGATAAAATGAGTTTGCTAAATTATTTTCGCAAGAAAGGTAACAACGGCGATTCGTCAAAGGTAAGTTTGTTTGAAAATGGAGAGATAAAACGTAAGACAGATACTGTGTGTGCGGTAGCTATTTCTGAGTGTGAACGAGGATTTAGTTCAATGAACTTAATCAAGACTTCTTTAAGGAATTCCTTAAACCGAAAGAGTTTACAAATGCTACTGAACATTTCTGCAAATGGACCAGAGCTTCGGGACTTTAACCCAGACACAGCTATCAACTGCTGGCTTAGTGCTGGTGCAGGTGGCAGACATATACATGGACATAATTTCAAATCCATCAGCTAAACATATATATATGAACCTGAAGAAGCCAAATGTATAACAACCAATGTTTCTGAAAAATTAAATTCTTTTAAGAAAACATTATGTTGTATATTTTTGTTTGTTTTTTTTCTATGGATTAAGTACATACATCTCATCAAATCTCAGCAAGTGATTACCATTTTGGGACCAGTGAAAAGTAAGGTGGGACTAGTGAAGAGAAAGGTGGGACTAGTGAATTTTCTGAAACCACTTGTCCTGGACTAGTGGTAAAAAAAAAATTTGCTCAGCCCTGTACTTACAAGCCAAGTCAAACTGCAAACAACACAGATCCTGATCTGCCATTGCATAATGCACCTGCAGATTATGGTAGGGTCTATTTATTCTACTGATTACTCTTAATAAAACGAACAGATTTAGATGTGCCAGAGCATTATGTGACATCATATCTGGGTCTGTGCAGTTTGCAGATGGTCTCATCTTATAAGCGATCTTATTATATGCTCATTTTTTCCCCCGCTAACTTTACATTGTCAGAATCGTTCAATATTCCCTGATACTGAACGCGCACAACAATACACATATAGCATTCACGTGAATAAAGGAACTACTTTCTATTGTAAACAAACAATGACGCAGATGCCAGCACTTTTGATTTGTAAACAAATCATATACCCTCGCGTAAGAGGCTCTTTACGTTGTGGTTGTTTAAATTTGTTTCTGAATGAACTAAAACATGTTTCGTGGACTGCAAAAAAAACCCCAGCTGTTTTGGCACATTCCGTGTTGATACAATGTTACGGATTTAGGCTAGCTACATTATATAAAAGACGGAAGATTAGGTCCTTACAAATAACATACAAGTGACAAGGCATATACTGTCTTCTTTATCTGGTGATAAGAGTGTGATAAGAATGGCAACATAAAATATACTTACAGTTTTACATCCTGAATTTCCTCAAAATGTTTTTTCTTAATTCTGCAAATCCGAATTACATGAGCCATGTCACAGGTTTTCAATCTGGTTTACACATTTCGAAATTGTGCTGTAATTTCAATGATAAGTGCAACTGCATCCTCCTTACTGCACTCAAAATGAAATAAGCATTAAATTCCATAGCGTCTTTTTGATAATTGCAATTGAAAGACTTCATATTTTTCCCATGTTATGATTTCAAACATTCAATGACAGAAACAGAAACACATTTGCAGACGTAAACACGCTTCTCCTGCGCCACTTCAATCCGATGTATTTCTTGTATAATTTGCACAGATGAATCCAGTCCAAAATCACAAACTTTCATCGAATTGAAACAAAATACCAAAATATATTCATTCCAGATCAATGGAAAAGTTGTTGCAATGCGCATTCATTCACAATATGACTGCAAATTTCACTTTTAACTAGACACGCCATTTTCTTTCAAAAGTTATGTCGAGTGCGCGACTAAATTCAAATTTATCCGGGCGGAGTTATGTGCACATTAATAATGATGTCATTGTGTAATGACAAATCTGCGCTTGTGTATTTAGTTTGGAATACAGCATTCATTCATTTACGTTGTTTCTTGTAGTGTATTTTGTTTATATAATTAAACCTTAGGTAGAAAAAAAAATGAGCATACAATAAAAAGGTTACTGCATTTATATGGGAAAATATGAACTCGTTTTGTCGGAAGGATATTCTGCACTCACAAGTTCGTGCAGTATTCCATCCCAAAACTCGTTCATATTTTCCCATACAAATGCAGTAACCTATAAATATGTATTATATGCACATGCAACCATACACCTGTATGACTGTATGTATATAAATATGGATGGACAAATGATATCATAATATCCCTGCGCTTTTTTAAAATCATGGGGTTGATGAAAGCACAGATCCATTTTAGAAAGATTACTATTCCCTTCAGAGGATCATGAACTTTCTTAAAACATAAAATCATAATTTGTTTTTACGTCAATTATACATTGTGCTTCATAAGAAAGGCCCCTAGCAGCTACACAAATTGTTACTTACCAAGATATATACAAGGAAGGTGATTTTGCTCAGCTATCTCTTGGGCTCGTATATGTTTCTTGACAGTTATTGGATAATAGGAGCCACCTTTTACTGTTGGGTCATTGGTCACTATCATACACTCCACACTGTGGAAGAAATAACATAGTCAAGCATTAACTTGATAATGACAATCATGATGATGATTTAGGTAATACAAATGATAATGCTTAATGTTTCTTTTATTTTGCTCTTATTTGCCAGATACAACTGAAAACTGAGATCAAATTGGCTGTTTGCTAATTCAGCATGCCGGACAATGGAATTCCGATGTCCATAATTACTCCATGCAGAAAGCTGCAATACCACCATTAATAGAGCATCAGACTCATAGTCCAGGGGTTGCAGGTTTGATATTTGCCCAAGCCAGCCTGGGTCAGATGCCTCAGTGTGTCATTAAGAAAGGCACTTAGCTTTATTTACTCAAGACGCTATAGTCAATAATGTTGTTAAAAGTGCCATTCAAGATTATAAAAACAAAAACTAATCCATGCAGTTATTTAGTCATTATGTTTTCCCATCTCAAAACTCTCTACTCTGAACAAGGCATATAGAAATCTTTCCTCTTAAATTTATCAACACCCCATAACTGAATGACTGTTCCAGGCCTGTACTATCAGGACATCAGTCCCCTTACATCATGTGATTTTTAAGTAATGTCAATATATTGTGAGATAATGTTTCTGCTCCAATCAGGCCCTAATAAAACACTTGTGTAGATCGAGTCCTAATTAAAAAAGAAATTTATAAAAATAGTTGAACAACCACTTTTTATTATCCTCGACCCACATCTGTTTCAAGATCTGATCAAATTAAACTTTACTGTCAGACTTCAGCAAAAATCCCTGGCAATAAGCATTAAATGTATTCAAGGCAGTAAGTCTGCTGGTTGTGAATCAGTAATTAATTTTTTTAAATGGTAGAGTGGCATAAAATACTGCTGCACTGTAAATTTATCTAGCATGATTTCCAGAAGAAGAAAAAAAAACATTTTATGAAAGAATGTATTTGAGAAAACTAATGAAGCATGGAAGGATACTAGCAAAACTGCAGCAACTGCAAATCTAGAACTGAAAATTACACAGTTTTCCATTACATTTGATAAATGAACATATGATTTATGAATTTTTATTTATAACTGCTTGATATACCTCCTTTGAATAATTACATACAAAATTTCACAAAGATCTGTCCACCATATAACCTCAAAATGGAAAACCCTTGGGACCAAATTTACTTTCTGGTTTTGAAACATTTTAGGTTTATTGATTGTATCATAGATAAGAAAAATGATGTCTTTTAATTGATGAACAATCACATAACCATTGAGACCAGTTTTATTTTTTAACACCATCAAACCTAGGGGTTTAAAATAAACAAAATAAATAATATTTTGCAAATGATTTGAGAGTGCAGAGAATTGTGTGTGTGTGTGTGTGTGTGTATGTGTGTGAAATAGGAAATGAGCTTACATACAATCAAAAGTTGTACTGATCATTCATCATAAATCATGATAAGATAATAGGCAAATAAACAATCATTCTTAAAAAGTGACATTTCTAATTATAGAGGACTTAATAATGAAACCAATGTATGGCTTGATTTTCTCACATTTTTATATCTTTGGCATTAGTTTTTAGAAATAGTATAAATCAAAAAACTACATCTTAGGACATACCCTGCATTAATGATGTTACCATTCAACTGATCAACATAAATCTTGCAGTAACAACTACTTAATGCTATTTAATATTTTCTACACATAAAAGCTAACTTCTCAGAGTAAAGAATTGACTGTTATCAACCTGATATTTACACTACGATCAACAATATTGTGTTCTCTCAATTCCACTCTTCAGATTAAATTTTTTTAAACTCTGTAAGGCATTCAAATAAAGTTTACAGCAACCAAACTGCACAAGAATGTTCACTTACCATTTCAATTCACTTCTGCAGTTTATAACAAGATCAAAGTTGAAAAGTGAAAAATACCTGAAAGAACTTATTTCTGTGAAGAACATCTTACAAAAACATAACATTTACAAAATGGAGAACTATTTTCCCCAAAAAGTCAACTGTCTCTGCTCATGTCATATATAATAACCAAAATTTTCTTACATGAAACTTTTACAGTACACCTGATATACGACGTACACTGTATACATAATTGTGAATGTTAACTTAAAAAGATTGTTTAAAATGTCTTTGTTTGAGTAACTCTTGAGCAAAAGGTCAACTGTTCACTGCCTGTACAGGATGCCTTAGCTATTGCTGTATTACAAGAGATCAATTGTTTCTTACCCAGATACTCTTCCTATCCCAGAAATGATCCCCCCAGCAGGGACCTCATCATCACCGTAGAGGTTAAATCCAGCTAACTGACTCATCTCCAGAAAGGGAGACCTGAAAAGACATAAAACAATTAAAAAAAGATTTTAAAGAAAAGATCTAAATACCTGTTTTCAGTGTCCAAGTTTTAAAGAATCCCTGAGCATGCCAGCAAAATATTATTTTTAAACACTGTAACAAGTTATTACATCAATTCTAATAAAAAACATTACCAAAATTTAGCTTATATAGATAAAATGTACTCTGCTGACCTAATATTATGGTACATTAAATATGTGTCTGTCTCTTTACTAAGTATTTACTCTACATATCTGCTTGGGGCCCCGAGTGGCCGAGTGGTCTAAAGTGCTCTCCGTTACGGATCACTGCCATCTCACCTCTGTCTGCGCCGGTTCGAGTCTCGGATTCAGCCAATGTGGGTATGTGAGAAAGCTTGCCAGTAGCTTCTCGTGGGTCGGTGGTTCTTTCCGGGTCTTCCCGGCTTCTTCCTCCACCATTAATACTGGCCGCCATGTATAGCCTATCGTGTGCTGAAAAATGGCGTTAAACCCCACAACAACAACAACAACAACATATCTGCTTATAAATCAAGTGTGCATCCCATGGGCCTTTCTTATGCTCACACTTACCAACCATTTGAGACATCTGTAAAAAAACACAAGAACTCTAAAAAAAAAAAGACTATTGGAAGATTTTGTGTTCTGAATATGCTATTGCAATAATAAAAATAATCAGAATAATATTGGGACCCAATTACTGTTGTATGAACTACGAACGGATAATATTTAGCAAACCATCACTTGTGTACATTCTTCTCTTTATTAGCATTTTTTGCAATGTGTTGACTCAATGTTCTTCTGGAAATGATGATGTGCTATAATGCATAGGCTGATGACATGGATCAGACTGGGTCAATGAACATGTTCTAAGAAATCTCAAGAATAAGGAACTGGTACATCTAGCATGAATGAGGTATTTCCTTTGTAGAAAGGTAATAGCGACAGACAAGGTTGTTGGGATGTGCCTTAGAATATATATGTCTATCACAAAATCTTCTAGGTGAAACAAGTCATAACATTGAAACTCTGATCTCTAAAGTTTGCATACACTACTATGAAGAATCCTGGACCATTTGAAATTTTTAGAGCATAAACTCAAATGCTGAAAATCAGGTAAAGTCACTAAGATTTCTACATGTCATTAAAATTAGGAACGCTATCAAACAACTAAAGGAAACAAAAATCATGAATATTTCAGGCATCTAACTGTACTTTTAATTAAAGCTACAGACTGTCTAAATTTTGTACTTTGAGCTGAGCTTGAGGTTTAATGATAAACATTCTGAGAATTCAATGTAGGCTCAGGACTTTGTGAGAATTTTTAGAAATATTTCTGTTACAAAAAAATACTAGCCAGATAAACCATTATAATGACACAAGTGAACTAACATAGATTCATAAAAATACATGAAAATGTAAATATTGTTAAAAATTTGGATACATTTGACTTCTTGCTCCCCTTCCTGTGTGCAACAGGATGTGAGCTAATAACATTTGACCTCTCAAACCTCACAGGGAACACAGGGTACGAGTCAAAACGTGACCTGTATGGCTCCTCCCAGGAAACCCTTGGGTGAGGGCCAACAATAATATATCCTCTAAACTGGGTTGCTATATACTGGTAAAGTATTACACCAGGTTAAGCAGATTTCAAGTCAGCAGTTTAGGAGGCAATAGTATAAGTCAATAAGAGACAGATAAATGGACAGTATCACAATATCATTGCATGTTTCTTAAGAAAAATTGTGGATATGATAAATGCACATACTCTGGGTCCAGTAAAGCATTAATTCTGTCTCTGGGAAGCATTTTTCCTCTAGAAGTGTGACGGGATCTGGCCTTTTCTCCCCCTCCTAGAGAAAACATACCAGAGGGGAAATTTAAATATGATCAACATTTAAATTTTAATTTGTAATCAGTTTAAATAATGCATTGATGTTCATTACATATGAACACGGGCCTGTTTATTATTATAAATTCCACAGACTTGATCCAAACTGAACTTGGCTTATACCCTATATAAATTCTATCTCATAATGAATTTAATAACCACCTTTCATTGAATATCATGTATAAAACAGAATTCAGTATTTGTGAAATATATATCCTTAGATTATTTTCATTTATGTTTAGGTCCAACTCATCCAATATCTCCAACCTCAAAACAATGCCCCCAACGGATGACTTGAAATTCTAAAACTGGTAAACTGTTGTGTACAAAAGACAAAAAAAAGAGACCACACCAATCAAATCATACAGACTCTATCCTGAACAGTAGTGGAAGACCTGTGTACATAAATGAATGCTTAGGTCAACTCAGTGTAATCATATAAACCCTAATTTTCTTTTAAAATCATGGGTAAAAGATTGATGCAAAAACACAGTGTAATCATATAAACCCTAATTTTCTTTTAAAATCATGGGTAAAAGATTGATGCAAAAACAATCTTAGAGTGTATTTACTAGAAAATGATAACCTACGGTTACACAGCAAATTTGTATATAAAAAAATTACACCACAAAAAAAGTAAATCATAATAACCTTAACAAAGAAGTAAATGTGATGAAAAACAATAAAGTTGCTCCAATCAAGTATCTTCCTAGGCTAAAAAAACCCACATCTTGAGTGACCAATGGACCACTTGCTAATACAGTATAAAACTGATTATCCAGACAAATCATAGGAAAATTATTTTCTCCAAATAATTGGTCATCTGGATAATCAAATTTTGGTTAAAATAGGGAGCTGTGAATGTAGATATCTCAAAAGGTCCAATAAAAAAACATGAACAATTATTTATACATGAAATGTTGAGCTAATTCAAGTATTACATTTATCTGTTCATTTTAACTCTACTTTTAACACATTATTAGCTACATCATGCTGTGTGTGTGTTTTGGAACTTTAAAACAGATTTAAAACAATTTTTCAGTCATATCGCTCTGATGTCTGCAGTATGGCAGTTTATAGTCTAGCACTGGGGAATCATGCCGTAGACATGTAGCATTATGTCCTACCCAGTCACATATTCCTGGCACCAGGCCGACCAGTCCTACCACTAACTTCTTAATGCTGAGCAACAAGCGAGGCAGTTGCGAGTACAATTTTTATATTTGGTAAGAATCGGCTGGATATCATACTGAGAGAATGAGGGCTAAATACCTTTCCCAAAGATACAATGAGGCAGCCAACTCAGGCTGTATATTGCAAGTATCAAACTTATGACCCTTGGATTACAAGTTCATTGTTCAACCAACTGACCTGCCCCAACTTCAGTCCAACAAATGAGTTGGCAATTAGAAGACTTGAACAGACAGCGATTGTATTTTCTGGAGTTTGCTTTGTTTTTACTAATTGTTTATGAAGTAATGTATTTGTAAGCACCTTGCAGTATCTTGGAGACTGTGTTTTTGAGCTCTTTCACAAGAACTTGCATCTTATCATAGTTTTCCTGCAAAAAAAGGAAAAAGTTGCAGCTTTAAAAATGTGATTCACTGGCATAAAAATAAGTACAGCACTGTTTGCACTCACTTTTGCTTGATAGATGAGGAAGAATTAATAGATTGTTTAGCAGTATGCTGTTGATGCCCTATCATTACCCTGATGTCAAAGTTGATCACTACTATTGTTTAGTTTGCAAAAATCTTGTCTCTTATAATGGCCATACATATAAGCTATTTTTCCAATAGAATGAGAAATACAGCTAACAATTATATATATATATATATATACACACACACACACACACACATATACATATACACATTTATTATAATAATACTTAAAGACTTGGCAAATCATGCTGCCCATATCACATGTGTTTTCAAAATGGTCTGCATGGTAGCAGGAAATATCAATGCATACTGCAATATGTTCAACTATATTGCAGTAATGTTTTTTCAGCTGGCAACACTCACAACTGCATATTTTACCAGACTGCTTTTAACATCTTTATCTGCAGTTTTAATTATATATTGAAATTTCTGCTGGAAGTAAAAGTATTAATTGCCATCAATTTTATATGATCACTCAACCCATGCAAATAGGGCTATCACATTTCAAAGAAAAAAATGTAAACATTTACATGAATTGTAAGAAATGAAAGAATTCTGTTTATCTGCAATCTTCAGGGTCTATCCTAGGACTGAAAACTTGGTCAAAAATTCATCCCCACCCATTTGAAAATGAAGACAAATTTTCTAAATACAGAGCGATTTAACAGACACAGACAACAATTCAAGATATGATGCATAATTCTGCATTTCTGTAGGTTTTTTGTTAGATCAGCATTCACATGTATGTCTAAAGGCATTGAATTATTTGCTTTAGACAATTAAAACATGTTCCTTATGTACTCTCTGAATTGCCTTCAGTGTACGCAGGTTGCATTTAAACTTTCTTCTACTATTTCTGCCTCCATTATATATTTCCAGACTTCAATTCACTTGTTTTTTTTTAAAAGCCATTTTTATGTGACCAGCATTCCAAACTTTTTTCACATCATCATTACACATATGACCAACTGTTATATAATGAACATGAAATTATGTCATTTGTTCATGTACATGTGACAGCCCTACATATGATCAGTCTTACAGCAGCCTGTGTTCAAAATGTCAGTGATTCAGGGGCAATTTTCATACATTTGGATTTGTATCTTATTTACTATAAATGCAAATTTGAGACGAAAAGTTAGGATGCAGACTTTTATACAAACTTTGCAATCAGTTTAAATCTTAACCCAGGCCAATGCACAATTTTTTTCCAAATATCTTCATTCTGAACCTGTAAAGGGTACTTTTTTTTAAAGTAAACAATAAATCCAGTTAAAAACATGACCACAACTTGAAATCCCTAGAGATTAAGTCTAATGTGCATGTCTTTTAAGCATGCTATAAACCATCATTTATGAATGCATGCTCTAATGTTCTAAATTCGTGCTGTGGGCACAGTTGGTTTAAAACCTCAGGAGTTAAATAACAAAAAATTTGTTGACTTGCATGCTTATCATGTCCATGAATTTGGGACACCAAAGATGAGAATCTGTATTATGCTTATTCTAGCGTATATTCCAGTAATCAGAAAATCTGATAGGCCATTGCCTGAGGCCCCTCTAATTTTAGATTGGGCTCATCCTGTATTATAAGTGAAGTACCCATCAGGTTTGTAAAAAGAAAATTAAATCTGCCTCAGGAAACTTTGATCAGACTCGCTAATGAAATGTATAAAAGTATTTTCAAGATATTGACAAACCTGCAACATTGTCCAACACGAAGTTGAGATCTTATTTTAATCAAATGAATGCATGCTAAACATACAATTTTGTACTCCCAAACCCCGACATGGACGTGTTTCAGGAAAACACAATTTTCAGTAATCTTTAAAAAAAAACAAAAAAGACCCAAAAACACCACATTTATTATATCCCTGTACATGTAGCATGTATGAATGGTAAATAGTCATGATTGGAGCTGATGTAAAACTATCCCTTGGGCAATTTAAATAGTGGCAATTAATGGCACTGAGGTCAAGTATGAACCATCATTTCACATATTACTCAACTGGCTGACAATAGCCAGTGAGATCTGTTTGAAGACTGCAGTGGGTGAGTCCACTGTGCTAATTTGCATAGGTAGGATCAGGAAGTGAAACAACCCATTATAGTCAATTAAAGAGATGCTAGGTGTGTGTACAAAAACAAATTAACGTTATTTCATATCACTGCCTTGAATGAGACTGTTTAAGCCATATGTATTATATTTTTGACAAATTTAACAGCAGCATTTCTTTTAAGTTGGATTTTAACACACATACAGAATGCAAAGCATGATCATTTCAACAGAAAAACGGTTATATTTGCAAAACTTTGGACTCCACACAAACCAGGAAAGAAAAGGAATCTTACTGGATATGCCTCCTTACAACATTGAAACCAAGCAGTTTAAACCAAGAAGACTAGAAAAAGACAACCATGCACAAATAAAATTATTTTTTGCAGCCAACACATTTTCTTTTAAATAATTCTCTAAATTTGCTTAATAGCCTATGACTACTATAACAATGAAATATCTGGGATATAATCTGCGCTTGCATAAATTTACATAAAATAACATGTCGTTATGGCTCATCACTTTCTAGGTCAATACAATTATTTTAAAGTATCAGCAACAAGCTGAAATAAACTAGTTGACACATATTAGAATTAAAAGGTTGAATTCCTGTATAAAAAAAAACAGCCATGTAAAGTTTAGCAAACATAACCGTTTTTCTGTTTTATTTGTTTGTCTTGTCTATGTTTTAAATTTGCCTTTGAAAAAGACTCATTTAAGAGTCGAAATCACTCAGCTAGCTAGATACTGGTTTCGCATTGTTCATTGTCAGTTTAATGCATTTATCGTAATCAATCCCTGACACACGTGATCCCTTGCTGGATCCAGTGCACATGAAAGGATTGTTATTTGCCATATGATTTGTATTCTTTATATATATATATATATATATATATATATATATATATAGACAGAGAGAGAGAGAGAGAGATCAACCCTCTGCCAAGTTGTTGCACTTCTTATGATGTATATTGAAAAATAAAATGTACTCCTTATACTAATACGTATTTACTGAAATAAATACAATTAGTAGTGTTCTACATGTTACGTTCTTTCTGTCAATGTATGAATTACTGTCTCAAAAGCAAATTGAGAGTACATGCTGAAAATATGACACATTGAGCATAGATGATGTCCTTACTGGATTCAAATCCTTTGAAAAGAGCAGTAATTAAAGCTATTTGCCACCATGAGGCATGTATCCAAAGATGCTGCCGTACATTAAACGAACTCACCTCTTACAACTGAATTAGCCTAGCCTTTTTTTGGGCAGATATGTCAATTATATCATAGCATGATATGTTTCACAAGAACACTGGTTGAAATTTTTTAAAAGGTGCTAGTCCACATTGATGGAAAGGGCATTTGTCTCTTTATCTAAATATGTTGTTGTGGTTGTTGTGGGGTTTAACGCCATTTTTCAGCACGATAGGCTATACATGGCGGCCAGTATTAATGGTGGAGGAAGAACCCGGAAAACCCCGGAAAGAACCACCGACCCACGAGAAGCTACTGGCAAGCTTTCTCACATGCCCACATTGGCTGAATCTTAGACTCGAACCGCCGCAGACAGAGGTGAGATGGCAGTGATCCGTAACGAAGAGCGCTTTAGACCACTCGGCCACTCGGGGCCCCCATCTAAATATGTCTTAAGTAATATAGATGTCATCACTCATAGACACAGCCTGAATCCAATTTATAAAGGGTATTTTTCTGTATTAGTACCATCACTATTTGTATCAAAAGCAGCATTTTTTTGCCTCCACTACTCAATACTGACACTCTATGTATCAAACTGATTCGGATCATGGCTGATTAGGACCATGCATATTCAGTGCAAATTTTGGGCTGATTCATCCCAAATTACAGACTGATTAAACAAAGAAATACAAATGATGAAACATGCATATCTGGTTTATTTTAGAAGTTATTAATGTTTTCACAAACATAGTAAGAGAACATAAAAGGTAGATTTTCTTCATTTTAAATTTATTTAATATAGCTGAAATCAGAAGAAAAAAGATACCAGCTATAACATTTACATTTATTTGTACCAAAATAACTTCCCAATGTTTCAATAAAGAAAATATAAATCTAAATTTTTTAAATCAGGCAGTTATCGACACTATCGAACAGTAACGCATATTTACTGATTATTGAGTTCACTAGCAAATCATGCTTTCTTTGCATTACATTTACAAAACAAATTGCATAAGGATTCTTTGACAAGTAAAACAATAGTATAACATATCAAAGAGTTGTCAGAAACAGTACAAATGAACATCTGATTTTTATTGGTCCTGTCCTTCTGCACACAGATGCCTCCTACAGAACTTACAAGAGTTTTCTGGAGCATATTGCTACAGAGCTAGATAGAGATGTTGAGTCTGTGGAAGTAAGAGTGCATGAAATGATGCAATTTGGAGGTGATCATGAGAAGGCTATAACCAAGCCATTAGAGCCTGTATTCTGCTAGGCTACACACTATCTTTGCACTAAACGTCTGAAGGATAATGTCCGGAACTTCCTTCAAAATAAAATATAGGTGGAAAAGGGTGAACATGATATCATAATGACCCAAATATTTGGTACTGGTGGCATCACAGAACTTATGGAAACAATCATCAATGAACAGCATCCAACATTTGCACCATATTTTACAAATAACTTGAAACCAAGACTACAGAAATATTTTTTCAAAAACCTAGCTGCAAAAATACTTAACGTGTGAATTTGACTAATGACAATGCAGAGTCCATCAATAACATTTAAGTCAAACATTTAATACTTTGCAATTACTACAAACAACGATGGAGTCATCCTGAAATATTGAAATTACTAAGATGTTTTGCTAATCGTTAACTAATTCAATATTTACTTATTTACATTATGTTCTAAAATTAAAGAAATTCTAGAAATGTATAACTATAAGTTGGTAAGCTTGATGGAATAAAATCATTTTATATATATTTTTAAATCTAAAATGTATGAATATACAAGCCACATCTATGCTACTTGGTAAGTTCAACTCTGAAATAAATAAATAAATAAATAAATAAATAAATAAATAAATAAATATTAAAGAGAGGAAGACTGACAGAATAAAAAAGATAATGAATCATTACTCTAACCTGTATTGCAAATCTGATTCTGCCATTTCCTGCATCTATTACAAGACAAAGCAAGCTGGTAAGGCCTGACATGCCTATGGCATTTTACACAAGGATAAAACACCATTGTCACAATTAACACAGTTCAGTTCATATTATACCAAAATACATCCAACTGAAATGTCACAATATAAACTGTATTTACTATAAATTATTCCAAAATTTACACAAGTTTACTGAACACCTTTATTAAAGCTTAGGATAAAAACTGGCATATAATGAACATTTTCGGCCTTCTGTACAAATTTAAAGCATGTGGTGCATTTAATTTTCAAACCTTTTCCTTTTCATTCATATTAGCGTGCATTGATTAACTTAATATAAGTGACTTTAATTATAATTAACTTTTTTTTTTAATTGCATCCATCAATGAATAACCGTGTGATTAGTGGAAATGACCATTAGCAGTATGCTAATTATTGTTTTCAACAAATCAGATTTTTTATGCAAATTTACAGCGTGCAGTAAATTTTATTTCCTTTCATTTAGATTAGCATGCATTCATTAATAAAAGTGACTTTAATTATAATTAACTGTTGACATTTTTTCAGCGAGATAGATTAGTATCATCTTTAATTGCAGACATCAATGAACAATGGTGTGATTAGTGGAAATTAATATTAGCAATATGCTAATTATTGTTTTAGATGTGCATGAATTGGGGGCAAGTTGTCCCTTGGCTTGATTTGAAGTGTCTTGGTAATTTTCTTGGGATCGAAATGTCTCACTCCCATGTGGTATTGCTATTGCTATTTATTGATAAATGTTAATAAATATTCATGTTACTGCATCCGAAAACTCTGTTTGAATGCCAGTTTATTCACTTGACAACTCTTTGACATTGCTACTTTTCCTGTTATACAAACAATCGCTAAATATTCATACCTTTTGTTTCTCTTTTTGTTTGTTTTTACTGTTGTTGAAATGTAAAGTAGGTATTTTATAAAGTCTTAATGTGTTCTTGAAGAGTCTTGGGGTGCTTAGTGACCCTGAGATTAGGAGTAAAGCAATGACCTTCAAAACACAAGTCAATAAAATGCAAATCACTTGTCGATGTAATAAAATGCAATTGAAGAGCTAGTGATTGTAGATAACGCGAATATTTTATATCCATTACAATAACCATACCGTTACACAAATAACAAGTTACAGTTTCTAATGGAAAAGAATGCAGGTGAACAACCAAATACAACTATCCGCGAAAACAAGTGACTATACATAAACACCTTATACTCTGGGGATTCTGCATCTTGTTTTGAACCAACAGTTTGTGCATGTTCTGTATAATAGTGTCGCTGTTGTCGAGATGGGCCATATAACTGTCTGTGCAGACATCTTGCTGAAACAGCAAGAAACCTCAACTGGCGAACACTCATTGTCCCCTTTTGTTACACAAGAACCAACTCTGCATACTTGCCACATATTTGTATTACAACGCCAGTTTCCTTTTTTTTTTCTTTCTTTTTTTTTTAGTGATGGCTCTAGGCATAATTTTGAGCAATATTCAGAATAAATCCTGTAAGTTCATCTGGTTTTAAATCATATAACATTAAATTTGGCGCAAAGTTTGAACGTTTTCATACGAATATTATGTTATAAATTGTATACTTAGTGTATTAGCCTCTTTCACACACGCGGATACGCAACGGGTCACAACTTAGGTGATTTCAACTGAAAATGTCGTTTATAAACGTTAGCCCGGAGAGTCATTTTCCTATTCAAAATCTGCCTTATGGTGTATTTTCAACATCCGACAACGTAAGTTTGAATGTCATATTTCCTATATGCTGATATTGATCGTTTACTATACAGTATGTTGCAATGCAAAACCCTCAAACTTAAGTTCCAATCGTGTCTTTGTTGAACTTTACTGTTTATATTTTCATGCAAGACATTCAGGAATATTTAATACGGCATTGTATTTGAGGGTTTTGTTGACCCGTGAGTGCAACTTTCTTGAGAACTGTTGTTTTTTTTTTTATGTGCATACTGACTACCGGCAAATTTACGTTTGCATTGAGGTCAAGGTCATTGTGGGTTGGACAAATCAAATTCTCTCTCTCTCTCTCTCTCTCACACACACACACCAGTATTGCGCAGCTGTTCACCATTTCATTTGATTCAGAATTTGCTACATTTACATTCAAGTGTCTGAAGTTTCAATCTTTTCCACCAACTGTATGATAATTTTGATGTGAAATTCAAGTTTAAAGTTCATTTGTTGTTGTCCATAACAGACAAATCAGGCCTCTCATAACCAATCAAAGGTCAAAACTCTCTCTCTCTCTCTCTCTCTCTCTGAGCCACACTGGCCTTATTGTCAGTCAATACACTGCTGCATGACATTTGTCTATGAACTCCTTGAATATGCATTTAAGGGCCACATTGATTTTATGCTTGTCTTTATATGCCTGCAGAGATCTTGGAAATGTTTAATAACGCGTATTTGGATGCCAATTTTTGATCTGGGATGTAGAAAATCCCTGAGGCGGGAGTCCTTCGTACGCATGTTATAGGTCTGCGGCAAATTTCAAAGACTTGCCAGTCCTGCTTCAGCCACCTGCTTTGTGGGAAAATGTGTTCATCAATTAGCTGTGCTGATATTTATGACAGAATTCAGTGACTGAAAGACCCCTTACTATACATACATGTTGCCATTATAAGAGTACATAAAAAAGAACATGATGCAATAGCTGGGCGGCATGATCAAAGGCTTTGTTTGACTGGCAGCCGGATGCAAAAATGTACTGATATTTACTGTGATTGAATACAGAGTCAGAAAGACCCAGAGATGTACATGTGGTCATTTATAAAAGTACATCAAATAAACAACTTTAGCTTTTGGTACTGTGTTAATTTCCGAATGTATCGGAATAAGTAGTGCACGAGAATCAAGACATGTTGAGACTTAGACAAAATGCTTTTTTTAAATTTGGATAAGTATTTTGGGGTTAAACAGCAAACTTACGAAGATTGTAACGAGATTCAGAAGAGTGCTAAAGCTGCTAGAATTGATAGTTTGGATAGGACATTAGCTAAGTGTAAGAAAGCGTGTGATGCCTAGCTTAGTGTTTGGAATAAGTCCTGACTTGGATTGACAAAATTCAGTATCACTCTGATAGATGAACAGGAGCTATTTAAGAGGTACATTGACTGACCATACTTTTTAAAAAAAATGCAGCTCGCCTTAGCCCGGTTAGTTCTAGTGTTGTAGCAAAATGTATTCATCAATACATCAGTAGCTAGGCCTAGTTTTGATATCAATTACGTTGACAAACAAATTCTTACCCATTCACAAGCATATGTTTTGATAGCTGATTGACCATTAACCCTTTTCTGTGTAAGGTAGCAACTATCAATTTCCAGCATGATATCCTTTAATGATAAAACATACAAACTTGTGTTTTAAGATCAGAATCAGTGATTATTAACTGCTTTGTGTGCACTACTTCGTCATAAAATTTGTGTGAAACTCTTAAGTGAACCAGTAGGCCTAATGGGAAATAATGGCAGACTTCGCTAAGTTTGGGATGTACCAGTTCATTAGATTGTCTGTTTTCGTAAACCATCGGGCAAATATTTTCAGAAAAATATACAGATCATTGAAAGCAAAGCCAAGGTATTATTTTATTAAAGATTTAACTTTAAAATGAAAATTATATAGGTCATAAACGTATGGGACAATGCTACGTTGTGGAATTCGCGATATGCGCTTTAAGGTTTAATATTTTTTCCGATCTGACATGTATTTGTGAAAATATGTGAAAAAACAGCAGATAAGATACTATTTAACAATTGCCTAAAATTACTACAAGGACGTAGACAAATAAATAAACCAAAGATTTGCGATCCTGTCAATGGACTATTTGTAATGAAGCTATATTGTAGTGAGTGATTGGATTACGAAAACCTCTCCTTCTAAAAATAGATGCACTCACATTTGTGTTGATTCTGTAAGAAAGAAGGGACTGTAACTTTTGATGGTGGGACTCCCGTTTTTACCAAAATGGGAGTCCTGGACTCCTAGTTTTAAAATCCTAGCGAGATCTCTGTGCCTGGTTGTATTTCATTGGCCTGCATCAAAAAAGATGCAGCATTTCTGGTCAATCCTGAGGCTGTAATCATAATTAATTTAGCACCTTTCCTTTTTGTATCCGGCATAAGGAAGTGATCCTTATTGAGTATTTACAATCACTATTCCAGTATAGGCTACCTGGTAATACTTCCTACCTGCGATCCATGTCTACCAAACAGTATAAAATTCCCAAACCAAATAAGGAGTTATTTAAGTTTCCAATACTCTGGATCTCTGCTCTGAAATAGTATTCCAGTTGAGATTAGAAATGCCCACTCTTATTTCCTTATTCCAAACCCAGTATATCCAGTGGCTTCAGAGATGCAGCTAAAATAAATAAATCCCTTTATATGAGGGCCTCAAGGTAGATTAGTTCTTAGCTAATTGTGTTACCCTCTTTAAATAAGGTCATTATTATTATTATTATTATGGTGGTCCATTTGAACGACAAGCAATGCAGATGTATGCAGTGTGTGTTTGGTGCTTTTCAGAAGTAATGTGTGGTGGACTTGTCATTAAAAAGAAATAACTAGTTAATAGCACAATGCAGATGTGAGATGGAAATACCTTATCAATACACACCAAATGACACAAAATCCAAAATCTCAAAATTTTCCTGAGTAATCACCTCCAATTTAATGACAATTTGTCACAGTACAGCAGTGTGAATGATGACTGGATGCTAAATTTCACTGAAACATTCCAATCACTTATGATGTTTTGACCGATTTAAATGGACAGCAGTTATTGTATCAAATTTGTTTTTCATTTGGAAATTCATTAGTTTACAACAGAGGGATTTGATGTGCTTTTAACTTTTTTGATTATAGAGATATCAGGCTGAAATTTACTATGCTACATATTTGTGACCTGGGGAATATAAATCTAGCTGAGATTTCAATATTTCGGAAATTTGAAGAGATATCTACCCCAATAGTTAACATTTTGTTTATTATGGATTTATTTTCTTTAAATTATAAGGTAACCTGGTCATTCATCACAAACACCAAACATGATTTATGTGAAAGCTATACCTACAGGGGATAGTTCCAAAGTAATCTCATCTGAATCAAGTTTATTTTTAAGCTGTACCTGGGTTTCAGGCTTGAGACAAAATCACAAAATGTGAGAATTACGCCCTCAGAACAGAGGTAGTATCAGGGCTGATCAAATTTTTTTTTAACCACTAGTCCAGGACAAGTGGTTTCAGAAAATTCACTAGTCCCACCTTTCTCTTCACTAGTCTCACCTTACTCTTCACTAGTCCCACCTTACTTTTCACTGGTACCGAAATGGTAATCACTTGCTGAGATTTGATGAGACGTATGTACTTAATCCATAGAAAAAAAATAAAAAATAATATACAACATAATTTTTTCTTAAAAGAATTTAATTTTTAAAAACATTGGTTGTTATACATTTGGCTTTATCAGGTTCATGTATATATGTTTTAGCTGATGGATTTGAAATTATGTCCATGTATATGTCTGCCACCTGCACCAGCACTAAGCCAGCAGTTGATAGCTGTGTCTGGGTTAAAGTCCCGAAGCTCTGGTCCATTTGCAGAAATGTTCATTAGCATTTGTAAACTCTTTCGGTTTAATGAATTCCTTAAAGAAGTCTTGATTAAGTTCATTGAACTAAATCCTCGTTCACATTCAGAAATAGCTACCACACACTCAGTATCCGTCTTACGTTTTATCCCTCCATTTTCAAACAAACTTACCTTTGACGAATCGCCGTTATTACCTTCCTTGCGAAAATAATTTAGCAAACTCGTGTTATCCACCGAGTAACTATCAGCTTGCTTGACAACTACTTATAAAGTGATCATAACATCAATTTTCTCTTTTAAATATGAACTGAAACAGCTCATTAATTAGCATAATTGTTTCGCTTCAAACACAATATCGTACGTGGAAGTTAATCATCTGTATAATCAATTTTAAATTAAAGAATCATTACTGTCATTTAATCAGTTCATAAAGGAAACCAACACTGATGTCGGTAAAGTACCTTTCATTAATTTAATTACACTGACTCGCTGGATTAAAATCATAGTGAGCCGCTCATTATGATCTAGATTGAGTAAACTCATTGCAACAAAACCGCTTACAACACTGCTAATTGATCATACTGGCTTTCTTTTGTTTGACATGTTTTGATTTGCCGATAATTTGGTCCATTAGCCCATTATGCAGTCAAGTGGTAACAGAATGTAAATGTATACACGAAGAGGGGTAGAATAAAGTATTCAGTATGCCCAGAGGGCATGATTGGCCAAATAAAGGTAGATATAGTGATTGAAGCACGAAAATAAGGACTAGCCCGACTTTTTTAAAAAGCACTTGTCCCGGACTAGCGACTTGGAAAATTTTACTTGTCTGACTTCAAAAATGACTAGTCTGGGACGTTGAGCTATGGGATTTGCTCAGCCCTGAGTATGACCATGTGGTCATTTACCTTGCATAATGATTTTTTTAATCATCAAGATATGTATCTTCTGCATGTATAATAATTGGTATTCATTGATCTAAAAACTAGTTAATTACATTATATTCTCTGAAGAATGACTGTAGGATGGGGATGAAAGATTCAGCCAATGTTTTTTTAAACACATTCCAATGTCTTTATAAAAATTATTTTTTAAAATGTCTGTGTAATTGATGTGGCAACTAAAGTAGAATTATTTATCATTTTCCGTATGAAAGGCATTGACTATCCATATACACATTTTGGATTATTATGTTTGATGGAAAAGTATACAGATATTTATCCACCGTATTTCCTTGTTTGGTTTTTATATTGCTGGTAACCATTAACACATCAGTTTCACAGATATATTTTTGTGTTAGCTATCTGCATGTATGTACATATATTGCATACAGCACTTGGATCAAGTCTTCACCCCAGCATGAATACAAAGACTGAAGCAGTTATATGGATTTGGCTCATAAAGTATGTACTATTTCGAAACGCAGATGGGACAGTTAGAAACGTGGTCAGTTCTTCAAAATAAGATTCTAGATTTTACAATTTCCTGAAGGATAAAGACAGTTTTCACTGTAGTTAAACGATATCCTCTCAGAATACCTGGATATAAAAACTGTCCTATTGCAAAACAACATAATTAATATAAACATCAGATGAATGTGTATTTACCCTGTCAGTAATGTTGATTCACAATAGTGATCTAACTGTGCTGACTTATGTAAATGAGTATTATTCGTGTCTAATTACAAAATTCATGATTACTGTTTTACATTATGTTAGATATCATTATCCAAATTGGTCCTTTTAGTGAAATAATAAAAAAAAAAATGGCCAGAATTTATTTTAATTAAGACTGTATTTTGCCTGTAAAATCTGAGCATATAATACTGGTATCTCAGTTTTTCTTTCTTCTGAAAATAAAGTTAATTGCATTGCAGTTCAACCTGTATGATGACCTCGTTAAAAAATTAAAGAAGATATTTGTGATTGTGAAGAGAAGGAGAGGCCCCGAGTGGCCAAGTGGTCTAAAGTGCTCTCTGTTATGGATCACTGCCATCTCACCTGTTGGCATGGGTTCAAGTCTCAGGTTCGGCTAATGTGGGTATGTGAGAAAGCTTGCCAGTAGCTTCTCGTGGGTTGGTGGTTCTTTCCAGGTTTTCCTGGGTTCTTCCTCCACCATTAATACTGGCCGCCATGTATAGCCTATACTGTGCTGAAAAATGGCATTAAACCCTATAACAACAACAGCAACTTAAGAGAAGGAAAATTAGGACAGGTTATTAATTGACTATCAAGTTTTATTCCATTTTTATTAGTTTATTTAGCAGAAACACTGATATTTATACCAGAAATTCTGCTTAATAGCATAAATTATCAGCTTTGAACACCCTGAACTATAGACTATTATCACTTATTTGTTCATTGGATCACATATTTAGTATTCATCTTATTTAGCCCCATCAATTGGCATACCTACATGGTTTGTTTAGATGTGTGACTTTGTACTACAGCTAACTAGTTAAAAAAGACTTCCAGTTATTCCAGTGTTCAGCTGATTCTTTTATAATTCTGGTGTAATGACTTTACACCATTACTGCATGGAGACTTTAGTTAAAACATCTAAGACCAAACTATTTTCACGTAAAGTTTTATACTGATCTTGCAGTAATGTAGCAGTTTTCTGACATGTTTACGTATATAACATTGCTATCCAATATTTATTATTTTTTCAGTCCCAAAAAAGAATTGGTGTTGCTATAGGGGATCAGATTTTGGATCTTAGTGTCGTGAAGCATTTGTTTGATGGACCAGAACTTCTAAATCAGCAAGAAGTATTGGACAAGGTAACGAAAATTATGTCATAAAATGTTTCAATTTCTCAATACAAATTAAGTCATGTAAAATTGATGTGTCTTGTTATGATTAGACTTACTGTTTTATGTTGTGACTCTTTTTACAGGTAGGATACTGGTATGGTTTTTGTATCTGTGTAGAACAGTTGTCTTGCCAGTATTAGCAAAACATCCCTCATTATTACACTGTATACCACCTTATAATGGGGTACAGTATACACCTCTCCCTCGATAATTCATGCACAACAGGGTCCACAAACAAAGACCACACTATAAGCAAAGCGTGAGTTACCGAGGGACCTCCAAAAATTGAAAAAAATCGCTTTGACGTCGATAAAACCATGGGGGGGGGACCCACATTAGGGAACTGGGCTGTTTAATGACTGAATTCTCATTTTACAATAACGTCGATAATAATTTTTAATATTGCGCTTTTTCTAATGAAGTTGTTCGTTATTCTGTTTAAGTAACCTTTTTTTTCACATATCCAACATATGAAAGATCGTTCCAACTGGTTTGAACAACCATCACATGTACGCGAAAAATATGTTTATTACCTCACTGCTTTTTGTTTTCTTAATGAGACTGGTTCCCATAGTGGTATTTAATAGTATCTTGCCAAATCGGTAGTCCATAATTTGGTAACTAGACTAACTGTTGTTACACCACCAAACACGATTCCTTTTTTCTCAAAAACACACGACATTTATTTTGTGACACATCTACGTCAAAACTCAATTTTTTATTGTTCAGTTAGTAAAATGTTAATGTCATGATTTCATTGGAAGTAATTCTTGTCATCCCTGAGGATATCTCTAAATGCCAGTTCAAGAATTCTCTGAAATGCGCTTGCTCACAAATGGTCCGTATCTGTGAAATCAAGCTCTATATTTTACGAAGTATTCATTTCGCTTGGTTGCCTTGTTATCTTTGATCACAGTTATGAAAGAGTCGGTTAATTTAAGGTAGTTTCTGTTACATACACAATAATGTTTATTATAGTGTTCGATTCATCAAATGAAGTGAGTTCACCTGACATACAACCAAGGCCGCTAGATTTTAAGTTAGTCCGATTTTTGTGCCTTTTAACTTTTCTTTTTTTCCACCTCCTTTTTTATTCAAAAGACATAATTAACCTGATAATACAAAGGGGGTCAGCTTTTTTATTCAGTGCAACAATACAACAAATACTTCCGCAAGTCAGTTATCAAAACATGGTCGGCACTTAATTAGGTTCTCAGAGAAACGCTCGCAGACATAGCTGTTACAGTAGATTGACGCATTTTACGTTTAATTACAAGAGGACACATTGCATTTTTGACGATTACACTTAAAAGAAACTAGAACACAAATTTCAGTTGATAAAAAAATTATTTATTTTGTATTTATTTATTAAAGTACTACCTCCTCGAGACGTAAGTGACACATTGATCTAAATTTCCTTAGATATCGTTAATTGCGGTGTACTAGGAATGTCGTTTGGAAAGAAAATGTAAAAAATTGTATGAGCTATTTTTAAATTTGATATTTCATAGTGTTGATTAAAATTTCCAGGTCCTATCTTCCGTTTTCAACGATAAAACGAGCGATACATCAAAGTTTCCGTTACCAATTTTTATCGCGATTTTCTTCAAGTTCAACAAATAAGGATAAATTTTTGTGGTATTTTCGGGTTTAAAAAATGGGATTCACGCTTGACACTGTGTTATAGCTGGTTTGCGAGTTATCAGGGCGCGAGTTATCGAGGGAGTGGTGTATATATAATTTTATTATTTAAATGGGATCCATGGCCATACCTATCTTGTAATGTGTTATATGCCACCGTTTCAACTACTTATTGGGGCCCCAAGTGGCCGAGTGGTCTAAAGCGCTCTCCGTTATGGATCACTGCCATCTCACCTCTGTCTGCATGGGTTCGAGTCTCAGATTCAGCTGATGTGGGTATGTGAGAAAGCTTGCCAGTAGCTTCTCGTGGGTCGGTGGTTCTTTCCGGGTTTCCCCAGGTTCTTCCTCCACCATTAATACTGGCCGCCATGTATAGCCTATCATGTGCTGAAAATGGCGTTAACCCTTTCTTCACTATGGAAAGGTTTTCCGGTCCAGGAGAAGTAAGTCCATAAACATTATGAACCTTTTTACCAGTTTGGGGCAGTGTTCTTCTCTAACGTTATAGTACCCGACTATATAAATTTTGGGATACCTCTAATAACTGCCTACTTGTAATGTAGATATTATATTTGGATTATCTCATGAGTTTAACTTGTATACAACTAGAAATATCAAACAAAGTAGGCATTTTTAAAGAGTTTTCCGAATGGTGAAATTTGTATACAAAATGGCGGAGTTCAAAGAAAGTGAGTGAAGTGTTAGATTTTGAATTATCAGAGGTTTTTACCAATTTTGACCTGGTAAAGTTGGATGAAAATGAGAGAAGGTGTCTGGAGAGGCAATCAAATGCGCTTGTGGGTGACAATAATGACGATGAAGAGGACTTTAAAGGTTTTGAACCTGAGGAAGTGTACACTTCATGTAATTTTGTTTGGACGAAGTTGGAAAACCAAAGAGATTTGTTTCAGTTTTCTGAGAGAGTTGGACCCACCCGAGTGTTAGATGGCTCCAGGAGAGCTTTGGAATATTTTCGAATATTCTATGCAGATGAAGTTTTTGGAAACATTGTCTATCTAACAAATTTGAATGCGATGATCAACGTGCCAGAGGCGATACAGGTGTGTGGACCGATCTCACCTTGGATGAAATCAAGACATTTTATGGAAATTTAATTTCTACCTGTCGTATACCTGAAAGAAAGACTTGTTTTGCTACTGGAATTAGTCATCAGTACATCTAGGGTCAATTGAATAAGTTTTGGGAACTTTCTAAGTTTTCTAAGAAGTAAATAGATAATTACTTATATTTTACCTGTTGTGTTACCTGTTTGCACCTGTATTTTAACAGCTGTAATAGATATGCACATTTTAGTCAATTAGTCTTAAAATTTGATTTTAAACCTTGATTTTGACACCAAATCCAGCCAGATAGCTTTAAAATTGGCAAAGTTATTTTATTTCAAAATTCAAAAGTCATTTTGCTTTACAACTCCAAAGTTACTTAGTGTTGAGGACTCTATGCTCCCATAGTTACTTAGTGATGAAAGAGTTAAACCCTACAACAACAACATTAGCTGCTTATTTTATTTGGTGATGTTTGTGCATTGGCAGTGACTTCTGAGGCTTTGTTTAAATTTTTGAAGCAATAAGGATATTCTGCAGGGATTAATAATTAGAAATGGTGTTATAATGAAGGGCCTTATAGTGAGGGGTGCTGTAGTTTAATGGCAACACAATTGGAAATAAATCAATTGGAAATAAATCCCATTAAGTCTTTATGGATAATCCAAGGTGTGATCAAACATGTTTTGTTTACTTGTGCAGTGTGTACAGCTTCATAATGTACATGTTTTGTATAATATCAAGTGTAATATTTTCATTGTTAGCTGGGCTTCTTGCTGTCAATTAAATTTGATTGTGTACCACCTAAGAAAAGTTTGGATTTATTAAGGAATGCAGTCTATATAAAAGAATGTTGACCCTATCTTTTCAGATATTTTATACTTTTTACCTTCACATTTTTTTAAATAGACATTTTACAGGGTTTTACGATCATAAACTGAAGTCAGTACATGTATTGTTCACACCTTTCCTCAAAAATATGAACAAAGCCTCAGAAGTCACTGCCAGTGCACAATCATCATCAGATAAAATAAGTAGTTGAAACGGTGGTACATACCCATCACAAAAACATTCAAACTTTATCCTTTCCTTATTATATGCAGTGTTCACATGTTTAAAAAAAATCTGGATATTCTGCAGGGATTAGTAATTTCCTTCAGGATCCTGAATACATGGATTACTATGTCCAGTTAAACTTACATGGCATTCATATTGTATGTTATGATATTTATGAGCAAATAGCAATTCCTTTGCCCAGTTAACCTAGATGACTTCAGATCATTATCCGACATGTGAAAAATGTAGTACAAGGTGACAAATTTAACATACAGTAAAACAGAACATTGAAGAGCAGAAATTTATATTTCAAAACCATTTTGCCCATATCATTCTTGATCAAGTATTAGGTCAAAATTGGAATTATCACCCCGTGTTTATGCATATATTTATGTCAGTTCTATATTATTTTGTCACAATCCACAAATGTTGAAATCAGACGATAGCCTGCTTGACTACAAGGAAAAGAACCTGGTTGCCCAAGTTAAATTCATTTGCCCAAAAAGAAGGCAAGGATACACTTGAATATAAAACATAAACACTATCCATGTACTGTGTTAAGAATCCATGTGGTAAAAAATATCTAACAAAAACCAACTTGCCCAGTCAGGCAAGTACTATGGCAGTAAATTAGCTTGCCCAGAATAAACTCTTTGTCAACCGTCATAAAGTTGGCAGTGTTAAGAACCCAAATTTCATAGTGTAAAAGGTTGTTTACAAAATTTATTCTTGGACTCCTTTGGCACCATTTATTGCACAGACCAATATTTTCTGCCTCTCATAATCATT
The DNA here is from genome assembly GCA_028554795.2 of Sinohyriopsis cumingii. Lineage (NCBI taxonomy): Eukaryota > Metazoa > Mollusca > Bivalvia > Unionida > Unionidae > Sinohyriopsis > Sinohyriopsis cumingii. Next base: position 37,022,331 of record CM068831.1, on the reverse strand, counting down.
TATTACAGGGTTCGTACAGTGTTTGAAGGTCTTTGAGAGTTTGGGAAAAATGAGGTAGCATTTTCAAGGTCTTGAAAGTTTGGGAAAATCTTGCAGATTACCCAAAGGTCTTTAAAAGTCTTTGAAAATTGAAATAAACCCAAAAATTGTAATTTCTTTCCATAATCACAAATAAAATTTTCCAAGGTTGTTAGATTTGGATGTATAGTCTGATTATACCAACCCGTTTATTCGTACCATCATCATCTGTGTGTTTCGTGCTTAACAGACGTTTTCGGTATAATAGATGGACATGCTTGAGATCCATTTCCAGCTCCTGGACAAGTCCATTTTCAGCATAGGGGTGTGTGCATGACTACAGATGTACATACATATGTCGTCTGCTTCTGATATTTACAGTGTCGAATCAAGAAAGGAAAAGAATGACAACAGCAGATTTGCCTTTCACATGGATTTAACAAGCGGTTTAATTTCTATGTTCATGTGTGCAAATTGATATAATTCCAAACTCTCAACGTTATGGTAATTTACGGAATTATCTGTCAGTTACCGAATAGGATGAAGTACGTCATTATGTTGTCTGATGGAAATTAAGCAGCCCATAGTGTATGCAATATGGTGCCATGTTAGTATGGAAAGTCCATTAAGCATGAAACTTGCAGGGGATGCCATTATTAGTGCTATTCTGGTCATGGTCAGATTATAAATTATAAATCAATGATTTAATTGACTTAGTTCTGTGCACTTTTTATCACATTAAACGTTTTCGTTATTGAAATCAGGGAGGTACAAACAAATGGGGATGTATAGTCAGACTATAGTCAAGATTTCCTGGTTTCTTTCTTTGATGACCTGTTCAGTTTCATTGCTGCCGCTAAAACAAAAGAGCATTTGTTTGGCCATCCAAAGTTGACATTGGCAGCGACGTCAATAACACATGCACTCTTCATCAAAGCAAGCTAGCTACACCCTTCATCAAAGGAAGTCACCACCATAACTATTTTTAGCACATTTTTTTTCTTCTTCTAATTTCATGGTGTTTCAGTTTGTTTTCGTGATCATATTTTTTATATAAGTTTGTAGGTGTTATCTAATGTTGCAAAGCGCTTAGTGCTTCTAAAGATTTGGCACTATACAAAGTCATTGTTGTTATTATTATTATTATTATTATTATTATTATTATTATTATAATCACAAGGCGACAATGATGGCTTCTCTTTCCAAAACGTTTTTAGAGAAAAAACAAGAACTACAATAATGCATTTAAAGCAGTGCTGATGTCTGTTAAGAGAACAATTTTAATTGACTCGTTGTCACCATACAGTTGGGATACAGAATTTGAGCGGCAACCATTAGCAGCATTTGAATCTGTCTCTATGGATTTCGTACATACAATCCTGATGAAGAGTGCAACAAAGTCATTTGAACTTGATCCAGTTCCAACATCACTGCAGCTTGAGTGCTTAGATCCAGTATTGCCTTCACTAACTGATGTTATTAATACCTCTCTCTCATCCGGGGAATTCCCATCATTTTTCAAAACTGCCATTGTAACGCCTCTGCTGAAGAAACCAACACTAGACCATAATGATTTAAAGAACTACCACCCAGTTTCTAATCTCCCATTCATATAAAAAATCTTAGAAAAGGTTCTATCCCAGCTTGTATATCGTCTAAGTTCAAACAGTCTTTTTAGCAATGTACAGTCTGCATATCTCCCTTGCCACAGTACTGAAACTACTCTTCTAAAAGTAGTTAATGACATTCTCTCTGCGTTGGATAGCGGAAAGATTACAGTCCTCACCCTCCTTGATTTGTCTGCAGCATTTGACACAATAGACCATGATATATTACTTCACCGTCTCCAGCATGTATTTGGCATTCATGATACAGCCTTACTGTGGTTTAAGTCCTACCTGGTCAACAGGACACAAATTGTTTCTGCAAATGGAATACACTCCAGCCCAGTTGATCTATGTTGTGGTGTTCCACAGGGGTCTATTCTTGGACCTGTTCTCTTCATTATGTACACTTAATCGCTCTCAAGTGTCATAGATCATCATCCAGTGTCTCACCAATTGTATGCTGATGGCACCCAAATATACAAATCTAGCCACCCAACTGAAGTTGATGCTACCATCCAAGGTGTAGAGAGGTGCATTTCTGATGTGAAATTATGCATGACATGTAACAAGCTGCAGATGAATGATGATAAAGCTGAGGCAATTCTGATCACAACACAAAGACTATCTCATTCACATCGTTTACCTCAAACAATAAATATCAGCAATGCCAACATTAAATTCACACAATCAGTATTTAACCTAGGTGTTACTCTGGACAGTACTCTCACATTGCACCAACATGTCATGAACGTATGCAAGGCTGCATATCTTGAGCTGAGACGCATCGGCTCAATTTGCAGATATCTTTCAGTTGATGCCACTAAAACACTTGTGTGTTCATTAGTACTTTCAAGACTGGACTATTGTAACTCAATTCTGTCTGGTTCATCTCAATATCTACTCCATAAACTTCAAAAAGTTCAAAACACAGCTGCTCAGATCATACTTAGAATACCACGATCAGAGCACACCTCCCCGCTGCTCTGTACCCTACACTGGCTATCCATTCGATCCAGAATCAAACACAAAATTTGTTCCCTGTGCTATGTTGCACTGACGGACTCTAGTCCAACATACCTATGCGACCTCACCCATGTGTACACACCAGCAAGATACTTGCACTCCTCTTCTGACAAACGTATACTCATTATTCCCACTATGAAAACAAAGTCATATGGACAGTGTTCTTTTGCATACCAGGGCCCATCAATGTGGAATGAATTGCCCACTGAACTTAGACACAAAGACACAGTGATCCCATTCAAGAGTGCTCTCAAAACTCACTTAATTCAACTGCAAGAACAAACTTAAAGACCTAATAATGTTTCCTACCTGAAATATTCTCAGCATGTTTTTTATTTTTTAATATTTTTCTAATTTCATGGTGCTTGTTTTTGTAATAATATTATGTTTTTTTTATCTTATAGGTGTTGTCTAATGTTGTAAAGCGCTTAGAGCTTCTAAAGATTAGGCGCTATACAAAGTCCTCATCATTATTATTATTATTATTATTATTATTATTATTATTATTATTTTGTATTAAATATGATGCATAAGTTACATATTTCTGAAATAACAATGAATGTTAACCTATCTTCAAGATCATTATAAATCAGTTTTAGGAAATTAATTATAGTTTGAATTTCATCATTAGCCAGTATTGTAGTATTTTGCATTCATTGTTTTCTCATATAACCTGTATCAAATGTTTGTGAAAATAGGTCTTGAAAATCAGTGTTTGTGGTCTTTGAAATTTTTGAGAAAGTGTTTGAATTTATCATTCATAGTTAACCCTGTATTAGTATTGAAATTTAGGAGTAAAGTTCTTGTAACAGCTCAATCAACACAAATGGAAATTTTCATGGTAGAAGGTGTGGACCTCCAAAAAAAATGTTGGCAACATTTCTTTAATATCATTTTTTTCATAAAAGTGAACCTCTGTTAGCTTTTAATCTGGGCTTTGTTGGCCCTGTGTACAAGAGATTTAAAAATGACTGAACTCCCATTTAGACCAAGATGTTAATCCCTACTGGATATAGAGTATGTAACTGGTATATCCATTAAAGTTCTCCATTTCTGCTAAAGATAGTGCTACTAGAGACCTCTGGAGCAGATATACTAAGTTCAGATTGATTAAAATGCTTTGACACTTTATGATTACGGATATCCCTCAAGTGTTCTTTGATTCTCACTTGGAATTCCCTTTTTGTTTCACCTACATATTGCTTACCACTTTTCATACAGGTGAGTCAGTGGATGACATTACATTTGGTACAGTGTCTGTTATGTTTTTAGTTATATTTCAGGTTAATAAATGAACTTTTAAAGATTTTAGATTTATCAGTTCTACTGAGGAAGCTGCAGTTAATAGTCTCATAATCTAATGCTTTGTTTGCAAATGTTTTTCCGGTAAGGCCAGGATGTTTGCTAGAAAACTTGGCTCTTGAAAATTGGTTATTGAGTTTATAACCAATCTTCTGTGCAAAAATCATTTGATCATGGAAAATCTCCAGAAGACTCATACTGATAATAGGCCAGAGATTTTTGATTGCATGTTTGAGGAAATAATTATCATATGTGAAAATAGCTGGTACAGCATTGAATTTTATTGAACTTTTTTTAATTGGTTTTAGTAATTCTGAACGATGTAGCAGGCTTGCTTTTTGAAAAGCCTCTGTTAGAGTTGTAGTTGGATAGTCTCTTCTTTCATAAAACTGAATTAAATTGGAGGCATGTTTTCAAAGTCTGGTTGTTTAATACAGATTCATCTAATTCTTAATAATTGACTAAATGAACCTGATATTTTTAGTGTATGAATGGTAGGAATTGTAGCATAAATTACAATGTTTACAGTATGAATCAAATGTTATTGTTATTTTCATGAATAACTGTAGTATTTAGAAATTAAAGTGAATTTGTCCTTCGAATATTTAAATAGGACACCCTAGCAGATGGGAGGGTTTGTCTCCACATCCAGTCATCTTTTTCCTGATGTTCACTAGATACAAATTTGATTTACATGTACATGCTTTCAATTTAATGTCATTTATAATTGAAGATGTAACATTTAATTTGCAACACTCTACTTGTTTGTTTGCCAAGTATTCTGACTGCTCCGGTGGCCTAGTGGTTAGAACGTCTGCCTTGTATGCAGGAGGTTGTGGATTCGATCCCCAGGCAAGTCATACCAATGACTTACAAAAATGGTAATAACAGCTGCCTCGCTTGGCACTCAGCATTAAGAGGTTATTGTTAGGACTGGCCAGTCTGGTGTCAGGATAATGTGATTGGGTGGGACATCGTGTTACATGTCTGCAGCATGATGTCCCAGTGCTAGACATCATTATAAACTGCCATACTGTAGACACTGTAGCGATATGACTAAAAAATTGTTAAAGCTACATTAAAAATCCAAATCACACATACACACATTCATTTATTTGAAAATATGCATAAACAATCATTACTTGAATACTTAAAGAGTTATAACTGGCTCTTAATTTACACATGTCCTACTGTAAAAAATGACTTTTAATTTACACCCATTGCAGTTTATGCCATAATCTCAGGAAAACATCTATGGCATAAATGAAGCATAACCTGTGCATTGTATTAATCTACACTTTATTACAGGACTGTTTGAATGACTTCATGGGTCTAGGTCGTCCAGCATGGCAGGAAGTAAGAGAGACTCTACAAAAAATCCTCTCCATTGATGAACCCATCCTCAGGGATAATGCAAAGCTCAGGGCAAAGTAAGTTTGTAATAAATAATTCAACTGAAATCAGCTTAAAGTTTGACTTTCTGTTGTTGGTACACATGCTTACAAATTTTAACAGTTTATCTAATGAGGTTTAAGCTTTAGAATAATTATTTTTGCTGTCTGAATTAATAGAAACAATGACAAACCACCAGACATTTTAACTTATAATTCATTTATGAAGCTAGCATAAAATGTGACCTTGCATATATCTTTATGCAGACACAAAATGCTGCATTGTTAATCTGCAACTTACTTCTTTTAAATTCAAAAACATATTTTATTGCAGTACTAAATTAAAATTTATTGTAAATAATACATTCAAAATATTTCTATATTTGGCACTATTCATGGTCAGTTTTTGTTCAGTAGGTGTGTCTATGTGTATATCTTAATACATTTAAAACCAGACCTCTTAGTCAACCTTGTACTGGAGACATTTTGTCTTTGTTTTTAATTTCTGATATATGGATTGCATAATAGCAACCTCCCTGTCCTCTTTCTGATACATGGATTGCATGACAGCCCTTCCCTCTTTCTGATATATGGATTGCATGACAGCCCTTCCCTCTTTCTGATATATGGATTGCATGACAGCCCTTCCCTCTTTCTGATATATGGATTACATGGCAGCCTTTCCCTCTTTCTGATATATGGATTGCATGACAGCCCTTCCCTCTTTCTGATATATGGATTGCATGACAGCCCTTCCCTCTTTCTGATATATGGATTGCATGGTAGCCCTTCCCTCTTTCTGATATATGGATTGCATGACAGCCCTTCCCTCTTTCTGATAGTTGGATTGCATGACAGCCCTTCCCTCTTTCTGATATATGGATTGCATGACAGCCCTTCCCTCTTTTTGATATATGGATTGCATGATAGCAACCTCCCTGTCCTCTTTCTGATATATGGATTGCATGACAGCCCTTCCCTCTTTCTGATACATGGATTGCATGACAGCCCTTCCCTCTTTCTGATATATGGATTGCATGACAGCCCTTCCCTCTTTCTGATATATGGATTGCATGACAGCCCTTCCCTCTTTCTGATATATGGATTACATGGCAGCCTTTCCCTCTTTCTGATATATGGATTGCATGACAGCCCTTCCCTCTTTCTGATATATGGATTGCATGACAGCCCTTCCCTCTTTCTGATATATGGATTGCATGGTAGCCCTTCCCTCTTTCTGATATATGGATTGCATGACAGCCCTTCCCTCTTTCTGATAGTTGGATTGCATGACAGCCCTTCCCTCTTTCTGATATATGGATTGCATGACAGCCCTTCCCTCTTTTTGATATATGGATTGCATGATAGCAACCTCCCTGTCCTCTTTCTGATATATGGATTGCATGACAGCCCTTCCCTCTTTCTGATACATGGATTGCATGACAGCCCTTCCCTCTTTCTGATATATGGATTGCATGACAGCCCTTCCCTCTTTCTGATATATGGATTGCATGACAGCCCTTCCCTCTTTCTGATATATGGATTACATGGCAGCCTTTCCCTCTTTCTGATATATGGATTGCATGACAGCCCTTCCCTCTTTCTGATATATGGATTGCATGACAGCCCTTCCCTCTTTCTGATATATGGATTGCATGGTAGCCCTTCCCTCTTTCTGATATATGGATTGCATGACAGCCCTTCCCTCTTTCTGATAGTTGGATTGCATGACAGCCCTTCCCTCTTTCTGATATATGGATTGCATGACAGCCCTTCCCTCTTTTTGATATATGGATTGCATGATAGCAACCTCCCTGTCCTCTTTCTGATATATGGATTGCATGACAGCCCTTCCCTCTTTCTGATACATGGATTGCATGACAGCCCTTCCCTCTTTCTGATATATGGATTGCATGGTAGCCCTTCCCTCTTTCTGATATATGGATTGCATGGCAGCCCTTCCCTCTTTCTGATATATGGATTGCATGACAGCCCTTCCCTCTTTCTGATATATGGATTGCATGACAGCCCTTCCCTCTTTCTGATATATGGATTGCATGACAGCCCTTCCCGCTTTCTGATATATGGATTGCAAGACAGCCCTTCCCTCTTTCTGATACATGGATTGCATGACAGCCCTTCCCTCTTTCTGATATATGGATTGCATGACAGCCCTCCCCTCTTTCTGATATATGAATTGCATGACAGCCCTTCCCTCTTTCTGATATATGAATTGCATGACAGCCCTCCCCTCTTCCTGATATATGGATTGCATGACAGCTCATCCCTCTTTCTGATATATGAATTGCATGACAGCCCTTCCCTCTTTCTGATATATGAATTGCATGACAGCCCTCCCCTCTTCCTGATATATGGATTGCATGACAGCTCATCCCTCTTTCTGATATATGGATTGCATGACAGCCCTTCCCTCTTTCTGATATATTGATTGCATGACAGCCCTTCCCTCTTTCTGATATATGGATTGCATGATAGCCCTTCCCTCTTGCCCATTCAAAAAGCTGCATTGTACCTTTAAATATATCCTTGTTTGCTAAACATCAAAATTTATCCTTAAATTATGGACTTGGGGAAAAATAGCACAAATTACGAAAATACAATCGTTGCAGTCAAACCAGAAGATGGTTTGTCCATAATTGTACTGGACGGGGTTGCATAATAAGGTCATTAGAATTGGTCAGTGAACCAATATAACTATTACAATAGTACCTCAAATGCTTGAAACTGCCCATATTTTTGATGCAAATGCCTGCATGATCAAGCTGGTATTGTAGCCTTTTCTAGAAATGACATCCAGTGAAAATCATTTGGTAGACAAAAGAAATCTAAATCCTCTTACAATGTTTAAGCAGACAGTATAGAGGAACATTAAAATTTATGGGAAAATAGCAGGAAAGGCAACAATAATATTGATTTAACAATAATATTGATATGACATCATGTTGTGTTGAATTGAATCTGTCGTAAGGGAGGAAAAATGATTGCCATTGCCATTGTAAATTGAAAAAAGAAACGAGGAAAACCACGGATTGCGTTAAGTTGAGAGATTTATCAAGCAGCCTTTGAGATCCATGGAGTTTGGAACTGCGATTCTGCAGTTACTGGGTACCTGATCAAAGGAAAGTTATATTAACTGAGAACCTGAATTGCTTTGTTGCTTTGTCACCCCCCACAGCCGAGTGGTAAAAGCATAATTATTACAAATATGAGTGGCAAAAGAGCTCATTCTGAGCATAAAAAGAGTACTCTATATACTGAATGCCATAATAGAAAACTGCATGAAAAACGTACATTTCTTTTTGCTACTTACCTGTCTCTGCAGTTAGTTAAAATTCTTGTCACATATTGGCTAGCTTCATGTGGAAAGTACCAGAATAAAGACACAAAACAAAATGATACTTTTTTATACACAACATTTACTTTAAGTAGTCTACATCACATGTTTATCTGCAAGGTTGTAATGTCAAGTTCACAAATCATGAATGCTGTGTTACCCTACTGTCGAATTCCTCTTTCAAAATTTGTCAAGTGCTATTGATTTCTACTTTTTGTGATGCAGCATGTTCTTCAGCTTAACAAATTCCCTCTCTTAAATTTTGTTGTCATATGACATTCACGAGTCAAATCAGTTTCACTTAATATTTAGTGCCACGTCTTTTTTCAATCTGGTCGGGACTGCTACATAAGTGTCTATCAAACTATAATGAATCTGTGAGACATGGTTTCAGAATCAAAAAATCTGACAGTTTTCTTGGAAATAAAGTTACTAAAAATAGAAAAAAAGGAAACCATTTGATGTACGTAGCCAAAAGGTCGCACACATCGAAAATATAAATTTTAAATCAGTAGGTGAAGTCTACAATGGTTAAAAATTAAGTGGTGCACGCCTTGAACTGTACTCATTCTTTTTTGTCTCACTTGCACCTGATGTTGCCAGATACATTCTTTGATCTGAACTTGGAAACATGTTGTTTTGATGTTTTTGGGGTGGGGTTTGTGAACTAAATGGGTACCTTGTAGCTAATTTTACTACCTGGATAATTGTGAACAGAGGGGGGTACCAGTTGACAACTTTACTAATTTCAGGACATCATCCCTTGATAGACAAGTTGAATTACCAGCTCACAATCTAGGAATTTCAGGATTTGAAACAAAGACATGAAGGAGAAAGAGAATAATGCTTCTCTAAAATATGGCGCATGCTGGATTTTGTTGACTTTCTTTGTGTTGATGATGACTGCATGAGAGTGGGCGGAAACACAACATATTCGTCAGGGTTTCTTTTAAGGAATTTCATGACATTGTTTTTTAAGATTGGCCAGAGGAGTGACACTATTTACAACCCATGGTTTGATTCTTTAATGGTTAATGTGTTGATACAATGACTGTTATTAGAAAACACAAGACTTAGAGTTGAATTTTAAGTGTTATGCTGTAATCAAAAGAACATTTGATATGCATTGAATGCACTTATAATAATTTCTTTTGCTCTTTTTGAATCTATGGAAGTTGTTTTTTTTACGTCATACTGGAAGACTTCCTTTATGGCTATGTTGCCACCCCCACCCACCCCCACTTCCTTATTTTAGATTCATTGGGAGAAAGTACCCACATTTATCAAATCCTAGATGCAACCCTGCTTCTGAATTACTTTAATATGCGTTTTTGAGTTAACAATAGCGGTACATGAAATTTCATTACACCTTTCTAAAGCTGGGTTAGCATTTTGGAAAAATTTGACTGCCTTACTTTATGTACTGGTGGCCTCCCTTAAGGCATGTAGCACTTTCAACAGAGCTCCATAAAAATGACCATCTTCTACCAGCTATATCATCATTGTTAGATGAACCACTAGCATTACAATTTATGCTGAAATAAAGTTCATTTCTTGCTATTTTTAACTGTTTGTTTGGTTTGTTCATAAAAATAAGTGAATGAACAGTAATTTGCATCTAAAAAAGCCACAGTTTCACTGTTGGGCACGATTTGGTAAGCTGAATGCCTCGCAGTGAAAGCAAGAAATATCGCATACTCTAGGGAAATTCCATTTAAACTCCAAAGTCACCAGGTCAACACCTAAAAATAGCACCACATTGTAGGGCAGGGAATGACCTTTATTTTCATGTAAGTTTGAAAATATATGTTTAAATTAAATTTTCTTGGTAAGCATTAAAAGAATGTTCATTTTTCTGGCTAAATGTCTTGGCCATTTTTAAAAATTATATGATACCTATTTGCACAGGAAAGCCCAATTTTCGCTGAATTTAATGATATGCATGGCTTTGAGATCTCATTAAAGGCAGCCAATCACAAGCGTGTACACAATAACATATTCAGATGTCTCGAGTCGCGCACTGCGAGGTGATTCCGAATTAAATGGCTGACTACACATCGACAAGTGATCCAGATTTTGGTCTCGTTTGTGAGAAATTGCAAAAACACATTGGTAAGTAATGTTTTTCTTGCTTTTCCAAACATTTATGAATATTTGTATGCATTTTTATTTTTTATTTTAATGGATTAAATAAGATCCTCTATGATAAAATGTGTGTATACTGCGACAGGAAGTTCACAATTACCATGTGTTAACCTATATTGCATTCCGAGACTGCGAGAGTGATTTAATTTTAATAAATAATAACTACCTATATTGATTCGATGAATTAGTAAAATGAGTGAATAATTAATGATTCTGTTCATAAATATTTTGTATAATGTTTGGTTTTTTTGCTCATTTCCTCAGTTATTGGACGTTTATGAACCGGAAGGTGGTTTCTCTCTTACGATGTATCTCTTCTTTCTGTTGTTTTCATCAAAACTTTTCTTGGTCGAAGTTTCATTGTTATTTTTAGTTGGTCTCTCTGGGAAATCAACAATTTTACACTATTATCATACACCAATAGTAATTAATCTCAGTATGTCTGTCTGTTTCTTCGCTATATAAATAAATAAAAAAAACACATTTCCATCCTCCCAATGTCATGATTTGGTATTATGTATAAATATATCAAAACATTTTTTGGTAAAGCAGAACAAAACAAAATGTGCTCACAAAGTTAAAACATCTAAAATTCTACGACCTGAAGATCTCAATCTAGAATATACAAAAAAAGTAACTTAAAATTTTGATCAATATTTTAACAATGTTTAAGTTTTAAACTGTGGAAAAAAAAATTTCAGTTTCCCAAATCTTGCACTGATGCAGGTCTTATAAATTATTAACTGTGCTGTTTTGCACTTTTACAGAGAATGAAGACTTCCACCGTATGTCTATGTGGTTCATTAAAAAGGGCAAAGGGATAAAAATAGCCCTTGAGCATCAAGAGCAAGATGTCATCACCTAAAAGTTTTTGATCCAGCTCTATCAGCTTAAAAGTAAATTTCCTGTCACTTCTGATCAAATTCAAGAACTTTTTGAAAAGATTTGCTCAGCCTCATGTCAAGATGATTTTAGGCATACAGACTTGCAGAAGGAGATACGTCATGTGCTGAGAGCTGCTGCAGGAGCAAATTTAGAATAGATTTCTGAATCAGATGTTTTGTTATTTCTTAACCGCAGTGCAACCCATGACTTGGAGAGACGTAATGTTGGAACTTTTCTCCAGCAGTTGAACTTGAAGTGGCATCACTTACTCATCTCTCATTTACTAAAGACATGTCCAGCTCAGCCCCCAACCAATGGAACAATCACTGACTTGCTGATGTTCAAGATTAATGAAAAAACTGTCTTGTGTAAGGACTGGTTTGGGTTTGTTGGGCTAAACATTTCTCATCTTTTAGACAGACAGTTTCTTTATAGGTTGAAACAGACAAGAAAAGCTTATGACAGTCTCACAATGAACCTGAAAAGAGAAGGAGCTGAGCCAAAACTACAAGAATTTTTTGCATAGGCCTTCAGTTGAGTTCAAGGTTTGTTTTCCTGGGCAGACATTACTAGATGAACCATTGCCATCATCAGCTATTCCACAGGAAAGCAGCTGCTATAACAAAAATGCTCAAAATTTTGCTCCTTTAGCTCAAAGACTTGGAAGTGCCAACAATCAGCTTGCATCTTTGCGTCGACAGGTACAAGAGGAGCAGCATGTGAAAGAATGCAGCCTTGATAAGATAAGTGTTCTTGCAGAGGAAAGAAAAGAATTGCTGAGTGAACTTGATATTTCTACTTCCAACAATGCTGTTCTGTCCAGTCAGCTTCAGCAGAAAAAGCAAACAACTCTGCAGCTGCAGAGAACCTGTAGCACACTCCAGGCAAAAATTAAAAGCAATCAACACCAACTGACTGCCCTAAAGAAGGAAAATGTAACTCGCCAGCTAAAGAGGAGAACCAAGAGAGTATTTGTAATGACTTGTCAGCTGAAAAATGCTATCAGGCAAATTACGTGACTGCAAAGAAAAAGCAAGAGCAGCAAAAACCAGTCAGTGCTACTCAGAGAGGATATGCAGAGTTAAAAGGGCTGCTCTGAGAAAAAAAATGCAAAAATTAATGAACTTGAAGAGGAAAACATTAGACTTTAGGCAAATGCGGAGCAGCTGCATGTTCTTCTGCTGAAAGATCCAGAAACAGGATATTTCACAAGGTAAACATTGAAGTGTGTGATTGAACTGATTGGGGAAAAATAAGTATCAGCAACAAGATGTGCAGAAGTGATTGAGACTGTGTGCAAACACTTGTTAGAGATTCACCTCCCACCTCCCTCCAGCAGAGTTACCTTCCCTTCACCTTGTTTTACGCCAGTGCAGGTATGTGAGAAAGCTTGCCAGTAGCTTCTCGTGGGTCGGTGGTTCTTTCCAGGGTTTTCCCTGGTTCTTCCTCCACCATTAATACTGGCCGCCATGAATAGCCAATCGTGTGCTGAAAAATGGCGTTAAACCCCACAACAACAACAACAACCTTGTTTTACGCTTCACAGATAAAGGACACGTCATTTCAAAATTCCAATTAGCAGATGCTGTCCTAAAATTGGAACACTTTGATATTCACACTGACGGAACAACCAAGTGCGGCAAGAAAGTGGTGGGGCAGCAAGTAACACTTGACAGTGGTGCAAGTCTTGCTTGTGGTTTTTCTTTGATAGCCACAGAAGACACATCATCTCTCATGGACATCACTACCAATCTTCTGCTAGAGCTGACAGATGTATGCCAGAAGGAAGGTGAAGAAGCTGACAAACTGTTTAAAATGTTTTTCACTAAGCTTACAGCAACTATGAATGACAGGGCAGCAGTCAACAAAGCCTTCAACAAGGAGCTAAATACAATGAGGAATGCAACTATGAGTGACAGGACAGCAGTCAACAAAGCCTTCAACAAGGAGCTGAATACAATGAGGAAGGCAACTACTGAAGAAGACTTGGATTTCCTCCATTGCAATGCCCATGTACTTCTTGGACTTGCAAAGTCAGCTAATAAAACTCTGAAGAATGTGTTTAGTTCAGCAGTTGGACATGAGAAGTCCACAAAATTTTCTGATAATAGGAATAATGAAAATTCTGCATGGCCTCTCATCAGAGAAACCTGTACAGTCGTCGGACCAAGAGGTGATGAAAGGTACTCCTGCCGAGATGCATAGCTGGCATATTGCTCGTTCCAGGGCTTGAATTCATCAATTCTAGGATTTAAAGGAAACCGATTTAACATGTTCAGAGCTGCTGCTGCTATCCACTTTCATCAGTCAGACCTTGCAGACTTCCTTGGTAACTACAAGACTGAGAAGAACTGGAAACAGGACGGCATTCTGCATGACTTTACATGTGATGACATTGATGCTGCTCTGGTAGCACTTGGGATTATCTTCTTCCATATCACTCAACCATACTGGCAGCTTTTGGGACGACCAATAGCATATCTTGATTTCTACCAGTACGTTGTTCTTTTACGCACTTTCCTCAAAATATGGTCTGTACATCCAACTGATGCCTTCACAAGAGACTTTGAGCCTCTCTTCAACATACCTGTTGCTGAAGACAACATATTCTTGTCTTTGAACACCTCAAGAGAGAAACAGGGCAGAGCAGCATCTATCATTTGCCATCTGTGTGCAGGATTTCTAGAAGTAATGTGTATTACTTTTTGGATTTAAATTTGTTTTTTCATGTCTGAGTTATAACTGATCGCAGAATACCATATTTTAATTTTGAAAAAATCGCTGGAATGCTGATTTTAACAAATTTCTAAAGCGTTATTGAAAGCCATGAATATGAATTTTTATTTGTACATACACAATTTCTTTTCATTTCTTTAAACATGATAATATATTTATCAGGTTGTTGAACGTCAGCTTGCAGAGTTCCTGCCAGACAAGCCAGGCAAGTACCATGCAATTCAGGATGAAGAGTATAGACACAAACTAGCTCACTGTCAGCTGACCAACATGTTCGGGGAGCAGTGCTTTGGAGATTTGGACTTCAGTTTTGTTTTATTGAGATTTTGATATGCAAAGCTGACTGGGGATTTTCCAAACAGACATGACATTTTGGTATTGAATTTGCTATATAACATGCTTTTTACATTTCAATAAAATATTGTTATTGGTTGTGCTCTTCTGCACAGTACAGATTTTACTTTTTTGTGTGGTTGTATGTTGACGTCATGTGAGTTCTGCCCAGGGGGTGGGGAGATGTTTTTTTTAAAGAAATTGTTTTACATCCGCAGAGTATAGAATCATTAGATAGATTACAGCAATCTGAACACAGTTCACTTTAAATTTTAAAAATTGATAAATAAATGGCGAAGATATTGAATTTTTTAATATTTGCAGCTGTATTTGCCGTGACCAGTTTTGTGAAGATCGTTAATTTTGACGGTCTGCTACATTGTTATTTCAGAGAATTGAGTTCCCAAAAAAATTGAGCAAAGTCTTTATATAGAATGTAAGAGATCTTGAAAGTTCCAGACTTAAACTGCAATTAGTTTCAATAATAATAATAATAATAATAGTAACAAAAAAAAAAGATTCTACGTCTGCCTCATCTGGTTCAAAAGTTATGGGTAAAAATATTCTTCATAAAATGCCGAGATTTTCTTCAAATTTGTCAAATTGCATAAATAGCCAAATTAAGTATCAACTACTTGACAAATTTGAAGAAAATCTCGCCATTTTATGAAGAATATTTTTACCCATAACTTTTGAACCAGATGAGGTAGACGTATAATCTTTTTTTTTTGTTCATTTAGTTTTATAAAGATCTATCTATTGGATATAAAATTCACACAGAATTTCTAAGTTGAAAATTTGGCTGCCACTACATGCTTACTTGGAAGGCCTTGCTAAGGTTGGCAGGTCTGACTAATTGCATACATGCTTACTTGGAAGGCCTTGCTAAGGTTGGCAGGTCTGACTAATTGCATACATGCTTACTTGGAAGGCCTTGCTAAGGTTGGCAGGTCTGACTAATTGCATACAATACACTTGACAGCTGTATATGAATGTATACTGTGCAGGGCCAGTTAAGGCAAGAGTCAGTAAAATTGTTCAAGAGCTGTCTGAAGTTCTCCACTGTTTGAGCATAAAAACAGTGTCACTAAGGTGATTCCAGTCCACAGTTGTTTTTATGAAGAAAGAATTTCTAAATTGTTTTGTTCTACATTGCTCAGCTATGATACATCTACTTTTATTTGTTACATCTTTTTCTACAATGTTTGGAGTTCAAATTTAGGAAAAGATTTGGTTTGGACATAGACCATTGAAAAATTGCCTGGCATATTTGTATGGAAATGTAGATGAAAGGATTCAATTTTTAGGTCATTTAAGGGAATTAGTAAATTCCTAACACATATTTAAACCTTTTGAATTTGAATTTTTAGGACAGTAACCTTGTTAGCAGGATACAACTAAATCCACTTGAGGTAGACGAAGGATATTTGGTAGGGTTAAATGTATTTTTTATAGGTGCATGTTTTATTGTGCTGTTTAAATTTTAAGACCATTACAACAATTTTAACACATTTTTGGGACTTTCTGGTTATTTTTTTTAGTACAAATACCACTAATTAAATTTATTGTTATTAGATTTTCTTGCCATTTTAGCAATTTTTCAAAATTCTCAGAGCATTGGAAAATTTTCCAGACTTGTCAGGTTTGGTCCCCTGCAATGGAAACATTAATTTACAAAGACAGATCTATCAGTGTTTTTGCTACTGTCTACTTGGACATTTATTAGTTGGAAAAGTCTGTACATGAAATGGATAACTGAAATAATTGACAAACAATCTTTTCAGAGCATTTGTTCCACAAAGTCAAGCAACGATGCATCTTCCTACTAAAATCGGTAAGTAATTGAAGATTTTAGTTAACTCATGGAAATTATTTTCATTTTCAGATAAAGTTGCAGTATAAAAAAAAAATCTTGCTACTGCCAATCAAATCCAAGCATTTTCTTATTAGGAAAGACTCATTGTGTCAGATGTTTAGATATGTAAAAGTTGTTTTTGATTTGGTTCTTTGCACATATGTGAGCAGGTGGATGAGAATTGGATGACTTCCCCCTTTTTTTGCTCATCAGACCAGTAATTTATCTTTCTCCAGTTTCCTTTAATCATAGAATCTCAAAATTGTCCTACATTTCACAAAGGTTCATCTCTCTGTACACTACTTTGATTGGTCTGCTTTAGATCTAATTGCAGGAAGTGTAATTTCCAGACACAAATTCCAGTTCTCTTCAACATAAAAGAAGATTCTTGTCTAAAACATTCAGCTTCTTTGGCATATTTTGAACACAAATAGAAAGTTTTCATTACTTGTTTCATTGTAAAACTTTGTATTTCCTCTTTTCTGTAATACTACTCACTTCAGACTGTCTTGAATTTTAATGACACTACAGATCTCAGAACAAAGGTACTGCCTTATGATGCAAAGATGTGATCATTGGGGGATAATGAGTTGAAAGAGACATCCAATCTCAAGACAGTATAGACATTTTAGGGGAGCAACAAAGTTCCTGCTTTCATAATGACATACTGAATTAGATTGTAAGGGATAGATTGTCAGAAAAAGTGTGGAAAAACATTTTTCACTTAGCCATATAAATCAGTGGAACCAATAAACTTGAATGAAAGTAAATTTTTATTTACTTGATTATAAACTTGTGTCCCTAAGAGTTTTTGGTGTCAACTTGAGCATTTTCCACATATTACTGTAGGTACTCACCTATAAGTCAAAAAGATCCTGATCTGCCATAGCATAATGCACCTGCAGATAAGATTCTATGTTGAAACAAGCATTTATTCCCATGATTATTTTCATGTTTTAGCAATGGGATAACCCCCATCAGTTCATTTGCTTATTCATCTGTCCATAACATCATTTCCTAAATTATTGGATGGAAATTTACAAACTCGGAAATAGGTTGCCTAAGTGGTATGACTTTGTTATCATATCCTGAGACATGGCGGTGTGATATCAGGGATAATATCAGCATCCCATGGTAACTTAATGCTTAATGCTTAAGAGCTTTCCATTTTTGACATTTGCTAAATAAAGTACTCATCGTTACGGATCTTTGCCATCTCATGTCTGTCTGCATGGGTTCAAGGCTTAGTTCTGGTCAATGTGGGTATGTGAGAAAGCTTGCCAGTAGCTTCTCTTGGGTCGGTGGTTCTTTCCTTGGTTTTCCTGGGTTCTTCCTTCCAGTATTTGTATTGGCAGCCATGTATAGCCTATCTTGTGCTGAAAAATGGGATTAAACCCTACAACAACAACAACGATACTCACATTTATAATCTATGTTAATTACCTTGCTATTACTGGTGGAGCAAATTTACATTTGTGGACAAGTGCCATCAGTCCAGAGGATTTATTAAAACACAGTTTATTCACAGCTTCCATTAGAAGCCATTTCTGTCCATGACTGAATATATGAAGTTTAGTTGGAAATATTGGAAAATGTCAAGATGTTTAAAAGTTCTGTACATTTGACCTTTGAGCCCCTCCCAAAAATCCCATGGGTGGAACCCATCTCAACATCCCTCTTGCAGATTGTTAGCCACCACCCCACCCCCTGGGCAAAATAATTTTAAAGTTTTGCAAATTTCCACCAAACAGTTTGTGACAATGGACGTACATTGAGTAGATAGCCAGATAGTATACAATAGCCCTTACAGTTTTAAGCAAATTATGTGGGATGAAAATAATGTTTTTTCTTCTTCAGGCGACTACACAGACTTCTACTCATCAAAAAATCATGCATATAATGTTGGATGCATGTTCAGAGGAAAAGAAAATGCTTTAATGCCGAACTGGTAAGTTTATTTTGGTTTCATAAGTGAATACATTATAGGGTTTAATGGCATGTCAGCACAATATTGGCGTATTGCCTATGAGTCTGGTCTTATGTTACGTGTTTAGGCTCATATAAACAGTAACACAAGAAAGAGTTAAAACAGCAAGCTTTGAAAAATTTAACAAATAATTTATTTCCCGGGAAAAATACTGTAAACATGAAAAAAATAAGAACTTAGAGTTTTAAGAATCAAATCCAAAAATAATCCAAGAATAATCCACAAATAAAATTTTGAAGTGTTCTAATGATTTCAAGTTCTAGTCCCAACGAAAAATCCAAGATGGAAGGCAATGACATATGCTGTATCCTGTATAGTATGGTTGTCTTCAGTTCCTTGTAGAAACACAAGAAATTTCACTCCAGTTTTGGAAATTCAAATAATTTTTTTTTAGAAATGTCTTTGTTCAAGAATTCTATATGAGTACTCAAAATATTTCCAGAGAAAAAGAATTAATCCTTTAGAATCTAAGTAATTTGAATAAACATTAAAATGTAATTCCCAAAATGACACAACAAAAGAAACTCCTTTATGTCTCTGTATTTAGAAGCCTGACAGTGAGATCTCTTTCTAAGCAGTGTTTTAAAACTTGAATGTCGTGCAAAACAGATGCCTGGATAAGGGTCACATGATCATGTTTACATCATGTACTCTCAGCATGGCCCTGACAAGAACCAATCATTTTACTCAAAGAATAAAATTTAAAAAACGTTGATTACTTAAGTGAAGGTATTTACAGGTCAAGGGTCACGTTTCCAACACAGCCTTGATCTCAATCATATTATTCCTACAATATAAATAAATAAAAAAATCTTGTTGCTGTGACTTACTAATTCTGAATTAAGGTCGGGAACTAGGTCAGCTTTAAGTGTTTACAAAAATGAACAGTCACGGTCAAGCTGTTTTCTGGAAAAAGCACTGAGTTCCTAGTAAACGAAACTACATTATTTTGACATATAATGAAATTAAAAAATAGAAAGATTTTAAAACTTACAAACAACTAAATCAGATATAAAACAAAATCAAATATACATAACACTGGAAACATTGTAAATTATTGTCTGACATTAATTCCACCAAGACAGTTTCTGTGATTGTTCACCCTCTCGGTGAATTAACTCCAATATATCTGAACATTTTGTCGTTTATTATAGTAATGGCGATGTATCTTTAAACTTGGACACAATCCTATATTTTCTTAACATGTGTATAGAAATGCACATATCACTTTGAGTAAGTTGAAGGCTCATGAATAATGTACTCCTGAGAGAGACTACGCAATAACGGAACAAACTCATTTTTAAATAAATCATGGTCAGAGAGGCACTTGTTGTTATAACCAAACTTTCTGCATTTACTCCCAAATTTTGGAGTGCATTAAGAACAAAACATGTTTTATCAACGTAGCTTTATCTTTGAACAGGGTTATTTATCATTCCTCAGTTGTTTTGAAAATTGTTTGTTGAAGATCTATATTTAATTGTGAAATCAAAAATGTTCTACTCCCAAAACCTGGTTGAGGCATGGAACCTTGTAATACCCTGGGGAGAGGTTACACTCTACAAGGACTGAAGCAGTTTAATGCCTGTTGCATTGTGCACCTTGAGTGCAAGATATAGTTAATATCAATGTATGAGTTTCAGTTAATATCAGTATGAGTTTCAGTTAATATCCGTGTACAAGTTTCAGTTAGAACAATTTTTTTTTCGAGTCTAAATATGTATGTCATGCAGGACTTGGTTCAGTGGCTTCTTTTCAGCAGTCTGAATGCAGCCTAGACTCTAACTTTGATAACCCTGCTGGTCACACTTAGAAACAGTCTATGCTGCATGTGCTTGAAAGAACAGCTTAACACATGTGTCATTGAAGTAGAGACATCCATAAATTTGCAGCTTGCAGAAACATCCTTTTCTGTCCATGTCTTTCATCCTGAAAGACTGCCACAGAGCCACTTTAGATTGCAACTGCATTCTTCCAGCTTTCTCTTTCATGATCAGATAAAAGAGGTCAGGAAGCAAGCTTCCAAAGAGGCAGACCTCTGGCTGGCCATTTTCAAGGAAAGATCAGTCAGGATGGACCACCTATGATACACCAAACCGTGATTATATCAAAGAAAATGAATGCCAGTTTTTAGCTCACCTGACCCAATTTCAATAAAACATAAAATTAAGGACTTGTATCGTCAAAATCTTGGACAAATTCAGTATTGAGTGAGATCTTGCATCTTATTGGTTGAGCTTGTTACCATTCAGAAAGTCATTTGCATGGTACAAATTTTCATCCAATTTACAATATTTGTTTATGTCATTAAGATTCTGAACAAGTGCAGTAATGCGCAAAATTCATGCATACTAAGCAGGTAGTCATGCGTTTGGTTAATTCATCTGCTTCAAATTATGCAGGCTGCATTTCTGATCAAACTTGGAATATATGCCTACATCATAAGCTCATGGATGAGTTCGATGATGGGCAACACATACTTATTGGATGAACTCATCTTGATTGAGCTTGTTGTTACTTCGAAAGCTGTATTTATGATGTAATTGTGATTAGACGTGAATATGTCATCAAGTTCTTATATGGGTTTAATAATAATGATGTATGCATTAGAGGTAGTCTGGCATCTGATTGGCTGGCCTGGGGGGCTAAAAATATCTGTATGGTTATTAAATTAACGCAGTGACAGTAATCTATGATGAGGCCTGTTAAGATTTCTTGTTTAAAGAGTTCTTCCCTCTGTAAAACATTTCAACACTTTAAAATCAATTTAAAGATACATAATTTGCATTTTAGCAAAATAATACCCCTTTTGGGGTTGAATTGTATACTTGAATTTAAAGTTGAAGAAAATGTGAAAAATAAAAATAGGAACCAAAAAGTCCATAACAAAATAGATATGGGAATGAATATGCAGCATTGTACTGACAAGCCAGTATTTATTGTCTGTGGGTTTCTGATGCACATTGCCCAACGTAAATGTCACTAACACCTTAAATTGTTTTGTTATATTATTTCTTTTTGCTGTTGTCATGTGTATGTTCATCATTTTTGACATTTTGTTTATTAAATATTATTAGTCGCACATTATTTTAAATTAAATAGTCCAATATGCCTTTCTCCTGAATGATTTCCAGATTTAATTACTGTCATGAACCCAAATACATACAGCCTCCAAATTTTCTGGGTGCTGACCCTACAAATTCTCATAGCATGAAACAGAATTTAAGAGAAACACCTAATAAATTCTAGATTTTATGAATTTTTTGTGTTTCATTCATATGTAATAGTATTAGAGGTAATGCTAATTTACACATTTTATTGTTTCTCCCAATTCTTTTCTAGTGTGTACTGGACATAAATATGATACAGTTATGGCTACCTTTGTAAGTTGTTCATTAATTATGGTCATTTTGAAGTTGCAACAAGTTATATCAACATATGCAGCTTGTTAAAGAGAGTGTATATCTGTCGTAAAATAAGTTGCTGAGTGATACTGAAAATGTGTTTTCTCATTATAATTAATTTGGGTCCTTTTAACTGTCTTTTACTTAAATGTTACAATATCAGATGAATGAGCTTTAAAAACTTGTATCCCAACCAACCAGTCCAGTTCTGCAGGTATATGGGATAAGCATGAAACGGGGAACACTAATATTTTGTTAAGCCTTATAGAAAATGTGATGACTCAAAGTTCCAAACTTTTACTCCACACTACTTGTATATATCTGCTTTCACAGGCTTTCATCTGTCAGTTACACAAGAGGGCCATATCAGGCCCACTTGGGCCTCTTAAAGACCCCCTGTTAGGGGAAGATATTTACAAGGAATGGAAAAGACTTAGCACTGGTGCTCTGTTTTTTTTTTTGAAATCTTTTATGAGGGTCTTCAGACCACATTCAGCATCACTCTCAGTTGTCAGAGGTTCTCAGAACTTCTGGTGTTCAAAAGACCCATCCAGTGAATATTCTGCTGTAAGAAATAAATAATTTTCTGACATAAAGGGTGGTAGAGATTATTCCATGCTTACACTCACTAGGATTTTGGCTCCAGATTGTTCTTGTCCCCTAAGGCCATACAATAGTCGGCTTCATCTGAACATAGATCTAAGCAGTATGACAGCTTGCAGTGATTCCTAGCACTGGGGCATCATGCCGCAGACATGTAGCATGATGTCCACCCAGTCACATTATTCTTACACCAGGCCAGCCAGTCCTAACACTAACCTCCTAGTGAGGCGGTTGTTAGTACCATTTTATAAGTCTGGTATGACCGGGGCCTGAACCCGTGACCTCCCACATCCAAGGTGGACACTCTAACTACTTGGCCATTGGAGCAGTAGTTTTGGTGTGAGACAAAACCAATTTAAATTATGTAATTCTTACAAGCTGTTGTTGTCTAATTCCCTTCTTCCTTCCCACTCCAATGTCCTTTCAGTCACAGCCCATATCAAAGAAGGACATAATTCCAGCTGCTGGAAGTGGACTACTGTATCATGCTAGGATAATTTATTTTATTCTGGACTTCCTTCTACTAACTGGAGTTGGAAATAATCTCCCTTGGATAGGTACTAGTACCAGAAAAAGATACAGCAGTACACTAATAGCAGTTGATGTATTACTGCTATTGAAATGAAAGAAAACTTACCTGGTGCTTTTGTAGAATGTCATCCATACAGTTGGAAGTCAAGGACATGGAGGTGGCTTGAAGTGACTCTGTCGATAATTCTCATGAAGACCAATGAACTGATATTCAGATGAAAAGCGAGCATTGAATGCATACAATACAGTAATAGTAGATAAGTATTATGTAATTAAGATGTTTTTTTACCCACCAGGTAAACTTCTTATCAAAATGTGAAATCCTTTGTTCACTTTTGCTTTGCCATGGATTCCTTATCAACCAGGACAAGTCAGATCTGCGCCTATCCCCATATTTCACCCACTTGGATGTGGAGTTAAACCGAATCTGAACCAAGTCCCTTGTCCCAATAGAATGTGCGTTGAAAATCATTTAAATAACATCTGTTAGTTCAGAGAATAGAATTTCATCCTGGGAATCTCTTTGTCTCTTGGGTCTCTTTTTACGACACTGGATTTTCTGATCCTGTGTCACATTTTCATGAAAATAATAGGACTGCAGATGATTATTCTGTCCCAGTAGCAGCTAAAACTTTACCAAAGTACTAATGATCAGTTCAGATGCCACTAAATCAGGTTGGGATGCCCACTTCCTGCCCTACATTCAAGAAGGCAGCAGAGTTTGGTCACTTTATTTTTATAGAGATCAGGGCCATCACAGTCCTAAAAGGACATTATTTGGAAATTTCATTCAGTCTGACATCTGACTTCTGGATTGGGTTTCTGGCTTTAACTGTCATAGACCAGAAGATCTTTCTATTGCTATCCCTGCTTCTTCCAAATGGATGGCTATATCATCATTGGAGTTGCATGTAGATTTCTCATGATACCTAGTTGGTTCTAAATAAAAATGGTGCCAGTTGTACATCCAGTATGGCTAACATGATGAATGTCTTAAAAATTTTGTTGTTACTATTATTTTTACCAAAAGACTTATAATGATGTCTTTTCTTTGTCTTGTTTGTAAATGGTGCCAATCAGATATTCAGTATGTCTACCACAACAGCTAATTTGAAAATCTTGTTATTGTTGAAGATCAGAGATGGTTTCAGCACTCTGCATTTACTAGGAAGATATGGTTATATCCTTAGTTACAAGAAATTCTTTTTGCCCAGTAGAGCACAAGTCTCTTGGAGGGACTGTTGTCTTCACAGAGTAGCCATACCACTATATGTGGTTTTCTTCACAGACTGGCCATACCACTATAGGTGGTTTTCTTTACAGTCTGGCATTAACACTATAGGTGGTTTTCTTCGCAGACTGGCCATACCACAATAGGTGGTTTTCTTTGCGGTCTGGCCATACCACTATAGGTGGTTTTCTTTGCAGTCTGGCCATTCTGCTATAGGTGGTTTTCTTTGCAGACTGGCCATTCTGCTATAGGTGGTTTTCTTCACAGACTGGCCATACCACTGTAGGTGGTTTTCTTCACAGTCTGGCCATTCTGCTATAGGTGGTTTTCTTCGCAGATTGGCCATACCACTATAGGTGGTTTTCTTTGCAGACTGGCCATACCACTATAGGTGGTTTTCTTCACAATCTGGCCATACCACTATAGGTGGTTTTCTTCACAGTCTGGCCATACCACTATAGGTGGTTTTCTTCACAGACTGGCCATACCACAATAGGTGGTTTTCTTTGCAGTCTGACATTAACACTATAGGTGGTTTTTATCGCTGTCTAACCATACCACTATAGGTGGTTTTCTTCACAGACTGGCCATACCACAATAGGTGGTTTTCTTGACAATCTGAATACGATTATTGTTTGTTTCCTTGATGATTTGGTACTTGGTACTAATCTGACCATGTAACTATAGGTGGATTTTATGTTGAACATTGAACACAATCCACAAATTCAACGATCTAGTGTAAAATATAATCATGATGAATGTAACTTTTATCAGCGGCATATCGAGGAATTCTGTAATTTAGAGAAAGGAAACCTTTTTGCAAAACATTGAAAAAATGATGTACACTAGAAAGCAGATTTAAAGAAGATTATATGCCTGAGCAATACTTATTTGGTTGTATTTTAGGACCTACCTTCCTGTTGGCTACCATGGGCGTGCTTCATCAGTGGTTGTATCTGGTACACCTATTAGGAGACCTAATGGACAGACTTGCCCAGATGAAAGTAAGTATCTTTCTATCACATACCTATTTTATCTGACATGGTTGATCTGGTTTTCAGTACTGATGTTCAGTCCAGATTTCTGTATTGCACATCCAAAATGAAGTTCTTTAGGTGTTTTCTCTGAAATCTGTGATTCATAATTCTTAGCCACACTTAATCTATGTTGAAATACATAGGCGAACAGTATCTGTACAGTCTGCAAATAAATATGACAAAACTACAGTGTTCATATTTTATTCTGAGTTGGGAGAAAGAACATGTTTGCGATGATGTACAAGTGATGACCTCTAATTTTGTATTCATTCAGTCAGTCTTGTGGGCACTGGATGGTATTTGAGGCAACATTGTTGGAGTGTGCCACGGCTGCCCCTCACTCACTGCCTTTGGTGCTTTTCTTCTTCAAATACGTTCCCATTCATAATACTGTTTTCCAGTCAGGCCACTGCTTTTGAGATCTTGCATTGTAATTTCGTCACTATGTTTCCTTTCACCTGACTCTGTTCTCTTGCCCAGTAGTGTCCATAGAAGGGCTTCCCTGGTTAGCACAGTGGGCTATATTTTGTTCATAAGCCATCTATATATACCTGTTTCCAAATTAAGTTTTTTTCTGCTGACTTGGAACAAAATAAAATCCATGTTCTGTGTAAATTTTTTTCATCAAGTAAGTAATTGGTAAGTTGAACAGATTGGTGTGATTGCAAGTTTCAAAACCAAAGAAAAATACCAGATGTGCAAAAATACATGTTAGATTAATGGTATATTGTAAAATTTGCAAACTGCAACAGCTTTGGGTAAAACCTTTGCTAAACCTTCAACATTAGTGAAAATCAAATGATCTCAAGATAATTTTAATCTGTTAAAAATGTTACTCTATACAACAAACTTCATGGGCCCCAGGTGGCAGATTATTCTGAGGTGCTTGCCTCTACCCATCACTACCATCTCACCTCTGTCCACATGGGTTCGAGTCTATCTGAACTAATGTAGGTATGTGAGAAATCTTGCCAGTCCATGAGCATTGACAGAAAATATAAAAGGAAAAAAAAAATCTTCTGCAAAAGCACTGCTGCATTTATTTTCAAAGTAGCATAATCCAGATGAATAAAAAGTAGACTGAAATGTCCAAAATAAAATCTAGAGAAGACTGGTTACATGAGCATAAAGAATTCAGACCTCCATATGGAAATATTGACACATGCAATATTGATGTGTATCACAGGCACTTAGGTTGGTGGATTTGCAAAACTAAAATAACCACGTTCCCAACAGTAGACATGGCTTTTCCAGGCTGTGATTCATAATCCAGAGAAAAATGTGTTGTAGTCTGAGTCTGCAAGAACTTATTCAAAGTATATAAAGCTGATAAAGTTAATAGTTATTGCAGATTGCCTGTAATAATGAGACACATTTGAATTTCTTGAATAAGTTATATGCAGGTAAGGTATTTGTTACTTTTTCTTCTAAATGACCACATTTTTTTATCAAAGACATGTAGGGGCAGTTTTATCGCACATTTGCCATTTTGGGAATGAACGCTGGTAATACCCACAATATTTCATACCATTTTCCCACCTACACTCTTAAAAATTGGTATGTGGAAGCATCTTAAAGAGAATAACTCAACTGTTATAACAGTAGGTCACTGTGACCTATTTTTCAGGTTTTAATTCCATCTGAATTTTTCATTTCATTTTTACACCTTTGGTAACTTTAATTTTTTGAGTGTGTGTGTATGTGTATATATATATATATATATATATATATATATATATATATATATATATCACTAAATACTAAATAGAGATAAACAGTTTTATCAATATTTGTGTTATGTATAATGCACACTTATTAGAGATATAGAAAATAAATAAATAGAAAAAGAAAATGAAAAATGAAAACAATGACATTACTACCATGGTTCATGTTAAAAACACGAATATTCATCAGTATGTTTAATATTCTTCATGCCATCCTAATTCATGTAAAAATGGGATACCATGTAGTCAAGCAAAAAAGATACAGAAGAATATATGTATCTTTAAGATCCAGTTGTATATATTATTATGTATTAAGATATCATTAATCTTTGCTCTATATGCACATCTCCATGTAAATTATTCGTTAAAGTATAAGATAATTAGGTTAAAAATGTAAGCTATGACATCATCTTGTTTATGTCGTATTGTTTATTTCATTGATCACTTAGAAACAACATATTTAATGATGTAAGCAGTGATATTGAATTCAGTCTGATGAAGCACTGAAGCGAAACCGGTCACACATTCTACGTGTTGGTGTTGTTTATTTATAATATATATATATATATATATATATATATATATATATATATATATATATATATATATATATATATTAATTATTCACTTGTATTATTACAATTTTTCAAAACGTTTATTGTTGGACTTGCGTGTATAATTCACATGAGACGGTTTGGCTCATCTTTACACTGATTATATAAACATATCTGATTATTTAAGGTCAGCCACCAGTGTTCACAACAAGCAAGCTGTTTGACTTTGAGCTAGAGATGGCTTTCTTCACTGGACCTGCTACCAAACTGGGGGAGCCAATTCCGATAGATAAGACTGAGGACTACATATTTGGAATGGTACTTATGAATGACTGGAGTGGTGAGTTCTTAGAATGTTGAAATCTGTTTTCAAAAATGTCCTTTGTAACTAGATGACTATTTAAATTGAATGGCTATTTAAAGATTGGTTGGTCTTGGATAGTGATTGATTATCTTTGTTCTTCATTTAAATCCATGTGAAAAGATCTTCATGTATATTACACACTAGTTATACATTTTAAATTTCATCTGTGACCAGTCCTTTCATCAGGGTTCCCACAGTTATGGAAAAAAATGTTTGTTATTATGGAAAATGGCTATATGTTTGTTATGGAAAGTAATGGAAAATGGCTATATGCTTGTTATAGAAAGCAATGGAAAGGTCATGGAAAATTGCTATGTTTGTTATGGAAAGTAATGGAAAAGTCATGGAAAATGGCTGAAAGTTGAAAATATCTTTTTTCCTTAATTGTCCATCTAGTATTAAGGTGGTTGTATTGAATGGCTGTATAAAAAAAGATGTGGTTATCTTTCCTATCATGATGAGTAGTATTTTAATTATTTCCTGTGTACATATTCAACTTTCCAGCCTTTACTTAAAAAACATTAAAGAATTTAGTATATAAAAAACCCCAGAAATTTGTCATAAAGACATCGTGGAAACCTTTCATCAAATAGACATTACAAATATGAAGGCTAATTTCAAACAATAACTCTCTTCATGAGATCTAGAGAAAGTTTTACAACTGTTTTTATTATCATTTCTCAAAGACAATATGTGTGCACAGTGAACTCTTGTTTACCATATATACTTGATTATAAGTTGAGTCCAACTGAAATCAACATGGTCCCTGATCTAAAAGTGCATTATGCACATGCAAATCAGGGTCTGTGTTCTTTGTTTTGATGGTTAGTTTGAACTAACAGCACAGACCCAGATCTGTTGGCACATTATGCAAGTGAAAACATAGTCATAAGGAGTAGTGGAAGTGTTATAGTAGTATAAGAAAAGTAGAGATTAATGTGTGGCATATGTAGAAGGATAAATAGTTTTGCCTTAACTAATTAGAATTTATGCCTTATAACATCGGTCTTGCAAATGCAGAGAATGCTGTTATAGTAGACAACTGCATACAGTCCCTGAAAGGGATAATTTTAACAAATCTGCGTGTTTCTTTTTCATTTTTGTTTAAAAAAGTCAGGCTTTCTGTTTTTGATAACATTAACATTAGCTGGAGCTTGGAACATTTTAATCTTGTCTTATTAAACTATACTTTAATACGAAAATGCATAAAATTCCAAATATAGCATTGAATTTATTATAAATGAGAATAGAATTGCAACTGTAATAAATGTAAATCTAAATTGTAGAATAATTCAGCAGCAGGTTTTTAAAAAATTTATTTTACTTCATTCAGTCAAAACTGTACATATTCTGTTACTGATGATTAGTGGTAGCTTTTAGAACCATTTCATGACTTGTAAGGAGTGAAAATTATTATTTGCATTCAATGTGTATTCTGTTTGCATTCATTGTGTATTTTTGCATTGAAATCCATATTTCCATTTTAATTTCACTGGTAAAGTTGCCATTTTCAGGGCATAAATAAAAAATACATGCTCTAAAAAGAACCCATGTAATAAAGAACACCTGATAATAAAGAACATCTGCTCTTAATGGATATTTATTAACATCCTCAATTGTTTTGGCATGTTTAACCTTGATATATAGGAAACCTATCTATTAGGACAAAATTTGATTTCCTTTGATGTTGTATATAGACTTCATTGACTCTTTCACATTTTGAGACTAATTATGCTTTTGTTTTTCTCAGCTAGAGACATACAAAAGTGGGAGTATGTTCCCCTTGGCCCATTCCTGTGTAAGAACCTTGGTACAACAATATCACCTTGGGTTGTTACCATGGATGCATTGCAGCCATTTAAAGTACCCAATGCAGAGCAAAACCCGAAGCCATTTCCTTACCTGTTCCATGAAGATCCTTTTAGTTTTGACATCCGTCTGGAGGTAGCTTTGATGTGTAAGTATACGTTGAAAGTGGATCAAATTAGGAGTGTTATGTAAAAGATTGTTTTTTCCCACCATTTAAAAAGCTTCAGGCTTTGTTCATCAGTACCTTCCATTTCTGTGAGGATCGATCCTGGGGGGCAAAACAGTCCTCTTTCAATCCACCAACACTGTGGTGGTGACCTATATCCTCAAACAGGGAGGTACCAGACGACTTGTCTGGTGTTCTGATTTGGCCTTTTTCTACATGGGTGTAACAGTCTCCATATCAGCATACAATTCAGACAACTTCTGGTCGAGAATCAATCCAGAAGGGGTCACGTCCTTCACACCTTCAGTTGGTTGTTACTCGGATTAACACACTTCAAGGACATTGGATGATCATTCGCTTGGCTACAAGGTGGAATCAATACACCTTCGTCTCCCCAGTTAAGACACAGCAGCTTGAGCCATGAGATGCACTGTCAGCCATCTGGAATGGGTGATGGGCCTGTGCCACCTCTCCTATGGTGATACAGTTACGGGTTCAGAATAGCAAGAAGACTCTGATAGTCCCTCTTTGAGGGCACAAGACCTCGATCTCATTTTACCAACAGTAATACACCCAGGAAGATTCCAACCAACCTGAATCAACCATTTATAACATTACAAAACTTTGACCTCCCTTCCAGAAAAGTTTTCAAAAATAAAATTGGTTTAAATCATGTTGTATAGATACACTCTAATACAACAATGTGTTCTGAATATTTTAATAATTAAATAATATTCTGATCAGTTAAAGTTTAATCATCTGAAACCTAATAAAATTATTGATAGGAAATAAACTTAAAATCCAAGGAATATAGTTCTAGACATCTCAACAAAATGTATTTTTCAGTGTTCTCTTCCTTCCATGGTGATACTGGAAAATTGTGTAGTTTACATTTTCTCTAGTGGATGGCACTGGTGTTGTTTTTATGACATCTCAGTTTTCAATTATGAACTAATCCATGCACACACATGCTCACTGTCACACAAGTAGAAACCTTCCCCCCCTCATGTGTTCTCAGTGTGTGATGTCATATATGGATGGTCCCTTATATTTAAAATATTTCATGTATTGAATTTTAATATATGCATTTTTTCTCCCATTACATTTTTTAAAATTTTAGATGATTCTCTACTTTGCAGATGATGGCCTTTCACAGCCAAAGATGATCTGCCGCAGCAATTTCAAGGTACTTAAACATGGTTATTTTCAACTAACCGAATTGTGGTGCTGTTCCAGAGATATGGTTCTTAGTTTTACTGTAGTTTTCTCCAAATCTTGGTTTCTTTCTCTTACTGAAAAGTACTTTTTTCTGGAAACTGTTTTTGGTTTATTATCATGTTTTTGTATCGTTTTATTGAAGTCATCACTGATACCATCATAAGCATGGAGTCTTACATTCAGTTCCATTTCACTAAGCTTGTGTATTGTCATGAAGATGAAAAGAGAACTTTGCTTTTTTCTCAGTGGTTACCATGCTATTTCATGAATAGAGGAACAATGGTTCAATTCTACCTTCAAATCAGCATAGTGTGGCTACCATGTATCATAGGGCAAGGGGCTTTAATCCAATTGCCACTAAATAATCTACATGTGTAGCTTTGCCCAAAATGAAACTAAACAACTAGTAATATGAAAGGCATATGATTATTTTATGTTCAACTGAAACAATAATTTGGTTTTCAGTTTAAACTGTATGTTCCTAACATCTTTCTCTTTCTTGAGACAACTTGATTTATGCATGCTTTCAAAGAGATGTAATGCCACCTTATCAACGATGAGCAAATGTGACCTAATTTTCAAGTTTTGGCTCAGGGCTGATCCAGTAAAACATATCACTCCCCCCCCAACAGCACTTTAAAAAGAAATATGTTGGAGGTTATGTTTGAAACTATTTGTATTCTGATAGTGGAAGGTTGGTTTGAAAAATCACTTCAGGTGTGGATTGTGTTAACAAAATCAGAAATCTCATGTAGGGTTGTCAAAAAAAAATGAACGCATAATATTTAAATCACATCTAACCCCCATCTATGCAGTCTAAATCGTGGCGAATCAGCATACATGGGAGAGTGCTTTAATGGGTTATTTGATTTTATTTGTCTCGAGTTATCCCGTAATATTTGCATATCCCATATTCGAGTCACTCGGAGCAGACCTGTGCACCCTCCATATTTTTCCATATTTAGTGCAGGGAAAAATATCAAATATGAAAATATGACTTCAAGAGCTAAATCCGATCTCATGCGAGGTAAAATACGGAAAATTCGTATTTGGCAAGTACAAAAAAAAAGAAAGGAAATAAGTATGAAAGTAAAGTAGTAGCAACCTGCCATAGTTATACATCCCATTTGTTTGTACCCCCCTACCGATTTCAATCATGGAAACTTTTAACGTGATAAAAAGTGCAAGGAACTTAGTCAATTAATTCATTGATTTACAATTTCTAACCTGACTGAGTAGAGTGTTCCAAACATCATCATCATATGCGTGTTTCACGCTTAACGGAAGTTTTCAATATAATAGACGGACATGCTCGAGATCCATTTCCAGTTCTGGGACAAGTCCATTTCTAGCAAAGGGGTGTATGCCTGACTACCGATGTACATACATATGTCATCTGCTTCCGATATTTACAATGTCGAATCAAGCAACAGAAAATAATTACAACAACAAATTTGCCTTTCACATGGATTTAACAAGTAGTTTAATTTCTTTGTTCATGTGTGCAAATGGATATAATTCCAAACTCTCAACGTAATGATAATTTGCAGAATTATCTGGCAGTTACCAAATA
Organism: Sinohyriopsis cumingii; assembly: GCA_028554795.2. Classification (NCBI taxonomy): domain Eukaryota; kingdom Metazoa; phylum Mollusca; class Bivalvia; order Unionida; family Unionidae; genus Sinohyriopsis; species Sinohyriopsis cumingii. The sequence goes on along the minus strand of CM068831.1, from coordinate 36,989,480 downwards.
GGATCAGCTTTGTCATTATGTTGTCTGATAGAATTGTCTGATAGAAATAAAATAGCCCATAGTGTACGCAATATGGCACCGTGTTAGTATGGAAAGTCCATTAAGCATGAAAGGTGCGGGGGATGCCTGTATTAATGCCATTCTGGTCACAGTCAGGTTAGAAATTATAAATCAGTGATTCACTTGACTTAGTTCTGTGCACTTTTTATCACATTAAATGTTTTTGTTATTGAAATCGGTAGGGGGTTACAAACGAGGATGTATAGTCATAGCTCTCAGCCTCTGTATTAAAAAAGAATGGTCGTGTGCAAAATGCTCTGCAACAGCACATGTGTATAGTGAACAGCATCATGGCTGAGTCAGGTTCGGGAAATGTATTTGTAATGGTATCTATGAGGAAGAGAGTGACTGAAGACGAATTAACTTCAATCAAAGACACGAAGTGACAAGTACAGCAGTTTCTCACTTCATACAGCAAGACCTGGCTGTTCATTTCTGCCAGCAGAAAGGGTGATATTTATGCCTTCTGCAAACTGTGTAAAACTGATATATCAATTAGGAGTGGTGGCAGGAATGACACCACATAAAATCGGAGAAGCATAAAGTGATCGACTATTAACCATTCCCCACAGCAATGCCCACTGAGAGAATCTTCTCCACAGTGCACAAGAACAGAACAGAGCAGAGGTCATCAGTGGGAGATGACACTCTAGAAGCATTGCTGCTTATTAAATCAAAACATGGTCATCCATTTGAATCCCAATGCCAGCACTCAGTTGAACAACTACAGAAGTTGAAAAGTGCCTATTATGAAATGAATAAGACAAGTCAATGATCCTCATTCCAGCATACATGTTGCACTGAACTTGACACTGCTTTGCTGTAACCTTCAGCATCTAAGCTCAACGCTGATGATCATTAATAAATTATTTTTAACTGTTATGTGTTTCAAATATTGTAAATATGAAATATTTTGCATCATTTTTGCAGTATGGATCATTGTTTGTATTGTCAGATTGGTTACAAGATGTAAAAAAGATGTGTTGGTAATGTTGTGCATTACTGTTGGTGTGCACTTGTGAAGAATACTGAAAGGTGACATGAAATACTGAAAATACTGAAAAGGATTATAAGCGGGTGCACATCTCTGCACTCGGTCATTATTGTACAGCGTGTTTGGTCAGCATGGCCGAAGAAAGTTAGACAATTGGGAATTGACAAGCTCTCAAGTTTTCTACGGAAACATGGAATCCAAGAAGAATGTATTCAGAAATTTAGAGGTTTGCTATCTTGGAATTCAGTCTTTCAGTTCTATTTTACATTTGGTCTGATGTAGCTCTATTTGCAACACATCGGTGTACATTTAAGACACTTACCAGTATTTCTCGCATCTCTTGGTGATATGTAAATATTATTATCTATTCCCGTGTTTGACGACTTGTAAATCCACGTGGAATAACACATTTTGAACATCTTGGCTACATACACCTGTTACCAGGTACTGGTAAGTGTCAGAACTATATGCTGGCATGTTCTAGACAAATTTGCATGCAGCAATTGTGCATTTTAATGAAACAGGTGATATCAGATCATCCATCAATACATGTTGGGGGGGGGGTGTGTGCTCATTTATCGGACTAAGAGCAGCCCCCAACAGATATAATTACCAGAACTTGCTTGGAAGTCAGAACTGTTTCTACTAATAATAACTGTTCAATTAGACTACAGGAAATACATTTGTTTCCTGATAGTATTTATTATCATATTCAGGGCAGATTTGTATTACTCATAATTTCTGACCATCGTTAAGACCATCAGTTAATGATCACTATAAAAAAGAATCTCTTTTAATTTCCATGTTTGCAGAAGTGTTTATTATTATTTTTGCAATTAGTGAAAAATTACTGGCATCTGTTAGGGTCAATGTCACGATGCTACAGTCATTCAATATATGCAGTTTTTATCATTCACTTATGCATACATGCCAACCATTACACTTTTGGCGTAATCATTATGCTTTTTTCACTAAATTACGCGTAAACGTGTATGGATTACGCTTTTTCGGTATATCCACCTTCCAAAAATTAACAATTGTTTGTTTTCTCATTTTTATTAACATCCCATTAATCCGACAGACCGTATTTTAGAAAAGACAGCATCTACATAACTACACTATAAGAGTATGCTTGTCCGTGCACTTTCCTAACAGTATTATGTTCTATTTATAGCAACTATCCTATTACCCAGAAACATGCTGGTTCTACTTTCAAACTTTTGACCTTGTATTCTTTTTATAGCAGCTGTATGGCTTAGTGAGGAGAGAACAGACTGGTTTTCTAATATTTAATCTTTACTCGCAGATTTTTTTCTTCTAATTTATATTTAGTACAGAACCAGTCTATAGGTATTTAGCACTAAAAAGTATAATTTATTTTAGTTGATGCGTGTATGAGAGCAAAAATATCTCCTTTCAAATAATTTCACAGATGGATTAGAAAAAGCCAATAATAAACGAAACATAAAATAACAATCCTCGAAAGATGAGGACACGAGGGCAGCATCACGTGACGTCTATTGCAGGCCGTGTGGAAATAATTTTACTATTTGGCGCTAAAAGTCATCAGATATATTCTAGTCGATGTTTGTGTTAGAGCACATATATTTTTTCAAAGAATTTCACAGGTGATCAGAAAAAGACAACAAAACAACGAATCCTTCAAAGATGAATACATGAATGGCATAATACATCGTTCCATTCTCGGGCACAGGGGCTTGCATCGTTGCTTAAAATTGACCTGTCATACATGTACTATATAGTACATATATAGTACATGTATGACAGGTCAGTTTTAAGCAACGATACAAGTCCCTGTATTCTAGGGCAGTATCATGCTCATTTTAATATTGGGCATGGTGGTAAGTTTTATGTGGAGAAACACTTGAAAACAAAGAAACATCGAATTAGCTCATCTTACGAACTCCAATACTAAGGTAACTTCTTATCTACAGCAAAACTAAATTGCAGACATGAATGTTATAAATGCAGAGGTGTTATTTACCGAGTTCTAGAAAGATAATGAAGATCTAGCTATTGGTGCAAAAGCAAGAGAATTCATAGAACACAATTCTACTCTAGTTGTGAAGGTGTTTGATGATAATGTTAGAGATTATTGTGCTACAGCCTATGATTACATTCTCCAGAAATTCCCCTATGGAGATAAGTGCTTTTAAATGCTTCAGTTGCTGATGTAAATGAGAGACAGTCAAAAAGCTTCAAAAGTGTTAGATTCTTTGTCAAGAGATATCCCTTTCTATTACCATCTTTGCCTACCTTGGCTCATCTGGAAGGAGAATTCCTGCAGTATAAAGTTGGGATTCTACCTGACAGTATACATAATGCAGATAGATTTGATGTGCAGTGGCACCTTATTTCCCAGCTAATAGACACAATCACTGGAAGATATAAATTTCCTATTCTTTGTCAGGTTATGAAAGGAATATTGGTTCTTTACCATTCTAATGCTGACTGAGAGATTGTTCAGTATTGTTAACAAACATAAAAGTGAATTCAGATCCAAGCTCAGTAACCCAGTACTTTGTGCTCTACTGGTATGCAAAACATTCATGGTCTCGGCTGGTACAAAGAGTTTTAAAACGCAACATGAAAATCTGTTGCTTTCGAAAGCTAAAAGTGCTACATATGAAAACTTTAAGTAGTAAATGATGTTAAAAGACAAGAGGGGCAAATAAATCATTGTTTATTGAATTTTTAGCTGTTATTTGTGGATTCCTCTTTTTCTGCTTGGATTCCTCTTTTTGTCCACTTGGATTCCTCTTTTTCCTCGTCAGGGGTTGGCATGTATGCTTATGTGACATGCAGTTATGTATTCAATCATATAACAATTGATCAGATAATTATCACATCGTTAATATACTGTCAGTCACAAAAGTTTAGCAACCATTTAAAAAAAATTATACATGGTTTGGTTAATTGCAATTTCAGAGCTAATGTAGGTAAAATTGCATGCTTACTGCAATTTGTAATGCAGGGTTAATATCACCAGATTTTAAGGGATGCTGTACTTCTCCCATTATAATTATTCTGGATATATTAATCATATCAGACAATGGTGGTAAACATTGGGCAGTAAGTACAGATTATTAACTGAGTATTGCAAAATATTGGTTCCAAGGTGCATGTGGTGAAAGATACTTGAGCTTGTGAGGGGATTCTGAACCAAATGAAAGAGGGGCCAGTATTTTTAAATACTTAATCAATAACCTTATTATATACCTAAAAACAATTAAATGATAATGGAGACAAAGATTATTTCCGTGTTTTATTGAATATTTTACATAATAACATCACAGGAAAAAAAAGACAAAGTACATTGTCTTTTCAGTATTGAAAGAACTTCCCAGGTATTAAAGGTAAACATTTATGGTGCTTTACTTTAAGTTCTGTGTTGTGCTTTGTGTTGTATCATATATATATATATATATATATATATATATATATATATATATATATATATATATGTATATATATGTATATATATGTATATATATATATATATATATTAACTGCTTGATTAGAAAGACAAAACAAGCACTGTTTGTAGCATTTCCAATTTTTTACCATAATCATAAAGTTTAAATTCATACATGAATGTGCAATATGTTTGAACATGCTGACAGCAAATAAAACATGCTGGATATTGATGCTAGACCTGTCTGAAAAGTAAAGGGGCTAAAACTGAATTTTTTTGAATATTAAAATATCTCACAACCAAAGTTTCCAAGATAATGAAATTTTATAACTGTGTGTAACCGCTCCGGTGGCCTAGTGGTTAGAGCGTCCGCCTCGGATGCCAGAGGTCATGGGTTCGATCCCCGGCCGAGTCATACCAGAGACTTAAAACAATGGTACTAACAGCTGCATCGCTTGGCATTCAGCATTAAGAGGTTAGTGTTAGGACTGGTCAGCCAGGTGTCAGGATAATGTGACTGGGTGGGACATCATGCTACATGTTTGCGGCATGATGCCTCAGCGCTAGACATCACTATAAACTGGCACGTTGCAGACATTGTAGCGATATGACTGAAAAATTCTTAAACTATGTTAAAAATCAAAATCACAAATCACATATAACTGTGTGAAAGATTACTGACTTATTTACATTATATAAAAAATGTAGCTATTAATTTAATAATATTAAGTTAAGCCTCCAATAGCTGTATATTATATATAATGCTAGTAATAAAGAGTATCATATGTTGTTCAGTAATTAATATAAGAACCGTTTTGAACTTCATTAACTGGTTTTAAAACTTAAAGTACGTAATTTATTTTAAACAATTGAAAACAAATATTTACAGCCTCTGCCTCTTTTAACACACTCTTTGTAATTCCCCTGCAAAGACTTATGCCAGCTGATTTGAGGGAAAATTCCCGATTGCCTTAAGCAGGTAAGGGTAAGTATGTACATGATCTGAAGATACACATATTATGGTGTGATGTTCCACACTTGCTGTTTTCCCCTTGAATTTTCCTGATTTTTCGCTAAAAATATTTTTTCTTATCTTATGGTCAGCCTTCCATTTCTAATACTATAAAATGAAAGTTTTTACTGGTTCTGGTAGATGATAGGAACTACCAGTAAAATTGTTTATTTACATTATGCTGCATATCAGTTTACTTGAGAAATAATTTTAAACAAGAGTAACGAGCAGCACACCAAACCTTTGATCAAATCTTCCCAATTCCAAAACCAAGAAAGAATTATTTATGAACATGTTTCAGTACTCTGGGGCCATTATTGGTAATATTATCCCAAAAGAAATCAAAGAATCTTAGCTTTTCATAATGGGTATATCGCATGGATCAAATATAAAACTTAATACCACATGGCATATATACCTCATCCAGCTACATTTTTGTATACAAGTATATGTCATTATGAGTTATGCAAGACCTTAACTTTGACCAGTGAACACTGATAGAAACTTCATCTGTTACAATATGTTCAGTGTATATGTATAGTTAACTTGTCTAGGTTCGTAATACCTATGTACATTACTAATGGATGTGAACAGTGCAAGATGGATAGTGATCGGTATCTGTACATTATCTTTGAGGCCCTCAAGGTAGAATAGTTCTGTTTTGTAACTAATTTACTTATTCTAATTAAATAAAGTCTTTATTATTATTATTATTATTATTATTATTATTATTGTAATACCTAACTCAACAAACCGAAATACTTGGCACAGTTAAGAACTACATTCCTTTTCCAATGATAACACTGGTCAACAGTGAAATCATTACTGACTTGAAAAGGCCCTAATCTGTAGTATTTTGGTGTGCCGAACACGAATATAACCGTGAAAAATTTTATTGGCTCTCGTTTTGAAGATATTCATATACCTCATTTTCTATGTTTCACTGTGTAAATTTCTCCAGTAGGACTGCAGCAACATCCGGAATAATGATGTAACATTGCATAATACCATCATGCTCACATCATCCACAGTTGATTGCATCATTTTCTGATGCAATGCAATACTAATGCCATGCGGCTGCTGAAGTAAGTTGACGTCAGCAGTGTACTATACATGTGTAGGCCTATTATACTAATGCCAGGCGGCTGCTGAAGCTGACGTAAGCAGTGTACTATATAAAGCCCAATCAGATAGGTTCAGCATTTAAAATATTTTAGACGTTGTGCGAGACAGTTCAAGCTACTGTTACATAAAACTTATTATTTTATCCATTTACGTACAATAAAGAACAGTAATGCCTCGAAAGTGTGTTAATACCGCGGACAATTTTTGCTATATTTGTGGGGAAGTGACATTTGCCAACCAGAAGAAAAGTATCAATTCTCAAGTGAAGAAGGCATATCATCTTTACTTCGGATGCAAGGTTGGTGACCAAGACAAGCCTTGGGCTCCGCATATATGCTGTGCTACATGTACAACACAGCTTTCACAGTGGTTGAATTGCAAAAAGTCATCAATGCCGTTTGCAGTCCCAATGGTGTGGAGAGAGCCAAGCAACCACCTAAATGACTGTTACTTCTGCTTGGTTCCTCCTCTTTCCGGCGGAATAACGAAGCGAAAGAAGTCGAGAATAGTCTACCCAAACATTCCGTCTGCATTGAGACCAGTTCCACATGGTGAGGGACTTCCTATTCCAGAACCTCCAGCAGAATATTCTCTTGATTCATCTGACGAAGACAAAGGTGAGTCGACCTGTTCTTCTCCTGGTCCATCAGCATGCAGTGATCCAGATTTTCACTGTGGTGCATCATCAACCCCACACAGAATAACACAGGAAGAACTAAATGACCTGATTCGTGATTTGGACTTATCAAAGAACAAGGCAGAATTGCTAGGATCGAGACTCCAACAATGGAATCTTCTAGAAGAAGATGTCACAATTACTGCATATCGAAAGCGCCACCAGCAATTGGAGCCTTTCTTCAGAAAGGAAAGTAATCTGATATTCTGTTCCGATATTGAGGGCCTCATGAATGCTTTAAAAATCACTCATGACCCACAAGAATGGAGACTATTTGTGGACTCTTCGAAACTGAGTCTCAAGGCTGTGCTTTTGCACAATGGAAACATTCTTCCATCTATTCCAGTAGCGTATGCTGTCCACATGAAAGAGACATACGATAACTTAAGGCAGCTACTGAATTCCATTGAGTATAACAAGTACAGCTGGCACCTCTGTGGTGATTTGAAGGTAGTTGCCCTTTTAATGGGACTGCAGCAAGGATATACAAAACACATGTGTTTCTTATGCGAGTGGGATAGCCGAGCAAGGGAAATGCACTACATGAGGAAGGAATGGACTCACAGGCAGAATGTAGCCATTGGAGAGAAGAATATCCAACACCCAGCTCTGGTTGAGGCTCAGAAAATCTTGCTACCACCCCTTCACATCAAACTAGGTTTGATGAAGAACTTCGTGAAAGCCATTGACCGGACTTTGCCAGCATTCCGATACCTGCATGAAAAATTCCCTCGACTCAGCGAAGCAAAGATTAAAGAGGGAGTTTTTGTGGGTCCTCAGATTCGAGAGCTTTTCAAAGATGACCGGTTCAACAACTTGCTGGAAGGTGACGCGAAACAAGCATGGAATGCTTTTCGCCTAGTTTCTACAAACTTCCTCGGAAATGTTAGGGCAGAAAACTATAAGGAACTAGTAGAAGACATGTTGATGAAGTATAAGAAACTTGGCTGCAATATGTCTCTAAAGATTCACTTCCTTCATTCCCATTTGGATTTCTTTCCTAGCAACTGTGGTATTGTTAGTGATGAACACGGCGAACGTTTTCATCAAGATATCGCAACAATGGAACAAAGATACCAGGGAAAATGGTCCACTACAATGCTGGCTGACTACTGCTGGACACTCCTCAGAGATGCTCCCGAACAGCTGTACAAGAGACAGGCGAAGAAATCTAAGATGTAGTCAATGACTTGATTTTTTATAGGTAGGCTATTACAGTTGACCTTTTACTATTGGAATGCATTTCGTTATGTAAACATTAATTTCTTGCAGATTACAAAAAAACTAGAGCCAATTTTGCAATTTGACTGTCATATTCGTGTTCAGCACATAAAAATTGATAAGAATTGACTAATTTTATTTCAGTAACATGACTTTTGTAAAAATTTGTTGTCCAGTGTAATACTAATAATGATTATGTAAAAACATGAAACAAAGTCAGAAAAACATGAGGCAGTTCACTGTGTCGTAATACCTTAATGGTATTGTGGATGGAGTTTTGCATGCACAAACATTGTCCAATGACTGTGTGAAGATTATTTGATGTTATACATTGAGATGCGAGATGATGTTTGACCTACGAGACTTTGGCATATTTGATCATGTAATTTTTTTCTGTCACTGAAAACATTTACCACGTGTGAATTACTTCTTCCATTCCTGAATGTATGCCACCCAAGCACCATTGTTTAGATCATAATCGGCATCTCTTATAAATTTGTACTCTGTGTTTTATACTAAATGTGAGTATAAAACCATGCTCTGGTCCTTGCAATGTAACGCTATTGTGTTAATGAATTCATCAAGGAATTAGTTAATGAATTCGTCAAGGAATTCATCTAAAGACATCAACAGTTCCACAAGCCCTGGGACATCAACATTAAGTGGAAAAGAAGTTAACATGCTAGCAGTTATTGTGCCATATTCATTTGCATGTTGGACCATGCATGTGTCGTGCTTGAATTTCTCATGAATAGTTTAGAAAATGAATTATCTTACCTTCCATGATTTGGAATACCAGAGCCAGAAATATGATGTTAGTCCATAAATTAGTGATTTCAACCATCTGGTGGAGTTTTATTAGTGATGGAATCAATGTGTCCAACCGAAGAATCACATTTCTCTTGTCAGACTTTTGTTGAGCAATAAGTTAGAACTAATGTTACTGTTCATTATTGTAAGTTCTTGGTTATGTAGAACTTGTTATTTTACTTTAATGTGCAAAATAGTATGCATTTGATAGGGTCTATTTCTAACCGTATTATGACTCATTGCATCATCAGTACGTTGTATTCTTCCTTGATTTGCATTGAAATTCACTTGTCCATTTCGTTTAGTTCTACTTAGTCATAGGTATGAATAATAAATAAGATTAAAAGTAAAAATGCACACCAGGGACATAGAGAGGACAACTTAATTCTGTCTAAATTTTGTGTTCAGAGGGATTTTTTCCCATGCAGTTTGAACAGTTGACTTGGTTACCACCATGACTAACCCTGAGAAGGACAAACAGTGATTGGCTAACTAAGGTCACGTGACATGAATAGTAGTCTATAAATATGAGTGCAGACAGTGCACTCATAGCGGCTAAGTACAAACATTTAAGTAGTAAAGAATTTTGGCCATCATCATTTATATCTTTTTATACAACCGATATTAACTTTGGCAACTTTAAAATCCCAAAACTGAATCAAATTGCTATGAGAAATTTTAAGTAGATTTATTATATGATTGCTATTGAGTTTAAATACTTTTGCTATTGAATTTAAAAACTTTATAATTATTATATAATTCTTAATAAAGTCACTGCTATCTCCCACCACACTGCACAAGTACACTAGAACTATAATTAAAAAAGTATTGAGATAATGCTACTATGTCAGAATTTATTACAGTCAGTCTAATCAATTTAGCTGCTAATATACACAGGAATTTAATAATAGAATTAATTTCACCATAATATGATGTATTTTAGCATTGTCTTTTGGCATTTAGACAAACAAGTCTGATCTATATCATCAAAAGTTGACAGTGTTGTGACGGACACTGTTTATGTAAATTCACTATGCATAAAACAAAAATCATTTTTAAGTCCCAAACATTGGTCTTTTTGATATTTAACACACAGGGTGTTACATTATTATTACTATTATTATTATTATTACTATTATTATTATTAGTAGTAGTAGTAGTAGTAGTATTAACTGTAATTGGTAGTGAGTATGAATCACTTTTCTAAATGCTGTAGAAAGGTAACATTGTATAAATGCTTTGCTAACTTTCCTAAATTTCTCATAGATGGTGGGGGAAAGTGCTATTTCACTGCTTCTTTTGTTTTTCAGTACTTGTCACATTTCATGTATTTAGATGTTTACTCTAGAAAGTATACTGAAAATAGAACCAGTTTAAATGATATTGGATGATCTCAGTTCCTGAGTTAATATTACCAAGTGGTTGAAATGACCTCTAGACAACTGTCTTGGGGTCACTGAGGGAAATCATCTTTTCTGAGATCCATGTATATTCATTAAGAATGTAGTTCACTAGCTGCACTGTCAAGTGGATTTTGAAGATGTTCTCAGTTTATTTATTTTTCTCATTGATGATTATCTAGTGTGTTCAGCCCACATGTTTTTAGCATCAAAGTGAACATCACATGATTCAAAAGTCCGATAGTGGTATTGTTAGAGTAGTGACGAGGGCTTTTTATATAACCAGTCAATGCGTGCATTGCAGAAATACTTTTTCACTATTATTCTTTGCATCGAGAAAGTATGTCATGCAATATTGATCAATAGTGATGTGGTTCTGTTCTTTTCATGGCACAGATTTTGCACTTTTATATTTTACATGAGGAAATTGATGGTGAAAATCTGTTCCTTCTGGAACATAGTGACCTTGTGGAAATATTTCCAAAGGCTGGTCCAAGGGCAAGGTTTCGGTCATTTTTGGACAGTTTGAAGGTGTCCACATGACTACATGTTTTTTTTTTTTTAATTAACCAAGTAAATTATGTAACACAAGTAATAGCAGCATAACCAATTAAAAATTTGCAATGGAAGTTGGTTGACACATGTCTAAAGTGTACTATTAAAACTTGCATATCCTTACCTAAGAATGTAGGGCCCCGAGTGGCCGAGTGATCTAAAGCGCTCTCCATTACGGATCACTGCCATCTCACCTCTGTCTGCGCGGGTTCGAATGCGCGGATTTGGCTAATGTTGGTATGTGAGAAAGCTTGCCAGTAGCTTCTCGTGGGTCGGTGGTTCTTTCCAGGGTTTTCCCTGGTTCTTCCTCCACAATTAATACTGGCCGCCATGTATAGTCTATTGTGTGCTGAAAAATGGCATTAAACCCTACAACAACAACAACAACAACCTAAGAATGTGCATTTTTAAAATATCCAATATAAGTAAATTCCGTAATGTCTGACAACAGAGACTTTTTTTAAAGAAAGGTTTTGATTATGATTTGTAGATACATTTTAGTGTACTTAAAATAAGATTATACATTATTACCTGGACAAGTCATCTCTTAAACATTTGGGCCAATCATAAGTTTATTACCTTGACACCTCATCTCTTAAACATTTGGGCCAATCATAAGATTATAAATTACCTTGACACCTCATCTCTTAGACAGTTGGGCCAATCATAAGCACAACTGAAAGCCCTCATGTTGTTTATACATAGCTGTTTATATGCATTGGAAGCAAAATCTATTGTTAATCCTGGAAGATATTATTCATGTTTAATGTAACCAGATGCCAACATATTGTAAGATAACTAATGCAGTTTTATATGTGCTCTTAAAGATAGAAAAAGGAAACTCTCTGTCAGTACAGTATTGCCAACATCGGACACACCTGAAACTGGTTTTATGCCATCCCAAAAACCAGAAATGACAGCTACCCCAATAACAGTTACCAGTAACCAGTCAACACCAGTGACTGTAACAGCAGCAAATTATACAGAGTATTTTGGGAGCTGCTGGAACCATTGAAAAGACGGCTGACAGGTATTATAAAATTTCTTACAGCAAAGGCAACAGTGCTGTCGACACTCAGAATATTTTTAAAACATTGTATCTCAAAAACCTTTGGAGTTATTGCTTTAAAGCCCCACCCTCTCAGTGACCTTGACATTACGGGCACTATGTATCGTATTATTTTGACCATGACCTTTTTTGGGTTTATATTTTGGTTAAGGAACTTTTTTTGTAATTTAAGTTTCTTTACTATTGGATAGTAATGTCATTTACACATTGAGAATGAATGGACCCTGCTAAGTCTCTGACCTTGACCTTTATTATCATCAAGCAAAAATGGCCTTGCCTTGGGGGTTGGAGATCAATTATTCTGTATTTAGGCATATATAGTGCATACTTTGAAAATCTTCTTCTCTGACAATATTATTGTTACAGTTTTACTATTTTGCATATAGCATTTGAGCATGCTACTGAATTGTGTTTGCATGACTCTCGACTCTGAATCCATAAATGGCCCCACTCTGAGGGTCAGATATTTCATATAATTATAAATATGTCAAATTTTTTTTTAAAATTCTTTCTAAAACTATTATAGCTACAGCTTTCATATTGCATGGTCCTGGGGTCTATATGGCCTTGTACCATGGCATCACAAATTCCATATAGTCTTGTATAAGGCACAGTTTTGAAAATCTCCTTAAACTATTGTAGATGCAGCACAAGGTAAAAGTTCTTAACTTATGTTTTGCCATCACAAGAGGTATAATTATTTACCCATTAGAGTAATTTAGGCCTTCACAGGCCTCTTGTTAATGACTGAAAAAAATACAAGCAATGTTTTCATGTTATGTCTTTCAGGTATCATCTTCAAGTAAATGGAATAAAAATAAAAGTATATGAAAAAGACTTTTTAAAGGCACAACCACCAGTACAACACAAATTCTATCAATTTCAGAATGAAGAGTCTTTGAAACTGGTGAAAGAAAACAAACAGAAAAACTCATAGATGGAATCGTATTGACAAACTGGAGACTTTGGGGGAGGCATTACAGGATTTAAGCTCCATAAAAGTCTTCAGCAGATAAAGATCCATTTGAGAAATGTAACAGTAAATACAAAAAGATAACAAGAAATATCTGAAATAGATGACTTAATCAGATAAAAGAAGTTGGAGAACGTTGAGAGAATTAAGAAGGGACATTTGGGTCCACAAAGCAAGAGAAATATCAGTGAGCTGATAGACTCTCAAAAAACAGCGAAGGACATTGCTAATGACAGAAATAGATACTGTTGGCAAGAACTGGGATACAGCATTATGTAAGTACATAAGAGAGGGACCCCCACAAAAAAGGAGATAGAAAGAGTAAAACTGCTATAGTCTTCAAATGTGTAAGAGACTTGAAGAGAAAATGTGATGTGTTGGAGTTGGACAGTGATGAAGAAGAATATGACACTTGACAAATGCGAGGTAGTCAAAGGAGAACAAGAAATCATCTTTGAAGGACCATCTATGTGCTTTGTAAAGCCAAACAGTAAAGAGATTAATCGAGACCAGATTGCTGAAGTTACTGAAGTAGCAACACCTATATCACAAGGTGAGGAGACAATAGAAGACAGCACTGAAGAACCTACATTAAGAAGTGAGGGGATGATAGAAGACAGCACTGAAGAACCTACATTAAGAAGTGAGGGGATGATAGAAGACAACACTGAAGAACCTACATTAAGAAGTGAGGGGATGATAGAAGACAACACTGAAGAACCTACATTAAGAAGTGAGGGGATGATAGAAGACAACACTGAAGAACCTACATTAAGAAGTGAGGGGATGATAGAAGACAGCACTGAAGAACCTACATTAAGAAGTGAGGGGATGATAGAAGACAGCACTGAAGAACCTACATTAAGAAGTGAGGGGATGATAGAAGACAGCACTGAAGAACCTACATTAAGAAGTGAGGGGATGATAGAAGACAACACTGAAGAACCTACATTAAGAAGTGAGGGGATGATAGAAGACAACACTGAAGACCTACATTAAGAAGTGAGGGGATGATAGAAGACAGCACTGAAGAACCTACATTAAGAAGTGAGGGGATGATAGAAGACAACACTGAAGAACCTACATTAAGAAGTGAGGGGATGATAGAAGACAACACTGAAGAACCTACATTAAGAAGTGAGGGGATGATAGAAGACAACACTGAAGTATCTGCAAGAAGTGAGGGGATGATAGAAGACAACATTGAAGTACCTACATTAAGAAGTGAGGGGATGATAGAAGACAGCACTGAAGTACCTACAAGAAGTGAGGGGATGATAGAAGACAGCACTGAAGTACCTACAAGAAGTGAGGGGATGATAGAAGACAGCACTGAAGTACCTTCAAGAAGTGAGGGGATGATAGAAGACAACATTGAAGTACCTACATTAAGAAGTGAGGGGATGATAGAAGACAACATTGAAGTACCTACATTAAGAAGTGAGGGGATGATAGAAGACAGCACTGAAGTACCTACAAGAAGTGAGGGGATGATAGAAGACAACACTGAAGTACCTACAAGAAGTGAGGGGATGATAGAAGACAACACTGAAGTACCTACATTAAGAAGTGAGGGGATGATAGAAGACAGCACTGAAGTACCTACAAGAAGTGAGGGGATGATAGAAGACAACACTGAAGTATCTGCAAGAAGTGAGGGGATGATAGAAGACAACACTGAAGACCTACATTAAGAAGTGAGGGGATGATAGAAGACAGCACTGAAGAACCTACATTAAGAAGTGAGGGGATGATAGAAGACAGCACTGAAGTACCTACAAGAAGTGAGGGGATTATAGAAGACAACATTGAAGTACCTACATTAAGAAGTGAGGGGATGATAGAAGACAGCACTGAAGTACCTACAAGAAGTGAGGGGATGATAGAAGACAACACTGAAGTATCTGCAAGAAGTGAGGGGATGATAGAAGACAACACTGAAGACCTACATTAAGAAGTGAGGGGATGATAGAAGACAGCACTGAAGAACCTACATTAAGAAGTGAGGGGATGATAGAAGACAACACTGAAGAACCTACATTAAGAAGTGAGGGGATGATAGAAGACAACACTGAAGAACCTACATTAAGAAGTGAGGGGATGATAGAAGGCAACACTGAAGACCTACATTAAGAAGTGAGGGGATGATAGAAGACAGCACTGAAGTACCTACAAGAAGTGAGGGGATGATAGAAGACAGCACTGAAGAACCTACAAGAAGTGAGGGGATGATAGAAGACAGCACTGAAGTACCTACAAGAAGTGAGGGGATGATAGAAGACAGCACTGAAGAACCTACAAGAAGTGAGGGGATGATAGAAGACAGCACTGAAGTACCTACAAGAAGTGAGGGGATGATAGAAGACAGCACTGAAGTATCTGCAAGAAGTGAGGGGATGATAGAAGACAACATTGAAGTACCTACATTGAGAAGTGGTGGGATGATAAAAGACAACATTGAAGTATCTACATTGAGAAGTGAGGGGACGATAGAAGACAACATTGAAGTACCTACATTGAGAAGTGAGGGGATGATAGAAGACAGCACTGAAGTACCTACATTGAGAAGTGAGGGGATGATAGAAGACAGCACTGAAGTACCTACAAGAAGTGAGGGGATGATAGAAGACAGCACTGAAGTACCTACAAAAAGTGAGGGGATGATAGAAGACAGCACTGAAGTACCTACAAGAAGTGAGGGGATGATAGAAGACAGCACTGAAGAACCTACAAGAAGTGAGGGGATGATAGAAGACAGCACTGAAGTACCTACAAGAAGTGAGGGGATGATAGAAGACAGCACTGAAGTATCTGCAAGAAGTGAGGGGATGATAGAAGACAACATTGAAGTACCTACATTGAGAAGTGGTGGGATGATAAAAGACAACATTGAAGTATCTACATTGAGAAGTGAGGGGACGATAGAAGACAACATTGAAGTACCTACAAGAAGTGAAGGGATGATAGAAGACAACATTGAAGTACCTGCATTGAGAAATGGGGGTATGATAGAAAACAACATTGAAGTACCTACAAGAAGTGAGGGGATGATAGAAGACAACACTGAAGTACCCACATTGAGAAGTGGGGGGGATGATAGAAGACAACATTGAAGTACCTACATTGAGAAGTGGGGGGATGATAGAAGATAGTACTGAAGTAACTACATCAAGAAGTGAGGGGACAGTAGAAGACAACATTGAAGTACTTACATTGAAAAGTGGGGGGATGATACAGAAAATAGTACTGAAATAACTACATAAAGAAGTGAGGGGACAGTAGAAAACACTGAAGTACCTACATCAAGAAGTGGGGGGGGTAATGATAGAACAAAGTGCTGCAGATCTCATTGCAATGCAGACAAAGCAACCACAATCTCTCTATTTCAACACAAACATGGTGATAGATGCACTTATACCTGCAATGTCTCAATTCAATTGTGGCAGTTTCAGGATTGAATACGGCTCTAGTGCATGCATGGCTATATCCCTGTGCACAACAGTAGAATATTTGGATGGTTGCCTCACTTTAAATGCAAATGACTTGCCAGGCTGTCTGAATGTTTATTTGAATTGTGTGCAAAATCTTTGTTACACATGGCATTCTAACAAATTGAGACCATCATTCCTGCCTGAAGCTAGCTGATCTTGGGTATCACTGGTCATTATTACATAGAAAAGGATGTGTGGTGGGCTGCAAGTGCTGGAATAGACGAATCATTTCTTTTTGATGTTTTTCAGAGTTGCATTTTTGAAGAGTCAAAGAAGGCACTTATTATTAACCCTCAAGCTAAGCCACACATTTGTGATTTTGATTAAAAACAAAATACAGATGGTTTTTAACTCATATGTACATTACCAGAAAGACATTACATTTCATGAGGCTGTAGATCAAGGAAATGGTGCAGCAGTCCATTGCTGTCGAGATGACAGATTTGCAAATTTAATTTACGTGAATATAGTAGACTGGTTTTGGTGTTATCCACATGAGGGGGAAGCTACTGTCCTAATTTCAAATCTAAATAAGACATCAACTTCAAGTTTGCCCTGTTTGTGCTATACTGAGGCAGATATTTTGAAATCAAAGCGACAACTGACAAATTTAAATGAAAAAAGAGATTGTAAGAGAAATATGGAAAGCAAAAACATTATGTGGTATGACAGTAATGCTTGTAATTTATCTTGTAATGAAGCAGTGAACAATCTGAAAGATACTGTGAATAACATAAAAAATCACCTTTCATCTAGGATTAGAGCTACAGGACTCCTTGTTGCTGATGCCAATGAACATGATATTTATGTGCAATTGAAACATGCATGGTCTATATACAGTGAAACCAGTAAACATGAATATAAAGAAGTAAGAGTAAAGGGTCCCATTTTAGACTACAAAAGCACTGTTGCTCGAGATTTTATGCTTAACAACTTGCCTGTCATTCTAGTGTATACAGCAGGTAAATAATGGACCAGTGGCTTATTTGACTGAAAGATTGCAGGGTGTTGAATGGAGCAAACTGATTGATAACTTAAGGTGGCCTAATCATGATCAGATAGTAAAAGCAGAAATTGCATCAAAATTGAATGATTTAATTGTTCCTACTGTTAGTTTTGCAAGAACAGAAAAAGACAGAAAACTTTTAAGGCTTATCATTACAAAATTGACTAGCAGAACTTACTTGAATAAACATAAAGTAGGTGAATTGGTCTTTGTAAAGAGTGGCATTAAACGCAGTATAGCTTGGAGAAATGGACTGAAACTAAACAAATGTGCGAAACAAACTATAAAAGCAAAAAGAGAAAGAAAAATATATTGGTTCATGAAGAAGGTTCTGGCAGACCAATGCTAGCAGAAAAATATCCAATGTTAGCAACGTGTTTGCTTTCATTTTTCGATAGTGCAGGCCAGGGATTACAAACATGTCCACATCTAATTTGTGAAACACTGTTTGTAAAAAAAAGTCATGGCTGGACATGCCATGGGCCTTTTCTCTGTTACAAGTTTTTGGAATACCTATTTCTTTGCTGCTTACACATACACACAAAACTTTCAGTCTAAAACATTCCAAGCAAAAAGGCATCATGAAGATTAGGCAGTGAACCCAGAAATTTCACTTCATAGATCAACTCGAGACAAAGGTGGATACTCTATAAACAGTCAGTATGCTATGCATACATTACAGTTATCTTTAACAGAATTTAGTAACAAAGGATGTGTTTTAGCAAGAGATAATAAGACCTTAGTTCATACAGATGTAGAGGTTGTTCAGCGTCCATCAAAATTTTGGAAGCGAATCAGCTATTGTGATCATGATTGGGGAAAAAGTTTGGAAAAACTTTATCAGTTACAACATATCAGTTTGTTAAATTGTTGCAGCTGCAAGAAGAATATGTCATTTCTTGCAAAGGTTCTGTTGGCATTACCAAAACTCTTGTACAGGGAGGTGGAGCCTCATTAATTAAAATTCACTATTTTGAACCCTCAACTGTGTTTAGACACATGAATGAACTCCTGTACATCATGTCTTTAGATCAGTATACAAGTCACTTTTTGAATAATGGCTCATTTGTCTCTCATTTTTGCTTGTTACAGTTGATGGAGGTGGAGATGAACGTCCACGAAATAAAATGACACACTTTTGTTCAGTACTTATTAGACGGTTGCTTGATTTGGACAGATTCAAATTGTAAAGCTTGGCAGAAGGAGATTCAAAATATCATTTTGTGGAGAGACTTCACACAGCAGAAAACAGAGCATTAAGTCAGTGTGGAATCAACTCATCAAAAAGAATTTATGAGAAAGAGTATGATGACAGGGCACAGTTGATTTAGACAAATTCTGTGAAAATATGTCAGCTGCCCAGGAAGAAGCAGTAAAAAGAATAGATGACACATTTTATTCATCAGACAGAATAGATGCATACATTACACCTAAAACAATGGACTAGGTATTTGACCCAGATTTTGAATATGTAATAAAGAATCTTCTTGGTAACAATGCATCCTATCAAATGGAAATAAATTCTGTTATAAAGCCAAGTGGACCAATATGGAGAAAACTGAAAAATATGGACTTATAAAAGATAAGGCACTGAATGCTTATCGACTTCTAATGAACACAAATGATCCAAACATATCTACTCAAATGCATTATGTGTTTGCATCATACAGAACAGATGATACTTGGAGATTTTTCCATGTCAAGAGATATGAAATACAATCAAACTTAGATATGTCTTATCTACCAGGCTTTCATTACCTTTCTTATCAAGACATATTAACAGTCATTCTTTCGCTTGAACAGGAAGGTGAAGCAAAAGATTGTTTTCTTACTCCAGATTTCTTTTTGTCAACCAGAAACATGAAGCATCTTGTAGTTGTAAGCTGTGAGGATATACAAAATAACGTATCTTGATCATTTGAAAGAGAAAGAAAACTTAAAACTGAGAGAAAGAAAATAAGTGAGAAATTTAGAGGTTCTCCACTTGGTGTGCTTAATATGAAGCAGCTTAAGTATGTTTTGCACACACTGTTAGGGGTTCAAGAACACCCAGATAGAAAGTTAAAGACATATACTGGCAGAAGTGCACAAAGAGATTGCCAGAAAGAAGTTGTCAGAGAGGGAAGTTGATGCAGTGGTCAAGTGTTGTATGTTGCAGAAAATTTGAATTAAACATACAGAAGGAAAAACTTAAAACTGAAAGAAGTTCCTGTTTATTTGATTTTAGGCTTTCATAAAAATAGTAGTTTCATTGCAGTTTGTGTTCTTTATTTCATTAATGTTGTTTGATACAGAAGTTGTACTTGATTTGGGGTTAATGCCATTTTCAGATCTTTGTAGGTTATATATGGCAGCTGGTATCGAAGATGGAAGAAGATTCAGAGAATCTGATGGCTGTCAGCAAGTTTTCACAAATACATGTTGTACCAGTGCAGGGACTCAAACCAGTATCTATGGCAGTTATCAGAAAAGGCAGGACATGACAATGATGACTGTTCATTACAAAAAATAACTGACATTATTCATTGGTTTGAAGACAGTTACTATGGTCCAAAATAGACTACTCATAAACTGTGGCATAAATGATAAGCCAGTACTTCTGCTGCAGGTGGTGCTGTTGATCAATTGTTTCGTTTGGTGTTTTAGGTCTCTCCAACACCCAAACTTCATTCAGAGATGAGACCTCATGTTGTTGGAAGATCATTATGGCTTTTACACCATTTTCAGCACAAGTGAATCTATACACAAGACGTAAAAGTCCAAAGTAGGGTTTAAACCACTATGGTGAATGGCAAGTAATCACAAAACATCTTACACCACTCTGCCAAGTTAAAAGTACATCATGTTCCTGCTTGGCTACCATTTATGCTGCTGCTGCTGTTGACAATAGACAGTTGAGAACAGTGATGTTGATTTTAAAAGTACACTGGGCCCAAAATAATTATTCCTAAGTTTCATCCATTTTTTAATCTAATTCAAGGTGGGTTTTAGATTTTTTATATATATATATATATATATATATATATATATATATATATTCAGGACAGGGACAGCCATTGTATCAAATATTTTAACAACATCCAGTGGGTGGTTTGGTGAAAATCATGGAACTAATTCATACGTGCCAACCGTTAACTCTTTTGGCGTAATCATTCCGCTTTTTTCACTAAATTACTCCTTGCGCGTTTTTGTATTCGGATTATGCGTTTTTGGTATATTTCCCTCCCCAAAAAATAAATTTGTTTTCTCATGCAAGCACCTTTGAACGCCTCTACTCCATTAGCATACAAGTGTCTTTTGATGCCTCTACATCATTCTCATGGAAGCGTCTTCCGATGCCTGCTGTAAACATCAGCCATTTTTAGCGGGTTTTCGTAGCGCCACCTTCGGGGTAGAAACCCTTATTAGATACTACATTCGTTGCTGTGAATGACCATTACATCAGATCACATGGTTGCTGTTTATACTCTGGTCAAAATCTGCTATTTAAAGTAACTGGGTCGTATTATCCAAATGGAGGTCGCAGATTTCATTCAGTACTTACTCGAGTTTTCATGATTAGAATCACAACTATGAAAGCTTCAATAACTTAGGTAAAGGCTCTGATATTTATGAAGGCAGCAATTAGTTTTCATAAATGATTAAATTCAGATGACTTAGTGATGTCGACGCAGACAAAGAACTTGTAAATTTCGAGTATGAGAAATGGCAGCTACAGTTGGTCATGCTGCTTCACTGACTTGATGGTGAACGAATTCTCTCAAGATTTTAAAGCACATAAAAATTCTTCCGTTAAAAATAATTATAGAGCTATAACAATCAGACTTTACTCTTAAATTTTTCCATACATAATAGATGTGTACCAAAAATGTAAAATGGTTAAAATTGCTGTTAAACATAGCATACACTGCACTGCTTAACAGTGTGTATGGAGTCGAATAGGTAACAGGTGTTCTGTTTATAGCACACTGCACTGGATAACTTTGCTACATGTGTATCGAAGAGCTAAAAAGCCATACAATCTTTTTAGAGTCTGTGTAAGAGACTTTGACAATGAAAAGGGCAAAGTAAGTGTGCTTTTCTTTCATTACCTGAATTAACAGTAGATTCCACTCGAAAAAACATTTTTTTTATTTGCTTGATAATGCTTTGAATAAATATAACTGTGAGAGATTGTTCACATAAATAAAACTGAATTCAGGTCCAGGCTCAGTAACCCAGCATTTAGTGATCTACTAGTGTGCAAAACATTCATAGTCTCAGCTGGTACAAAGTGTTTTGAAATGCAATATGAGAGTCTATTACTTTTTAAAACTCAAAGTGTTATATACGAAAACTTAAAGCAGTAATTGATGTTAAAAGATGGATAGATAAAACATTTTGTACATATGCTCATTGAATTTTTATCATGTTATATGTGGATTACTCTCTTTCTGCTCGGATTACTCTTTTTGTCCACTTGGATTACACTTTTTCCTTGCCAGGGGTTGGCATGTTTGCTAACTTATTGTGGCCTGATGATGGCAGAAACCTGACTAATGATGATGATAAACTGATTGATCAGTAGGGATGTTGAAACATTGTTTTGACATGCTATATTTTTGTTTTCTTTTTTTATGTCAATCATGCAACAAGGCAAAACAATAAGACATATCACTTGCAGAAAATATATTTTTAAGACAAGAAATTATATAGTGTACAAGCAGGCATAAATAATGCAGCATCATTTTCACAAGTATAAATTTTTATTTATTTCTAACAAATGTAGAAATGTACATGGTTGACAGACAAAAGAATAAAAGACTATTGATTACAAGCAATGGATACAAATAAAAATATGCAGTAGATTATATATCAAAGACTTAAGTTGAGATTACCTCTAGTCAGCAGCCATTTAAATCACATCTGTCCCCAACCTAGAATTAAAATCGCTTCTTCCACTCTCTAACCACTATCTAGAAATTATGTGAAATAATATGCTTTTGTAGAGAGTGATGATTTTCGATTAAAATGCAGCAGACGGTGGATCGTAGTTTTTTTAAATTGCTTTTGTTGTTGGTTGAATTCAAAAGTGCCTTCCCCCCTGAAGAATATATGTTTTACTGGAACAGCCCTCAGTTATTTGAAGTATAAGGTGTTTTTTTTAGACACTTCAGCATTTACTTCAATTTTGATTTTGCCTACTGCATCCAAACTTGTGTAAAGTTTTGAACCAAGATTTTATTTGTATCTTCCTAATTTACTATCCTTTGTTGCTGGCTTTGGCTATAAATATTCTGAAGTCAACTGGCCATAACATCAGGTGTGTAAATAGTTTGTTCTGCATCCATCATGTGTTGGGGGGGGGTTGGTTGGTTGGACAGAGAGTAATCCTCAGAGTTTGGGGAAAACTGTTGTTTTTCGAAGTTGCATAGTTTCTATAATATCCCTATCATATTTGTCCATATATAACAGTTGCTTTAAGTAGTTGAACTGTGCCACAGCTCTTGTTTCAAGTATAGGTTGATGAAAATATTTGTCATGCATACTCTTAGGCAGACAAAATTTGTTCTTTTTTAGCAGGTTTATTTCTAATATACAACATTTATTAACCAATGGGAGATTGACAGAGTGTAATAATAATAATAATAGGCTTAGAATAACCAAGATGAGCTCTCATCAGGTCAAGAATCAAAGATCTTTACCATGTCAAATAAAATAAAAATTGTATTCATTTAGAAAATATGTTGGTATAAATAAGGAGAGCTTAGTTCATTGTAATTTAATTGATTAAATATAGTTTGAGTAACACACAGTGCATCATTCTCTGGTCCCTTGTTGGGCCCTTCATTGTATTCTATGGTTACTCTGCCAGACATGAGGTCAGTGTAGCCAGTATGTTAATGAGTTAGTAACTAAATTTAGATATTTTCATGTAGAACCAATCAGACGACCGAGCTGGAGCACGTGAAGAAATGTTGTATGAGACATTCAGTCAGCAACTGGGATGCCAGTGGAGATGTGTACTTTTTAGTGTCGACGCTGCAATTTAACTTAAAAAAAATCATCTGCGGAAAGAACCACCCACCTCCCCTCCTTCCACCATGTCATTCATTTTGGGGCATTACCTGCATAGCATACTGTTCCAGTTCTGTTCTCGGGCTTATTGCCCAAGATCATGCATTCATAACTTGCTTGATCCCCAGTTTGTCAGTACTTGAATATACTTTAGGCTATATATACTTCATACACGTTTCCCTTGGTGCATGTATGCAGTATCGGCTGATGTTTGTTATCATAGTAATCCTCGGGATCAGACTTATCAAGTTTCAGTTATTTGTCCCCATATACCTCATATTGGCTGCTTGTGGCTCCACATACATGTGTCAGTCTGCACAACCCTACAAACTCCCCAGAGTCTCTCTTCCTGAGGCATTCCTATGGAACAAAGGGCCATTGCCAAGTTTCAGACATTCATAACTTTGCTTTTGAACCCCCAAATTGTGTCACTACTTAAATGTACTCAACTATTATGCCTATATATACTTCATACCCACTTCCTAAGGTGCATGTATGGAGTATCGGCTGATGTTTGTTATCATAGCAATCCTCAGGATCAGACTTATCGAGTTTCGGTTATCAGTGTCCCTATATACCTCGTATCAGCCCCTTGCGGCTCCACATACAGGTGTCAGACACCTTTCACAACCTTACAAAGTCCCACAAGTCTCTCTTCCTGAGTCATTCCTATAGAACAAACAATTCAGAGCTAGGCTGGTGCAGTGTGCTGTGACAGGACTTTCCCCCCATTATGCCAAATGAAGTTATTTCTTAACATGTGTATGTGATTAACTTTTAATTGCAATAATGTAGGAATAATTTTATAAAGGACTCGGTTTCCACACAGTAAATGTTTTTCCTTTTATAAATTTGGTATTATTTTTGTTCGTGCATTACTTGGTGTTCAGAGCTGACAGTCTTTGGGGCATTTTTTTTCATCTATTTCAGCATATGTACTGGACTATGAAACAGCAGCTTGCCCACCACACAATAACAGGGTGTAACATTAACCCTGGAGACTTGATGGCGTCAGGGACAATCAGTGGGGAAGTAAGTATAAATATTGGCTGATTGTATTTGCAGTAAAATATTTTAGATCTAAACTCTTTGCTCATTCAGACTCCAATCATGTTCTTCTCCAAAATGTAAATCCTCATTCGACTGAAAATGATTATTTGGAGTGCCACCTTTTCAAACAGATTCATCGTTTAATGTGGAGCCTGGATACTGGATATTTTAGTGTCGTTATAAGTCTCTGTGAAATGGGATACGGAAATTATCTAAAAACTGTTGGGTATGATTGTTTTAAAGAATTACAATATAAAAACTTGATGAATAATAATCCAGAAAATGCTGGTGATGATACTGTCCAACCTAACTAAGAAAAATATCATGAACAATATAGTAACTGACCAAGAGATCATAAGCAGTTAAAAAGTCAATGAAAATTAAAAGATCTGGACCTGATATGATTCCAATTATCTGTTATCATTTGACTATTTTTACTGTTCCTAATCTCTCTTTTTAATAAAGTACTTAATTCTGATAACTTTCTCAAAGAGTGTGCTAAAGCATTATTAGTCCCATATACAAGAGTGTGAACAGAGATGACCCCAATAATTATCAAGGTATATCTGTAATTAGTACACTATGCAGGGATTTTACAAATGTTTGTGCAATAACAGTTTCCTAATGGGCAAAAGAAAATAATTTCATTAATGAGGCCCTAGCAGGATTTTAGAAATAAATATTGATAATGTGTTTAGTTTACAATTTTCTGTGTAAAAGTATTTCTCCAAACGTAAGGAAAGTTTTTGCTGCCTTTTTGTTTCTTTCTAGAAGGTGTTTGACAAGGTTGATCATGGGAAACTGGATAAATTTTCCATAAAGATCTACATGGCAATATTATAAATGTTTTAAGGAAAGTGTATGCAGCCAATAATACATTAAAACCTGTTATGAGCAAAACCTCTGCTGTGATCGACCACCTGTCAGTTACAACTACAATTGCATTGCATGGATTGATTTTATTATATAGATGCTCAGTCATGGGTGACCACCTGCTGAACGTGACCACAATACCTAAGCAAAATATGCATTTTGACACTGCTATGAATGACCACATCACAAAACAGTGATAAACTGCACCAATTTTTTATTTAATCCTTGTAAGAATGACTACATATATCGTTCTTTTAAAATAAAAAAAATAAAAAACATTCTGGCTATCAGTATATGCAGTTTTTTAGGTATGCCTTTAGCTTTTTATATTTTTGATTGTAAACCAGACTGAAGTACATGTAGATTATTCCAGCACTTATCCTAGTTTACGTTGATACCACCCATATTTAAAAGTAAGACAAGGGACCAGTCTATCCAGCCCTATAAAAGACTATAGCAAAAACAAAGTAAGACACCAATGACCTTTACGTAATCATTTGTGACAATGACCACTTGAATAGTAAAGAATATTCTAATTGAAAACAAAAAATGAAAAAAGAAAGAAATTAAAAGTCTGGCTTCCAGTTTCTAAATTTGGCAAGACAGATAACCAGGCTAATATACATGTCATGAATTTCCATTGCAGTGCCAAATTTAAGGTAGTGGTCACATATATTGTTTGTCTTTAGAGTTAATCTGTATTGCCTGGGGGGTGAATAAGGTCTTATTCTGTTAAGTCAGGTAGTGAGAATCATTTCCGGGGTTCGATTGATAGTGTTTAAAGCTTGTGATGTTTGTTGCTTTTTTCCCTCGATGCTACAGTGAGTACATTCAACATACCAAGCTGTCATCTGTTCGAGTGGTGCTACCAGGTTACACACTTTGTTTATAGAATTAATCCTTTTATGTCTTCTTTGAATTAAGTCATTGACTTTTGTCTCTGAATAAAAGATTCTATTTCTGGATGAGATAATTATTTCTTTTGTTTCATTAACTGTTAGCTGTATAATGCACATGTGTAGATTTTTCATATTTTCGCAAAGCCTAGTCGAAACGATCTTTACATTCGCTATTACAACTGTGCACTAATAATGTTAACACCTAGTACCTTAATAACAATAGAAGAACCTCAGACTAAAAAGAGACACATTTTAATGCTGGAGAAAATAATTATTATAATTAAAAACAGTGAAAAGGAACAGACCACTCGCAAAATGGCGTCAGTAATTTGTTTATATGCATGAGGAATCATTCTTTTTTAAACTGCTGTATTTCTGGCTTTAGAAAGCTTTTGATTGCATTTGAATGAAAATATCATTAGTGACTTTGTTCTTTGCTTTTAATAAATTATTGATTATAATACAAATAAAACATTTAAAATTTGAACCACTCCAGTGCCCTAGTGGTTAGAGTGTCTGCCTCGGATGTGGGAGGTCATGTTTTCGATTCCCTGACCAAGTCATACCAAAGACTTACAAAAATGGTACTTACAGCTGCCTCGCTTGGCGCTCAGCATTAAGAGGTTAGTGTTGGGACTGGTCAGCCTAGTGTCAGGATAATGTGACTGGGTGGGACATCATGCTACATATCTGGCACGATGCCCCAGTGCTAGACATCACTATAAACTGCCACACTGCAGACATTGTAGTGATATGACTGAAAAATTTTAAAGCTGCATTGAAAATCCAAATCACACACACACATTTAAAATTTAGACTTAAACTGATGATTTACCAACAAATGATTCATGCATCTTCAAAGTAAAGTTGATTATAAGATATATTTGTATTCACAGACTGAAGACTCATATGGCAGCATGTTGGAGCTGAGTTGGAAGGGAACAAAGCCACTAGATCTAGGAAATGGTATTACTCGAAAGTTTCTGCAAGATGGAGATGAGGTTATAATGACAGGTAAATCTGCTTCTCTATACACATCTATTTTTGAAAACAGGCTTAGTTTGATTAGGTACCAGAATGCAGAAGTCTGGCCATATTGTACTTGAATCTTATGACTTTGTACAGTTTGATTAGGTACCAGAATGCAGAAGTCTGGCTGTATTGTACTTGACTCTTATGTGCAGTTTGATTTGGTACCAGAATGCAGAAGTCTGGCAATATTGTACTTGAATCTTATGTACAGTTTGATTAGGTACCCGAATGCAGAAGTCTGGCCATATTGTACTTGAATCTTTTGACTTTGTACAGTTTGATTAGGTACCAGAATGCAGAAGTCTGACCATATTGTACTTGAATCTTATGTACATTTTGATTTGGTACCAGAATGCAGAAGTCTGGCCATATTGTACTTGAATCTTTTGACTTTGTACAGTTTGATTAGGTACCAGAATGCAGAAGTCTGGCCATATTGTACTTGAATCTTATGTACAGTTTTATTTGGTACCAGAATGCAGAAATCTGGCCATATTGTACTTGAATCTTATGTACAGTTTGATTAGGTACCAGAATGCAGAAGTCTGGCCATATTGTACTTGATTCTTATGTGCAGTTGGACAGCTTGCAGTTGATCAGTTCTTCAGTGTTTAAAAAAAGCCATCCTGTTCAACACAAAACAGTTTTAAATAAAGGTTCATTAGTCATTAAAAAACGGAACAACAAAAACTCCTGTCACAGTATATGAGTAACATCCAATAGCAATCTTTTCATATATCTCCATTATTATGTATTCTATGTGAGCTAAAATCATGACCATGGCACTTGGCCAGGCTTGTATCAGCATAGTATAACTACAGTGTTACCCCGCTATAACACGGTAGTTGGGAGCCATAGATTCCGACCGTGTTATGAACCGAACTGTGTTATAAGCAACCAAGTCAGTTAGCTGAAGAAAATGTAACCCCACCAAAAAAACACAAAAAAAAACCAAAGAAAATTGGGTAATAAATGCAGGCGGTAAAATACGTGCTTCATCGGCACAGTTGCCATTTTGAATTGATCCATATTAAATGAGAAATACACATGTAGTGAAAACAGAAGACATAATATAATAGTTTACTTTATTTAGAGAACCATGAATTGGTACATATACGTGATTCCTGTTAATATATAAATGTCTAATGTATAGCATGAATAAAGTATCAACATCGTGTACTCACCTGCGAACCTCATCATATACATTGAATCCACAATGCAAGTGATTCCATCGAAAATATGCACACACACAGCTTTAAAATATTAGTGATTTTGTAACAGGTCATGTTGGTCTGAGTTCAGTGGAAAAACATAGCACAATCACGTAACGAATGACGAAACACATTTTCTTTAAAGTACGTTCCAAGTCGGTAAAAGTTAGTTTGTGTTTTAAGCCGCAGTTGGTAGCATTCGTAAGCATACACTTTCTCCTACAAAAAGGAAACTTTCACAGCACAGTTAATGTGTTCCAGTCACGTTGGAACATGCAAAAATCTATCAGATTCCATCACTTTTATTTAAGTTTGGTACTGACTTCCTTTGAAGAAAAGTTCTTTGCTGCTATTGAAAGATTGTAGTCGGCGTTCTTTGATGAAGGGTGCATGTGCTATTGAAGTCACCGCTAAAGGACAGCTTTGGAGAACCAAATGAATGCCCATTTCTTATTGTGGCGGCAACATCAAATAATTGTATTGCATGATTGAGACTGGTATTTTTTTCATTTGCTGAGCACGTTTTCATAACAGTCAGTGCTTCAAAGGTAATCTGTTTCCTTTGAATTTTCAGCAATCTATTGTATCTGGGTACATTTTTAAAAAGGAATTGGCCATCGTTTAGACTATTCTAATCACTGTCCCTCCATGCCTACTGAATAAACCAATAAGTAAGATGTATTCTTTTTCCCCATTTGTGGTAGCAGCGTCATGTTGCCTTCCACGCATGCGTCTGAAAATTAACAAAGGGTCAAAAGACAATAGAGATGCAGGTGTCCTGATGATAGGGATTATTACAGAAAACGTGAGCGTTCTGAAGAACTTAATTCTGAGTGAAATAAAGAGGAATTTTACTTACCATCCACATACAAATGTCAGTCTTTGTAAATATATTAATTACTAGCGATCGGCCGAAAATCCGATGAAAGATAGATTACGAGACAATGCCTCGACCGGTTGATCTCTGTTACCAGAAATGTCAACAACAAAAAAGCGGATATTTCACAACATACAAAACTCGCGCTAGATTTCAGGATAAGCGGATTATGATATAACAGTGCACTGTTTAGATGGTTTGTCAGTATGGACAAAGAATTTGTTTATGTAACAATAGATAAATTTCAGTGCATTTTATAGCCAGTTTGTGGCTTCCTTTCATGGGGCCTCTGAATTTCTGCACTCCAAGCCAATGATTGTATATAAAAGACTAAACAGACAACAATGTCGCAAACAAATGAAAAAGCCACATGGTATGTTTTGCAGCCAGTAAGGAAAAACAATCCAAGTTTGCGACATTGGCGAAGACCTACGCGATCCCAGAATAAACTTTTTATGCATTTTTTCTTCTTTTTACTTTTAAGAAGAAAAAAAAATACTTTTTCGTGTACGAGAAAAATACATATAAAATTTCAGGAGTCAAGTCGCGATTGTCTTGTATTATTCATACGCGATCTCTTCCCCAAAATGCTAAGCAACGTATTACAGCTTTTTTTCGTAATACTTAAGATATTTTTTGTGCAGAAGAAAAAATACATGTATATGAAATTTCGGGCGCCACGCCACAACCGTGTTTTATCCGAAAATAGCGTTATAACGTTGCACGCTATAGCAGGGTCACACTGTATCATCATATCATAAAATGTGGCAATATCACAGTGCAACATTATGTTCCAATTAACATCACCAACACCCATCACACAGGTGGCTGTAAAAGCAAAAAGACATAATAAAAGCTGCACATAAAACAATAAGTGTTTCTCCTTTGCAAAACCATAAATTCCACAAATGTCAGTATGAACAGGTGGGGATGGATGAGGGGTTTGGGGACCAAGTGGTCTACTGTGCTTGCCTTTTCTAGATTGCTCACATCTCACCTCAGTCCATGTGAGTTCAGGTCTCAGCTACATTAACATGGATATATGAGAATGATCACCAGTTGTTTTCCCTTAAATTTGTGGGTCTTTCCAGGTTCTTCCTCCACCAGATATGCTTGTTGCAATGTATATGATGCACTGAAAAATGGCATATAACCCCATAAAACCAATGAACCATAGGGTTAAAGTCCTACCTTGTACACAAGATAGCAGGTAGTCTGGCTAATGATGACAAATCACTGCAGTTAATCATGGCTGTTCAAAAGAAGCTTTTTTTATCCGATAACTTTTTCACGGTGATAGGATACAAAATTGGGTAGAATAATTATGAAGCAAATATCCTCCAATAAACATCATTATAAAACTATATGTCAGTAGGTAGTTTTATTAGTAGGCATGGTATTAATATTCAGGGTGATATTTTAGGGAGCACAGTATTAGGTCAAGAGGAATTTTTGCAGTGGATACAAGTTGATGCACATTTGTCAACAATTTTGCTTTGTCATATAGGTGCTTGGATGGTAATGATCATCATTTTGTCCTGTCAGACCATAGGAAGAAATGAATAGCCCTACATATTAATTTATAGGTTGGGTCCAAATTGCCATATATGTTCATTTATAGGTTGGTCCAGTAGCAAATCAACATATAACCTCATCAGAAACATAAAGAAAATGTATGATGCTGAATGAATTATCCAGTATGTCACGATTATTGAGATGAAATCGGTTTACTGTAACATAAAACCTGCACTTCTGACTTACAGCATGTCATACATGAAATATAATTTTTTCAGTGGTCTCGTATATCTTCACTGACATTATCATTTCTCTCACAATACTGTTATTGTATTTAGTAAAATTGTGAAAGTATTTTTATGTTCATAAAAACGGAAATCACATAGTCATTTTACATACATTTTGTTCCTGAGTTTATATTATCAGTGATATTATATCTTCAATGTAATAAACTAATGATCACACTTTTTGTGGCATGCAGTAAAGGTTGATTTTGTTTTTAAAAATGGACTATCTAAAGAAAATTAAGCCCAATTTAAGGCTCAGTATGTTGTGATTTTTTCCCCACTATCTCATTCTTTATTGCATTGCGTTAATTGTGTTTAACTGATAAGTTGTGAATTTTAGTTGTCATGGTAACTGTCCACAGAAAATATGCAGATAAAATTTAAATTACAGTATGCACTTTTCACTGTAGACATATTTAACAAATAATCATCTTGTTTTTGTATTTTTCAGGCTATTGTGAAGGGGATGGCTACAGGGTAGGGTTTGGAACCTGCACAGGAAAAGTTATTCCAGCACCGCCATTGTAGCCTTTGTTTATTCTATGAATTTCTTTTGTGTAATTGGAACATATGCAAATGAACAAAATGTTTTTTTACTTATCACGCCAGAAACACTATTGTTTATTTATGAAGTACTTATCCTAAAGTCTGTTTCAACATGAGCTTAGTATATTTGTCACCTTGCAATATTTCATATATATGTTAAAGTCTGTTTCATCATTTGCTCTGTACATATTACATAGGAATATTATTCTAGAAATAAATTTCAAGATTAGGAAAACGTTTCTTTTAAAGTGGCATTTTTCTCAATTTTAGTCCATTTTAAATTAAAGACAGAAAAAAACCAAGGTCATTATGTTCTGCATTTTTTTTTTCAGAAGTGTAGCTATTTTATTTTAGACCTGTTATATTATTAAACATGTATAAATATCAGTTGCAAAATTGCGCTATATGCAGGAACTGGGTGAACAAATTTAAAATGACCATTTTTTAGCTTTACATGTCAGACATTGTACATTAGGTGTCCATAATTATTTCATGTGGTTATTTGGTCACTGTGTTTTCCAGATTGTTTAAACACTTTATAGCCACAAATAGTAGACTAAAAAGGTGTGAAACTTTCCTCCTGAACTTGTAAAAGCTCCTGAGCTTTGTGATAGCCTCAAGGCCTATAGAAGAGACATTACACCAGTCCAGCATGCCATGAGCTTTTTCTGTTTCCATCTTGAGTCAGGTGTATGTTATGACATTGCCCTTCCTTTTGCATATTAACAGTTGCTTTTCTGGCCCATAACTTTGTAACAGCTGGAGAGATTGTCTTGAATACATCATGACTAGATGGTGTATCATTCATTCACACATAGCCACACCAGATGCCCTGCCTCAAGATGAAGGTGGGGGGGGCCAAGTGGTCTAAAGCGCTTTCTGTTATGGATCACTGCCATCTCACCTCTGTCTGCATGGGTTCAAGTCTCGGGCTCGGCCAATGTGGATACGTGAGAAAGCTTGCCGGTAGCTTCTCGTGGGTCAGTGGTTCTTTCCGGGGTTTCCCAGGTTCTTCCATCATTATTAATACTGGCCGCCATGTATAGCCTAACTTGTGCTGAAAATTGGCGTTAAACCCTATAACAGCAACAAAATCAAGATGAAGGTCACATCAAGGAAAAAATAATTCTTTGATTTTGTATTCATTTTTTTGTATTCTTGCCCAGAATAGTTATTTATTGTGACTAGGCGTACAATAATCACGTGACCTCTTCTATTTCGTGGCTTGACAGGTTTTCATGTATTCCATTATACACTATGCCCTCTTGATGAAGGTCACAGTTAGGAATAAAGTAAGTCACTATTCCTTATTCAGGCTGTCACTTTTGAACCCTTACAGATGTTTAGATGAAACTTTACTCAGAACCACAATTTATCACAGAATCGTAGAATAGGCAAGTCTCTAGTCAAAGGTCATTAGCAAGGAAAAGGTAACTTAATTTGATGTGACAACTATGTTAACTATGTGGATTTGTGTTGCCACACATCAGACTTTCACAACACAGTATGTGTAGCTTATGCCCGAATGAAAAATAAAAATAACAAATTTGCAACAACTAACTCTTATCAACATTCAATAATTGTTGGAGGACCTGGTCCTATAAAACTTTACCATTGGATTTAACTAGACATAATTGTTAATTAAGTGTTATGTATTTTTGTGGTAGCAACTCTTCATGTTTATTATTAAATTTAGACAAAGAAAAAACTTGTGTGGGATAAAATGCTGATGATAATTGAAATTCTTTATCACATGATTTCTGAAAGAATATTTTTTAAACCACTAGTTTGGGAGAAAACCAGTGAAGCATGAAAGGTTAAAATTAAAATGTAAGCAGCACCAAATCCAAAATTAAACTTTTATTTTTGAGACAAAAATGAATGGCAAGAGAGTATTTTGAAACTTCTGGTACAAAGATCAAACTGAGGCATTGATTTTGCATGTTAAATGACCATGAAGTTTTCAAATCTTATTCCTTTTTTTTTGGACTTAATTTTTACTGGTCAGCATTCACTTTTGGGCATGTGCACTTGGCAGATATTTGGAATTCCAAGTAAGGCTTTAATTTGTTCATTTACAAGAAATGATCACTAATGTCCCATACATACTCACTTGAAGTTAAGTCAAATAGCAAACAACATAGACCTGATCTGCCATATGCATATCTGGGTCTGTGCAGTTTGTTAGGACTAACCAGTAGGGAAAACAACTTGACTATGATCTGCTGGCACATTATGCAATGGCAGACCAGGGTCTGTCTTGTTTGCTGATGGACTTGTAATTGTGTATATACAATATGCATAAGTATTGTGCAGCAGAAATCTGTTATTCAAAAGTTCTAGTCTTTTAGATAATGGATGGAATGGTCATTGATTTTGAGAGATTAACCTGCATTCATATCTGATATGAAATTCAGAGAGGAATTATTAGTAATAACAAAGATTCATAATTCATTTATAGATTTTGTCCATATAAGAGTTTTGAATACTGAGCATCAGTCAAACAAATTCTGACTTGCATGATTCTATTGTGGTAGTATTTTGAAAACATCGTTTGCTTTCTGTACTTTGGTGTGTATGATGTGCACACCCATATTTTCAGCCATACATTAGGTGAATATTGTGCATTTGATATCCTACATTTCAAAAGTTTTATGATTTTGCCCCATTTTGATAATGAAACAACATATTGCCATTTTTCATGTTAAATGAGTGATTACCCCCCTCAGTCTGTGCAAAGTTCATTCATTTTATTAGCTCCACATTGTATAGCTTATGAAAAATGCATACATATGGTTCGGATGAATGTCCTTTCTGTTGTTTATGGCCCAGCAATGTTTGAGACCTGGCCAAAAGTTGTCCCCTTAAAAAGGGATGAAGAAAAGTCCATCCTATATACTCCTCAATCCAGGAATGTATGGGATCTTTATCTCCTCGATCCCAGGAGAGTGGACTCTTCCTCTGAACCCTTAAGTAATCATAAGAGCTAGTCTCCTCATTCCATACAGGGTATGGTATCTTCCTCTTTGTCAGAAGAAATAATAAATATTGGGCATAGGGTCCCTCTTAAGTGAGGAAAAGCTAGGATTGAGAGTGATTTGCACTCCCTAACCAAGGAAGAGCAGCATCCTTGAGAGCAAGTAGTGACCTCCCAGTAGGGAGGAGCAGCATGATATTAAGAATGAAGCACTGCAATCGTTAGGTCATTGGGTGAAGGTGAAGAGGGGATCAAGCAGAGGGATGAAAAGATAGGGCAGGGATCAAACTCTATACGTTATGAGGAGGGTTTCAGAGTCACTTAATATGTCACTTGAGTCCAATCAGCGCAATGCGTGAATAGGGATAAAATCGAATATTCCACCCTACCCCTACATCCCACTCGACCAATCAATCCTGGTGGGAATAAAAGTCAGCATGTACGTGTTTCCATCTTCGGGTCTTTCCAGAGACTTTCGAAGATCCAAGAATTTGGCAGGCAACATAAGGGACAGTCGTTTCTCTCCCTAAGCTGCAGTTCGCTCGCATGCCTTACCTCTGAAGCTACCTACCCCAACCTCAATTCTGGCTTGCTACAAATGTGGATTTTAATGGAGACCAGGTTTGTATGCTTGTCCTCAGACTAGCACCGACTTTTCTTCGGCAGCCTTAATGTGGGCTTCTGAAGGATGAATCTCAAACAAAAGCAGCTTTACAGCGTTTGCAGATAGCAGTTGCCAAAAGCTCATGTGCATGTCCATGGCGCTACCAGTGCAGCTACTTCAACATGGCAAAGATGTTGCCCTTGTCATTTCAGAGGTCTCACAGGATTATTGTAAGCATCTTCTTAGGGCTACTCCCTTTCGAGCGAGAGACATTCTTCGGTGATCTAACTCCTCTCTGTGGCATCCCAGGACCTGAGACCCACAACACCGGTTCCTCACATCAGGTCCTACCCCGTTAAAACCGGCCAGAAAGCGTATTATTCTGACCACCCCTGGGGTCTTTACGCCACATTCTTTAAAGGAATGCAGCCTCAGTCCAGGAAGTAACCCAACTTTAAGCCCACATTTTCCCATCTGTAGATAGATGATGTGGTGGGAAAGGTGACAAAGAGGAATTAGGCAGGCTTGTCCCCTATTTCCTAGGCAAAGAGAGGGAAGGCCCAGGGACTCGCACCTTCTTGTGTTGTGCATCCTTTCTCTCAAGGTTTCCGTGGTTGCTGTGCTATCCTGTTTTCAGAGGTTTGATCAGGTATAACGGAATTTTTGTCGGTACTCTCACAAAGTATACCCCGTAAGTTCAAATTTCTCAAGTGTTAGGATTTTATCACCACTCATGTTGGTGGACCAGTTGGGGCCTATTTTTGTTGGGAGTCCCAATGCATGCCCTTGACTGCTACCGGTTCGTTATAATTGGTTTGGGGCCAGAAAAGTTTTCAAGATTTGTGTTCAGTGAAGAAACTACGATCCACATAAATAATTTTGAAATGAGGTTTTTTTTATTATAGCTATACATGGTTGTGCCAACTAAATAGTCGGTGTGTGTAGCTACACTCTGACAACACGTCGGTAGATGAGCACCTATAGCGACAAGCTGACATGTGCTCCTTCTCTTTGAGTGGAGGTTGGGGACCTACGTTGCTGGCCAGGGTAGGTTGGGATTGCCATTAGAGTTAATATTCCTAGCAAGAAAAGTATTCTGGCGGACAATGTGTCCAGTATAGGCAGGCTAGTCCTCGCATAATGTTCTCCGCAGCAATCCATGGCAATTTCCCTATTTATACTGGGGGTGGGTGGGTGTGCCATAGGTGGGCTTATGTGCAACGAGACTAAACAACGAGCTCCCCTTCTACATATCCCCAGTCCCATATCAGAGGGTCCGGGCAGTGAACGCCTTCAGTTTAAGGTAGTATCGTCTCTTTGCTTTCACCTTCCCACCGTTCAGAGTGACTCTGCATGCGCTCTACTGCCCAGCTAATTCTGATAGATTATCTGTGTGCCCAACGATTCAGCGATCTTCAGACCAGGACATTATATCAGACTAGCGACCCACTGTCGCATCACCCCGATGGGGGGGGGGGAATATCTTTACATCGCCTCACAGATTCTCCAACTTAACACATGGCTCTTCTCATTCAATATCTATCTGCAGACAAGTTTTTGAGCAAGGCTGCCTACATGATTGTTTAGGTCAGGAGATGATCTACGTTCAAGGTCTACGATACAAAGTGAGATTCTTTTGCTATTTTCTGGAAACGCTATAATCCTGATTATCTCTCTGAGCACAATGACACACTTCTCATCCCATTCGAAGATAGAGAATTATAGGGCAAAACTTTGTCCAGCAATCTCATGTTCTCTGAGGACCCGGCAACTGCTTCAAACCCTAATCTTCCTGATCGTTTAGGGTATTTTGAGCTGCAAAGACGGGTATCTTACTAATTCCTACATGGAACCTCTCGAGCGTGTTGTGGGTTTGTCCAAACTCTTGTGAGCTCTTGGGTGAAGCTTCTTTCGAACTTTTTTCTTTTAAAACTATTTTTCCTGCTTCATTAGCATCTGCGAGAATAAGAGAGCGTCATGCCATGTTTATAGGAGAACGTTTAAGTTCCAACTTCAATTATGTGGCAGTTTCTTCCTTTTGTGAACCTGTTTTGTTGGGCTGAGGACGGAGAAACCAACCTCCATTTAGTAGCTTGATTCAGGGGCGGCCCTGAAGTCCTAAATTAGCTGATAGCAACTGGCGCCCTAGGCGAACCATACAGACACTATGCATTGCAATCGCCCTCCCCCCCCCCAAAAAAAAGCCTCCTCAAATTTGGTGCCTCATTTAACTTGACACCCATAGCAAATGCCTATTTTGACTATATGGGCAGGCTGCCCCAAGCTCCACACACGCTATATATATATATATATATATATATATATATATATATATATATATATATATATATATATATATATATATATCCAGTCTCAGTTGTATCCATGCCTGGCATGATCAAAACTGATTTGTCTGCCCAATTTGGTTGTTATGGTTCTATTGGACCACATCAAACGGGAGAATAAAAGGTAGGAAATGTCTCGTCCCACATATTAAGGGTCTCAGTGATATCCTGGCATACACCATTTCCAGATGTATTATCTTTACTATTAAGACAGTTGTTCAGTCACTGACTGAGAGGGGCCTTCTCCATTGATATTTCGTCTTTGGCACACCAGGGTTAAGGCATATGCATCTGAGTCTACGACACACAAAGTGTCCCAATCTGCTGATGACTTACAGAAGTGTAAATCATTTCCTTAAGGGTGATATTAATTTTGTACAGGTGGAAGGAGGGGGCTATGGTCTCCGTCCTAACTGACAAATTCATCAAGGCAATACTTTCATGTAAGGTATTGCTGCTGTTGTGGGCTTGACGCCTTTGTTCTGCACATGATACGCTATGCATGGTGGCTGTTATAACACGGAGGAGGAAACCGAGAAGATATATGCAAGCTCACATACCCACATTGGCCGACCCCAAGGCTGGAACACATGATGACAGGTGTGAAGGCAGTGATCTTTAACGGTAAGCGCTTTAGACCACACGGCCACCAGGTTCTCTGCTGCTATTGAAATCTCGGTTTTGGATGTTGTTCAAAAATATAATGCGTGTATTTCACTACGGCAAATTTATATCTCACCATGCGCTAATCGGCCCAAGTGTACTTTATCTTCAGGCCAGAGAAAAAATGTATCACGCATGAAACCATGACGTGATGGATTTTATGTGTTGGTTGCAGTAAGAGATGAGCTGGTTAATAATGTGTTAGTATAACATTAAAATGTAACACACACAGACACATGAATAAGTAGAGAAATAATTAAGATGCAACTACATTTTACAAAGGCAATGCATCGCAATTAAGTTGAGAACAGCAAAGCATGAGCGTGTGCAGATCACCATTGAAGACACCATGTGGAGTCGATATCAAATATTTTGACTACATATAAAAATATAAGATGATAAATTAAACGACCGAAGTTTATTTTCCAAAGCAAACTAAATAAATTGCAAAACTGACAATAACTTGATCATTCGTTTGACAATATTGTATATCGTGTTACCGTAAAACTTTATTCCGCTCAGCCGGGAAGTATTCAGGACAGTACACGAACAAATTACTCTATTCACATTTGTATTGCCAACTGTGACATTACAAATTATACAAGGATGTAAACTGAAGTGAGTTTACTGACGTAAGCAACCAGAGAACAGGAGTCAAATGGATTGTAAACATATTCAATTTCTTAAATAAGGCTAGTAATGATGTTACAATACAGGTTATTCAGTATTTCACAAGCAGTAAATATGATGCGTGTAGGCTGCTTTAGTGCTGTGATTATTTTGTCACATCAGCCTAGAAAGAAAAACGTTCATACTGAAGTCAGCTTGTCCATCCATCATATTTTGTGTGCCTAATATCTCCTCAATCCCTACGGATTTCTTCTTGGAGCTTGGTAGATTTCTATATGATGACCAGGCATAAAGTCCTGAAGAGAAGAAGAAGAAGAAAAAAAAAAAAGTCTAGTTGGATTGGCCTTTTAAAGAGTGGTCCTCATTTTATTATTACAAATTGTGTCTCTCCCTCTATTCATCCGTCCTACAACACTGTGGGTAAAATATCCTTTACTGTCGTAGATATTTTCATGAAATTTGGTATGCATTGGCACCATGAAAA
This sequence comes from Sinohyriopsis cumingii, assembly GCA_028554795.2. Taxonomy (NCBI): domain Eukaryota; kingdom Metazoa; phylum Mollusca; class Bivalvia; order Unionida; family Unionidae; genus Sinohyriopsis; species Sinohyriopsis cumingii. Next base: position 36,949,602 of record CM068831.1, on the reverse strand, counting down.
GACTGTGTTCCATGTGACATTAGACGTTGACAGGTTGGTTCTTTTAGAGTTATCTCTCATATTTGTATTGTTATATTTACATTTACCTCCTGAGTATTGGGGGCATCGTCATTAAAATTAGGTACTCTCATCTCGTCAGCGTGTTAAGCTCTCAGCATTTTTTTTTAAAAAGACAAAAACAATACATTTGCATATGTCTCCATTACTCGTTTGAAGTTGATATCTTCCAAACTGTTCAAGATGTCTTCATGAACCATGGTATGCATTTGTGTCTTGGCAGGAGTTTTTGTGCATGTCGGTGTAGGCTTCGTGGCGTTAATCTTTTAAAGCAGGGGTTATTCTGCACTAGCTTACTGTCAAATCTAGATGGCCATGTTGTAATTATGCTGTTCTCCTTATTAAGTCCGTAACTTATCCACATTTAGATGTAGATAAGAATTTGAAGATTTATAATAGGCATAGACTAGCTGAATTCAGTCACATGACTGTGTGCAATGAGATTAAGAGGTTTGCATCGTACAGGAAGTTATTTACTCCCACCTTCCCACCCAAACACAGTTAACGCTAGCACATTCTGGCAGGCTTTATAATCATTGTGGTGCAAACTGGAACTTCAAGCTATGCTATCTTACCAAACATTTTACTTGTACAGTCACGTCAGTCTGGTTAAGCATCTGTTGTCTGTTATTGGTTAAATGACGTTCAGCAAATCCTTTCCAATACTTCTTTGCCAACATTATCAAAACTTTTGAAATATTTCTTGTGAAATCTTTTATCAAAGCAGTATTTTTTATTGTTTCCATTGCAAATATTTGTTTCCATAGCAACTAAAATAAATTTATTTTTGACAACTTAAGATAAACCTGACCACGAGCTCATTAAACTAATTCTATTACAGTTGTGCTATTTGTAAACCTCTTTGCAATTTTTTGTTTTCCAAAACAATGAGACCTTCCTATAATGACACGTGACTCAGAATATCCAGTAATATATGTTACCGCAGAGTTGGAATCTTACTCGAAATTGTACATTGCAACCTTCTTATTGGTCCAAAATTTTGTTAGTAAAGTTAGGAGTCAATGTAATGTTTTATTACTGAGGGACTACATGGAATGTTTTTTGAAATCGACAAAGTCATTTTTTATACAAAAAAAAATTATGGCCGTTTTTATAAGGAAATTATATGTTACTGGTACCAATTTTAGAAAGTTGAAAGAATTGTCGCACTTTCAGTTTTTTTTCGTGTTTTAGTTTAGAGTTGCAGGTATCGAATAACTTGAACACTGGATCTGATTCTTCAGCGATTTAATTTTGAAGGTACCAGTTAAATACATGTGTTCGTGCGTTCATCTAAAAGGCTTACTGAACGTTCGAAATAGTTCGTCGTGTAATTCCAAACCGTTTCATTCCACATAACACATCCACAATAAAGGAAACGAACTGTTTAGAGTTCCTTAAAAACGACATTCTGTAATTTTGCCACAAAGGGTGATACATGAAATCATGGTCGATCTTTGTAAAAAAATAAAATGCGTAGGACATGCCTTTATGTTATCCACTCTGGTCTAAAACACGATTTTAAACGTTTTCATACTAGTTCTAAAAGCATTTTGTGACCAGAGTTTAGTCAGCACCTCGGGAACTAACTTGCAGGATACCTACGGTCAGCCTACAGTTGTACCAACAAGCAGCTATTCTTGAATTCGGATCTGGGAAACATTTATTTTTTCAGTAGATATTGTGTGTAGTGGAAATACTGAGGCTGAATCGTCTTTTTTTCCATCGTCTCACCTTGCACTGGTCCTCAAATGTCCGCTAACGCGTTATTGTGGGAAAAGGTCTTTATACCTCGTATGGTTATTGTGTTTTGTTTGTTTCTGTTTTGCTGAGGGGAAGTGTATGTTCGTATTATAGATCCTGGCTATGTCGTGGAAAGTAAATATAGGCAAACCCCACAAAAGGTATGCAAATCAAATATAAAGTCAGAGAGCAAATCCTTAAAATAAAAAGTCAATTTGCATATAAACATAGCTCCTTTGAAAGGTCCAGGATTCTGCGTAAGCATCATGAAAGGATGTTTCTCGGGTCAAAAGGGTAGTTTCCAGTAGTTATCTCTTAACAAACGCAGGAAGGCAAATCGGGCTTTTCCAATATCCGGAATCTCGCTGGGAGTGGATATTTTATACGCTCTCCCCCATACAATGGTATTGTCTGTCCGGCCGTTTTCCGCACAATAACTTTAGTTATCCGCCATCTAAAGTTGCTAAACGTTTTGTATATCTTGCAATTGGGATTAAAAATAATAACCTAGTGAGTTCTGGGTCAAAAGCCCAAAGGTCAAGGTAAATATAAATGGAAGAAGCAAAATGGGTTTTCATACAATATTTCGAGTTCTGCACCATCTACAGTTACATAACTTTGTGAGTAACATGCGCTTAGTGTGAAACTGTCGAAGGACAAGCCACTAACAGAAAGAAGAAAATTGGTTTACGGACAAAAACTCAACTTCGCCACTTAGTGATTACACTGTAGATGACCTACGCTTGGGGTAAGGAATAACCATTTTGATTTCGAGGTCAGACATCAGTCACTTTGAATGAAGCGATGAAAGTTGTTTCTTCATAATGACACGAGTTCCCCGTCGTTTACAATAGTTAAACTTGGTGATGGCTTGCACTTGGAAAAGGAAAAACCCGATATACACTGCGTCAGAAAGAAGGATAACAGTTTCCACACAATAACATTAACTCCACATGACACGTCAACCAAGCTTTCTGAATGGTATGCACTTGGTGTTCTTTCCACTTATTGGGATGAGGGAGGAGGCAAGAAAGCAAAGTTGGTGGAAAGTCGGACTCGTAACCCAAGGATTGCGGGTTCGATACCCGCCCAGACCGGTTGCCTCGGCCTGTCCTTGAAAAAAGGCACTTGGCTCCCATTTCACCTGCATGCAGTGCCAATTACCAAATAGGCGAGTAGGCACCCGCCTAGGGGCCCCGCGACAACGGATTAAAATAATATTGATAAAACGTCTTAGGAGATAATTTGCGAGGGGGAGGGGTGCCCAAGATTTCGACTGCCTAAGGGCCTCCACGGGGTTTAATCCGGCACTGCCTGCATGATATATTCAGTAATGTGTTACAGGTGCCGTAGCATGCTAGAAAAAACAAAGAAGAAAAAAAAAAATTACTTAGACCCGGTACTACATTGTTCCGCAAACCAGAAGGTTTCCTCAATGGAAAATGTAAGATAATTGAATATATTAATAAGTGGTCGTCTACAACGACTTTATCAGATGGCCAGGTACTATGTGAGAGAATGGGAATCGGTGAAAGAGTTAAAATCCCTGTTAAAATTCGAGGAAACGAACAGTAAATGTGTTAAAAGTGAGCTTCCCGAAGATTGCAGTACATTTCAGTAAACTAAATATTCGCCCTAAAATTTTGTATGCAAAAATAAATGTTCACGGGATTTATTCCACCATACTCGAACAGAAAGTAAAACTAAACACATCCGAAAAGTACCACATGTGCACGTGTTTTTGTTTTGAGGCCTTGACATTGCAAAATATTAAGTAACACCTACTTGATTTTTGTATGTAAACAAATTTTTACCATTCGTAAAGGCGCACATTTCATTTTTATTTTTATTTTTCATTGTTCAAACACTGGATACCTATTTTCAGACCCAGGATTGTTAAAACTAGAGCCACAGGTAGATACGCCTTCTACGCTGAGAGAGAACGAGAAAGTTCGGCATCGCACACTGTGATTCTAGGTCGTTTCTTATTTACGTCTTGACGGTCTCGTATGCGTGACCTTTGTACACGTAACGCGTTTCGTTTAAATCAGAAGACGAGTAGATATTAAATAAAATACTTGACAAGAGGAGAGTTTTGATTGTAAATATGAGTTTCTTTCTGAAGTGTCTTAGATTTTCAGTTCCGTCACATTTTGCTCTTTCAGATTACTTAAGGTATTTTTGGGGGTTGGGGTGGGATTATATCTCCTTTGAATTATATTTGGAATGGGATATGCAGAGACGTCATTGGTAATCTAAATGTTTGACTCGCAGCTCCTTTAGTTTAACCCCACTCACATCTTGTAGCCCTCAACCCCGGCTAATAGGTACGAACTAGAACTGTTGATGTCGTTTCCGCAATGTTTGTTGAATTATCATTTCAATATTTCCAGCTGTCTAACACGAGATAATAATTAATAAAACCTACGTACTCACATGGTCACACACGCATATTTTCATTTTTTTTAATCTGGAAGAAGGCGTGTGGGCAGGAACTTGTGCTATATTTGTCTCACATTTCCAGTTTTGACACCCATCATATGTTGGTCTAACATTATCGCTTTATAGATTTTGCATGACGCCAGCGTCTCGCAGACAGGAAAACCAGATAACTCGTAACACTAACAGGTGCGCGATATGGAAAGCAGTCATCCCATCCGAAAACAATAAAATATGTACAAGGAAGCCGTCAATCTTACTGGACATATTTTGATCACATTTTCATTATGTACATTTTCAGTTCGGAAAGCTTTGCCGCCGTATCTTTTCTTTTTGTATTGACTATTTTCACACAGGTTTCACGCTATGCAGGTATGTGAAAGCTACACTCATTTATTCCTTTCTGTCTATATAATGCGAAAAATGCGCATTTTTCTGTGGAAACAATATGCTTTGTATAACTTGGTACAGTTCGCCAAATCATGTTATCATTTGAAATATATCAACTAACGGCGCTCTTCGATCTGCTTTTAAAGTATCCAAATCAAATAATGTTACATAAATAGAAAGACCGTTGAACATTTTTCGTAAATTTTCCTCCTTTAGTATATCCCGTACAGTACAATGAAACAGGAAGAAGTGAATGTTACATTGTGCAAATATTAAATGTAGGAGAACAGAGCGAAGGAGTGGTTGAAGTAGTCCTTATATTTACAAATTCCGACAGCAACATGAAAGATATATAAATAAATAGAAGAAGAATTATTCAGCAATATTTTCTAACATGATATGTAGGTGAATTGAGTATTTGAAAACGGTGTTAAAATATACGTTTACATCTCTAACTGTTCGAAAACAGTGGTTGCTTCAAGACAAGGTGGAATGTGTTGTAAACAATTATTCACTGTATTGACAGCCCAGCGAGATCCCATCACTCAAACCAGAAAATGCGAAATGCTCTTTATGTGTCCCACATTCTGTATGAAAATGAAAGATGGCTGCTATGTGTGCGATTGCGGTAAGTCTATAAGAATTTTTCAGTCTTTATTTCCAAAGCATGTCGGTCACTTTCTTTTTCTGTTCTTATTTATACATGTCACTTCATCTGTCCCAGACCTTCCCTGCCCCCACCCCCATCTCTCTCTCTCTCTCTCTCTCTCTCTCTCTCTCTCTCTCACACACACACACAAACACACACACTATGTCGTATTACGCAATCGGCACTATTTTATTAAGTTATAAAGTACAATGAGAATATTCCTATTGTATCTTTTAATTAATTAGAAACTGATATGATGTGGCGTGCACAACACGCCACATACTATGAAAGCGTTCATATACATAAAGAGCAGCATCGGGAAAAACCGGAATTGCAAAACACTCTAAGATTATATTGGATGTAATCGTCTCAAATACATCATTTCAGGGTCAAATTAAGGGGGGGGGGGGAGGCACGTCCGCCGCCCCTTCCCTAGTCATGCCCCCACCCCGGTTTTGCTGTAAATAAAATTACTTAAGCTTGAATAAACCATACATAGGTTTAAACAGTCTAATACTGAACTTAATATAGATATAATTATTATACACAAATAAACATAAAAGGTCAGTTCAAGGACTTCTTTCAGAGTATATATATATATATATATATATATATATATATATATATATATATATATATATATATATATATATAAGGCTCATCCCTATCCCCCTTTTAAGTGCCTTAGCACCGAGTGCCTTAATCCATGTCTTCATCATTTGGCCATGCAAAAACAAAACAACAGAAAACAAAAGCTACCTGAAGAGATTTAAGGGAAGAATTGCGATTAAGAATGAGATACGGTATTTAAATTAACCTCTCTTTCGTTATTTGATGCAGGTGCCCTCTCCAAATACATGGATGATATAAGTAAAGAGGTCCAGAACGTCGCTACCAATGGTATTTCTCAAACCGGTACTGAGGCCCAGACAATGCCTCTCCAGGGTGGATATAAAAAACCCAATACGCAAGACTATATGGCCAACGTACTACCGGAACACGATGAACACGTGGATCAAGGCTTAGGGAGGTTCGTCGCTGGATCGGACAATGGACAGTCCCAGACAGGATGGGACGGCATGCAACAGTACAACTACTTCAGTAATCCCCAACAGGGATCGTTCATGCCGGACTTTTCAGGTATTTTGTATTCCTACTGCGTATAAAGAATTAAAAACAAATAATCCGGCACATTTCTAGACTGAGAAATCAGAATCCAAAATTTGTGTGGACATTGGTGTGCGATTTGTCGATCTGATGTCACCTATTCGTTAAAATGGGCAATTTTGCTGCATGCAAATCTTCGGGAACACAGCGTACAGTCTAGACACAAGCACAAAATTAGAAATGGCCGCAGGACATACGGTTGGGTTATTCCACGTAGACTTACAAGTAGTCAGACATGAGATTGATCTGGTAATATTCTTTACATATCACCAAAAGGACCCTTCAACCGACAGTAGTCAAGAGACGCGAGAAATATCGGTGTCTAAATTGTACAAGAATATGTCGCTGGCCCATTGTCTGCAAACGAATCCTTGATTGTATGAATAGATGCTATCATACCCACAAATAAGTTCATCAGGATCAACACAGATTGGGGGATGTGATTTATCGGGCTAGCTTGTTGCAGGTGGAACGAAGCGTTATTTACACATGCGCCATAGGACATGCGTATTTTTATGATGTTTTTAGCCCTTCCCCGCCGATTTCTTTTCTGCACAATAACTCCACCATCTAAAATTACCAAACTCTCCAGTAAATATTAATAATTGTAAGCGATCTTAATAGTTATTTATTGGCTTTTTATTTACCTGCTTAGTCGTTTATTATGCCTAGATATTTCCCTTATTGCCCTCATTCAATAACGAACATGTTGAATCCCACACAAACTGTTCAAAACAAACATCCTAACGGGATAGTTAAAATAAACACACTCAACGCCAGATGTGAGGTGTCTGGAAGGGACACCAAGCAAGAAGCCATTATAAGTCGGGGAGAGACAAAGGGACTGAACAAAGGGTAACAGATAGAATTGTAAAACTTACCGACGAATGCCTTGTTTGGCTGACAAAATAGTAACAACAGAGAAAGTATTCAAGCTTTCGTCAAACGAACTGAACTGAAACGAAATAAAATATTGTTTTAATAAAAAGAAACAACAGTACATTGAATGATGTTTAAATAAATTAGTTATATTACAATAGATTGGGGAGCTGCAGTGGCTTAGTGGTTTGCGTGTCAGACCCACAATAGAAAAGGTGCGGGTTCGAATCTTACCATCGAACCACCTTCCGTGGTGTGTCCTTGGACAAGGCACTTTATTCATATTATCTCGGCACGAAATAACCTATTTGTGTTGCTGTGCCATGAAACACAAAGCGAAACCTAACAAAAGATTGAAAATAAAGCAACAAATGAAGTGGATCATGACAGGTAAGCGATAGAGGAAGACAAGAAAACAAACAGAAGAAAATAAGAAAGAAAATTTTTTTTTTTAACTTTTTTTTCCAGAGCATTGTCTTTATAGATACATGGCCAAAACAATCAGTACGTGTAACATGAAGAAAAAAAAACACCTAGCGTATACCTCGACGGATGAACCGACTGTATCCTGCGCAAATGTAGAGTGTATAACATGCATACGATTAAGTGACTGCGCTTGCCTGAGCATAGCTAACTGCAGAGCAGAACCAACCGTACATAATCAAGGCAGCAGCTATTACATCCCTAAAATATTGTAGCATGTCTTCAATATAAATTACACAACATATGTTAAAGGGACAATACCCGAGACAGAGACTGTAATTAACGTTATTTACCGTTCGTTGTGATGATTAGAAGCAATTTAACCGTTTCAGACTGCATGATGCTGCACAAACTATTCGGTTAAACGATAGTTCTGCCTTCTAAAGTCACTTTTGAAATTGATTCTACCCATTCCAGATGCCACGATATAATAGTTTCATTGCGCTCAGTTTGTTATCTGACGGAAGCGTTGCCTAGACATATAATCATGTACTTTTCGGTGATTGGGGTGGGGTGGGGTGGCGGGTATCTTTAGCTTAGTTGGTCATAGACCAGGAAAGCTTCTGGGATGATTTATTTGTTGTTTTTCGTCCATCCATCTGTTGGAACGAGTATATTATTGCTACTCCCACTAAACTACTTGAAGGATTTGCTATGACACTTTAGGTAACATTCAGCCCATGGTCTGGTTGGCTCTAATAGAAACTGGTGCAGTCCAGAGATCAAATATAGCCACCACAGCAGGATCTTGAAAGACGGATTATCGCAACTTCTTGTGAATAGATGGGCATATCATCTAAAAAATATAGTGCCGATCTGCTGTCTTTGCGGCAAATTGTAAATCCTGAACGATATGTAATATTATCATGGGATTTTCACCGGAAGACTTGGTATGATTCAATATAGTCACCAAAATCTGAGCTGCATGGGGTTTTCACTAAAACAAATCCTCCTAATGAAGTATAGTTCGTCGTGTATTGAAATGGTTATGTTGTGACTTCCAGTATGGTAGTGATGGACGGGTGGGGACAATTTGCCGGATAAGGTTTATCCTTTCCTATTTTGTCCGGTTTCCCCGCCCCCTCTCTCACCCTCATTTTGTCAACCATAAAATTTTTTTATTTTATTATTAATGGGTCGAGGTGGGGGATCAATCCAGCAAGATCGCATTTTGTGTTAAAACCCGGCCGGGTCTGGTATTTCCTGTAAGTGCAAAACCCGGATGGCCGGAGTGGGTACCCGTCCATTCTTACACTATAGCCATCTTTAAAATCTTGTTATCGCTGCAACTCCTAAATGGTTTGTCATATCGATATTGTGATTTCATCAAAAAACTTCTTATCACGTTTGGTTGGTTCTAAACGGCAATGATTCCAGTCTGATATCCATAACAGCGGGATCGAAATCTTATTATTGTTACTTCTCAAAACAGATGTTCATATCAACATGGAGTTTCCACTAGAAGACTTTTTTTTAATAATGTCTGATCGGTCCTAAATGATATCTTGTCTGCTATAAATGAAAACGGTGCTAATGAAAATGATGCTAATCTGACATCCACCACAGCAGCTAATTATTTGAAAATCTTGTTAGTGAAGAATGTCAGAGACGGTTTCAACGCTCAGCAGTTAATATGAAGAGGTAGTCTTAACTTGAATTCGTGTAGTCTTTTTCGGCCAGTAGAGCGTAAATCCCTTCTAGAGACCCTTTTTAAAGCCTACACCGCAAAAAATGCAGTGTTTAATGACTTGAATGTATTTTGTAAAACGATGTGTAATTTATATAGTTATACCCCATGGCATATCATACGAAACTGTGTAGTGCTACCTTAAAACATTCGTAACTTTAACATCAACAAATTACATACTCGTATAGGTTATAATAGATTACATGTAATATGACACATATATTTAATTGCTGGGCGCAAATATAAGCTACGGATCTACTTATCTAAAGAACCATTTTTTTAGAGTGAATTTCGATACATTTCCATTGCCCACATATGAGAAACGTCCGGTAATGTCGTCACGAAGATCCGTGAAATAAGAATGCGATGTACAACAATAAAGGCTATCAGCGCTTAAATATAACTTGAACTGGAAATTTTTAACCCCATCAAGAACCTCAGCTTTTCAAAACAAACTTGCTTACTTATTTTAAACATCAAAGTAGTTTCGTCGTAAGCATTGTTAAACATAAGAAACTATTGAATTGCGTCCAATAGCGCAGTGTGTGTATTATTAATAAACGCGTAGCACACATCAATATATATCTTAGCCACTATGCAAAATGAAACGGTTACCAGTAAAACTTTATTTATGGCGAGAACTGTAGCCAACTCAATGTTGTTTAGATTCTTTAAATATACGATTACTGTGTGTTTTTATTTGTTTGCTTCTTTAATTTACCTTCAGGTCTCCATAAATGCACGTATCAATGAATATAGTAAATCAGCTATTTCCATCTTCTCCTTCAGCCTTTAATGCGCACCTACATGACGGGCTACCCGGGATGAACTGCCCGTCGATAAGCTTTGCCTGCCCAGCCGAGTGCTGGAGGACTGATATTATCACTGGATGTTTAGACTGCTCCTGCGTGGGTAAGTTGGTTATCAAAACCCACCCCCAGGGTAGGTCTTGAGCGGGTGGGTGTCACTTCAGCATGTGTGCCTCACAACAGGCCTTGATTGTATTTCTTTCGTATGTTTTTTGTTTCTTTCTTGTTCTTGTTTTATCAGCTGGTCATGGACGGGGTAATTTTGTGCACCCACTTACTAGGGGTGACTAGTTCAGTATTATTTTCTTAGGGCTCTTACCTTACTCGACACGTTAGGGCTATAGACAAGAACTATTAGTTTGAAGGCGAACTTGTAGAAATTTTACCATTACGTAAGTCTTAAAGGTAAGTCGTCTTGTGAGTCAAATTTAACTACTCAGATTGCGTGAGACAAGACAAGTTTATGCACAGACTTCTTTTTTTAAACCTTGCCTGAGATAGGTCCATCATTAGTAATCTAGACGAGACATTTCTATCCCAGATTATGCTGGATATCCATTTTCGAAAATCCACGAAACTCTATCAATATTCATTTTAGCCTTTAGTGTTTTACTTTTTCTTTTTCCATTTAATGCATGTATTCTTCTGAAGATGCTGCTTTGCTCAGTATATTTCCGTTGCGGATTTTATGTCAGGTATGGACAAGAATAATTTCAAGAAAACAACAGAGACACCAACTGCGAAGATCAAATCATCGCATACTGAAAGCAGCACAAAAGAATCGAAGACCGAAGCAGCATCTACCTCGGTGTCTCGTGAAACAACACTCTATTCAATTGCCAGCACAATGGGACAAACCACCATGCGCTATATCGAACCAACATCAGCATCATATGAGGTTGGGACACCGACAAGCACATCAATAATAACTACAGAGATAGATACATCAACACCTGCCAAAACAACCAGGGCAACAATCAATTTATCAACATCGAGTACGCCGCTGCATGAGACGCCAACAACGATGGACCATAAAGAAACAAATACCCATCAACCGACAACTACCCTCGGTTTGGAGACAATGCTGTCAACACCTTCAAAGATACAGGCAGGCATGATGAATACCCTTTTTTCAAAAACGGACAATAATCTGACATCACATGAGTCAAAACAAGCGACTGCAAATTCCACAGAGATTGACCATTCGGGGTTATTGACTGAGATGAATACCGACAGGAAGGTTCAGACACGCCCAGCTCTTGAAAACGGAACTCTTCTGAGTATGAGTGCAACTGAACACACGTCTCCAGCTCTCGTTCCAACGACATCAGTTCAAGGTATCGTGCATCTGTAACATTAAAATGTTATTACTTCAACACTAGTCACAAGTTGAAATTTCTTTGTTTCTCAACGAAATGTTTTCGCCCCAATGCTCCAGCAACAGCAAATTTCTGTCGGATTTTCCCCCTGCTCTTTCTTCTTATTTCATCGTTAATGTTAGGGTCTAATGTGAAATGGAGATTCTGTATACAAAATAAAGCTAATGTTTCGCGTATATTTGATTTAACCATATGCAGGTTACAGTTTATCTTCAAATATAATATACTTTCTACTAAATATTTGAAGTGCAGAAAATCAGACGTTTGGATTGAAAACGACTTTATTGAATTTGAAGGACGGAGTTGAGTCATTTTTTATAGTGATTTAAGTAAGAATTATTGGCCATTGGATGGCTATTGCAATCAAAATCTGCCCATAATCAAAAAGTTACAGGGCGTATTAAAAACGAAGCTCGTTTTTATTTTTTGCTTAGTTTTGTATCATTTTGTAAGTCTACCACTATACTCTCCTTTCTTTCGACAGAAGCCTGTTGGCCATTTACAAATCTTAATTACAGTTTAAGTTTTCGTCTACAATCCACAGAACGTATCTTTAATAAAGACTAAATGGATATGCATTCACGTGTTTGCTTTTAGGTCCGTGCCCACCCTTTCACTGCAACATTACATGCGGCAACCGGCCTTATGAGAGAGATGCCAGTGGGTGCTCCAGATGTATCTGTAAACTATAATGGAAATCGTCAGAGAGATGTATTAATTGCAATTTCTGTATTGACGATGCAGTTTTTTAAGTAAAATAAAAAGCTACATGGATATATTTATATTTCCTTATTCTATAACCTGATATAGAGGAGCAGAGAGGGTGAACCCACCTCGTCTTAGAAGCGTCGTCGTTGAAAACTAAAGCTTTTACAAAAGCGAAAAAAATTATGCCAATAACCTGAAACCGAAATCTCTAACTTTCCGAGAGACGCTCTCTACCGGGTCAGATTTTTTTTTTTACTTTTTTGTCATCGTCGTTCTTTAGCAAGTATGCACGGCGTTTACTGCCATGACGCCTCACTGAGGTCGCACCCTCTCTACTGCTGTTAATTAAATAACAATTATATCAAAAAATGACACCAACGTTGGAGTCTCATGTAGCTAGATTAGCTCGAGAACGACTAGAAGCAATTAAAAATATCTTCCCGTGAGAGATTCTGTTAAAGAAAAGCTACAAGCGCGGCAAGAATCGCAAGTTGAATTTGTAGAAAGTATAGAACAGTTATATAAACCTGTCACAACGATTACTGAAAGAGTAGCAACGGCTACCGAAGGTCAGCTTCCGCCAGTAAAACAAACCGCTGAACAAACTGAAACAAATAGCAGAAAGAAATAAGAAAAGAAAAATAATTTTTAAGATAAACTTCCAGCTGATATAGTTACAGCTCAACCTCCACCACCTCCTCAACTTGAAGAAGAAGAAACACTTGAAGGGAATTATTGATAAAATAAAAAGACTTGATGGTGTTGAATTAGCTAGATTTGGGCTATATGCTTGTAAGTACAGAAAAAATACTTAATAATAATAATAATAAGGACTTTGTATAGCGCCTAATCTTTAGAAGCTCTAAGCACTTTAGAACATTAGACAACACCTATAAGATAAAAAAAAACATATATAATGATATGATTACAAAAACAAACACCATGAAATTGGAAAACATAAAATAAACCATTCTGAGAATATTTAAGGTATGAAACATTATTAGGTCTTTAAGTTTATTCTTGCAGTCGAAATAGGTGAGTTTTGAGAGCACTCTTGAATGGAATCACTGTGTCTTTGTGTCTAAGTTCAGTGGGCAATTCATTCCACGTTGCTGGGCCCTGGTATGCAAAAGAACGCTGTCCCTATGACTTTGTTTTCATAGTGGGAATAATGAGTATACGATTGTCAGAAGAGGAGCGTAAGTATCGTGCTGGTGTGTACACATGGGTGAGGTCGGATAGGTATGTTGGACTAGAGTCCGACAGAGAAATGTAACACAGAGAACAAATTTTGTGTTTGATTCTAAATCGAATGAATAACCATTATATGATACAGAGCAGCGGGGAGGTATGCTCTAATCGTGGTACTCTAAGTATGATCCGAGCAGCTGCGTTTTGAACTTTTTGAAGTTACTTGAGTAGATATTGAGATGCACCAGACAGAATTGAGTTCAATAGTCCAGTCTTGAAAGTACTAATGAACACACAAGTGTTTTAGTGGCATCAACTGAAAGATATTTGCGAATTGAGCTGATGCGTCTCAGCTCAAGACATGCAGCCTTGCATATGTTCATGACATGTTGGTGCAATGTGAGAGTACTGTCCAGAGTAACACCCAGGTTTCGTACTGATTGTGTGAATTTAATGTTGGTGTTGTTGATATTTATTGTTTGAGGTAAAGGATGTGAATGAGAAAGTCTTTTGTGTTGTGATCAGATGGCCTCATCTTATCATCATTCATCTGCAGCTTGTTACATGTCATCCATGATTTCACATCAGAAAAAAAACCGGGTATGAAATAATAGATAGAAAAAAAAATGGGAAAAATGGCTATATCGAGTGTATAAAGGTAGTAATCAGGCTAGAAACAATGATCCTGAATTTATGATAGGTAATATGGATAGACTTCAACAAAATATGAATAAAGATCCAGTGGAAAAACAAAACCAAATAGAGGCAGAGCTTTTAAGAAAATTTGATTGCCAACCAGGTCCTTTAGGATAATGTTTAAACCTGAAGTTATTAAAGAAATTGAAGATCCCAATAAATTAATTGATATAGCTGCATATGGATATAATGAAAAAGAAAAATATATAATGCCTCAAAAGCTTCAAACCCGAAAACCAGAAAAATGGGCTGGTGAGGTATGGGCAGCCGTAGGCGATTTAGATAAAATTAATTGGAACGACCCAGAACTAATACAATTTCAAATAGTTGTAAAAGAGTGTAAAGAAAGGAGAGAAGAACAAGGACAACAACAAACGAAAGATGAAGATTTTCTTACTGAACTGATGGGAGAACCTCCAAAAACCGGAAGTGGTTTAACTAAGCCATGTCCTAACAACTTTCTTTCTGACGTACAACGACTAGAAATCGTCATCGGTGGGAAACGAGCTGGTAATAATTCTCCAGAAATTATTAATGAAGCAGCTGTAATTTGTGAAAGATTGTTCACAGGCGGTATCAGGAACATCGATGTTTATCGGGAACTTATCGTTAAAATCGTTGGTGACCTTGACTGAATGATTAGATAAATAAATAATAAATAAGATGATTGTACATAATGGTGAACGTAGTCCTGTAATGGTCAGAGCAGTAAACTCACGATTAACCATTTATAAAGCGTTTTACGGAGATGGACTCGGTAATGTTATTCAGGGATTATTCAGAAGGATGGCCCCAAAAGCAGCACCGATTGCAAAACAGTTAATCGATGAAAGCTATCGACGTTGTTGGTGATAAGGGCCTTGGCGCTGTCGGTGCTATCACCGGTAAAGCGTTCTCGGCAATCAAGGATAGACTAGCACGATTAATACGCAGACATCAGTCGGTCCGACCACAGCAACCGGTGAAAATAGCCAGCACCGAAGTTGTGCCTGAAAATGTCAGTAAAATAATAAATCAAGTCGCAGATCAAAAACTAGCAGCTTGATAAATCAAGGAGTAGAAAAAAAACGAAGAAATTTTACCTAAAGAGGAAAAAGTGAACACAAGTTTATAAGTGGTCTTCATGTCGTTGGCAGGTCAAGGCGACCATTATTTAAATCACCATTTGGAAAATGGGCAATATAATAAAATGTTCAAACGTATATCCGACACAGCATTCGATATGGATGAACTAGTTCACAAAGATAAATCCGTACGCGATTATCAGTATTATTCTTACGACGCACGTGTACCTAATGCACGAGGAAGAATTGAATTCCAAGTCCATGATACAAGCAGATATTTTCTACCCGCCGAGGCATTTATTGAAGTAGAAAGCGAGCTTGTAACAGATGTTCATCTCAATACAGCATACGGGGCTGAGGCTATAGTTGGTTTTGTTAATAATGGTATTATGGCATTATTTGACAGCGCCACATATATGATTGATGGAAAAAACATCGAGACAGTTCAAAAGGACGTTGACTTTGCCACAACAATAGTAGGGTTAGCAAGATACTCCAACGATTATACAAGATCAATTGGCTCGTCGATGATGTTTACCAAGGATAACACTAATCATCCTGATCACAGGCAATTTCTTCAAGTACAAGTACCACGAAATACTGCGACTGACCCACAACCAGCTGGAGCGATAGATAGACCTGGCGCTGAATTTTTTGATGTTACAGAGCACCAACAACAATTACAAATTATGGATTTGCTGCACATAAATTAATGTTACAAGGTGACCGTAGAAGATTTTCATGTGCGATTCCACTGTCGCATATCTTTGGATTTTGCAGAAATGTCAGAAAAGTTATCTTCGGAGCGAAACACAATGTTGTGCATGTGAGAAAATGTAGTGGTGATGATGATGCTATTTGGCGATCAGCCGCAGCTGCTGCTATTAAAGTAATACTATTTAAACGTTCACTATGGATGCCAGTAATGACTCAGAACTAATACAATTTCAAATAGTTGTAAAAGAGTATAAAGTATCGATTGCTGAAAATCAAGGATTACTTTCTTTTATGAACACATGTGGTAAGTCGTTATTGTCATGGCTTACAGTGACCACAGATAGTATTCAAAGTAATGCTGCCGGGTTATTCACATGGCAAATAGCGACTCAGCAGGGTGTTTCTGCACCAAGACATATATTCATTGCGCTGCAAAATGTTAATCGGTTAAATAATCAGGAACATAGTCACATGATATTTGACAACCTGGCAGTCAGTTAGGTTTCTTTACGAATAAATGGGCACCAAGAACCATCCGAGGATATTATTTTAAATTTTGAACACAGTCGTGGTGCGCGCGCATATCATCGATTGTTGTCGTGTATGGGACGTGATCAAAATATAGACACTGGGTTGCAGATATCTCAGTTGGATTTTACAGCACTGTATCCGATCTATTAATTTTCACTGGAACATTTAGATTTATTTAGGCAATCTGTCGTTGATATACACTTCAGAGCTAACTTGAATCCAGGTGGTGTTAATTACAGAGCAATCGCGGTCATACTCAGCGACAAAGCAATGTTGCTTGAAGGTGTTGGTGGTCGAATGAGAATTATTGATGCACCAGTAGAAAATATGTAATCGCGCGGTGATTTAAAAATACGAGTATAAACATAAAATGTCATCATTCCATCATGTTACTGTCAGTCTGATTAAATATCTACAATCCGCATCAATAAAAAAAATCCGGAATCACAATAACGCTAAAAAACAGATTACAATTGGTCAAAATAAGTTGTCGTTGACAGAACGTCAGCGTAAACATCTTAATCAAGCCAAACAATCCAAGACTGGAATATGAACTTTCCGCCGGTGCCATTAAAGATACTGCTAAGGATGGCAGTATATTTCCGCTTCTCACGGCGATACCAGCATTAATAGCCGCTGCAGCACCAGCCGTTGCAAAGGCAGCTACGTTAGGTGCTGTTGGAACAGCTGCTGAAATGGCATTTAAAAAAGCAACAGGAAAGGGTCTGATATTTCCAGGAATTCCCAATCGATAGGGAAAGGGTCTGAGACTTCCAGGAACACTTCGTTAATTTTTCCAATGTCAAATTTTGATTTACTTGACGCTGCTAAAAAATTAAATATAAAAAACTTTAGAGGTGTTTTTATGCGCGATCAGTTAATGCAACGACCAAACAATACTGAGACAGGTTTTATTAATCTTGATAATAGTACCGGTGTAGGAACTCGTTGGGTAGCATACGCAATTGGTCCACGTGGTATTGTTTATTTCGATTCGTATGGGTTGGCTTGACCGCAGGAATTTATCAACTATGTCACACAATACAAAATCCCGGTTTGGTATTCAACATTACCAACACAAACACTAACCGATCTACCAATATGCGGCCGTGAAGCAATTGATGTACTCGACGCTGTATCAAAATCAAAATTACCACCTCACAATTTACATATTAAGAGTAAAAAACAATTCGACGAAATATATCTGTCCAATTACACTGGTCAACAGTGAAATCATTACTGACTTGAAAAGGCCCTAATCTGTAGTATTTTGGTGTGCCGAACACGAATATAACCGTGAAAAATTTGTATTGGCTCTCGTTTTGAAGATATTCATATACCTCATTTTCTATGTTTCACTGTGTAAATTTCTCCAGTAGGACTGCAGCAACATCCGGAATAATGATGTAACATTGCATAATACCATCATGCTCACATCATCCACAGTTGATTGCATCATTTTCTGATGCAATGCAATACTAATGCCATGCGGCTGCTGAAGTAAGTTGACGTCAGCTGTGTACTATACATGTGTAGGCCTATTATACTAATGCCAGGCGGCTGCTGAAGCTGACGTAAGCAGTGTACTATATAAAGCCCAATCAGATAGGTTCAGCATTTAAAATATTTTAGACGTTGTGCGAGACAGTTCAAGCTACTGTTACATAAAACTTATTATTTTATCCATTTACGTACAATAAAGAACAGTAATGCCTCGAAAGTGTGTTAATACCGCGGACAATTTTTGCTATATTTGTGGGGAAGTGACATTTGCCAACCAGAAGAAAAGTATCAATTCTCAAGTGAAGAAGGCATATCATCTTTACTTCGGATGCAAGGTTGGTGACCAAGACAAGCCTTGGGCTCCGCATATATGCTGTGCTACATGTACAACACAGCTTTCACAGTGGTTGAATTGCAAAAGGTCATCAATGCCGTTTGCAGTCCCAATGGTGTGGAGAGAGCCAAGCAACCACCTAAATGACTGTTACTTCTGCTTGGTTCCTCCTCTTTCCGGCGGAATAACGAAGCGAAAGAAGTCGAGAATAGTCTACCCAAACATTCCGTCTGCATTGAGACCAGTTCCACATGGTGAGGGACTTCCTATTCCAGAACCTCCAGCAGAATATTCTCTTGATTCATCTGACGAAGACAAAGGTGAGTCGACCTGTTCTTCTCTTGGTCCATCAGCATGCAGTGATCCAGATTTTCACTGTGGTGCATCATCAACCCCACACAGAATAACACAGGAAGAACTAAATGACCTGATTCGTGATTTGGACTTATCAAAGAACAAGGCAGAATTGCTAGGATCAAGACTCCAACAATGGAATCTTCTAGAAGAAGATGTCACAATTACTGCATATCGAAAGCGCCACCAGCAATTGGAGCCTTTCTTCAGAAAGGAAAGTAATCTGATATTCTGTTCCGATATTGAGGGCCTCATGAATGCTTTAAAAATCACTCATGACCCACAAGAATGGAGACTATTTGTGGACTCTTCGAAACTGAGTCTCAAGGCTGTGCTTTTGCACAATGGAAACATTCTTCCATCTATTCCAGTAGCGTATGCTGTCCACATGAAAGAGACATACGATAACTTAAGGCAGCTACTGAATTCCATTGAGTATAACAAGTACAGCTGGCACCTCTGTGGTGATTTGAAGGTAGTTGCCCTTTTAATGGGACTGCAGCAAGGATATACAAAATACATGTGTTTCTTATGCGAGTGGGATAGCCGAGCAAGGGAAATGCACTACATGAGGAAGGAATGGACTCACAGGCAGAATGTAGCCATTGGAGAGAAGAATATCCAAC
The DNA here is from genome assembly GCA_028554795.2 of Sinohyriopsis cumingii. Classification (NCBI taxonomy): domain Eukaryota; kingdom Metazoa; phylum Mollusca; class Bivalvia; order Unionida; family Unionidae; genus Sinohyriopsis; species Sinohyriopsis cumingii. Next base: position 36,930,196 of record CM068831.1, on the reverse strand, counting down.
ACCCAGCTCTGGTTGAGGCTCAGAAAATCTTGCTACCACCCCTTCACATCAAACTAGGTTTGATGAAGAACTTCGTGAAAGCCATTGACCGGACTTTGCCAGCATTCCGATACCTGCATGAAAAATTCCCTCGACTCAGCGAAGCAAAGATTAAAGAGGGAGTTTTTGTGGGTCCTCAGATTCGAGAGCTTTTCAAAGATGACCGGTTCAACAACTTGCTGGAAGGTGACGCGAAACAAGCATGGAATGCTTTTCGCCTAGTTTCTACAAACTTCCTCGGAAATGTTAGGGCAGAAAACTATAAGGAACTAGTAGAAGACATGTTGATGAAGTATAAGAAACTTGGCTGCAATATGTCTCTAAAGATTCACTTCCTTCATTCCCATTTGGATTTCTTTCCTAGCAACTGTGGTATTGTTAGTGATGAACACGGCGAACGTTTTCATCAAGATATCGCAACAATGGAACAAAGATACCAGGGAAAATGGTCCACTACAATGCTGGCTGACTACTGCTGGACACTCCTCAGAGATGCTCCCGAACAGCTGTACAAGAGACAGGCGAAGAAATCTAAGATGTAGTCAATGACTTGATTTTTTATAGGTAGGCTATTACAGTTGACCTTTTACTATTGGAATGCATTTCGTTATGTAAACATTAATTTCTTGCAGATTACAAAAAAACTAGAGCCAATTTTGCAATTTGACTGTCATATTCGTGTTCAGCACATAAAAATTGATAAGAATTGACTAATTTTATTTCAGTAACATGACTTTTGTAAAAATTTGTTGTCCAGTGTTATGCGACTAAAGACGAACTTGCTGATATTGTGAATCTCACTGGAGTTGATCGAGATGAAGCTCTTGTTTTTCAGGATAAATACGGTATTTTAAAAACGAGTAATATCAAGTAGAATGATATAGTTCGTAGAGTTGTTGGCGCTACCACGGATAACATTTGAGTATTTATTGACCACGGTAGATTCAGAAAATCAAATATATCAGTCACAGCTATCATAAATGAAACTGCAAGAAGCGTTGCTAATCGCTTGAAGAATACAGGCGACACAATGACAGGTAAACTCAGCATGAACTGAAATAAAATAGAGATCCAACATCAGACGAAGATGCCGCAACAGAAAATATTTAGACGTTGGCTACAATACCGTTGACACTAAATTATCCACATTGCGGGCCGAGTATGTCGTTCCCGTGAATATGTTTATAAACACCCGTAGAAATTTTCAAAAGCTCAATAAAATCGCAGACGATTTCTTTGTCACCCCGTTGACTGCTGACGAGCAATTCTCTGATATCAAGACGAATATTGATATTATTAAGAAAACACAAGAAGATTTCGTAAGCGGAATTCCTGATGTCGTTAAAAAAAAAACATGATCTGATTAAAATTCCCCACAAACAGATCATCAGCGTAGTATACACAGTGTCATCAGGATTCTCAACATGGTCACAACAAAATAATACTATCAAACATATCGCGGAAGTCACTGGTGTGTATAGACTATCTGTGTTCAGCGCTGCAAAATTTAGTGTATACACTATATATATATACCCTGGCGTGATTCAACCAATAAGTTTTCTGTATATTGTGTTCGGGGACGAAGAAACATTTATACTAGAATCAGCTCCAAAGAAAGTAACAGTAACATCTTACTGGTGCTGTCTAGAATTTGTTGCTGAAATGCCTGAATTGGTTACTGCGTAAAATATAATAATGGCATTAACGGAGTCAAGCGTTCAAAAGTTTCGATATGATCAAGTACATGAATGGTAAACAGCGTTAAAAACCATCGTTGACAATTATACAACGAAAGTAAAAAAGTATCGAAGACGTGCGGTTCTTATTGATGTTGTATAATCGGTATCTGCTATGAACGCTGGTACTGGCGTAGTATTATCAGCGCTAGCACCATACACTGCAGCAGTAGTTGTGACAATGTGTTTCACGATTGCTGAGCTTTTTAATATTATCGCGAAAAGCATATTCACGTGTACGAGCACAAAATTGCACGATTATTCTGTAAAATTACACGGCAACACACGCGTATTATAAATAGTCGTCGTTTATATCATCAAGCCTTAACGATGAAACGATATCAGATTCTGAATTTGACACGATGCTTAAGACATACAACGAAGTCAGTGATTTAGAAAATGGAAATTTGAATAATGATAGAACTATTTCGGCAGATAGTCGCAAATACAAGTCCCCTGAAAACCACGACGATTTCAGTAAGCTCAAACAACCATGAATTCAATATTAATTTTCCAACCGCGATTCCAGTAAAGGAAAGAGTTCTTGCGCAGTTGCGAGTATACTACAGTTGGCCAGATATCAGGTCAAGATCGTTTAGTGGATTATCAGCAAATAATTAGTTGCTATTTGCAAATAATAAGCCAGATGGAACACCCGATTGGCAAGTTGTCGGATTACCAACCGGTATTATCAGATCGAACAGATCAATGATGAATTTCAACGTAGAATAAAATCGATAACTGGACGGGAATCCAAGATAGCTTTAATAGTCCATGAACCGACATTATCAGCCGCGATATAAATAAATTCACCGGATTACGCAGTTGATATTTATCAGTCGTCGATCAGATCCGTGCTAGGATGGCCTGACTTAGCTCCACCAGCGTCTCCGACACCCCTGAGCCAAAGCGGTTTCCTTTAACTTCGGATAAACGGGTATTGTTTCAAGTTATATTTTAGAGGAATGTCGCTGTTTTTTACCTATTATTAAACACCCCAGGTGCTATTGAAATATTATATGATATCAGGACACGATAACTTGTATGGAGGTTTGATTATGTTGATCTTTCTAGATCTGATTCTTTAATGACAGAATTTGATTATGAATATAATATTTCTAAATGGTTTAATGATATTAAATTTGTTTATAATCATCACCTGGAAAAATTACAACATTTTGCAAAATATCTTTTTGATACAACAATATCACAAGAAGAAATCATCAAGCAAGTGGAAATATTAAATCAGATTTTATCTGATTTTAAATTGTTTCATGATAATCTTTTGAATGCTATAATTATTTTGAAAACTGACGATATACGTAAGAAACAATTTGTCGAAAGATATTCAATAACAGAAGCCGACATTTAAATTTTCTAAATATAACCCAGACGAGTTTTTCAAAAAAAAAAACGTCAACGATATTGTTGACTAGTTTGTTCCTAAAATACTTAGGACAATGGAAAAAATTAATCCCCCCCCACCAAGTATTCTCTGATACAACAATAATCAGCATGTTGAAGCTGTCATATATCACCAGGAATTGTAAATATAACGATCGCGGTCAATCTAGTTTGTGATGCAATTGATGGAAGTTATCAGACAAATATTGAAATATCAAATCAGGTGCAGCAGGGATATATTTTGTATGCTTTTACACCGCAAGTACCACCCCGATATCTGATTGTGCAAGAGCCGATTAACCCGGTCTATCTACGATGTCATAATCCGCTATAATCAAGAATAACTTTCAAACTAACCGACCAGAACGGCCACTTGCTTGATTTACGAAATGAAACGTTAAGTCTGAATTTATATGTTAAATCGTAGACTGTTTTCCTTGACTCTGTCAAGGACAACACATACTTGAAAAATGCCACTAACGCGTGATAGAGATCAGGTACATTGAAAACAGGAGAAAAGAATGCATAATAATCTCCCCTCCTTGATTTTATCAGGGGGACATTTTTTACTGACAAATCGACTAAAATCAATGAGAAAAAACGATGAATCTGACCAAAATCTGAATTACACCTACACTTTCACTTTCACGAAATGACCATACCTTTCATTTTCTGATATAATCTTTCTTAATTGTCTTATGCAAGTGTTGATAGTCTTTTTTGCTTCGTATTCACGAGACAATTCTAATCTAATTTTTTCTATTGCGCGCGCGAGAGAGAGAGAGAGAAAGGAATTCTTCCACTTTTGTTTCTTTTACTGTTGCCAACGATTGGAACATGACCCCTTGAATTCGCTTTATACATTTGTATTTTGGTGGTAGTGTGTATCCCCCTTCTAATTTACGTTCTTGTAATCTTTGAAAATTGGAAATATTATTTTCAGGATTTAGTTCATCAGATATATTTATGCCGACATGTTTTAATTTTTTAATTGCAGAAATGATATCATTAATAGTTTTGTAATTCATTATATACTAAATATATAGTTAAAAGAAAAATATTTACACTCCCATGTGAAGTTCATGATTAACATATGACATTCTAGAAAGTCCAGGAGGGTGTTTTTACACTAAGGACAGCACAACTCCATGTGAAACCCTAGATTGCCATATGACATTCTAGCAGGCTCAGGAGGCACGAAACACAACTCCCATACGAAGCCCTAGATCGCCAATTGACATTCTAACAGGCTCAGGAGGGTGTGTTTACAGTAGAGGACAGCACAACCCCCATGTGAGATCCTAGATTGTCAAACAACATTCTAGCAGGCTCAGGGGTACGAAATATTTACACGACAACACTCTCCATGTGAACTCCTAAATTGCCAACGACATTCTAGCAAGTCAAAGAGGATATATCTACAGTATATATAATCTAAATTGTACAGTAAACCATAATTCCTTAGATCTGTAAGGGGGACGGCATAACTCCCAATGTGGATCCCAGATTGCCAAATGACATTCTACGAGGCTAAGAAGGACATAGTTACAGTATATATAATCTTAATTTTAAGGACGGCGCAACATACATGGGAGCCATTCTCTATGTTCAACAGATTTCTGCACACCCTCCCGCAATAATCAACCCCGAGAGAGGGCAGAAGGAGCACATACCACGTGATGACATGGTGTGAGGGTGTCTTTGTCTGTTGAAGCTCGAGCATTATAGGAGGACCCCCAATGAGAGAAAGGGTCGTACAGTATATAACGTAACCAATACTTGGAAATCCAAAAATAGCTCACGCGATAGGCGTGGCTTGTTTGCTGTTTGTAGTTTTTCTTCATAATTATAATCGCTGAAAAAATGTAGATGAAGCAAGAAATCCAACGGATTCAGTAAAGCGAGGATATTGCTTCTTAACAACAAAAATCCACCATTCACCAGTAAATAAAAGATTACACCTACCTTCACTGACAGTCAAGGGAAGTAATCAGGAGACTTTGTCCTTTACAAGGTCACACAATCTGAAGTAAGATGCTTTTGTTTGTATTTCCCTGAAAATACCGATTTGGTTATAATACTTGTAACGCCGTGTACCGACGGAGAGAGAATTAACCACAATTGTTTATATATTTCGAAACGAATACTATTGTGAAATCAATCCACTTGTCCAAAAATTCTATTAACCGCGTTACGTATCCGCTGCAGAGTTATCTCTCTTCATTGTCTCTGTCTAACCTGATTGGAACATAGTAAAAAAAATATCCATTATTCATACTTCTGCGAAAACGCCGATTTGTATATATTATCTGCAACATATTGTACCCTGTGCGGGTTAATACCGAAATACTTGCCAGCTGCATTTATTGATTGAAATAGTATTTCTTCACCATTCTCTGTAATTTACAGATTTAACTACCTCCTTGCAATTGCTTTACATTTCCCAGTATTTCCACGTGCATAATTATCCCTCTGCATGATAGCTTGCAAGTTATTCAAAGAGTTATTTTTGCGATCTGAGTCAATATGATCGATCACAAGATCGTCTTTGATCACCCCGTGAAAAGTCTCGTATACAAAAACTATGACAGTAATACCTTTTCTTCCCTTCGATTGTGAACACTAGATATCCAGTATTACTGACAGCACCGACTGGTTTTTTCCGCCGACAATTTCTGACTACACCATCACGAGATGCTTCATAATTCTTGATTTCTTTCTTCCATTTATATATAATATTTGTCTAAGTAATAATTTGTCTAAATTATTTCACAAATCGTGCTATATAATCTTTGGCGGTTCTTATAACCTTATATCGTTGTAATTGTTATTTTTTTTATCATATTACCGCTTCAGCTCTCTATTTTTTGTCAGCACATTGCACACACAACTGCGTTCTTTCTCTAACTTCAACACCACACCTTAAGCACGGTTTTGGACCTAGGCTTCCACGACGCAAGCTTTGCGGATGTTGTTCGCAGAATTCATTTACACAAGATTTGTTACAAGGAGTTGCAGACCCTATCATCAGCCGCATACACTTATTCTTTGTTTGGATCATTGTATCTATAATATTTTAATTTAAATACTTGTCTTAAATATAATATGGAAGAGTTTGAGAGATTATCCACAATCGAGTCTTGGGAAACGAAGTTTCCTAAGGCCAGATTCGATCTTGACAGAAGAACCCCTGACTTGCGAAGGCGAGCTATGGTTGATCCGACGAATAATCTAATAGTTTTCGGGATGCTAAAAATGAATTTCGTGATGATGTAGCATCTCATTAGTGGTCAACATACAAGGTCATACTTGAAGAAAAAGTCGTCAATGCTACAATGAACGATGAGCGGGCGAAAACGATTATTGATTATCTCAACGATCAAAGATATTTTTTCAGAATAAAAATTGTATTATCAGAAAGAGACAATCACAGCGATTCCGCTGGGTGGATTATCCGTGACAAACGTGACCCAGCCCTTCATAATGGAAAAACCGCTGTATTAAGTAGAAATTCAAAGCCAGGAATGCTGACTGGTATTGATAAACCATATTACGAACGAGCGTATCATATGACAGAAGTTATTTATTGAATTTTTTCGCTAAATGATAACCCCAGCATTAATGATCTTGCGCCAATGAAATTGTCAAGACTAAATTGTGTAGCCGAACGAGTAATCGAACATTTTACAAATGCGATACGCGGAAATAGGTTAACTGATCAGCGACGTGAAAAAATAAACAAATGGGCTGAATTAGTCGAGGATATCGGAGCTACAATAAATGATGTCGCTAAGTTAGAAAAAACACTAAAATGCCCAATAAAGATAAAAACGATAACAGTAGAGATTTTACACGATTCGAAGCATTATAAAAAGAGGGAGCTCCAATTGAAATTATTGATTATAATGCGCATGCGTGGACTAGCGCAGTAATAATATTTCCACGAAATCGAACCGTTTCATTTTATTCACTAAATAAGTAAAAACGATCCTGTATCAGTATGGTTATTTCAAAGTTCTGATAATGAAAAGTATTATCAATTTGTACGACCTAACGGCGAAATATATTGTAAAGAATCTCTCCACGAAGAAATGTAAAATCTTGCGCAGAAAATTTTCATCGCAGAATGCTGAACAATTACTAAATAATTGTTTCACCGTTCCGTCAGTTGCTGCACACTTTGCAAGAGAAAACCATTCGTGGTAGCCAACACGTTATCTCGGTTGATATGGTCGCGTGTTATCCTGGACGTGTTCTTGGTATGGGAGAGTGTTCTGCGTATTTTAAAAGATTTGGACACTCTCCACATGAAATGAATAGAGTATCGATAAATGGACCCCTACCTAATTAACGCGTCAAGTGTTTTAAGCCCAACTGACAAACCTTTATAGAAACATCAGTTATATGACTAACTAAAATGCAAAACAGATTTTCAGGTGAGGTTCAAGAATTCATTTGTCTGAAGAAATAGAAGTTTGTTACCAATTTGCACATGATAAATATCACGTAGTCCAGGTATGATCTTGATCCAACTTAATGATTCTTACTCTGAGATAGATAAAATAAAGTTGTTTACCAAAACTATCACTGATTTTGGAACAAGGTCAGCAATTAGATACAGTGTTTAACTAAGCAGCAAAGCATATAATGAAAATAAAAATATTAAAACCTAACAAACAAATTAAATTAAATTAAATATTCATAACAGTCTTTAGTGTTGATTTGGTCTTTGCTGAGTTTTGTATGAGTGTATTATGAATATATAATGCCTGTGCTGGATGCTAATTATGCTGTGAATGGAATGTTGATTGTTGTGAATAGAATGTTAATTGGTGTGAATGTAATGTTGATTGGTGAGAATGGAATGTTGATTGGTGTGAAGTTTAGTGTGCACAGAGGTTTTTGCTATATTTAGTGTATGAGGATGTCTTCATTTGTAATTTGAAGTGTTGCTTCATTCTGCATCAGTGCTTCCATTTAATTTTTCATCATGTCTGGAATTTGATTTATATTCACTGGAGTACCAAACTAAGCTTCTTGTTCTTCTGCGAGACAACATAAATAGTTGGCACATTCCAACGTGTAAAGTGCTTCAGACATAATGCCATCAGTGATAAATAAATTTATAAATCGATACCTCATATTTTAAATGAGAGCGTCTTTATATGAAAAATAAGGATAAAATCAAAATAGATTAGTATAAGTGGTCCGAGGTGTGTGTGTGGTGGTGCGAAGAAAGTAAATGGATGTGAGGAAGAGAGAAGAAACAATACTGACCCATACTATCATTTAGAATGTTTTACATGCATCTTTTCCAGTTTATCTTAATATATATATATATATATATATATATATATATATATATATATATATATATATATATATATATATATATATATTTACTATTTTTGGTTCTAGATACATTGTAGTAATTGAAATAAAATACACACAGTCATAACTGTGCCCAATAGTGAATGATTACTATGATTACAAATGCTCATTGTTTTCTTGTTTCAAATGAAAACATTATACAATATTCTAATTACACATAAGTAATCCTTCAATTAAAAAAAAACACAAAAAACATGCATGCTGTGTTTCCTGACTAATTGTTAAACTCTTTGGAATTAGCACCATTTATATTATTGTTTGTTACTTTGCTATTCCTAGGGAATGAGTAATAGAGTAAAAGTATTAAAGTGACATACCAGTGTAGATAAAGTAAATAAAATTCTATATTATTTGAATAGAAAATAAAATCTGGAACCGGTATTTAAAAAAAGGCGATGGAAAAATTCGCCATGAGAACTGAAAAATATGCTCAGGTGTATTTTGGAAAATAATACACACTGGACTGATTTTATCGCTTAGCAATTTCCGGAGTGTGTAGATCGCCTGACGTCATATTTTGAACACACACACACCTTACTTCCGTTTGTATTGAAACATAAACAAAGAATCTGTTCCCGTTCCATATTAGTTAGTTTGAAAAATCTTATCATCACAATCCTGCTAAGAGGGGATCGTGGAGGTACAAGCAAGGACAGCAGGGTCAGGTGTGTTGCAGCAAATTGTGGGAATACAAATGCTGATGGATTTTCCACACATTCCTTTTTGAAAGACCAAGCACTTCATCGTAGGTGGACAGATTTTGTAAAAATCAAAATAGCAAACTGTGATAGTCCGACTGAGTTGCCTGCCCTCTGCTCCTTTCATTTCACACCAGAATGCTTCCCATTTAGGTATAGATTTGAGGTTGAACATATGGGAAGGACACCAAAGAAAGTCAAACTCATTGATGATGCTGTCCCATCTATCCACTGTGTGAAAGAAACTGACAACAAAGCCAAGGTAAGGGGTAGTCCATTTAGTATGTGTGTACGCATTGGGGGTGGGGGTTGACCCAAATACATACGCTTGCGTGCGGGGTGGGCTCTACTGATAATATACGTACGCATAGGAAATAGAGGTGGGTGGGTGGTGAAACCTCGATAATAATTTGTCTACAACGGCCATCAAATGAGCCTCTGTTACGCAGCTTATTTCTTTGATGCAGCCAGACATTCAACGTCGGTGGACTATCAATTTTATTAAATATGTTAACATTATTAATCTTTCATATTTTTGAGTGGATTAAATATAGACCGTTCTATAGAATTTGGATGTGTGTGTGTGTGTGCATCAAGCATTTGTACATGGGGGATACAAGGGGGAGGGGTCAAGCTTTGCCAGATTTTTGCGTACATACTAAATGGATGGCCCCTAGCTGCAAATTTATCAGAACCTTCAACACCAAAGCATCAGCTGTGTAGGCTCGAAATGTTGTCACCATCAGAGGAACTAACTTGTCAAGTGTCACCACCAACAAAAGGGTCTGTTCAAGGAGAGAAACAGCAAGGGTGATTTTTAATGACAAGTACCATATTATTATATCTTTGATATTCAACAGATCAGTCACCACATCCAGTGAACTAAATTATTTGTTAAATTTTTCAAAGCTTGTTGTTTTCACTCTTTCTTGTTTTTCTCTGACCCTTGCCACCCCATTTTGATATTTGGACATTTATGTTGGGGTGTAGGGTCAGATTCCATTCACTATCGAATAGTTGTAATTCGCCGACACCACATGGATGATAAGGTTACCGACGGTTTTCTTCCTAGTTATGAATAAAGCATAGAAGTAGGAGTACGTTTCCTCAGCTTTATGTTTCTTAAAAATTTGACATGCAGATTTTCAATAACTGTGATAATTTCAAATTCCAAACCTTAAACCCGTATAGTTAAATGGGTAATATAGTATGATCTTAAAGATGAAATTGCAGGTCTATGGAATGATTGAAGTATCTAATTTTTTCGGTTAAGTAGATACAGGATTTGCCAGCTGATCAACGTAGTATTCATCAAACTTAACAAATCTTCGATTTTTAAAAATGAATAACACCTGATTATTTAATTCAACACATATGTCTAATATTTTATCGCCAATTGAAAATCTATATTTATCATCTTTACGTATAGCAAAAAGAAAGATCTTTGTCTTTGTAAAATTAATAATTAATTTCCATAGCTTTGAGTATTCATAAAACAAACATAATTCAAAGTATGGTGGAAAGACATTTTCGTCAGTGCCAAAAATAACAGTATCATTGAAGTAAAAATTGTCATCGGTGTAAAGTAGTATATAAAGTTAAAGGACGAATGACATATAGTGATCAGAAGAATGTAGCTGCACACTAGGGCACACATTTTCTAGCTTATAGTTTTCATTAAGATACATGATAAACAGAATTGGTGAAATATACTCACCTTGTCTCACACCATTACTACACTGAAAGAAAGCGGATTACTCTTCTGCATAAATGACACAAGATTTGATTTTATGATACATATGATATATTATGCTAACATTTTCCCATTGATATTGTTGTCGAATAGTTTGGTCCACAGCCCTAACTTTCAATATTGTCGAAAGCGCTATTAAAATCAATAAAAGCACAAAATAATTTCATCTAGCAAGCTTATAAAATTTCTGTAAGAGCATAAAGACAAAATACGTGATATGTTGTTGTTGTTGAGTTTAATTATAGTGGCGTGCGCACAATTGTGCATGTGCCACTTTTTTCTGATTGCACCGCAGCCTGCTAGTTGTTCCTGGGGAAGGGAATGGTGATACTTCCCCCAGGCTTTTATGGGTTCAAGTAACCCTGATAGTTTGGCCTCAATCTGTGGGTCCATAAGGGTCCCTTACAGCTGAATGGTTGGCTGGGTTCAAGTAACCCTGATAGTTTGGCCTCAATCTGTGGGTCCATAAAGGTCCCTTACAGTTCAATGGTTGGCTGTCATTAGTGGGAAGGAGAGCTCTGGAACGGTCCTGGTTGCTTTATATCGATGGTTTCTTGTTGCATTTGCCTGGTGTTTCTTGCGATATTTTTAATTTTTTTTAATTTTTTTAATTTTCTTTCTCAAAATGTTCTAAAAAAAGGGGGGGGGGGTTCTATGCTGTTTATAGAGGTTGTTAGTAGAATTCATGTATGAAGAGAGATTTTCAAGGTTATTATGTTATTACTAGTCGAGATGTTTAGGGTGTGCTTCCTACGTTATGCTATTATAAGTTTTTAGATATTGCCTCTTTAAGTTATTTATTTATTAATGTTTTTGGAGACTGAATATTATTTATACTTTATTTACCAAGAGACTGGAGTCCTAGCCGATTACACGATTCGTTAAGGACATCTCGGACCGGAGTCCTAGCTGATTACTCGGTTCGTTAAGGACATCTAGGACATCCGATTTTGCGGTTTCCTTAGTTTTTGATAGGTGCTTCGTAAGTGAGTTATTTATTATTATTTTTATAACATTGAATGATATGTTATGAGTTTTTATGTGATGGCTTTTAAATTTATTTAGCTAGTTACTGGGTCTTTTGGTTTTGTGGGGATAGTAATTATATTTTGTTCCTAAGTCCTGCTGAATCTATGAATTTATTTATATTTTTATATGCTGATTGTTTATTTTTATTAGAGTCCGTAAGTAACTCTGGGTATGTGTGTGGTGATCCAGTCTCTTTTTGGTTTTTGATAAATATTTTCCGAGCGGGTTGATATTTTGGGCATATATTGAATACGTGGTGTGGATCTTCGGTGGTGTGGCAGTTAAAGCAGTTAATGGTTGCTGGCTTGGGTCCTATAAACTTTCCAAAACTGCTTGCTAGTTTACTTTTTCCAGTTACTATCCTGTTTATGGTTTTCTGTTCTAACTAGGTACCCTTAGGTAGCTGTATATTCCTATCTACGTTTTTTTTGGGTTTCATGGTGCTTTTTACCTTTTGTGGAGGAGTTCCAAAAATCTTGCCATGTTTGGTCTATATATGTTTGTGCGAAGCTTAGTGCTTCTGTAGAGCTATAGTTAAGCTTGATAGAGTTTTGATCTCCTAATTTGGTTTGTGCAACTTTGTCTGATGGTTTCGTTGCCAGAGATTCCAGTGTGCGACGGTATCCACATGAGCTCGACTAATTGATGTGCTGTGGTGATATCGTCGATTAATTGGCATGCTCTGTCGAGGAATTGTTCCCTAGAATGTGTATTGCGATTTTGGAACGATTTGATAACGCTTAGGGAATCGCTTATAATGGCTGCTTTAGGTATTTTGTTGTCTTTGATCCATTGTAGTGATTCAAGTATAGCCCAGAATTCAGTAGTGTAAATGGAGCAATAGTCAGGTAATCTGGATCCCGTTTGTATATTGAATTCAGGGATGACTATTGCTGCTGCTGTTCTTGGTGGGTTGTTTGTTTTGGATCCATCGGTATATATTTTAACATAGTCCGGGTATTTTTGGTTGATTTCGTTTACCAGTACAGGTTTTAGTAAGTTTTCTTGTCCTTCTTTATTGCCTAATTTGGTAGCTTCAATGTTAATCCTTAGTGTTTGTTGTAACCATGGTGATTTGTTCTGGTCTGTATTGTTTGTTACCTGTTTTTTAGTAGAGGTATCTTTTCTCTTAGTTCAAGGATTCCTTTGCCACTTCGTGTGGTGGGTATGATTTTGGGTTTGAAGACAACTTAACACTTGTTTATAGCTATTTTGGTGGGATGGTTGTCTGGGTGGGTATCTAATCGAATGGAGTATTGGACGAGCAGTTCTTACCTACTCTGTAGCTGACCTGCATCCTGGTTGGTTTTCCTTAAGAACGTCTTGAAAATCTATAAACTTCTGAAGTCTATTTTAAAGAACACATGTAACAAATTAACTAAAGCAGCTCAAAATCGTATCTTCCGCACTCCCCTAGTACAATCGCATTATCTGTAGTTTTAAGAATACCAAAATACTATTTGCAAAAGCTGCATTGCGCAATTTCAGCTATTAAATTCCTATCCCCAAATTTCTGACCCGTAGCAAGCAATTGGTTTTATTACAGAATCAAAAATCGATAAACATTATATACAGCCAAATCGATTTGACAATTCATAAACCTTCTGCTTGCTTTCTTTGCCTAGCATCTGCTTTTGCTTTTGTCCAATCCAAGTTTGGGTTTAAAATGTAGTCCATACAATTGTAGTAAGTCACACACTCAATACGTCTTTCTTTGAGAAATCAAGCCTCATTCTGCTTGATATATCCCCATTTATGAAAACTATGATTTTAGTTTAAACCAGACTGACCATCATACTAGTTCTATCGTAGAAACATTTGTCACGTTCCAGCTTCGGTATAATAATTAATACTGCAGAAGATATGCTTTAACACATTTCAAGCCCCCAGTCAGCGAAACTGACAAACTAAATGCATATAACAACTTAAGATTCAACAGATAACAATTTTATTAAAAATACAGAGTCAAATTAATGAATATTTTCAACATAAGGACTTCATTAATAACAACGGTAGTGAAGGGGGACGATTCAGCCACAATGGGAAAATACATTACGGACCCCACTCCCCCGACTGTTTAGCGACAAGATTTATAGCGACAATGGGAATTAGCATTAACAGACCCCCTTGGGACTGTTTAGCGACAAGACTTTGAAATACACACTGGGACTGTATAGCGACAAAGGAAATTGAACATGGAACTATTGGGTTTGTATAGCGACAAGGGAAAGATAGCGTCTGACGTCACGGTAGGGGAGATTGGTAACAATGTATCAACTAAGGGGAAGGTGACGTCACAGTACTGAGCAAAGAGCATGGGTGTACAGAGAGAACACAGACAAGAGACAAACACTGATAAAACATTTTTTTTAAAAATCGGGAGGTTAGGCAAGAAAGTCAATTTCTTTTCGAGGCAAATGAGTGGCCCTGAAAAGGACCTTTGGGTTTATGTTAACATTATTCCGTTAACAACCGCAGTTCGCTGCATTCCTTCAAACATTACAACTACCCCACCCCGAATCGAGATCAATCAAAAACCAACCACCAACAACCAATTTATAAGCCAAATCCCACTCATACACCAATAACTAGAAAACCAAGCCTCAAGCTTTATAGCCTCAATGGGAATTACCATTACAGAGTCCCCCCCCCCCCCTTGGGCCTGTATAGCCTCAAGACTTTGAAGTACACCTTGGGCCACTATAGCCTCAAGGGAAATTGAACATGGAGCGACAAGGGAAAGATAGCGTCTGACGTCACGGTAGGGGAGATGGGTAACAATGTTGCAACTAGGGAAGGTGACGTCACAGTACTGAGCAAAGAGCAGGGTTGTACAGAGATAACACAGACAATAGACAAACACTTATACAACATTTAAAAAAGCAGAACTCCTGTTACAACAAGCCGGCCTGTCCAAGGACACACCCTGTGGCATTCCTGAAATGCAAACATTGCAAGATGTCCTAGCTCCACGCTACACCTTGAAAGTGCACCCTCGAGAAGTGCGCGGGCCTCTGTTGTTTCGAGGCAAAGATTTTCAAGACGGAAAATACATTCATGTCTATCATGACGATGAACATTTCGATGCCATTACCAGTATCACTGCATTCCTGAGATACGGTTATTACTGTGAGAATTGTGGTTCGAAATGCTCAGGATGTTTGGCCTCTCAACCCTGTCTGGACAAAGGACAAGAACGAGTGCATTGCCCTGCCTGTCTGCGCACTTTTGTCAGCCCTACTTGTTATCAACAACATCTAAAAACGCAAGGTTCACAGCAGAAATGCGCTTGTCAACTGCTGAGATTGTGTCCTACGTGTGGACAAGGCATACTTACCAATAATGCCAAGGCACACATATGTTCAGGAAAGAAACGATGAAACATTTGTCACCAAATCGTGGACTTGGAACATCAATGCTACATTCAAAAATACCAATCGCAACAGGAAAATGATGGTCACAAGAAGAAAGGGAATTTCATCTTTTTCGATTTCGAATGCATGCAGGAGACTGGCATTCACATTCCTAATTTCTGCGTGGCTCATCGTACGTGCGAGAAGTGCATTCAAGAGTCTATCTTTAGTCATTGCCCTCACTGCAGCAAGATTCCTGGAGGGCGTGAAAAAATCTTTCTGGGACCGAACACGCTGGCCGATTTCGCTCAATGGATCTTAGACCCCATCGACGAGACGTGGAGCCAAGAGGACATCTAACGTTACGGAGATTGTCATCGTCATGCCACGGTGATGGCTCACACTTTCTAGGGATACGATGGACAGTTTCTTTTGAGATACTATACGGAACAAGGCACCGCACGTCCTAAAGTGACTTTGAACGGAGCCAAAATCATTTCCATGCGAGTGGGACAAGTGCAGTTTAAAGATTCGATGAGCTATTTGGCCATGCCTTTGAGTCGAATGCCTAAAACGTTTGGAATGACAGAAATGGCCATAGGTTACTTTCCACACTTTTTCAATACCGAAGCCAATCAACATGCCGTTCTACCACATTTGCCTGAGGCTCACTATTACAACCCCGACAACATGCGTACTGAGCAACGAGAAGCTTTCAACGCTTGGTACCAGGCTCACGCCTGCCTCGGACCCCTTCGACTTTCAGGAAGAAATGTTAAAGTATTGCCGTTCCGACGTAGACATTTTACGGCGTTGCTGTTTAAAATTTCGAGAACTGTTCATGGAACACGGAGGGGTCGGTCCTTTGAAAGAAGACTGCACCATTGCTAAAGCGTGTTACGTAGTGTACCACCAACGATTCATGCCTGGAAAAAACCCTGGCTGTCATTAGCCCTCAAACGACCAACTTTGTCAAACGCCAGTATTCGTTGAAAGCCCTACGCTGGTTACATTACTTGTGCGACAAGGAAGACAAATGGATTCAGCACGCCCGCAACGAAGGGGGGGGGGGGGCGGGAAGACCATCAGAACGTATTCGGTAGATGGCTGGGACTTAGAAAACCCCAAGATCGAATACGAGTTTAACGCTTGCTTTTTTCACGGAAGTCTCGTCTGCTACCCTGAACGTGGCATTACAAATCAGTTTTTTACAACGAACCATGGAAGACTTGTACCAGGCCACTTATCAGCTACACTTGAAGTTAGAACAGCAAGGATACCAAGTGATGGAAATGTGGGAACACGAATACGATCACCGTTTGAAAACCGATCCCGAGTTTAGACGCATCGTTGAAAGTTACAAGTTGATGGCCCCCCTGAATCCGAGGGACAGTTTGTACGGAGGACGAACAAATGCCACCTGTTTGCTCTACCACGCTAACGAAGAGAAAGGAGAAGAAATCAAATACTGGGACGTGTGCTCACTGTATCCCTACGTGTGCAAATATTGTCGCTTTCCTGCAGGGCACCCTCAATTGTTGACGTAACACATCGACCTGGACCACATTCGACAATACGAAGGTTTGATTAAGTGCAAAGTCTTGCCTCCCACCGACTAATACCATCCCGTGTTACCTCACCATTGCCAAGGAAAACTGATGTTTCCCTTGTGCCGTACTTGTGCCGAAACGTGCGATCAAGATCAACCTTTTCAACACACCCAGGAAGAACTCGCCTTGACGGGGACGTAGGTTAGCGTGGACTTGTTCAAAGCTCTAGACCTGGGATACCAACTGTTAGAAGTGTACGAAATTTACCACTTTCCCAAGACACAACAATACCACAAGGGTGACACAACTCAGAAAGGCATTTTCGCAGACTACGTGGATGCCTTTTTGAAACTGAAACAAGAAACCAGTGGCTATCCTTCCTGGTGTCACTCTCCCGAAGATCAGAAGACATTCAAAGAGAAATACTGGGAACAAGAAGGCACCACTTTAGACCACGTCGAGAAAAATGAAGGCCAAAGTGATGTTAAATTGCTTGTGGGGCAAAATGGCACAACGACCGTGTTTACCCAAGACGGAGCATTTGACACAACTTTCCCGCTACTTCCAGATGATTCAGATTCATGACAAAACCAAATACATGAAACCTGTGGAAGTCGATCGCGAGGATTTGATCTTAGTCAATTACGAAGAAGATCTGGACTTTGTACAAGCCGACGAATTTGGAAATGTCATCATTGCGGCTTACGTGACAGCCCATGCTCGCTTAAAATTGTACGAAGCTTTAGAACTGTTAGGGGATTGCGTCCTGTACTTTGACACGGACAGTTGCATTTACATCGATCGCCTGAGTCAACATCACCCTAACATCTAAGAAGACCGTTTAGGAGCCTGGACAGACGAACACCCCGACGAGAAGATTTTATGTTTCGCTAGTGGCGGTCCTAAAAATTACGGCTACGAATACCTCGACAAACAAGGAGAAGTGCACAAGGAGTGTAAAGTGAAAGGATTGACTCTCAATTACCGTACCAGTCAAGTGGTGAATATTGGGGTATTAAAAGAAGCTTTGCAGTCTGGAGAGGATGGAAACTTTAAAGTGACCACACGCGAACCGTACAAGACTGTACGTTTACCCACTCACCAAATCGTCAGTCGACCCTTGGAAAGAGTCTATCAAATCGTGTACCAGAAACGAGTGCGACTTCCCAACCACTTCACTTTGCCGTACGGTCACATCGATATTGGTCAGAATATAAAAAGGGACAATCTGCAAGATCGATAGTTCATTGTGACTACCAAGACCAAGCGAACAAGATGAATCCTTTGAAAGAGACATCATTTAAGTTCGGGGATTGTAAAAATTTTTACCTTCCCATACTGTGACTAGTAGTGAATGGATAAGACCCATGCATTGCGACGGTAAATGTCCGGAAGGAAACTGTAAGTGTCCATGCGGTTACCATTGTAATTGCGTAGCGGATTACGATCCTGTGTCTTGCGATGAGAGCGATGCTGTACGCTGTGACCTGAGTGATGCAGTAAATTATCATGGGAACTTTGTTCTCACTATTACAACCACTAGCCTATCATGGAAAGTGATGCTGTGCGTGTCAAACCTGACGGATGCGAAAGCTATGCCACTCCTTATCGTGGACACTTTATTGGTTTTCATTGTGGATGTCAAACTTTACGTCTACCACCCTACGGATGTCATCCAGCCCTGAGCAAACTCCTGTCCCTGTCACCCTACCCTCATCGAAACGAACCTGTGAAAGACGAATATTCGTTCCCTTTGCGTTTGCCTGAATACTGCAACTTTGAAAATCGTTTTCAATCGTTCAAAGGAAAATGGCCTTAATATCTGGGAGGACCAACCCCCGAAGAATTAGCCAGACCCGGATTTTTCTACTTGGGCGAAGGGGATAAAGTCAAGTGCTTCCGTTACGGTGTGCCACTTCACCAGTGGGAACAACAAGATACGGCCTACCTGGAACATGCTCGATGGTCGCCGAATTGTCACCATTTGCCTTTAGTGGTATTATATCAGTAACCCCTGAATGGACACTTTACAATAGAACATTCGTGGTTTGCCTGTGGAGTTGAGAGAACGCATTTACCGAGAACTGGTCAAAATTCAAGTGAAACGTAAAGAACAATTGGATCCATTACGTCACCGGTGTTTAAACCACTGGTACCTGAAAGCTATAAAAGGACTGATTCATTTGAAAGTGTTCCATTGGTCAGACATTCATCAACTACCCCATGGTTCAAAGGATTGGTTTGTTATTGATGATTCTATTTGCTACAAGGTAGACTTACTGCAACAAATTCCAGAGGAAGAGTTAGAGAGTTACCAAAATCTTTTATACAATGTCAGCTTAGTGAAAGAGGAAACTTCTTAACGAACTGTGATGTGCAAGTTGGTGACTAAACTATTTAGATTCGCCACTGGAGTAAAATCATCTCTGGCCAGACAGTACACTTATTGTCTCCGACAAAAGAGAGTTTTAGTATGACCTAATCATGAATTCTTTACAAGAGAACATTTGTGGCTTGCCTGTGGAGTTGAGGTTAGTGCTTGGAGCATTTAGATTTCCAACTGGAGAACGAATATCTCGGGGCAGAAAGTACATTTACTGCTTCAAAAAAAAAAAACAGGGTATATAAACAGGTTGCCATGCCACGGCTTTTATCAAAAGTGATTCAACAGATTCCGTGGAAGGAAATCAATGACACTATTCAAACCGTGGAAGATTACCAACACTTAGTACGACAACTGTATCCGTTGGATTTGGGTCGACGTGTGGTGTGTGTCTTAGTGACTTGTTTTCTGGGATTTCGTTTACCAGCCGATTCGTTGTGGACTCTTTACGAACAGTACTTACCACCCAATTAAACATGAAAGTGGTGCCTTTAAATGGTCACGAGAGGTTCATTTTGCTCAAAGCCTTGCGTTTTCATCAAATTACTTCTCGACCTCTACGGAAAAAAAAGATTCGTTAACCTTTAGCTACCGAAGACGTGTATGACGATGTGTGTGTAGCTTGTGACTTACACTCCCATTGGACAGATGTAGGTGACTGGAAAAAATGGAGTTTTGATGCTTGGACCCAAGAAGTGGCCCAATATGCTCGAGAGTTGTGATCCAACATTTCAATGTCCAAGGAAAAAAGTCACTTTTCAACCTGTGTTGGTGACAGTGCCCGCATTGACACTCAAACCAAAAAGCAAATTATTTTGAAGCCTGCAGTGGCAGCTGCTCACAAAGTACCTGGTCTCAAAATCAAAGTCCAAGAGAGATCGGGCATGTTACAGAGTTCACTGGATTTGTCCAAGCAAGAACTGACTCGATTTAGTCCGTTGTGAACCCCTCCACGACGTAAAGACAATCAGTGGCGACGCGTTCCAGTATAAAAAAAGGTCTGAGACAAAGCATGGGTATCAGTATTTTTGTGCTCCTGAAGACCCAAAGATGTCACCCCCCAGAAAACATCCCTCTTCTAAACCCAAAGGAAAGAAAAGGAAAGGACTGCCTCCTCGTTCAGTCAAACATGGGGACATGTTGTCTGTCCTGTCCAAAGCTTCTCCACCCATGCGAAAAAATCTCATTCAAACGGCCTCCAAAGATGTCATCGATACCGTGTGCAAATGTTGTTTGAACGTCTTGAAAGGCACGATCCCTTTGTCGAAACACCAGAAACAATGCTTAGGCAAACGTCGTCGCATTCTTCGCCAAATGGTTCAAAAGAAAATCCCTATTCGTCGAAAGAAAAAGATGTTCGTCCAACGTGGAGGAATTTTGCCACTATTGTTAAGACCTTTGCTGAAAGGAGTATTGGGAACCATGCTGGGAGGACTCGTGGGAACAAAATAAAAAGGACCTCTGAAGTCTTAATATCTCAGACGTGACCTTTGACATCAAATGGAAGGACGAAAACTAGCTTTAGTGCCTTACAAACGATGGATGGAATACCATCTTTGGCAAGAACAACGAACCCCGCATTTGCCTCGCAATCCCAATTTTACCGAGATGTCCCAGCTACAACACGAATTGCAGTCGTTGATGGATCGCCACGATTTGTTCGAAACAGAAAAATAGCACAAGTACGGTCATCTCTTGCAACGACTGCTGCTCTTTCACCAGGAACATTTAGACGAAACAGCTCTACCCACTCCGAAAGATTTTAAGACCTTGATGAAAAGTCCATCCCCCACACCACCACCACCACCACTACCATCCCGAGTGGTCAGAGAGACGCTACCCCACGAAAGCCTGAGGAAGAAAAGATACGAGATGTTTTTCAAACACCGTCAGCGGCTCCCATTTCAAGTAAGATTGCAGCGTCCTTGTTGATCCCTTCTCCCACATCCCAATGAGAACAAATGAAAGCTTTGATTAAAATGATGATGTCCAATCCTCTTTCGACAGAAGTGAAAAAGAAGAAGGGAAACCAGAAGTAAAAAAAGAAAATAAGCCCAAAGCTATTCCATTGCCACCTCCATCACTACCTTCGACTTCTACACCCGTGGCCCATCGGACATGTAAATCCGTTTCCAAGTCACCCTTTCCCCCGTCCAAAGTAGCATCAGCGAAGAGTGGGTAACTTATTAACAAACAAAAATGGTGAAGGTGTTAGCCAACAATACTACGATCCATCCCATCCTGCAGGTTACGGAGGAGTTCAAAAATTATATCGTGCTGCCAAAACTCGACTGAAAAGTCTCCGTTTACATCATGTGCAACGATGGTTACAAGAACAAGCTACCTACACTTTACACAAACCCATTCGACGCACGTTTTCCAGAAGTCGCACCCAAGTGGAAGGTATCGATCATCAATGGCAAGCCGATTTAGCCGATGCCTCTCATTTGGCCACTTAAATCGTGGCTACAAATATTTGTTTTGTGTCATCGATGTGTCATCGATGTCTTTTCCAAATTTGCCTGGGTCGTGCAATTCACTTCCAAATCGAGTAGCGAGTTATTACAAGCCTTGCAACTGGTGTTGAAACAAAGCGTTCGTCACCCTTTTCGATGGCCAACTGACAAAGGCACCGAATTTCTGAACCAAGCTTTCCAATTAGAATTAAAGAAACGTAACATTCTTTTTTTACCACCGAGAATCCTGAAACCAAGGCCAGCATCTTGGAACGTTTTCAACGCACTTTGAAAGAACGCATGTGGAAATATTTTACGCATCACCACACTCTCAAGTACATCATACAGCGCCTGGTTCAGTCGTTCAACCAATCTTACCATCGAAGCATTGAACATGCCCCGCAAAATGTGACTCCCGACAACGAATTGCTGGTTTCTGATCGCCTGTTTGGTACGTCCCCGACGATGACTGTCCCCAAGAAAGGTGAAGTGTTGGCCGTAGGAGATTGGGTGCGCATTGGCAATATTTACAGAAACAACCCTTGTGGTGGTGGTGTGGAGAACGTGTGCCTAAAACGCAAATCGTCTTTTTCTGCCAAATCTTTGTGGTATATTGTGTCATCGGTGCATCCATTTCCAATCTGAGTTTGCAAAAAGGAGACAAACAATTGTGGACCATTTTAATGAGCAGTTGCATCGGTTACCTTCTTCCCAATCCATCCCTCAATTTCTCCTCGAACGAGAACAACGGGAATCTTGTGTCCAGTGCAAGTCACCATTCCAACAACAACCCCATTTTGGGCGGAGACACTCTTCTGACTTCCAGTAACCCCTCGGACAGCCAACAGAACTCTGGAATTATAACCAATTTTACTTAACCTTACCCAGTGACAGTTCCATGGAGGTGTTTCCCAATAACACTTTGTGCTGTTTCACGGCCAAATTTCCTCAGGCCATCCAATTAGATCACGAAGCCCATTGGGAAGTGGCTTTGGTAGAAATGATTCACCTGACAAAAATCTAAAACATCACTAAAAATCAAAACACTTTTCACGTGGAAATCCTGAACGAACAAGTGCAACACGAGTTGATTACAGAAGATAATTTATTTTACAAAGACAAAAAACATCACTAGCCAAAGCTACCTTAAGCATCTATAAAATGGAAATTTCAGCAATCTATTCTTTTAGTGGTCAATATTTGGTGGACACGATTGCCAGTATTTTCAACGCACAGTTTGGCACCGCTTTAAATAAATTAAAAAGCAAGTGTCACCCTTGAGTACCATAAAGTAGCTCGTCGCCTGCTGATGAAATTGAGGATGCCAAAACGTTGTCCATTACATTTTGTCCTGAATTGTTTGACTTTTTGGGAGGAGGTATTATATGGGCCCCCAATTTCATAGACATTAACAACAACAATCGATTTTGTAAGTATTTTAAATCCCCTGTAGACCTGAACCGAGGACAGAATTTGATCTTTGTGTACTCCAATGTGGTGGAGTATAACGTGGTGGGACACACCTCTGTACCGTTACTGCGTGCCATTCCTTTGAAAGTAGATTATGTCACAACCAATGACCAGGAAGGTGGAAACACTTATCATGTTCACCGCGAATTTGTACATCCTCACTATTTACCCGTCAGCAAGTCGTATTTCGACACTGTCAACATTAAAAGAAGATCTGGGACAAAATATTCCATTCACCAAAGGGAAAGTCACGGTGAAACTCCATTTTCGAAAACGGTTCTCTAACGAATTGTAAGTCATGTATCCAGTGTACTGAGGTGTTGGTCGACAGCGAGGACACGGTTCAAGAGATATGCTAAAATCATCTTTTCGTTCGGTGGGTCCGGTGTTGAAACCGATGGTGACACGAGGATTGCACGCCTTGAAAGATGCCGCATTGACACAAGGCAAAGAATTTCTCCAAAATGTCATCATTGACAAACAAAACCCTAAAAAAGCATTCTCGAGAACAGGCAAAAATGTCTTGTTGCAAACGGGTAAAGACATTTTGGGCCGACGAGAAACGCCTATAAATGCCCTGCACGCTACCGAGTCAGGCATTCCTGCTTCCCTGACGGCACAGCAAGGACAAGGCAGAAAGAGACGACGAAGAAAACACCCCTTCAGAAGACTTCACACTTCTAAAGCTAGAAAGACTAAGAAAAGAAGAACCGTCCGAGACTTAGACGTTTATGATTATTAAATTATTGAGAAACATAAAAATGATGCAACGAGAGTCTTGCTCCTGTTCCAAGTCGGAACTAGATCTGTTTGCCATGCCACCTACTATGATGACAATGCAAGATCCCCAATGGGTCGAATTTCATCCCGTTTCCTCTTTGACAGATTCTGCTCCCATCGAGTTTGAAATCAAAGGACAGCCCGAAGATTACATCGATCTAAATAGCAGTTACTTGTACTTGAAAGTCAAAGTTCTAGATAAGATAGGAGATCCTATATACAGCCAGGACAAAGTAGCTCCCGTCAACAATTTCATGCATTCCTTGTTCAGTGGAGTGGACTTGTACTTGAATAACAAACTAGTCAGTAGCAACATGGATACTTAGCCTTACCGTGACTACCTGGAAAATCTCTTAACGTACGGAATAGACGCCAAGAACACTCATCTAAATGCCTGCGTGCTATGGGAACCTGACGTTGCGAACGAGTTTCACAAATTAACAAAAGAGAATGATGGACTTGAAGAGCAAAGAAGCAAAATCAAAGAGGTCCAGAGATTAGAACTGATGGATCGTTTGCATTTGGACATGTGGTTGCAAGATAAGTATTTTTTGAACGGAGTGTCCGCCAGAGACGGAGTAATAGCAGTACCACTTTCCATTTGATGGCTGATACTGTTACCGACAATCCCAAAACTATCATTCAAGAAGCCAGGCTCTACGTGCGTCGCGTAGAAGTGTTATCTACAGTGGGAAACGACATCAGTCACACGCTGAGCAGAACGACCGCCAAGTATCCGATACTACGTGTGGAAGTGAAAACTTTCACCATTCCCAAGGGTCAACTATCCATGATCGAAAATCATCTGTTCTAAGGACAGTTACCCAAACGATTAATCGTTCGAATGGTCGAGAATACAACCTTCAATGGAGCCTTCACTAAAAATCCTTTCAACTTTCAACACTTTGGTGTGTCCAAGATTGAAGTCAGTCGCGATGGCAAGACCTTGTGTACCCGGCCTTTCGAACCTGACTTTAAAGAGAAGAATTACTTGAGATCGTACTTGTCCCTGTACGAAACCACGGGACAGTTAGGGACCAACACCAGTCATGGCATTACGTACGAGGATTATGCAGGAGGCTGCGCGTTGTGGGCTTTTGATTTCACTCCAGACCAAGTTAGCGACGAGGGACATTTCCACCCTATAAAATCCGGCCAGATTCGTGTGGAACTTCAGTTTGCAAACCGAGAACCTGATGTAACTTTGAACGTGATCCTTTATGCAGAATTCGATAACACCATATAAATCAACAGTTTGAGAGAAGTCATTCTAGACTATTAGAAGTCATGGAAGACTGTTATCCCTCTTTACATAGTGGAGAATCTTTGAACTTGGAATGTGAGGAGACCATGGAAGGAGAACCTAAAAGACAAAGACTTAAAGGACCTAGTAATCAAGTCGAGATGGCCAGAACAAGAAGAACATTTAGTCTCCTGTTTTGCTACATACCTGTCAGAAAAAAAATTAAGGAATTGATCAAGAAAGATTGCTATGGATGTCAAAACGATCATCCCAGTCAAAGTCAACACGATAAATGTCTGATGTTGTGTCAAGAAGAAAACTTGGACGAATATCTGGACGAAGCTTGGAGTTTCATCTCGGAAGAAGACGTGTTGCATCAGTGGTATAAAGTCTTGCGTGAACATTCTTGTCCTCCATTAACAACTCAAGAGATCCATCGCATCGAAGCTCTCTTAGCTCAGAGTTGGGAGACGAGGCGAAGAAACGGTTACTTGTCAAACATATTCAAAGACAAAGTCAGGATCGAATTGATCACTTATTATTACCTGTGAAGAAAAAAATAACACAAACATGGATACCTGGGAACTTTAATATCTTTTGAACCTCAGTTTGTACACTGCTTCTTGGAATCCTGTCGTATGTGCTAAAGATGAACTAATCGCAAACCTCAAGACCATCAAGCTTATGTGATCAACACGGACGACAGTCATCTCCCAGGAACCCACTGGGTAGCCGTCTACTTTCCTCAAGAAGGATGTGTGGAATATTTCGATTCCTATGGATTGCCTAATTTGGAAGACGATATCATTGACTTTATGAGAAGAAATGCTCAGACAACACGATTCAATAATGTGAAATTACAAGGCACAGACTCATTGGTGTGTGGAAAATAATGTGTATATTTTCTGCATCAACGCAGTCTGGGATATTCTTTTGAACATTTAGTGACTTATTTTGATCGTCATTCTTCTAGAAACGATGAGAAAGTAGATAGATGGTTCTGTGACCAGTATGGTTATATTTTGTCTTTAGCTAGGAAACGTAGTGTACATCAATGGCCCAATGACTTCCAACAGTGGAAATCTCAATTTCATTCACAACGTTGTCAACCTTGTCCAAAATAAATAGTTAGTTGAAAAAAATTTTGTTAGTTGATTGAATGGTTAATGTTTAAAAAAGTGTTAATTGTTAGTTGTGAGTTATTTGAATAAAAATGTTGTGTTTTGAAGAAAACAAAATGCGTTTGTCATTTGTTTTGCCATGGGTATCATGAATCATGCTCATTGACTTCACTCTATCCCTCACATCAAACTATTTTAGCGTTCCGACTCGAAACCGTGTAGTGATGTTTTCCTTCGAATCCGCGCTTTTACCATAAAAGCGGGGTAGTCTCCAGTCTGACCATCCATTGTTGACTCATCCTCCTACGAAGATGTGCTCAAGCCTAGCCAAGCTGAACGAAGCCTATGTGAATTTGCATCGGGTCATGACAAGTCTGATATAGATAGACAATGTCAGAATGTTGAAAGTCACTGAAGACCTGATATAAGAGCTCTTCAGAGAGGAAATCAAGAAGGAGAAAGAAGAATGGACGGAGAAGTACAGACTTCAGAATCAGCAAAGAGAGCAGCAGCAACAAGAGCAGCAGGAACCTGACAGAGGTTTTGTCCACTGCCGTGTCGACACCAACGAGTTCTCCTTCTCTTTCCGAAGAAGCAGACCCTATCCTGTGGGAAAGCCTGTCGCCAGACGAGGTCGCAATCTTAGACCATAAAAGAATGCCATAGCTTCTCGTTCAGAGCTACCCAATACTCTAGAAAAGAAATAATCATTAAATTGCCAATGGTATGTTAGTCAGTTAGAAAAAAAAACAAAAGTGCGTATAGAAGCACATGATTTCTTTATCTTGGTTAGAAAGTGTGACTCTAAGCCCTTCGTTTCAGTGGCTTGTCAAATTTTCTTTTAAAATAATGATTGTTTGGGAAAAAAGTGAGTGTTTCTTTTAGGTCCGCGCGTTTTTTGATGATAATATGGATAATGTAAGATTTGAGTACTAAAGCAGTAAGGTAAGACTGCTAGCTGAAGCGCACGCCCATGGTTGTTGTTGTGTGGGTCTTTTTAAAAATATTTTTTTATTTTTTCCCCCCTCATGTAGGCATGCAGCTAACACAATACTAGCCATCATGGTCTGAGAAAAACAACACATATATTCTCATAACTATGTATACATATTATAAAGGTGGCAAACCCCCGCCATCAGGCCCAGATACACACGACAACAAGAGTGGTAAGATACAAATAAACACAAAATATTCTTAGGCCCCAACCATCTTAAGACTATAAGGTGACCTAAGTAAAGTCAAAAGGACACACACACACACACACACACACACACACACACACACACACACACACACACACGCGCGCGCAATGCGAAAGTAAATAAACAACAACAGCAACATAGTCCCCAATTATTAACACGACATGTAAATCCAACACTTATACTCAGACCAAACATACTAATTTATACAACAAAAAGGGGCACAACATACCTTCTAAATTCAATATAGCTATTAAACAAAGAATCGTGGCGATAAAAGACCAGTCGCAAAATCAAGATCTAAGGCAATGGAAATCGAGTCGAAACAGAACAGCAAACTCTAGCAAAACAGCAAAACACTACAACAGCACGAAGAAGAAAGAAAGAGGGTATCACAGAATGAAGAAGGAGTAAAGAAGAAAACGGACATCGACTTTCAAATTGCCAATTTATATGAGGTTCTTCCTTCGGCTATTGAAAACATCTTTCGATACAAGCTCTATACCCACAACCCTAACTCGATCCTTTGTATACCACCAACAAAATGAAAACCGAAAGTAAACACAGCGTGACCCAAACATGTATAGGGTGCCTGACACCCAGCTGATTGTCAACATTTCGGAAAATCAAAAGTACACCATGTACACCAAATTCCAACTTTAATTAAAAATAGTAATGAAATTACACAACCCAAAGGATTAGGAAAATTACACGAGTGACTTACACACCATTGGAATAGAGTTCTGTCCACTAGTACAACTGGACTTGAGTCCCGCGGGCCCCTTGTCTCCTTTCCTCGGCCGGACATGTTCATGAATTAAAAAGTGCGACATTCGCACATAAAAGCGGGACTGTAGTAGTTCCATTCCTACAGGCCCGATCAATTGAAAATCTCGACCTTCGAGATTTAACCTGTGGCGAAAGCACTAGTTGCGTAGGCGACTCAAATCCTTTAATTGATTGAACTGACTGAAGATTTGAGTAGTCTGCAGCGAACACAGTAGCAGTAACACATGAATATGGAGCTAGCGACGGAAATTATCCCAGCTCAAGTACTGAGTGCACTCCAAGGACTTGGACTTAAAGTTGCTACAGGATGGAGTATCAGAGCACAAGTTAAACGAACAACTCTGCTCTTAGTATGGGAAAACGACATACAAGAAGAAAATGCCGGGCCGAAGAGACGCAATAGGAGACAACGTAAACAGGTGGAGAGAAAGCAGACCCAGTTAACACGTGACTCCAGTGTTGCGACTCAACAAGAGAACAAACTACAACAGTCTACCTCTCCCACTACTACAACACAAAGGGCCGGGATTGAGAAGACGACTGTTCATACCAATACGGACCACGATCCGTTAGTAACACAACAACAACTGGCTGTAATATTAAATCAAGCTTCACAAGCTATTACTACTAACGTACTCAGCCAAATCCAAGCAACGTTGGGAGACGACTCCGAAGAAGTTGAAACTTCCACGCTGGCAGCGGACCTGGAGGTATCGTCATCCAGCGGCGATGAAGCTGAGGAACCGGCACCATCTAAACTGAGTGAAAAAAGGAAGGCTCTATATACCGGAAAATGGGACTGGGAAAAGCAATTAATGATATAAAAAAGCGGGCCACTTCGTCAACGCAATCCAATACATTAATTGGCCTCCCTAGATACCCAGAAACCACGATCGGCACAATGGCACTATTGAGTCAGAATTTTGAGCCAATTCTATTTTGAAGCTTACTCAGAATATTCCTTACACCAGCTGACCAAAGCGGCTAAATTCATCGCAAAACTCCACGGTTACGCCTTTCCTGAGGAAACTAACAACGAATGTAAAACATATCAGCTATGCAGGGAAGCAGAGGACCGAAGGAGCACGTTTGCCTAAAACACAAAGCCCTTTTTAGGGCTACTAAAATTGCCTGTAAATATTTTATAGGGACCCAGTTTGGCTTGGTGTCCCTCCTAGATTAACTAATCGTACAATCCGATTTGATCTGTTTTGGTACCGTCGTTTAAATTCTCACACTTAATTGTCTACCGTGCGTGACTTAAAATTCCTATAAGTCCTTTAGACTTGACCGATTGGTTTTTAATTCTAACAATTATGTGCACTATGTACACTAAATTCAAACTTGTTCGTAAATATTTTTTCAAAAATGTATAACTTTAATAATTTGATTAATTGCATAGTGGCTTACACATTATTGGTATATTTTAAAACTACACTTAATTTGAAATAAGTACGGGCTAGCGTTTCAGGAAGTACACAACGTCCATGGCTGGCTTGCCGAGTGCCTTTTCCTCCTTAGTAGTGAAGTGGGGCACTATAGGGTCTATGGGAATTAGCATTAAAAACACCCCTGGGTCGATATAGGGTCTATGTAAATTTAACATGGAGAAAAATCGTGGGTCGATATAGGGTCTATGGGAATTAGCATTACAGACTTAACCTGGGTCTGTATAGGGTCTATGTAAATTTAACATTAATCACCCTGGGTCTGTATAGGGTCTATGTAAATTTAACATGGACAAAAAAACCCTGGGTCTGTATCGGGTCTATGTAAAATTGAAACAGGGAGGGTCTCTATTTTTTTTAAAAAAAAACTAAATAAAAAAAGGGGTAGGCAATGGTAAGGCTATCTCTTTTCGAGATATATGGCTGGCCCTGAAAAGGGCCTTTGGTTTATGTTAATATGCCCTTAACATAAAGGGCATTTGCGACATCTTCTTGTCCTCAAACTTCGTCTTACAGCAGGGCCATACATCAGAGTTCTCTTGAGGCAACCTTGTCTCTCTATATAGACTCTTCTTATCCACAGGCTGCTGCTGGTCCTGTGGACAACGGTCCACTTGGATCGGACATACATGAGCATGTCCGTCCTGAACATCATTGTTGACACAAGGGTTGAAGATTCAACGTCTGTCCACATGTTGAGGCTCCGACAATAGGTGAATCAATGCAGTGAACTGCGCTTATTTATAGGGACAGAAAGGATTGAAACGGATTGAGTTCATTCACCAATCCGAACACGCGTTACAGAATTCAGTCAGCCCGCATCCAATCTGAAGAGAGCAGTCTGTGACGTCACGTAGTCTATATAGATTCGCTAGCGCTTGTGTGCAGTCAATCTATGCGACAGTGATTCAACATGACGGAAACTCAGAAAACGATCCAATGGGGTGCACCAACAGGGGAGACCGCCCAAGGGAACCCGGACTTACTTTCAGAAGAGGTGAATTGGGATTTTGTGGATTTTCTCTCCTCGCAAGAATTTGTTCCGGAACCTTCGTTACCTTCTTCATTACCGCAAGTGGAAAATTT
Source organism: Sinohyriopsis cumingii (assembly GCA_028554795.2). Classification (NCBI taxonomy): domain Eukaryota; kingdom Metazoa; phylum Mollusca; class Bivalvia; order Unionida; family Unionidae; genus Sinohyriopsis; species Sinohyriopsis cumingii. Next base: position 36,899,268 of record CM068831.1, on the reverse strand, counting down.
TAGACAGAGACAGAAAGAAGAATTGGAGAAATTTATACAACGACAAAAGGAAGCGGAACAGGCTTTTCTCCTACAGCAACAGCAACAAGAAGAAGAGGTAAGAAAAAAACAACAGCAGCAACAGCAAGAAGAAGTAGCAGCAAAGAAACAAGAGGGTGAAAATCAAACGGTCACGGTACTGTTGGACATTTTAGCGGAGTTAAGAAGTCTGAAACAAATGTATCAGACTTCTTTATCACGACCGAAGAGAATACGACCTTCCCGAGCTAAACACGTCAACCCTGTGACTAAGCCTACCGTACCACCCTTAGTGATTTCAACCCAATCATTATCATCATCATCAACATTACGCAGTCCAGAAGTAGGCCTTGGCCGTGGCAAAGGCATAAGGCAGTTAAAGTTGATTGCTTAAACTCACCCCTACACCATAAATAAAAAAAGGCCTTTTTCAGGGCCACCCACATTTCTCGAAAAGAAATACAATTTCAATTTGCCAATAACTCAAAAAAACCCCACCCATTTTACCCTTATAGTACGTGTCTGTGTATGAGTGCGTGAGTGTAGCTTCTTATTTTAAAATCAAAACTCAAAGACACTTACCTTATATCATTCATTTATTCTTTTATCCATTGTTACAATCCAATTCACAATTCTCAACACAACACTTTAATTAAAAGTTCATTGACTTCTTCTGTCTCCTTGTTTAGTCTCTCTGTTTTTTGAATTTCTTCACTGTCACACTCTTTTCCTCTTCTTCCTCCTCACTTTCTTCCCTTCTTCTTTTCTTCTCCTGTTTCTTTTTCTTCACCTGTCTGCTTTCTTCCTCTGAAGAATCCCTCTCTTCCTCTGAAGAACCCCTCTCTTCTTCTGAAGAATCCCTCTTTTCTTCTGACTCCTCTTGTTTCTTTTTTGGGCAATCTGGAGACCAATGTCCTTTTTCTTTACAATAATAACAGGTATCTTGACTTTTGTCTTTTTTAGTCCCTGTTTTTGTTCTTTTTTGACGGTCTGGACACTCTGAAGACCAATGCCCTTTCTTCTGACAGATATAGCAAGTATCTTGACTTTTATCTCGAAAGGAAGGAGAGTAGTCCGTAGGCTGGTCTGAAGAGAATTTTCTAATGACCCCTCGCAAAGCTCTGACGAAACGTTCCATCTGGTTAGTCTCTTCCATCGTTGTGCTCGGCTTGAGAGTGAAATGAATAGTGAAAGGATAAGACACACACCCTTTTATATACGCTGGTCTGCTATGACTATAAAGTAGCTCATGGTGTTTGAACTTGAGTCATTTGACTTTTTGCTTTCAAGATGAAACGATCCCATTCGTTCGAGAAGAAAGAAGAAGAAAGTAAGAGGCAGAAACGTGATCTATCGCCTCGAACCAGGGCTGAAATCTTGGCACAGATTCATGCCAGTGATTTTGAAGAGGACATGAGTGAACCAGAATCCGAACCCTCTAAACCAAGTTCACCACCCTTAGTCAACCCTGAAAAATACTATTCCATTCGAGAGACGGAAAAGCGTTCCTCTAGAAAATTTAGAACCACGGCTTACAAATACACGGTGAAGTTTAAAGATTTCAAGTCCGAAGTACCGTTAGAGAAAGCAGAAGGGTTCATCACCGGAGTGTGGGATTCTCTGCTCACTGCACTCAAGCGACAATGTCAACCCAAAGAAGACGATCGCTTGAGACTTTCCATACAACACGACGGTTTGAAATCCCCTGTTTGGATCGAGTTTAGCAGCCCTGCAGAATTGACCGCTTCCAAAGTCATGGACAAGATTCAACACGTGCAACAATCTAATGACCAGTTTGACATCACCGATGGAAAAGCCACATTGGACATGACCCACGTCTCTCCTCCTCAAGGGACCGGACGCAAAAAGATGTTATTGGTGAATGACCTTCGCAGCATTAAGCGTAGCTTTGTCCAAATTCACAATCCTCATGACCAGATGTGTTTAGCCCGTGCCATCGTGGTGGGACGAACCTATGTCAACAAGAACGACACGGCAGAATGGAAAAGAGACTGGGAGAACATTCGACAATCGGACCGAGCCAAACAACGAAGTGAAGCAGAACTCCTGTTACGACAAGCTGGCATGTCCAAAGACACACCCTGTGGCATTCCTGAGATGCAAAAATTGCAAGATGCCCTAGCTCCACGATACACTTTGAAAGTGCACCCTCAAGAAGTGCGCGGGTCTCTGTTGTTTCGAGGGCAAGATTTTAAGGACGGAAAATACATTCACGTTTATCATCACGATGACCATTTCGATACCATTACCAGTATCGCTGGATTCCTGGGATATGTTTATTATTGTGAGAAATGTGACTATGGTTATAATAATCGAGAGCAGCACAAACATTGTGGATGGAAATGCTCAGGATGTTTGGCCTCTCCACCCTGTCTGAGCGAAGAACCAGTGCCTTGTTCAACTTGTCTGCGCACGTTTGTCAGCCCTACCTGTTACCAACAACATTTGAAGGCGCAAGGTTCACAGAAGAAATGCGCTTGTCAACTGCTGAGATTGTGCCCCGCGTGTGGACAAGGCATACGTACCAACAATGCCAAGGCACACGTATGTCGAGGAAAGAAAAAATGTCACATTTGTCACCACATCGTGGACTTGGAACACGAATGCTACGTGCAAAAATACCATCCCCCACCAGAGAAAGAGGACGGTCACAAGAAGAAAGGCAATTTCATCTTTTTTGATTTCGAATGCATGCAAGAGACTGGCATTCACATCCCTAATTTCTGCGTGGCTCATCGAGCGTGCGAGAAGTGCATTCAAGAACCTATCTTCAGTCATTGCCCTCACTGCAGCAAGATTCCCGGAGGGCGTGAAAAAATCTTTCGGGGACCAAACACGTTAGCCGATTTTGCCCAATGGGTTTTAGACCCCATCGACAAGACGTGGAGCCAAGAGGACATCGAACGTTACGGAGATTGTCATCGTCATGCCACGGTGATGGCTCACAATTTTTCCGGATACGATGGACAGTTTCTTCTCAGATACTATACGGAACAAGGCACCGAGCGTCCTAAAGTGACTTTGAACGGGGCCAAAATCATTTTCATGCAAGTGGGACAAGTACAGTTTAAAGATTCGATGAGCTATTTGGCCATGCCTTTGAGTCGAATGCCTAAAACGTTTGGAATGACAGAAATGGCTAAAGGGTACTTTCCACACTTTTTCAATACGGAAGCCAATCAACACGCCGTTTTACCCCATTTGCCTGAGGCTCACTATTACGACCCCGACAACATGCGTACCGAACAACGAGAAGATTTCTACGCTTGGTACCAGGCTCACGCCTCCGACCCTTTCGACTTTCAGGAAGAAATGCTAAAGTATTGTCGTTCCGACGTGGACATTTTACGACGTTGTTGTGGAAAATTTCGAGAACTGTTCATGGAACACGGAGGGGTCGATCCTTTGAAAGAAGCTTGCACCATTGCCAAAGCGTGTTCCTTAGTGTATCGACAACGATTCATGCCTGAAAACACCGTGGCTGTCATCAGTCCTCAAACGACCCACTTTGTCAAACGTCAATACTCGGTCAAAGCCCTACGTTGGTTACATTACTTGTGCGACAAGGAAGACAAGTGGATTCAACATGCCCGCAACGGAAGGGGGCGAAAAGACCATCGGAACGCATTCGGTCGATGGCTGGGACTTAGAAAACCCCAAGATCGTGTACGAGTTTAACGGTTGCTTATTTCACGGATGTCCCGTCTGTTACCCTGACCGTGGCACTAAAAATCAGTTTTTGCAACGAACCATGGAAGACTTGTACCAGGACACTTGTCAGCGGCGCCTAAAGTTAGAACAGGAAGGATACCAAGTGGTGGAAATGTGGGAACACGAGTACGATCACCGTATGAAAACCGATCCCGAGTTTAAACGCCTCGTGGAAAGTTACCAGTTCATGGACCCGCTGAACCCGAGGGATAGTTTGTACGGAGGAAGGACCAATGCCACCTGTTTGCTGTACCAAGCCGACGAAGAGAAAGGAGAAGAAATCAGATACTTGGACGTGTGTTCGCTGTATCCCTACGTGTGCAAATATTGTCGCTTTCCTGTAGGGCACCCGCAATTGCTGACGGAACACATCGACCTGAAAAACATTCGACAATACGAAGGCTTGATCAAGTGCAAAGTTTTGCCTCCCACGAACCTATACCATCCCGTCTTACCTCACCGTTGTCAAGGCAAACTGATGTTTCCCTTGTGCCGTACTTCTGCCGAAACGTGCAACCAAGACCAGCCTTGTCATCACAGCCAGGAAGAACGGGCCTTGACGGGAACCTGGGTCAGCGTAGAATTGTTCAAAGCTCTGGACATGGGATACCAACTGTTAGAAGTGTACGAAATTTGCCACTTTCCCAAGACACAACAATACCACAAGGGTGACCCTACTCAGAAAGGCATTTTCGCCGACTACGTGGATGCCTTTTTGAAACTGAAGCAAGAAGTCAGCGGCTATCCTTCCTGGTGTCACACTCCCGAAGACCAAATACAATTCAAAGAGAAATACTACGAACAAGAAGGCATCACTTTAGACCACATCGAGAAAAACGAAGGCAGGCGATCGTTTGCCAAAGTGATGTTAAATTGCTTGTGGGGTAAAATGGCACAACGACCGTGTTTACCCAAGACGGAATATTTGACAGAACCTTCCCGCTACTTCCAGATGATTCACGACAAAACCAAATACATGAAACACGTGGACGTCGTTCGAGAGAATTTGATCTTGGTCAATTACGAAGAAGATCTGGACTTTGTACAAGACGACCCTTTTGGAAATGTCATCATTGCGGCTTACGTGACAGCCCATGCTCGCTTAAAATTGTACGAAGCTTTAGAACTGTTAGAAGAACGCGTCCTGTACTTTGACACGGACAGTTGCATTTACATCCATCACCCGATTCAACATCACCCTAACATCGAAGGAGACCGTTTAGGAGCCTGGACAGACGAGCATCCCGACGACAAGATTCTAAGTTTCGTCAGTGGTGGTCCCAAAAATTACGGCTACGAATACCGGGACAAACAAGGAGAAGTGCACACGACATGCAAAGTGAAAGGACTGACTCTGAATTATCGTACCAGTCGAGTGGTCAACTTTGGGGTATTGAAAGAAGCCTTGCAATCGGGAGAGGATGGAAACTTTAAAGTGACCACTCACCAACCTAACAAGATTGTACGTTTACCCACTCACCACATCGTCAGTCTACCCTTGGAAAAAGTCTATCAAATTGTATACCAGAAGCGAGTGCGACTTCCCAATCACTTTACCTTACCGTACGGTCACGTCGGTATTGGTCTGTATATAAAAAGGAACCCTAGGCAAGATCGATAGTTCATTGGGACTACCAAGACCGAGCGAACAAGATGAATACTTTGAAAGAGACATCGTTCCAGTTTGGGGATTGTAAAAAAGTTGTATCTTCCTCTAGTGTGACTAATACTGGATGGATAAGACCCAGGCATTGCGACGGAAAATGTCCGGAAGGAAACTGTGATTGTCCATGTGGTTACCATTGTAATTGCGTAACGGAGTTTGCAGACGAGTGCGATTGTGAGCCTCGCGATGGATACGATGCTGTACCTTGTGACCTGAGCGATGCCGTAAAGCATCATGGGAACTTTAGTGCCCCTACCCCTATCATGGAAAGTGATGCTGTGCGTGTCAAACCTGTGGGATGCGAAAGTGATGCCGCCCGTCCTCTTGGACATTTTACTGGGTTTCGTTTTAAAGGGGAATGTTCACCTTCACGTCTACCCCCCTACGGATGTCATCCAGCCCTGAGCAAACTCCTGTTCATGTCACCCAACCCTCATCGAAACGAACCTGTGAAAAACGAATATTCGTTTCCTGTGCGTTTGTCGGAATACTGCGACTTTGAAAATCGTCTTCAGTCGTTCAAAGGAAAATGGCCTAAGTATCTGGGAGGACCGACCCCCGAAGAATTAGCCAGAGCCGGATTTTCCTACTTGGGCGAAGGAGATAAAGTCAAGTGCTTCAGTTGCGGTGTGTCACTTCACCACTGGGAACCGCAAGATTCGGCCTACGTAGAACATGCTCGATGGTCACCGAATTGTCATTACTTACCCTTAGTAGGACCGAGACATTGAAGTAACTTCTTACCATAATAATCTGTTCATGGATACTTTACAAGAGAACATTCGTGCTTTGCCTGTGGAGTTGAGAGAACGCATTTACCGAGAGCTGGTCAAAATACAAGTGAAACGTAAAGAACAATTGCATCCGTTACGTCACCGGTGTTTGAACCACTGGTACCTGAAGGCTATACAAGGAGTGATTGAGTTGAAAGTGTTCCATCGGACAGACATTGATGAACGATCCTCTAGTTTTAAAAAGGATTGGCTTGGTATGGACGATTGTAGGTACATCATTGTAAACGTACTGCATCGAATTCCAGAGGAAGAGTTAACGAATTACCAACATCTTGAACACAATGTCAACTTAGTGAAAGAGGAAACTTCTGAACGAATTGTAATGTGTAGATTAGTGACTCAACGATTTAAATTCGACACTGAAGTAAAACCATGTTTGTGCAAAGAGTACATTTCTTGTGTCAGACCAAAGAGGATTTAGTATGACCTATTCATGGATACTTTGCTAGAGAACATTCGTGCTTTGCCTGTGGAGTTGAGAGAACGCATTTACCGAGAGCTGGTGAAAATACAAGTCAAACGTAAAGAACAATTGCATCCGTTACGTCACCAGATCATTAACCACTGGTACCTGAATGGTATAAGAGAACTGATTCGTCAGAAATTCTTTCAATGGTCAGACCTTGTTCAACACTTTGAGTTAGTGAATGATCGAAATGTTCATGATTTTGGTTACTTCGAGATTCACCTACAGCAATACATTGAGGAAGACAAGTTAAAGGATTATCAACATATTTTACGTGGAATCTACTTAGAGGAAGAGGAAACTTCTAAACGAACTCTGAAGTTTCGGTTACAGTATGCAAGATTTAGATTCCCTACTGGAGAACGAAGATCTCTGGCTAGAAAGTACGTGTATTGTTTCCGAAACAAAGAGACTATAAAAACAGGCTGCCATGCCACGACTTATGTCACATGTCATCCAACAGATTCCGTGGAAGGAACTCAATGACCATATTCAAACCGTGGATCATTACCATCGATTATTACAAGAACTGTATCCATTCAATTTGGGACGACAAGTGGTGTGTGTCTTAGTGACTTGTTTTTTGGGATTTCGTTTACCAGCCGATTCTTTGTGGACTTTTTACGATCAGTACTTACCACCTCCATGGCCTTAAATGGTCACGAAAAACTCCTTTTGCTCAAAGCCTTGCGGTTTCATCTGGATACTTCTCGACCTCAACAGGAAAAAAAGATTCGTCAACTTTTAGCTACCCAAGACGTGTATGACGATGTGTGTGTAGCTTGTGACTTACACCCTCATTGGACAGATGTTCGTGACTGGAAAAAGGGGGGTTTTGAGGCTTGGACCCAAGAAGTGGCCCAGTATGCACAAGAGTTGTTCAAGGAAAAAAGTTACTTTTCAACCTGTGTTAGTGACGGCGCCAGAAGAACCCGTCACCGAGAACAACCACTCGCTTCAGGACAGGACTGTCATGGACATTCCTGAAAGGTCATTCCGGGAGGACACTTGTGTGACAATACCTCATGTAGAGACTGTAAGAACATTACACACTGTCCCTAGGACATCTTGGTTACCCAAAACATGTTGTACAGACACTTGTTTATATTCCACTTTGATCGCTTTGCTGTGTTTTATATTCCTGTACATCACTATTTGGGTTGTATGTATTTTTGTCTTTCGTGTTCATATTTGAAACATTCAATAAACGTGTTCTGAAAAAAGTATATAAACTCTTGTCTTGTTTGTTTTTCGTGTCACAAGTGACATTTCTCACACCATGGCTACCTCTGCTGTCTCTGCTCCCTCTTCCTCTACTGTCAAAGTCATCGACGAACACTTAGATCGTGCCAGTTGGGAGGCTTTGTATCTTCGCCATCCCTTTAACATGCTCATTGCTGGACCTAGCGGTTCAGGCAAAACCGAATTCGTCAAACGTTTGATCGAACATAAACATCATTTGATCGATCGGCCACCTCAACGGATCGTGTGGTGTTACAAAGAGTGGCAATCGGCGTACAGCCTTTTGCGAGAAAGTCAAGGCGATTCCATCGTGTTTGTGGAAGGCATTCCTAAAGAAGATGACGGCATCGTCTCTGACTCCCGTCAAACCCATTTGGTCATTTTCGACGACATGTTAGGAGAAGAAGAAGAAATTAAATTGTGGTTCACGCGCAAAGGGCATCACCGTAATGCCAGTGTCGTTTACATCACCCAAAATTTGTTTCAACAAAGTAAAGCCCATCGCACCATCAGTCTCAATGCACATTACGTGGTCTTGTTTAAAAGCCCTCGAGATAAATCGCAAGTGCAAGTCTTAGCCAAACAGTTAGGAACGCCTTGGCTGACTCAGGCGTACGACGATGCCACTCAAACTCCACACGCCTATTTACTCGTCGATTTGAAACCTACCACTCCCGAGGATTTGCGATTTCGTACCCACTTGTTTCACCACTGGTGCCAAGACGGAGGGCCTGTCCTGTACACGTCTCCGTCCTCGACTTCATTTCACTCCCCATCAAAAAATCTATAAAAACCTCAGACCCTTTCTCGTCTGTCTCACACTCAGTGCGAACATGACGTCCCTTCAGTCGCATCTTCCCGTCAAATTGATTCGTGCCTTGTATGGCATCAGTCGAGAAAAAGATCCACAAACACGAGCTCGTGTCTTAGAAGCTAGTCTCAAAGAAGTCTTACGATGGTTTACGGTGACGGCACGTCAATTACTCCAAGGAATCATTCAGATTCCTCATCAAACCCAACGCTTTTTCGATCGAAACAAAGTCGCTTTGGTCCAACTGGCCGATCCCCGCATCGACACTCAAACCAAAAAACAAATCATTTTGAAACCTGGAGGGAGCGGTACTCTAGGAGGGGTCATCATTCGTTCACTCTTAAGATGGGATCCTAATGCCCCCAAAGTTATCCCCAAGACAAAAGTTCAACGAAGCCCCAAGAAGAAAAAGAAAAAGACCAGGTCCCCAAGAAGAATAACTTCTCCAGTGGCAGGACCCTCCTCTTACCAGACACCACCCCGGAAAAAGAAAAGAAGCCCCCAGAAAAAGAAACAGAGAAAAAGTCCCCAGAAAAAGAAAAGTCCACAGAAGAAAACTAGTCGCAAGAGAGGCACTTCGGCCAGGACGCAACCTTGCACTCGCAAACCACGACCTGCCACAGCAGTGACTGCGTCTCCTGCATCCTCACGTTCATCCACTTCTCCGTTGATGACACCCAGAACTGAAGAGTACTTGGAGACGTTGATCACACCAAGAACATCTCCGTTGATGACCCCCAAAAGAACTTCCCCAGTGGCAGGACCCTCCAATTTAGTGGCAGTGGCTGCTGCTCACAAAGTACCTTCTCCCAAAATCAAAGTCCAAGAAAGATCGGGCATGTTACAAAGTTTACTGGATTTGTCCAAGCAAGAACTGGCTCGATTTAGTCCGTTGCGTACCCCTGCACGACGTGTCATGCCTGTCCTCAAACTGATGAAACGTAAAGACAATCAGTGGCGACGCGTTCCAGTATAAAAAGAGCCTGTGACCAAGTCGGGGTATCAGTGAACTTTTAAAAGATGTCACCTCCAAGAAGCCACAAAAGAAAGAGACAAAGGCAGACGCGTCATCCGACAAAGCGCTTAGCCAAGCATCGACATTACCCTAAGAAAAGACACAGTCGTTCCAAGAAAAAGAGGCGTCAACAAAGGGGAGGATTCCTTGGAGATTTTGGGAAAAACATTGTCACCTTTATGACAAAGCGATAGTCCCAAAAAAAAGATAAAAGGGTGTGCGTTAAGTCATCGACGTTAGTGTCTGTTCGGTGAATGTCCCGGAACCCACAAGCAAAAATGTCACCCTCCAGAAAACCCCGAGGAAAGAAAAGGAAAGGACTGCCACCACGTTTAGCTAAACATGGGGACATGTTATCTGTCCTGTCCAAAGCTTCTTCACCCCTACGAAAAAAACTCATTCAAACGGCCTCCAAAGAGGTCATCGATACCGTGTGCGAATGTTGTTTGAACGTTTTGAAAGGCACGATCCCTTTGTCCAAACACCAGAAACAATGCTTAGGCAAACATCGTCACGTTCTTCGCCAAATGGTTCGAAAGAAAATTCCCATTCGTCAAAAAAAGAAGATGTTGGTCCAACGTGGAGGCATTTTACCTCTCTTGTTAGGCCCCATACTGAAAGGAGTCTTGGGAACCATGTTGGGAGGACTGATGGGAGCAAGATAAAAAGGCCTTCGAAAGTCCCAAGATCTCAGAATCGACCCCTGACAACCCCATGGAAGGACGAAAACTAGCTTTAGTGCCTTACAAACGATGGATGGAATACCATCGGTGGCAAGAACAACGCACCCCGCATTTACCTCCCAATCCCCATTTGAGCGAGATGTCCCAGTTATAACACGAATTGCAGTCCTTGATGGATCGCCAAGATTTGTCCGAAACAGAAAAGTCGCAAAAGTACGGTCAGCTCTTGCAACGACTGCAACTCTTTCACCAGAAAGCTTTAGACGAAACAGCTTTACCCACTCTAAAAGATTTTAAGACCTTGATGAAAAGTCCAGCACCATCATCATCATTACCACCACTACCATCCCCAAGGGTCACCAGAGATGCTACCCCACAAAGACCTGAGGAAGAAGAGATGCGCGAAGTGTTTCAAACACCGTCAGCAGCTCCCATTTCGAGTAAGATTGCAGCATCCTTGTTGACCCCGTCCCCTACACCCCAACGAGAAGAAATGAAAGCTTGGGTTAAAAAGATGATGTCCACGCCTCCTTCGACAGAAGTGAAAAAGAAAGAAGGGAAACCAGAAGCGAAAAAAGAAAAGAAAACCAAAGCCATTCCATTGCCACCTCCACCACCACCACCACCACTACCTTCGACTTCTACTCCCGTAGCCCATCGGACACGTAAATCCGTTTCCAAACCACCCTTTCGACCCACCCAAAGTAGCATCACCGAAGAGTGGGTGACTTATTAACACACCAACACAAAAAATGGAAAAAGTCTTAGCCAGCATTTACTACGATCCCTCGCATCCTGCAGGTTACGCAGGAGTTCAAAAATTGTATCGTGCTGCCAAAACGCGACTGAAAAGTCTCCGTTTACCTCAAGTGCAACGATGGTTACAAGAACAAGCTACCTACACTTTACACAAACCCATTCGACGCAAGTTTGCCAGAAGTCGCACCCGAGTGGAAGGCATCGATCATCAATGGCAAGCCGATTTAGCCGATGTCTCTCATTTGGCCAGCTACAATCGTGGTTACAAATATTTGTTTTGTGTCATCGACGTCTTTTCCAAATTTGCCTGGGTCGTGCCCTTGACTTCCAAATCGAGCAGCGAGTTAGTGCGAGCCCTGCAACGGGTGTTGAAACAAAGCGGTCGTCACCCTCTTCGATGGCAAACGGACAAAGGCACCGAATTTCTGAACCAAGCTTTCCAAAAAGAATTAAAGAAACGTGACATTCATTTTTTTACCACCGAGAATCCCGAAACCAAAGCCAGCATCGTGGAACGTTTTCAACGCACTTTGAAAGAACGCATGTGGAAATATTTTACGCATCACCACACTCTGAAGTACATCGACATCTTACCGCACCTGGTGCAAGCGTACAACCAATCTTACCATCGAAGCATCGGACGTGCCCCGCAAGACGTGACCCCCGAGAACGAAGTGTTGGTGTTTGACCGCCTGTTTGGTACGTCCCCGACGAGGGCTGTCCCAAAGAAAAGTGGAGAGTTGACCGTAGGAGATTGGGTGCGCATTGGCAAAACCAAACGCACTTTCGACAAAGGTTACTTACCTAACTGGATGACCGAATTGTTTCGCGTCACTGGACGAGTGCATGGCCGTCATCCTGCCGTCTATAAATTGGAAGACATGAACGGAGAAGTGCTCAAAGGAACGTTTTATTTGCCCAAGTTACAACGTGTCACCATAAAAGAAGACGACGTGTACGACATCGAAAGCATTCTCGAACGCAGAACCCGTAAAGTGGGCAAACGACGTGTCAAAGAAGTCAAAGTACGTTGGAAAGGATATCCACCCAGTTTCGATTCTTGGATCGACGCTTCGCAAGTCATCGACTATAAAAAGAAGAAGTGACCATCATGCCCTTTCACACAGCAGACGCAGCTACGTCGACCACTCCTTCTTCCCCTAGTTCTTCTGTGCAAGATTTACAAAAACAACCCTTGTGGGTGTGGTGCGGAGAACGTGTGCCTAAAACGCAAATCGTCTTTTTCTGCCAAATCTTCGTGGTGTATTGTGTCATCGGGGCAGCCATTGCCAATTTGAGTTTGCAACAAGGAGACAAACAATTGTGGACCATTTTATTGAGCAGTTGCATCGGTTACCTGCTTCCCAATCCCTCCCTGAAATTCTCCTCGAACGGGAACGTTGTGTCCAGTGCCAGTGCCAGTCACCACTCCAACAACAACCACAACCAGAACCCCATTTTGGGCGGAGACACACCTCTGACACCCACTAATATTCCCTCGGACAGCCACAGAACTCTGGAATTATGAGTCACCAAAACCAATTTTACTTAACCTTACCCAGTGACAGTTCCATGGAGGTGTTTCCCAACAACACGTTGTGCTGTTACACGGCCAAATTACCTCAAGCCATCCCCTTAGATCACGAAGCCCATTGGGAAGTGGCTTTAGTGGAAATGATTCACCCAACCCAAGTCCACAATGTCATTCCCAATCAAAATTATTTTAAGGTAGAAGTTCATGACAAACAATTGCAAGATGAGTTGGATAAGATTGGCACATATAGCAATAGAACCTATGATGACAAAACTAAAACGTGGACCTACAACTTGTCCATTCTCCCAGGCTATTATTTCAGTGGTCATCATTTGGTCAGCGCCATAGCCTCCAAGTTTAATGGCGTGTTCCATAAAGCTTTGGGGAATGTCCAAAAAAGTGTCACCCTGGAATACCACAAAATAGCTCGTCGCTTTCTGATGAAATTTTCTGAGGGGTCCAAAAAATTCATGTCTTTCTTATTTTGTCCTGAATTGTTTGACATATTGGGCGGTGACACGGAGATGAGGAAGATAGGAGAACAAAAAAAAAAACCCGAATTACCAGTCATTTATGACAACGACTCTTTTGCCAAGTATTTTCGTTTCCCGGTAGAACTGAACCAAGGACTGAATTTGATCTTTGTGTATTCCGATGTGGTGGAATACAACGTGGTGGGACACACCTCCGTGCCGTTACTGCGTGTCATTCCTTTCAAAGTGGATTCTGCCACAAACGCTGACGAGGAAGGTGGAAACACTTATCACGTCCACCGCGAATTTGTCCATCCTCACTATTTACCCGTCAGCAAGTCGTATTTGGACACGGTCAACATTACTATAAAAGGAGATTTGGGACAAAATATTCCATTCACCAAAGGAAAAGTCACGGTGAAACTCCATTTTCGAAAACGGTTCTCTCACGATTCGTAAGTAAGTCATGTATCCAGTGTACCAAGGGGTTGCACGACAGCGAGGACACGGTTTAGGAGATATGTTAAAATCGGCCTTTCGTTCGGTGGCCCCAGTGTTGAAACCGATGGTGACACGCGGATTGCACGCCTTGAAAGATGCGGCACTGACGCAAGGCAAAGAATTTCTCCAAAATGTCATCATCGACAAACAAAACCCTAAAGAAGCCTTCATGAGGGCAGGCAAAAATGTCTTGCTGCAAACGGGTAAAGACATTTTGGGCCGACGAGACACACCTATAAATGCCCTGCACGCTACCGAGTCAGGCATTCAGCAAGGACAAGGCAGAAAGAGACGACGCAGAAAACACCCTTTCACCAGACTTCAAGCTAGAAAGTCCAAGAAAAGAAGAACCGTTCGAGACTTAGACGTTTTCGATTATTGAGGAAGAACAAAAAAATGATGCACCGAGAGTCTTGTGCTTGTTCCAAGACGGAACTGGATATGTTTGTTATGCCCCCCACCATGATGACGATGCAAGAATCCCAGTGGGTGGAATTTCACCCGGTCTCCTCATTGACCGATTCCGCTCCCATCGAGTTTGAAATCAAAGGACAGCCCGAAGATTACATCGATCTGAATAGCAGTTACCTATACTTAAAAGTGAAAGTGTTCGAACCACCCAACGCTGACCTAGCCGATGATGATGTAGTAGCTCCCGTCAATAATTTCATGCATTCCTTGTTCAGTGAAGTGAACTTGTACTTGAATGACAAACTGGTCAGCAGCAGCATGGATACTTACCCTTATCGAGCCTACCTGGAAAATCTCTTGACGTACGGAAAAGAAGCCAAGAACACTCATCTGGATGCTTGCGTGGTATGGAAACCTGACCAAGCGACTGGGTTCAACAGCATTACAGTTGCTGGGGATGCTCAAAACACAACGGGATTTGTAGAACGACGAAAGAAAATTCATCTAAGTCGTAGTTTAGAACTGATGGATCGCTTGCATTTGGACATGTGGTTACAAGAAAAGTATTTGCTGAACGGGGTGGATATCCGCTTGAGACTGAATCGTAGCAGTGCCGCTTTCCATTTGATGGCTGCAGAAAATTCCCCTTACAAAACCAAAATCGAAGAAGCCAGACTCTACGTGCGTCGCGTAGAAGTGTTACCTAAAGTAGGTAACGACATCAGTCAGACATTGAGCAGAACGACCGCCAAGTATCCCATACGACGCGTGGAAGTGAAAACCTTCACCATTCCTGCTGGACAGCAATCCATGATCGAAGATCATCTGTTCCAAGGACAGTTACCCAAACGTTTGATTGTTGGTATCGTCAAGAATTCAGCCTTCAACGGAGCCTACCACGAAAATCCTTTCAACTTTCATCATTACAATGTGTCGAAGATCGAAGTCAGTCGCGATGGCAAGACCTTGTGTACCCGACCCTTTGAGCCTAACTTTGGTGCCGCGAAGAATTATTTGAGATCGTACTTGTCCCTGTACGAAGCTACCGGACAGTTAGGAACCAACACCAGTCATGGTATTTCGTACGACGATTATGCAGGAGGCTACGCTTTGTGGGCTTTCGATTTCACTCCAGACCAAGGCAGCGACGAGGGACATTTCCACCCTATAGAATCTGGCCAAATTCGTGTGGAAATTCAGTTTACAGAAGCTTTACGCGCAGAAAACACAGTGAACGTTATCCTGTATGCAGAATTCGACAATACGATAGAAATCAATAGTTTGAGAGAAGTCATTCTAGATTACTAGAAGTCATGGAAGACTGTTATCCCTCTTTACCTAGTGGAGAAACTTTGGACATGGAATGTGAGGAGACCGTGGAAAAAGAAGAAGTGATCATGATGAAGTCGAGATGGCCAGAACAAGAAGCCCATTTAGTCTCCTGTTTTGCCAAACACTTGGTCGACAAAATGACGGAATTGATCAAGAAAAATTGCTATGGATGTCAAAACGATCATCCCAGTCAAATTCAACACGATAAATGCCTGATGTTGAGTCAAGAAGAAAAATTGGACGAGTATCTGGACGAAGCTTGGAGTCTCATCTCGAACAAAGACGTGTTGCACCAGTGGTATAAAGACTTGCGTGAACATTCTTGTCCACCATTAACCACTCAAGAGATCCATCGTATCGAAGCTCTCCTGAATCAGAGTGAGGAAACAAAACGAATAACCGTTTATTCGTCAGACATTTTCAAGCAAAAAGTCAGGATCGAATTGACAACGTATTATTACCTGTGAAGAAGAAAAAAAACACACACAAATCAATGGATACCTGGGAACTTTACTACCTTTTGAACCACAGTTCGTATACGGCTTCTTGGAATCCTGTCGTCTGTGCTAAAGATGAACTCCCTCATCGCAAACCTAAAGACCATCAAGCTTACGTGATCAACACGGACGACAGTCATCTCCCAGGAACCCACTGGGTAGCCGTTTACTTTCCTCAAGAAGGATGTGTGGAATATTTCGATTCGTACGGATTGCCCCCTTTGGAAGACGATATCATCGACTTTATGAGAAGAAATGCTCAAACCACCCGATTCAATAATGTGAAATTACAAGGCACAGATTCCTTGGTGTGTGGACAGTACTGTGTGTATTTTCTGCATCATCGCAGCCTGGGCTATTCCTTAGAACATTTAGTGACTCATTTTCATCCTCGTTCTTCTTCTAGAAACGATGTGAAAGTAGATCGATGGTTTTGCGACCATTATGCTTATCTTTTGTCTCAAGCTAGGAAACGTAGTGTCCATCAATGGCCTAATGATTTCCAACAGTGGAAATCACAATTTCATTCACAACGTTGTCAGCCTTGTTCAAAGTAGATTGTAGATTGAGAAAAAAATGTTTGTGATTTGAAAAAAATGTTTGATGTTATAGTGTTGGATTATTGTTAAAAATGTTAGAGTTGTTGTTTAGTGTTAAGTGATTTTTGAATAAAAAAATGTTGTGTTTGGAAAAAAATGCCTTTGTGGTTTGTTTAGCTAGAAGAATGTTGGATTCATGCTCTTTCATTTCTTACTATCCCTCTCATGACACTCACTGAACGTTGCGACTCGAAAACCGTGGGGGGATGTTTTCCTTCACGTCCGCGCTTTGACTTTAAGAACCGGGGTTGTTCCCAGTCTAACCATCCATTGTCGACTCATCCTCCTAAGAAGATGTGTTCCAAACTAGCTAAGCTCAACGAAGCCTACGTGAATTTGCATAGGGTCAGACACAGTCTGATATCAAAGCCAGAAGAAATAGAGAATGTGAGAATGTTAAAAATCACTGAAGACCTAATAGAAGAGCTCTTCAGAGAAGAAGTGAACAGGGAAAAAGAAGAATGGACAGAGAAGTACAGACTTCAGAGACAGCAGCAACAGCAGCAACAACAGCAACAACAACAACAGCAGCAGCAGCAACCTGAAGCTGACAGAGGCTTTGTCGATTGCCGTATCGACACCAAAGAGTTCTTCTTCTCTTTCCGAAGAAGCAGACCTATCGCCAGAAAGTCTATCCTCAGAGGACATCGCATTCTTAGAAACTAAAAAAGAATGCCATAGCAAACAAAAAAACAGCCCTTTTCAGGGCTACCCAATACTCTAGAAAAGAAATAACTATTAATTTGCCAGTGTGTGTAAGTAGAGTAGTGTGAAAATAAACACTAACTCTTGCTATTAAAAATGTGAGGGTATGTGTTGGTGTGTTAGTGTTAGTAAGAGCTAAAAGTAAGTTGGTGTGGATAGTAGATTAAAATGATGTCTGGGTTGTGTGAGGTGTATATTTGGGGTTAGATTGGATTGCTTTGCGTATGTGGATAGTCTATTGAAGTGATTTATAAAAAATTTTACAATAGTGATGGGTAGCATAAAAAAGTGAGTGAGTGTTTCTTTTAGGTCCGCGCGTTGTTATTTTATTTTTTGGTCATGATCTAGGTAAGATGAATTTTATGTTATTAGGGGATGTTTTCCTTCACGTCCGCGCTTTCAGTATAAATTGAAACTCGTTCGGCAGTCCAGCTACCCTTGTTGATTGATCAACACCAAAAAATGAACACGAGACTTGAGAAACTGTTGGAGCTTCATGTGCATCTGGAATATGCCAGGCGCATATTAAATGAACTGGCCGCGGAAGCCATTGTCGAGGAGGGAAGGATAAGAGAGGAGGAAAGAAGAAACAAAGAAGAGGAGGAGAGAAGATATAAAGAAGAAGAAAGAAGATATAAAGAGGAAAGAAGAGGAGGAGGAAAAGGAGAGAAGAAATTTCAAAATCCCAGAGAGCGAAAATTGGGATTCTGAAGCGACATATCCTGCCTCTGCTCTCTCCCCCCAAAAGGTAAAAAGTAACTGGGGGATAAGATGTGTATGTGGCGCCAGGCCTGGAAGGCGCCACCATTAACCAGGTGTCCATGAAGTTCCAAACAAAACAGCCCTTTTCAGGGCTACCCAATACTCTAGAAAAGAAATAACGATCGATTTGCAAATGTATGTAGGTAGAGTAGTGTGAATATAAACACTAACTCTTTTTTTAAAAAATGTGAGGGTATGTGTTTGTGTGATTGTGTGTTTGTGTTTGTAAGTGATAAAGTAGGTTGGTGTGGATAGTAGATTATGGGTTTCTTAGCGTATGTGAAGAGTATAGTTGGGGTTATATTATATGAAATGAAAAAGTAGGGGGATGTTTTCCTTCACGTCCGCGCGTTGTTGGGTCATGATCTAGGTAAGATCAATTTTATGTTTTTTAGGGGGATGTTTTCCATCACGTCCGCACTTTCAGTATAAAACTAACAGTGTTGGCCATTGGAGCTCATTCTACGGAATAAGCAAACAAGAAGATGCCAGCAGCTTCAGCTTTATACAACGATCTTATGGGAAGTTGGTATTGGATGGTAGATGGATTGAGTGTAGCAGAAAGGGTTGAACAGGAATGGAGGTATGAAGTGACAAAAGACTTCGTCTCAAGACAAGTAAACAGCCTGCACTTAGCCGTAAACATCGTGAAAGAAATGATAGAGGATGAGGAGAAGAGAATCAGAGGTTTAATTAACCCACCGTATGTCAAAGTGGGTAAGTTAAAAGAAGCAATAGATCATGTGACAAGTGCAAGGTGCTTTTTAGAAGACGTTGTAGAATGGACAGATTGGTGTTTCGCAAAGTGGGGGTTAGAAAAACTTAAGAAAGCTGAAGAACTAATGAGGAATGTGCTGACCAAAGAGGTCAAGAAGATCAAAGAAAAGTGGTCCAATGAAAGAAAAGACGAAGAAAATAGAAGAAAAAAGGATGAATTCGAAAAACTAAACACAAACTGGATGAAAATCCAAGAGAAGTTCCGGGCCATGGGCCACCCGGACTGGCTGCCGGAAACAGAAAAGAAGAAGAAGAAAGGAATGATGGACAAATTAAGATGTTGGAAAAAGTTAAGAAGATAAAAGAAGAAGAAGAAAAACCCAAAGGTCCTTTTCAGGGCCAGCCATATATCTCGAAAAGAGAAAGCCTTACCATTGCCTACCCCTTTTTTTATTTAGTTTTTTTTTAAAAAAAATAGAGACCCTCCCTGTTTCAATTTTACATAGACCCGATACAGACCCAGGTTTTTTTTGTCCATGTTAAATTTACAGAGACCCTATACAGACCCAGGGTGATTAATGTTAAATTTACATAGACCCTATACAGACCCAGGTTAAGTCTGTAATGCTAATTCTCATAGACCCTATATCGACCCACGATTTTTCTCCATGTTAAATTTACATAGACCCTATATCGACCCAGGGGTGTTTTTAATGCTAATTCCCATAGACCCTATAGTGCCCCACTTCACTACTCTCCTTTCACTATGCTCGGACAACGTACACGTGGCAGTATGTGGAACGATTTCCACCTGCCACACGACCAGGTGTCCTAATGTAACGTCATCGCTATCGACCAATCGTAGCGGGCGTCACATACTGCTTGGGTTGACACCTGGGGCAGTTCAATCAAACTTGACTAACATGAGTGCGTGTTTCAATTCCCACTCATGTGAGAGCCTTACACTAGGTTGTTAAGGACTTAATAGGCCTACAACCTAACGGCTATAATTAAATAGTACTCTTTGAGTACATAAATGCCTGGGGGATGTGGCTCTAATTCCTTCCTCCAGGAGTAATTAATAAGCACATTACGTACATTAAACAGTGGTACATGTTCTAACGAACGCACACCACTTTAATCCAAGAGAAGAGGAAGAAGATTTGGGTATCAGTGATGTTTTCCTTCACGTCCGTGCTTAAAGTATTTATATGAAAAGGTCGTCAGTCTGGCTACCCATTGTCAACGAGACATCAGTGAGAATGAGTAGTAGAATCGCAAAACTGTTGGAACTCCAGATGCACCTGGAATACACCAGGCGGCTCCTGGATGAGCTGGCAGCGGAGGTCATTGAAGAGTAAGCAAGGATAGAGAAGGAGGATGAGCAGAGAAGAAAGAAAGAAGAGGAGGAAAAGAAGAGAATCATTTTGCCTCATGTAATGATGAGGCAAAAAGTGAAGTAAAACTAATGGCGAGGACGCATGCACAAACATTACCACAACAACAACAACAGCCACAACGTATTCCACCAGTTCAAAGACCAGTAGAGGTACGTGTGGAGAATATAAGGAGGCCACAACATACACAACCACAACATCATCCACGGCTCTGGCACAGACAGGGGGAAGTCTTCAGGGTCCCAGAGAGTGAAGACTGGGATTCTGAAGCCAATCATCCCCCTTCTGCACTCCCATCTGCATCAGTCAACTGGGATAATGATTGGAGTAGAAGATGTGTCTGTGGGGCAAGGCCTGGAAGGTGTCATCACTGACAGGTGCATGTGGAGTTCAGAAAAACAGTCCTTTTCAGGGCTAACCAAAACTCTAGAAAAGAGACTGTTCAGTTTGCCTGTGTGTGTTTGTATGAGCTCAAGTACGTGTGTGTGGATAGTTGATTATTGGGTTTTGTAATCGCTCACGTACGTTTGTGTAGATAGTAGAGTGTGTGGTTTTTTAACCTTCTCTTCTATGTGGATGGTATGTTTGGGTTTTTGTTTTTACTTCTTCGTGTGTGTGGATAATATATTTGACTTTGATTTTGCTGCTTCTCGTGTCTGGATAGTATATTTTGGTTATGTTTTTGCTGTTTCACGTGTGTGGGTAGTATATTTTGGTTATGTTTTTGCTGCTTCGCGTGTGTGGATAGTATATTTTGGTTAGTTATTTGTCTCCTCACCTCTGTGTGGATAGTAGATAATATGAGAAGAGAAAAATAGGGGATGTTTTCCTTCACGTCCGTGCTTTACATATAAAAACTCTAAGCGTTTGTCATTCGCGCCATTCTAACAAGAATAAAAAAGAAGATGGCTTCAAACCATCTTAATAAGATGAGGAAATTGCAAGACGTCCTCGACAATTTGGGGACGATAGAGGAGATGTTGATTAAACTGGATGACGATTTTTACTTTTATAGTCCCCATCGAGTGAAGACGGAAATAAACAATTTAAGAAATTCAAAGGAAATGATAAGATATCTCCTAAAAGATGAAAAGGAGGAGAAGGAGGATGAAGAAGACAGAAAACAGTTGAGAGAATGGAATGACAAAATAGAAAAAGAAGAGGAGAATGAGAAGAGGAAGAAAGAGGAGGAACAAGGAGGAGAAGGAGAAAAAGGAGAAAGAAAAAAAGAGAAGAAGAGAAAAAGTGTGAGAGAGAAAATAAGAAGTTGGTGGAAAAAAAGAAGAACTTAGGAAAATAGAAGAACCCAAAGGCCTTTTTCAGGGCCCCTCATAGGACTCGAGAAGAAATTGACTTTCTTGCCTAACCACCCCAATTTAAAAAAAAAAATGTTGTATCAGTGTTTGTCTCTTGTCTGGTTCTCTCTGTACACCCGTGCTCTTTGCTCAGTACTGTAACGTCACCTTCCCCTTAGTTGCTACATTGTTACCAATCTCCCCTACAGTGACGTCAGACGCTATCTTTCCCTTGTCGCTATACAAACCCAACAGTCCCATGTTTAATTTCCCTTGTCGCTATGCAGTCCCAGGGTGTATTTCAAAGTCTTGTCGCTAAACAGTCCCAAGGGGGTCTGGTAATGCAAATTCCCATTGTCGCTCTAAATCTTGTCGCTAAACAGTCCCAGTGGGGTCCGTATGTATTTTCCCATTGTCGCTGAATCGTCCCACTTCACTACTAACAATTGACCTGGTTAATCCATTTCCCATTTAACGAGTTGATTCATCATTCCGAATTTTACGATCTACATATGAGAGTCACTATTATTTGTGTTGTAGGGACAAAACAAATAATAGTGACTCTCTTATATGTAGATCGTAAAATTCTACTCATCTGCTGCAATCTTTTTCTTCCTCCTTTTTTGTTCCACCACTTCCTCTTTTCTCCTTCCTTCTACTTCTTCTTTTTCCCTCCTATCATTCCTTCTTCATTCTTTCATTTCTTTTGTTTCCACCTCTTCCTCAGTTCTCATTCCTTCTGCTTCTACCTACTTTCTCTTTTCTTCTACTCTTGACTTCTTCATCCTTCCTTTTATATTGTGCCGCCACGTGCATGCACACTGGAAGCTTCTGAAAGAATACAACAAGGGACCTAATTTATTGCACTCCCATCTTATCTTTTAGGAATTCATGGCTGCCTTACAGACTTTCCGTCAGATTAACGGGCAACCAACGTTGGAAGGTTCTATGTACATCCACAAATCTCCCTTTACATGACTCGTACATGCCTTGCGTCACGAGCTTTACTGCAGCACAAGGCCAGTTTTTTTTTGGGGGGGGGGGGCACCAGACAGATGCTCCCCGAATCCCCCCCCCCCCCAATAAAAGTGGTTTTCTGTTTTTGTACCTCGCAAGATCTGTAGTGTTGTGCTTTTTATTAAAAAGAATTTTTGTTCCAAAACTTTGTTTATATATAATTTTTTTTTGTGTCCCTAAAAGTGTGAAGAACCCAGGCTGGTTCTTCTATATAAGGGGTTATTCATCCGACCAGGGGCTTCATTGTACGAGGTAGAGTCCCTTCCCCTGTATTATTCAGTGATCTTTGAGAAAGATCTCCTAAGTCTTGTGTTTGCCATACGTGTGTTTGCTATATTGTTTGTATGCTGTATATGTTGTTGTAAGGACGGCATGTGTATCAGATTTCACCCAGGCTGTTTATTTATATTCTCGTTAATTAAAAGAAAACAAGAAATGAATTGTTACATCAGGATTTTTTTTTATAAATAAATTTTCCTATCATCCTTACTTTCCTCGGATGAGTAGCATTTATCTATTCTGCAAAATTAGGCCAGTTATTACTGGATGTCAACTTGGGATTTTAATAATAAAACAGCATACCTATTTAAGTTTCAGCATCTTAATAAAGCTAGTAATAATAGAAATGTTCTGAGTAATGACCACAAATGAATCATGAATAAAATTGTGGCATTGCAGTCCAAGTTCTTTTGTTACGAAACAGATCCAAATAAATTGATTTTTTTATATGTTCTTTCCCTTATAAATCACACATAGAATTCTTCTTTATCTACATAAACGTGGATGATGCGTGTTGCTCAATATAAAGTTAAGCACACATAACAAAATAATCCATGAAAATACAATAAATTTATTTCTCAGGAAAGAGTACAACCAGAAACAAACTGAATCATAAATTACATGATACCATTCGGATGTGTTTCCCAGTGAATATAGTACTTTTAATTCCAGAAGGCATCAAGACTTTGAAATATAAATTTTAGATTTTTTTTTTTTTTACTTTATAGCTAACTAAAGGTCACTTCAAGATAATGTACAGACAATAAATACGATGTACTACAATGTATTCTCCCTATTATGCATGTTTAGCTATTTACCGCAGTAATAGTACTGACATTCTATTGATATATTTCACTAGCGGAATTTCCTTATGCAATAATATATACTATTACTTTAGTACGTCAAGGTTAATTATACGACAGCACCAATCTTTAACACTGAATAATATATTGTACATTTATTTGTTATCATTTGGAATATTATATATTGTGGAATTAATTATTTCTTTCGCACTATATTTTGATCTCTGTAGTAAACATATTGCGGTCTTGTTTGTTCTTCTATGCCTACTTCACATGTATAGTCGCTTCCGGTGAGAACACGTCTGCCATAATACAACACACGACTGCTATTTATACCCTTGAGACCCATTGGTCCTACGCAGAGACTGATGGGAAAACCCCTGACTGTAAGCGCACGAGTGGTTCGAATGATACTGAACATTACCTTAGTAACGCTCAAAAGTATAATGGCGGGCGGATTGCGATTCGCACTTACACTGGTAATTTGTCAGTGGAATCACTCTATATCTGGAGACTTGAGTTTGTTGAATCTAGTTAGCCTGACCAATACTTTTCAAGACTTTTGAAGCTTTCTTATAGAGGTGTTTTTTACGTGTGGATCGAACTGCAGTTGATAGTCAACGTCAATTACCGGTATTTTCACAATTTCTTCGCATTTATGACGGCACTACTTGTGTTTAGTACAGGCTTCATACTTCATACGTTAGACACATGTATGTAGATAATTCTCTTTCACTGTGGGGTTTTTAACCCGAGTACTTTTCTGATGTAAGCAAACAAGTATTGATACGTATATCTATATTTTTCATAACTCCTGTTACATGATAGTTGTATAATTCTTATTCATGGCTGTAAGGGTACTTCTGTGGCTTCCCATTGGTTGTGCTATGTCACGTGAATTTGTTTCATTCGTCGGAAAATCAATGCTGACACGTGGGGTCCATTGCGAACTACAGTAGCAATATACAGTGTATGTAAGGAGAAAGTTAAGCAATCAGATTCATTCCGATTCCTGGAGTCATTCACACTTATTTTGTTACTGTTGTAAGTCTGCATACGTGTTTTATGTTGTACTTAGATATTTTTCGATAGGAAAAAACATTCGTTTGGACTGTTCAGTGGAAATAGAATGTGCTCTTTGTTTGGACTATAATATTATTCTGGAATTGTTATAAGTTATACAATCAATGAGTTATTACTTGGAAGTGATGCACCTGATATTTGAGTCTTGAAATGTTAATGCCTTACACCTACACTTACAGGTGCATCACTTCCAAGTATGAATGTTAATAAACCAGATGAAACTTAAATCTGAGTGTGCATTTCATCCAATGTCCCATTCTTATTGTAAGGGTCCCCACTTCATCAGAGAATCAGAGACCTCTTGGAGTTAAGGTCCAAGTTTAACTGGGTCTTTACTCTAATAAGAGTTTATCAGCCATAGAGAACATAGTGAGTCATTGAATGGTCGCCGGAAGTTTAACTATCAACGCTTCTCCCGTAACAATACTATTGGCACTATTTTATTCTCAGAAGTTATATTAGATACATTGTTACCCCCAGACTGAAAGATCGGATGAGCCCTCCAGCTTCAGATTTCAACAAACGTGTTTCGTCAAGTCATATAGTACGAGAGAAATATTCACTTAGTTTTATGCTCACTTATTACCCTTTGATGGACAGAATGTTGCAAGTTCTGTGCGAGGATAAGTTCAAGAAACATATTTATTTTCAGGATGATTTACATGTAACGATTGTGTGTACCGGCTTTTAGCAGGAAACCAAGACTAATGATAAGAGATCCTGTTATCAGTCCCGGCAGACGTTTGAGTCTCTTTCATGTCTTCAGTATCGAGAAACGTCCTTGTTTACCGATGAAACATTCACTTATTACTGGTTGAATTACTCACGTTATCTTTGTGCATAAATTCAGAAAGTGTCGTGCAGCATTTAAAATAATTGATTTTACGGCATTTCTTCCAGTGCAGTGTACACATGACCCGTCCACTATTCAGTACGGTATATGGAGAACTTGCCCCATGGAAAACTCGCCCTGCGAGAACCCGCCCCAAAGATATTGGAGAACTCGCCTCAAATGGTTGGAGAACTCACCCCAAAACTTGTCATCCAGAAAACCTATTTAATATTTATCTTTGAAATAAAAAAATCATTTAAAAGACAGAATTGTGTACCTTAGAACAATACTGTTAGCAAAAAAGATGTCGGCACATGGTGGTTACCGCATTATTTGAATGCAAGAATGATGTATTTTATTATCTGGCATTGATTCTCCTGTACAAGGAAGCAAACTCCATACCTATGCAACTCCAGATGGTTTCGGAATGGAAACTGAAACGAAGTCAGACCGTGAAAGCAAAAGACAAACAAACAAACAACCCAAGGAAGAAAATTTCACTTGTGGGATATGTTCAAAAACGAAGAACTAAGTGTCGGTGCATTGTTGAATAAATGTTCTAGATTATATGCTGTACCTGTATCCTAATTCTATTTTATTATGTTTGTCATTCAAACGTAATAGTGCAGAAGTGTATATTCCTTTTTGGTCATTTGGTACATTTCGGTAAGTTTATAGATATATGCAGTGATATCAGAATCATCGTCAAATTTGCTGAGATCCAACTTATCATCGGACATCTACTAAAACAACAGGAACACTTGTTTAAAAATACAAAAAGCACATGTCATTGTTTTTAACTCAGATATAAACATTTTTGTTCTTAACCCATTTTGA
The DNA here is from genome assembly GCA_028554795.2 of Sinohyriopsis cumingii. Classification (NCBI taxonomy): domain Eukaryota; kingdom Metazoa; phylum Mollusca; class Bivalvia; order Unionida; family Unionidae; genus Sinohyriopsis; species Sinohyriopsis cumingii. The sequence continues at coordinate 36,873,008 of CM068831.1, read as the reverse complement.
GAAAATCTATGTAAACGCAACTTATTTAAATTCATTGATATTCAAATAAATGTAATTATTTTGTCACAGGTTCACCTGCACTTTTTTTTGAGAGGCTGGACTGTAAACGGAGCAGCATGTAAACAGAACACGGATTTCGCTTCCGGATCATCACCAAGGCCTTATTACTCACTGTGCACCGAAATACACACGAACAACCACACCCTTTGCCAATATTCTCAAGAATAAACAATTACCTTTAAATCCCTACCATAAATGCATAAATCTAACTCTTCCATCACCATCAAAATGAGAGGAAAAAAAGTTCCTAAAATAGACCAGAACTACACCTGAATAGTAAACTGATTATCTGAATTACAAGCTGATTTTATCGTATGTAAACATATCTGAATAACAAGCGAATTGTATCGTATGTAACCATATCTGAATAGCAAGCTGATTGTATTTTAAGTAAGCCTATCTGAATAACAAGCTGATTTATCTTATGTAAACATATCTGAATAACATGTGAATTGTATCTTATGTAAGCATATCTAAATTACAGTCTGATTGTATCTTACGTAAGTATATCTGAATTACAAGCTGATTATATCTTATGTATGCATATCTGAATAACAAGTGAATTGTATCTTATGCAAACATATCTGAATAACAAGCTGATTGTATCTTATGCAAACATATATGAATAACAAGCTGATTGTATCTTACGTAAGCACATCTGAATTACAAGCTGATTGTATCCTACGTAAGCATATCTGAATTACAAGCTGATTGTATCTTATGCAAACATATCTGAATAACAAGCTGATTGTATCTTATGTAAACATATCTGAATTACAAGCTGATTGTATCTTATGTAAGCATATCTGAATAACAAGCTGATTGTATATTATGTAAGCATATCTGAATAACAAGCTGATTGTATATTATGCAAACATATCTGAATTACAAGCTGATTGTATCTTATGTAAGCATATCTAAATTACAGTCTGATTGTATATTACGTAAGTATATCTGAATTACAAGCTGATTGTATCTTATGTATGGTTATCTGAATAACAAGTGAATTGTATCTTATGCAAACATATCTGAATAACAAGCTGATTGTATCTTACGTAAGCATATCTGAATTACAGTCTGATTGTATCTTATGTAAGCATATCTGAATAACAAGCTGATTGTATCTTATGCAAACGTATCTGAATAACAAGCTGAGTGTATCTTATGTAAGCATATCTGAATTACAAGCTGATTGTATCTTACGTAAGCATATCTGAATTACAAGCTGATTGTATCTTATGTAAGCATATCTGAATTACAAGCTGATTGTATCTTATGTAAGCATATCTGAATAACAAGCTGAGTGTATCTTATGTAAGCATATCTGAATAACAAGCTGATTGTATCTTATGTAAGCATATCTGAATTACAAGCTGATTGTATCTTATGTAAGCATATCTGAATTACAAGCTGATTGTATCTTATGTAAGCATATCTGAATAACAAGCTGATTGTATCTTATGCAAAAATATCTGAATAACAAGCTGAGTGTATCTTATGTAATCATATCTGAATTACAAGCTGATTGTATCTTATGTAAGCACATCTAAATTACAGTCTGATTGTATATTACGTAAGTATATCTGAATTACAAGCTGATTGTATCTTATGTATGCTTATCTGAATAACAAGTGAATTGTATCTGATGCAAACATATCTGAATAACAAGCTGATTGTATCTTACGTAAGCATATCTGAATTACAGTCTGATTGTATCTTATGTAAGCATATCTGAATAACAAGCTGACTGTATCTTATGCAAACGTATCTGAATAACAAGCTGAGTGTATCTTATGTAAGCATATCTGAATTACAAGCTGATTGTATCTTATGTAAGCACATCTGAATTACAAGCTGATTGTATCTTACGTAAGCATATCTGAATTACAAGCTGATTGTATCTTATGTAAGCATATCTGAATAACAAGCTGATTGTATCTTATGCAAACGTATCTGAATAACAAGCTGAGTGTATCTTATGTAAGCATATCTGAATTACAAGCTGATTGTATCTTACGTAGGCATATCTGAATTACAAGCTGATTGTATCTTACGTAAGAATATCTGTATTACAAGCTGATTGTATCTTATGTAAGCATATCTGTATTACAAGCTGATTGTATCTTATGTAAACATATCTGAATAACAAGTGAATTGTATCTTATGTAAACATATCTGAATTACAAGATGATTGTATATTATGTACGCATATCTGAATTGCAAGCTGATTGTATATTATGCAAACATATCTGAATTGCAAGCTGACTGTATCTTATGTAAGCATATCTAAATTACAGTCTGATTGTATCTTACGTAAGTATATCTGAATTACAAGCTGATTGTATCTTATGTAAGCATATCTGAATAACAAGCTGATTGTATCTTATGCAAACGTATCTGAATAACAAGCTGAGTGTATCTTATGTAAGCATATCTGAATAACAAGCTGATTGTATCTTATGTAAGCATATCTGAATTACAAGCTGATTGTATCTTATGTAAGCATATCTGAATTACAAGCTGATTGTATGTTATGTAAGCATATCTGAATAACAAGCTGATTGTATCTTATGCAAACATATCTGAATAACAAGCTGAGTGTATCTTATGTAATCATATCTGAATTACAAGCTGATTGTATCTTATGTAAGCACATCTAAATTACAGTCTGATTGTATATTACGTAAGTATATCTGAATTACAAGCTGATTGTATCTTATGTATGCTTATCTGAATAACAAGTGAATTGTATCTGATGCAAGCATATCTGAATAACAAGCTGATTGTATCTTACGTAAGCATATCTGAATTACAGTCTGATTGTATCTTATGTAAGCATATCTGAATAACAAGCTGATTGTATCTTATGCAAACGTATCTGAATAACAAGCTGAGTGTATCTTATGTAAGCATATCTGAATTACAAACTGATTGTATCTGATGTAAGCACATCTGAATTACAAGCTGATGTATCTTACGTAAGCATATCTGAATTACAAGCTGATTGTATCTTATGTAAGCATATCTGAATTACAAGCTGATTGTATCTTATGCAAACGTATCTGAATAACAAGCTGAGTGTATCTTATGTAAGCATATCTGAATTACAAGCTGATTGTATCTTACGTAGGCATATCTGAATTACAAGCTGATTGTATCTTATGTAAGCATATCTGAATAACAAGCTGATTGTATCTTATGCAAACGTATCTGAATAACAAGCTGAGTGTATCTTATGTAAGCATATCTGAATTACAAGCTGATTGTATCTTACGTAGGCATATCTGAATTACAAGCTGATTGTATCTTACGTAAGCATATCTGTATTACAAGCTGATTGTATCTTATGTAAGCATATCTGAATAACAAGCTGATTGTATCTTACGTAAGCATATCTGAATTACAAGCTGATTGTATCTTACGTAAGTATATCTGAATTACAAGCTGACTGTATCTTATGTTAACAACATGGTCGCGTTAAGTGATTAACAAGGTGGCATGTCTTGTGTAAACAACATATCTGAATCACAAGCTCAGCATTTTTTATGTAGAAAACACGACCACGCTTTGTGAATAACAAGATGATAGTTGATACTGTAGACATCATGACTATCCTACTGAATAACAAGCTGATCATATGTAGACAACACGACCATGCTAAAAAGCTGACCATATGTTATGTAGACAACATAACCAACCTAATGAATAACAAGCTGATCATATGTAGATGATATGACCACGCTGTGTGCATAAAAAGCTGATCAACTGGGCCACTGAATAACAAGTTTATAATATATAGACAACATGATAACACTATATGAATAACAAACTGATATTATCTTATGTAGGCAACATGATCACGCTGCTGAATAACAAGCTGACCATACCTTATTTAGGCCACATAATCACGCTATGTGGATAACATACTAAATATATGATCATATAATATGTATACAACATGACCATCTAAATGAATAACACAATGATCATGTCTTATGTAGAGAATAGGACCACCATGCATGAATAACACAATGATCATGTCTTATGTAGACAATATGTATGAATAACACAATGACCATGTCTTATGTAGACAATAGGACCACCCAGTATGAATAACACAATGACCATGTCTTATGTAGACAATAGGACCACCCTGTATGATAACACAATGATCATGTCTTATGCAGACAATAGGACCACCCTGTATGAATAACATAATGACCATGTCTTATGTAGACAATAGGACCACCCTGTATGAATAACACAATGACCATGTCTTAAGTAGACAATAGGACCACCCTGTATGAATAACACAATGACCATGTCTTATGTAGACAATAGGACCACCCTGCATGAATAACACAATGACCATGTCTTATGTAGACAATAGGACCACCCTGTATGAATAACATAATGACCATGTCTTATGTAGACAATAGGACCACCCTGCATGAATAACACAATGATCATGTCTTATGTAGACAATAGGATCACCCTGTATGAATAACACAATGATCATGGTATATTTAAACAACGTTACCACCCTACCCGGATAAGAAGATGATTATATCTTATGAAGACAACATGATCTTGTTAAGTACAGAACTAATGTAAATCCAATCGTACGATATTATGGTAAAACCAAGAGAGTGTTTGTCAGTAAATACAAGCCTAATGTAAATCCAACTTTACCATATTATGGTCAAGCCACTGAAACCATGATTGTGATGTCAGTAAATACAAGCCTAATGTAAATCCAACTTTACCATATTAGATTCAAACCATTGAAACCATGATTGTGATTGTCAGTAAAACAAGCCTAATATAAATCCAACTTTACCATATTATGGTCAAACCATTGAAACCATGATTGTGATTGTCAGTAAATACAAGCCTAATATAAATCCAACTTTACCATATTATGGTCAAGCCATTGAAACCATGATTGTGATGTCAGTAAATACAAGCCTAATGTCAATCCAACTTTACCGTATTATGGTCAAGCCATTGAAACCATGATTGTGATATCAGTAAATACAAGCCTAATGTAAATCCAACTTTACCATATTAGATTCAAACCATTGAAACCATGATTGTGATTGTCAGTAAATACAAGCCTAATGTAAATCCAACTTTACCATATTATGGTCAAGCCATTGAAACCATGATTGTGATGTCAGTAAATACAGGCCTAATGTAAATCCAAATTTTATCCTTTACAAGATCCACGTCTTAATTTAAAACCAAGATAGTGCTTTTAGTAAATACAGAATTATTAGGGTCAAACCATTAAAACCATTATAGTGATTGTCAGTTAAGTACATGCCTAATGTAAATCCAACCTTTACCCATAATAGCATCAATGTCTTAATGCTGTTGATAACTTAGTTTATGTAGTCGGTACATGTTCTAAGAGTTGTGTTTAAAATAACAACTCTAGCTGAGCTTGTTGAACAGGCAATAAAAGCAATTTATATGCACAAAAATGCAAAAGATATGTTTACTTATATAAATGTTTGGGTTTTTGTTACATTTTTATAGTGATCCTGGTATTTTAGTTTTATATGTCTGATATATGTGGACTTCGAAAATACAAATATCATAAGTAGTGAAAGGGGTCACCCTAGCGACAATGGGAATTAGCATTACAGAGACCCCTGGGTCACTCTAGCGACAATGGAAATTTAACATGGAGAAAAATCGTGGGTCACTCTAGCGACAAGGGGAATTTAACATGCAGAAAAATCGTGGGTCACTCTAGCGACAAGGGGAATTTAACATGGGAATAAATTGTGGGTCACTTTACGTACAAGGGAAATTTAACATGGGGAATAGATCGTGGGACTGTCTAGGGACAATGGGAAATTTAACATTACGGAAACCCCTGGGGGATATAGCCTCAAGGGAATTTAACATATGGAAATTGAACATGGTGGATCTGTATAGCGTCAAGGGGAATTGAACATGGTGGGACTATCTAGGGACAATGATGGTAGAGGGTCAAACACAACAGAGACAGAAACATACATACACTAGTACAAGCGTGGGATTTATATATAAAGCATTACCAAGACCTGAAATCTTGCTGGGGTGTTCAAAAATTTGCATAATTGTAATGATGCTATAAATAGCTATAATCAAGGAAATGCTCAACGACAAAATGGATGTGACTAAAAGTAATGTTAAAATGACGAAATTGTCCCAGAATTTAAAGGAAAAAAAACATATCCCCGAAAATTAAGTTACAATGGTTTAGACTAAAATGGATAAAATTAGTAACTACTTACAATATCAACTTCTGTGACGATCGTGGATAAATACCTATGTATCTATAATCAGCTGAAATTCCTATGAAATCCCACTATCTATTTATAGCTCCAACTTGTGGGTTTTTCCTTTGGAAAATCCCACTATCTTTTTATAGCCTCAGCTTGAGTGACGTTCCTGTTTATGAATTCTAGTATATATATGTATAGCTACAAAATGTGGAAATCCCCAAGTCGATATTTATAGTCTCAAAATTTCCAGCGTCAGTGACGTCACTGTACTGAACACTAGGGGATAAATGGCAACAGTGTTGCAAGTGGCTGACCTGAATACGCGCTACTGTAGGTAGGTAGGTAGAGTGTATCTGATAGGGATAAAGTGAGTTTTATAGGGACAAACAGAGACCAATACACACACACACACACACACACACAACATACGCGCGCAGACTCACACACACACACACACACACACACACACACAGAGGGAAGAGGAAAAAACAAACCCCAAAATATACTATCCACACTCGGGAGGAAGAAAAAAAACAACCAAATATACGATCTACACAACGTACGCGAACACACACACACACACACTATAAAATGGATAAAATTAGTAACTACTTACAATATCAACTCCTGTGACGATCGTGGATAAATACCTATGTATCTATAATCAGCTGAAATTCCTATGAAATCCCACTATCTATTTATAGCTCCAACTTGTGGGTTTTTCCTTTGGAAAATCCCACTATCTTTTTATAGCCTCAGCTTGAGTGACGTTCCTGTTTATGAATTCTAGTATATATGTATAGCTACAAAATGTGGAAATCCCCAAGTCGATATTTATAGTCTCAAAATTTCCAGCGTCAGTGACGTCACTGTACTGAACACTAGGGGATAAATGGCAACAGTGTTGCAAGTGGCTGACCTGAATACGCGCTACTGTAGGTAGGTAGGTAGAGTGTATCTGATAGGGATAAAGTGAGTTTTATAGGGACAAACAGAGACCAATACACACACACACACACACACACACACACAACATACGCGCGCAGACTCACACACACACACACACACACACACAGAGGGAAGAGGAAAAAACAAACCCCAAAATATACTATCCACACTCGGGAGGAAGAAAAAAAACAACCAAATATACGATCTACACAACGTACGCGAACACACACACACACACACACACACACACACACACACACACACACACACACTATAAAATGGATAAAATTAGTAACTACTTACAATATCAACTCCTGTGACGATCGTGGATAAATACCTATGTATCTATAATCAGCTGAAATTCCTATGAAATCCCACTATCTATTTATAGCTCCAACTTGTGGGTTTTTCCTTTGGAAAATCCCACTATCTTTTTATAGCCTCAGCTTGAGTGACGTTCCTGTTTATGAATTCTAGTATATATATGTATAGCTACAAAATGTGGAAATCCCCAAGTCGATATTTATAGTCTCAAAATTTCCAGCGTCAGTGACGTCACTGTACTGAACACTAGGGGATAAATGGCAACAGTGTTGCAAGTGGCTGACCTGAATACGCGCTACTGTAGGTAGGTAGGTAGAGTGTATCTGATAGGGATAAAGTGAGTTTTATAGGGACAAACAGAGACCAATACACACACACACACACACACACACACACACACACACACACACACAACATACGCGCGCAGACTCACACACACACACACACACACACAGAGGGAAGAGGAAAAAACAAACCCCAAAATATACTATCCACACTCGGGAGGAAGAAAAAAAACAACCAAATATACGATCTACACAACGTACGCGAACACACACACACACACACACACACACACACACACACTATAAAATGGATAAAATTAGTAACTACTTACAATATCAACTCCTGTGACGATCGTGGATAAATACCTATGTATCTATAATCAGCTGAAATTCCTATGAAATCCCACTATCTATTTATAGCTCCAACTTGTGGGTTTTTCCTTTGGAAAATCCCACTATCTTTTTATAGCCTCAGCTTGAGTGACGTTCCTGTTTATGAATTCTAGTATATATGTATAGCTACAAAATGTGGAAATCCCCAAGTCGATATTTATAGTCTCAAAATTTCCAGCGTCAGTGACGTCACTGTACTGAACACTAGGGGATAAATGGCAACAGTGTTGCAAGTGGCTGACCTGAATACGCGCTACTGTAGGTAGGTAGGTAGAGTGTATCTGATAGGGATAAAGTGAGTTTTATAGGGACAAACAGAGACCAATACACACACACACATACACACACACACAACATACGCGCGCAGACACACACACACACACACACACACACACAGAGGGAAGAGGAAAAAACAAACCCCAAATATACTATCCACACTCGGGAGGAAGAAACAAAACAACCAAATATACGATCTACGCAACGTACGCTAACACACACACACACACACACACACACCACACGCGCGCGCACACACACACACACACACACGCGCACCACAGAGGGAAGAAGAATAAAACCATTATACACTATCCACACGGAGTGAAGAAATAACCCTTTACATATACTATCAACAGAGAGTGAAGAAAATAACCCATTATATTCCATCAACAAAGAGTGAAGAAGAAAAAGTTTTTTGAAAGTACCTAAGCCCTCACCTGCAATGACCAACTCTGCCAAACACCTACACCCCACCACACCCCCACTCCCAACACTACAAAACCCATTTAACCCGTTATTTTATGGCATCAGTGTGTGCTTTAGGAAACATCAAGACACAAAAATGATGGATGAATAGACTGACTATTGTTTACGAACTTGCATGCCTAAAGAGCGTGCGTGAAGGAAAACATCCTTCCATTTCAATTCTAACTAAAACATGAGCCAGAGGGATAGAGAGAGGTGAAAGAGCACAATTTCATAAAGTGTGAGTAAAAACAAAACACGCCATCCTTATTATACAATGTCAAGACCAAGAGACACTTACGTTTTCTTTCTGGTCTATTCTCTTTTAGAAGGTAGTATGAAATTTCACATCAGGGCCAACGCATCGGCTCACATTGTCAATTTTTCCATTTCCATGTCTTTACTGGCACAAGTTCTTCATCATCTTCAATTTCTTCTTCTTCTTCTTCTGAATCCCTCTTCTCTGTTTCGTCTTGTGTTTTATTTCTTCTCTTTTCTCGTAGGGCACTCTGAATTCCAGTGTCCTTTCCCCTGACAACGATATTAGGTATCTTGACTTTTGTCTCTCTTTCTTAGACGAAGCAGGTATTTTGGAGACAAATACCCATTTACCTTTGCAGATATAGCAAACTTCATTAGCACACACTTTCGTATGACTCTCATCAAATCAACGACCAAAAGAGTAAGTTTTGTTGCCACTTTCGCCTGTGAATTATGCTTTCCTATGACTTTTAGCAAATATTTGACCAGCAGGTCGATCTGTGCTGACTCTTCCATCTTCGTGATCATTTGAGAGCGGAATGAATACTCTGACGCTAAGACACTCTCCTTATATACAGGGACCTGCTGCGTATGAAACCTAGTCAAATGTAATTTTGCAATAAGATGAAACGATTTCATTGAGGAAGTAAAAGGCAATGATGTACCGTATCGCCTCACACAAAACCTGAAGTGTTAGCTCAGATCCGTGTCAGCAATTTCGAAGGCGACATAACTGAGCTTTCATCAATGTTCTCCAATTATGCCACAAAACCACGAGTCCTGATTCACGCCAAAAGAAATTTCGTTCGGTCCATAAAAAATAGTATCACATCTGAGAAACGCAAAAACGAACTTTCAGAAAACTGAGAACGACGGCTTACACCTACAACGTAAATGTATGAGTTCAAGTAGTGCGTAAAACTTAGTCAAATTAAATTTTTATAGTCAAGACGAAACGATCTCTTTTCGAACAAGAAAGCAGACACCAAGCGACAATGGCAATCCGTGTCACACAACACTTTTCAAAATGTATATGATCAGAGGTTTGTTCTAGCGATCTGCACGGTTAAATTAAATGTTGATGTATTTTGCAATAAGACGGACACAATTTCCATGGGATCGCCAATGGTACGATTGTTCGTGCATTAGTTTAATTTTTAAAAATATTTTTTATATAAATCGCCTATAGGATAGACCCAGTAAAGCATGGCCATTCTCGTCACTGTCTGAATAGCTACTCAAGTCAATTCGAAGTGAACGCGGTAAGAAAATAAGTATAGCCAATGAAATGGCTTACAACGGGTGATGCATTGTTTTGTTCTAGGACTGTGTAGCATAATAATCCCTATGTTCTTGCGTTGTTACCATTACAGTACAGACAGACTAAAATGTGAACTTACAAGCCCTCTTTGTCTGTGTTGTACCATTTCTTCTTACCACATCAAAATACTGAGCGTCACAGTATTGGTTCGCGTTTTCAAGCTGACCATTTTTTTTTATATCTCACTTAAAATGTGAAGTATCACAAGTTATTATCACAAACAGAAGTGGAACATAGGGGCTTGCAAGAAAGAAAATAACCCAGACAGTTGGTGTCATCAAGAGTGCTAGAGACGGTACCCGAACTTGCTTGCTTGCTTACTTGAATTAAAGTGATTTTCGCTCTAATGGAGCATATATCACTGGTTTAATAACGCACCGCGTGATTTTTAATTACTCCTGGGGAAGGAAAGAGAGCCTCATCCCCCAGGCTTTTATGTACTCACAGACTACTTTTAAATTTAGCCACTCAGGTGTAGGACTAACTAATCTTTAACAACCTGACTGAAAGGCTTTAAACATGAGTGGGAATAGTCTCACCACACACTCATTTTTCTGTCCGAGCGTGGTAAAGGAGGGAAAAGGTGCTCAGCAAGACAGCCATGGCTGTTAAGTACTCAACAAAACGCTAGCCCGTACTTATTTCAAATCAAGTCGTGTCACCAAAAAAGACGACGTGTAGGACATCAAAGGCATTGGCAAACGCAGAAACCGTAAAGTGGGCAAACGACGTGTCAAAGAAGTCAAAGTACGTTGGAAAGGATATCCACCCAGTTTTGATTCTTGCATCGACGCTTCGCACTATAAAAAGAAGAGACCATCATGCCTTTTCACACAGATTCAGCTACTGCGATCACTCCTTCACCCAATTCTTCTCTGCAAGATTTACAAACACAACCCTTGTGGGTGTGGTATGGAAAACGTGTGCCTAAAACGCAAATCGTCTTTTTCTGCCAAACCTTCGTGGTGCATTGTATCATCGGTGCAGCCAATGCCAATTTGAGTTTGCAACAAGGAGACAAACACTTGTGGACCATTGTATTGAGCAGTTACATCGGTTACCTGCTTCCTAATCCCTCCCTGAAATTCTCCTCGAACGGGAACCACGGGAACCTAGTGTCCAGTGCCAGTGCCAGTCACCAGTCGAACAACAACAACCACAACAACAAGAACAACCCATTTTGGGCGGAGACACTCCTCTAATTTCCAGTATCGCCTCGGAGAGCCACAAAACTCTGGTATTATGAGCAATAACAACCAATTTTACTTAACCTTACCCAGTGACAGTTCCATGGAGGTGTTTCCCAAGAACACGTTGTGCTGTTACACGGTCAAATTACCTCAGACCATCCAGTTAGATCACGAAGCCCATTGGGAAGTGGCTTTAGTGGAAATCATTCACCCAACACAAATCAAAAACATCACCGAAAAGCAAAACACTTTCGAGGTGGAAATCCTGAATGCCCAATTGGAGGAAGAAATCAACAAAATCGGGTTTTTAGGGGACACAAGACCAGCCAGCAATCCAGCCTTCATTATCTACACCTTGAAAATTCCTTCAGGTTATTATTTTAGTGGTGAACATTTGGTGGACACTATTGCGGACAGGTTCAACTTAGCCTTTGGCAAAGCACTGAACAGAACAAAAAAGTGTGAAGATTGAGTACCATAAAGTGGCTCATCGTCTCGTGATCAAATTTCAAGATACGGACACATTGTCCCTCAGGTTTAATGGTAGTTTGTTTGAAATTTTGGGTGGACATGCAGAAATGGTCGCAAACAATATGAGCCCCAAGATCAAAAGTAATATGGATTTTTACAGAGCTTTTGGAAACCCGGTAGAACTGAACCAAGGACTTAATTTGATCTTTGTGTATTCCGATGTGGTGGAGTACAACGTGGTGGGACACACCTCTGTGCCGTTACTGCGTGTCATTCCTTTCAAAGTGGATAGTACCACAAACAATGACCAGGAAGGTGCAAACACCTATCACGTACACCGTGAATTTGTACATCCTCACTATTTGCCCGTCAGTAAGTCGTATTTAGACACTGTCAACATTGCTATAAAAGGAGATCTGCGACAAAATATTCCATTCTCCAAAGGGAAAGTTACAGTGAAACTCCATTTTCGAAAACGGTTCTCTAACGAATTGTAAGTCAAGACAGCGAAGTGGGACATTTTCACCCTATAAAATCCGGCCAGATGCGTGTGGAATTTCAGTTTGCAGAAAATCTACGCGCAGATAATACGGTGAACGTCATCCTGTATGCTGAATTGGACAATACGATATAAACCAACAGTTTGAGAGAAGTCATTCGAGACTATTAGAAGTTATGGAAGACTTTTATCAATGTTTGTATAGTAGGGATTCTTTGGACATGGAATGTGAAGATCCTGAGGAAGGAGAACCCCAAGACAAAGACGAAGAAGTCATCATGATGAAGTCTAGATGGCCAGAACAAGAATCACATTTAGTTTCCTGTTATGCTATAGTCTTGACAGAAAAAAATTAAGGAATTGATCAAGAAAGATTGCTATGGATGTCATAACGATCATCCCAGTGAAATTCAACACGATAAATGCCTGATGCTGAGTCAAGAAGAAAAATTGGACGAATATCTGGACGAAGCTTGGAGTCTCATCTCGGAAGAATACGTGTTACAACAGTGGTATAAAGGCTTGCGTGAACATTATTGTCCTCCATTAACAACTCAAGAGATCCATCGCATCGAAGCTCTGTTGGATCAGAGTGAGGAGACAAGGTGAAGAAACGGTTATTTGTCAGACATTTTCAAGCAAAAAGTCAGGATCGAATTGATGACTTATCATTACCTGTGAAGAAGAAAAAAAACAAAAAATGGATACCTGAGAACTTTATTACCTTTTGAACCACAGTTTGTACACTGCTTCTTGGAATCCTGTCGTCTGTGCTAAAGATGAACTCCCTCATTGCACACCTCAAAACCATCAAGCTTATGTGATCAACACGGACGACAGTCATCTCACAGGAACCCACTGGGTAGCCGTCTACTTTCCTCAAGAAGGATGTGTGGAATATTTTGATTCCTATGGACTGCCCCCTTTGGAAGACGATATCATTGACTTTATGAGAAGAAATGCTCAGACCACACGATTCAATAATGTGAAATAACAAGGCACATATTCCTTGGTGTGTGGACAGTACTGTGTGTATTTTCTGCATCATTGCAGCCTGGGCTATTCTTTAGAACATTTAGTGACTCATTTTGATCCTCGTCATTCTTCTAGAAACGATGTGAAAGTAGATCGATGGTTTTGTGACCAGTATGCTTATCTTTTGTCTCTAACTAGGAAACGTAGTGTCCATCAATGGCCTAATGACTTCCAACAGTGGAAATCACAATTTCATTCACAACGTTGTCAGCCCTGTTTAAAGTAGAGTGTGAATTGAAAAAAAAATGTTTGGTATTTGAAAAAAATGTTTGATGTTATAGTGTTGGATTATTATTAAAAAAATGTTAGAGTTGTTTGTTAGTATGAATAAAAAAATGTTGTGTTTTGAAGAAAAAAATGCCTTTGTGGTTTGTTTGGCTATAGGAATGTTGATTCATGCTCTTTGACTTCTCTCTATCCCTCCCATAACACTATTTGAACGTTCCGGCTAGAAAACCGTGTAGTAATGTTTTCCTTCACGTCCGCGCTTTGACTTTAAGAACCGGGGAAGTTTCCAGTCTGCCCATCCATTGTTAACTCATCCTCCTACGAAGATGTGCTCCAAACTAGCTAAGCTAAACGAAGCCTACGTGAATTTGCATAGGGTCAGACACAGTCTGATACCGAAGCCAGAAGAGATAGAAAATGTGAGAATGCTAAAAGTCACTGAAGACCTGAAAGAAGAGCTCTTCAAGGAGGAATTCAAGAAGGAGAAAGAAGAATGGATGGAGAAGTACAGACTTCATAAACAGCAGAGAGAGCAGCAACAGCAGCAGCATGAACCTGACAGAGGCTTTGTCAACAGTTGTATCGACACCAAAGAGTTCTTCTTCTCTTTTCCGAAGAAGCAGACCTTATCCTGTGAGAAAGCCTGTCGTCAGAAGAGGTCGCCATCTTATAACCTAAGCGACCGCCATAGCTTCAAGTTCCAAAAAAATATTCAGGGCTACCCCATACTCTCGAAAAGAAATAACATTCCATTGCCTATGATATGTTAGTCAGTTAGAAGAAAAAATACAGAAGTGAGTCTATCAGCACATGATTTCTTTATCTTGGTTAGAAAGTGCGACTCTAAGTCCTTCGTTTCCGTCGCTTATCAAAATTTTAAAAATAGTAATGTTCTGTAAAAAGGTGAGTGAGTGTTTCTTTTAGGTTTGTGCGTTTTTTTTTGTTGGTGATAATATGGATAATGTAAGTTCGGGTACAACGAAATTAAAAGAATTAGGCCCAGAACTCGGTGTGGAGGGAAGAAATATACGGAACAGTAGCGGGAGCAAGAAATGCAGACCTAGCCAGTTGGCACTCCACCCACCTCGAGAACACAAATAACATCTAGTCAACAGCCGACTATACCTAACAAACAACCTGCCCCTTAAAGAGTGGTGGCTAAACAAAGGGCCAATTATGTTAGACAAACGGTATGGCAAACTCAAATATAATTATCGGAGGCACTACGTTCTTTTCTGGGGCCCCGAGTGGCCGAGTGGTCTAAAGCGCTCTCCGTTACGGATCACTGTCATCTCACCTTTGTCTGCGTGGGTTCGAGTCTCGGATTCGGCTAATGTGGGTATGTGAGAAAGCTTGCCAGTAGCTTCTCGTGGGTCGGTGGTTCTTTCCGGGTTTTTCCCGGGTTCTTCCTCCATCATTAATACTGGCCGCCATGTATAGCCTATCGCGTGCTGAAAAATGGCGTTAAACCCTACAACAACAACAACGTTCTTTTCTCACTCCGATACTACAGGCAATCTCAGCTGAAAGAACAACCACAGCAACAATAAGAGCGACAGACACCATAACAGCGGATTTGAAACTATCTACCTCAACTAAAGAATTAGTATCAGAACCAGAAGAGGAAATTGAGGCGATTGAGGAGGAGGAGGAGGGGGACGCTGACACTCGTTGAGAAGTACACCGAAATGGGATTAGATCAAGCATTGTATGACGTCAACAAAGCAGGGTAGTTTATTAGAGCCATACAATACGTTGCCTACAAATCTCTAGACACCTTTAAACCAAGACCTTCTCAATGGGGATTAGGGTCAGAGTTCTTCCCCAATTCTACAGACAAAACTACACTGGATACCCCCTCAGTCAACTGGTAGAAGCCGCTGCTTACATTGCCGCCCATCATGGCTACGCATTTCCTGATATCAATAATCATGAGACTAGGAGTGCGGGAAAGACCGTGAAAGCAAAAGAGAGACGTGTTACCTTCTAACAGAAAAAAACCCAGCCTTTTTTAGGGCTCCAAAAGATTGCTTTTTATTAACTAGGGAACCATATTTGGCTTGGTATCCCTCCTTGACTAAACTATTCTCGAAACAAACTTGACCCATTGGAACACCGCAACAAACTTAACTTTTTAAACCTAACAGTGACCAAACTGGTATATGTCGCTTAGACATAATAATTTAAATAAGATCAGTATGGCTATTTTTATGTACGCTAAGTACTAATATTAGATAGATATGTTAGGAAGTAGGAAATTTAACAGAATCGTTAGATTTGAACTAATTGCACAAGTGGTTAACACATTATTGGTACTTTTTACTGTCCATTAGCAAAAACGGGACTTGATTTGAAATAAGTACGGGCTAGCGTTTTGTTGAGTACTTAACACCCATGGCTGTCTTGCTGAGCACCTTTTCCCTCCTTTACCACGCTCGGACAGAAAAATGAGTGTGTGGTGAGACTATTCCCACTCATGTTTAAAGCCTTTCAGTCAGGTTGTTAAAGATTAGTTAGTCCTACACCTGAGTGGCTAAATTTAAAAGTAGTCTGTGAGTACATAAAAGCCTGGGGGATGAGGCTCTCTTTCCTTCCCCAGGAGTAATTAAAAATCACGCGGTGCGTTATTAAACCAGTGATATATGCTCCATTAGAGCGAAAATCACTTTAATTCAAGTAAGCAAGCAAGCAAGTTCGGGTACCGTCTCTAGCACTCTTGATGACACCAACTGTCTGGGTTATTTTCTTTCTTGCAAGCCCCTATGTTCCACTTCTGTTTGTGATAATAACTTGTGATACTTCACATTTTAAGTGAGATATAAAAAAAAATGGTCAGCTTGAAAACGCGAACCAATACTGTGACGCTCAGTATTTTGATGTGGTAAGAAGAAATGGTACAACACAGACAAAGAGGGCTTGTAAGTTCACATTTTAGTCTGTCTGTACTGTAATGGTAACAACGCAAGAACATAGGGATTATTATGCTACACAGTCCTAGAACAAAACAATGCATCACCCGTTGTAAGCCATTTCATTGGCTATACTTATTTTCTTACCGCGTTCACTTCGAATTGACTTGAGTAGCTATTCAGACAGTGACGAGAATGGCCATGCTTTACTGGGTCTATCCTATAGGCGATTTATATAAAAAATATTTTTAAAAATTAAACTAATGCACGAACAATCGTACCATTGGCGATCCCATGGAAATTGTGTCCGTCTTATTGCAAAATACATCAACATTTAATTTAACCGTGCAGATCGCTAGAACAAACCTCTGATCATATACATTTTGAAAAGTGTTGTGTGACACGGATTGCCATTGTCGCTTGGTGTCTGCTTTCTTGTTCGAAAAGAGATCGTTTCGTCTTGACTATAAAAATTTAATTTGACTAAGTTTTACGCACTACTTGAACTCATACATTTACGTTGTAGGTGTAAGCCGTCGTTCTCAGTTTTCTGAAAGTTCGTTTTTGCGTTTCTCAGATGTGATACTATTTTTTATGGACCGAACGAAATTTCTTTTGGCGTGAATCAGGACTCGTGGTTTTGTGGCATAATTGGAGAACATTGATGAAAGCTCAGTTATGTCGCCTTCGAAATTGCTGACACGGATCTGAGCTAACACTTCAGGTTTTGTGTGAGGCGATACGGTACATCATTGCCTTTTACTTCCTCAATGAAATCGTTTCATCTTATTGCAAAATTACATTTGACTAGGTTTCATACGCAGCAGGTCCCTGTATATAAGGAGAGTGTCTTAGCGTCAGAGTATTCATTCCGCTCTCAAACGATCACGAAGATGGAAGAGTCAGCACAGATCGACCTGCTGGTCAAATATTTGCTAAAAGTCATAGGAAAGCATAATTCACAGGCGAAAGTGGCAACAAAACTTACTCTTTTGGTCGTTGATTTGATGAGAGTCATACGAAAGTGTGTGCTAATGAAGTTTGCTATATCTGCAAAGGTAAATGGGTATTTGTCTCCAAAATACCTGCTTCGTCTAAGAAAGAGAGACAAAAGTCAAGATACCTAATATCGTTGTCAGGGGAAAGGACACTGGAATTCAGAGTGCCCTACGAGAAAAGAGAAGAAATAAAACACAAGACGAAACAGAGAAGAGGGATTCAGAAGAAGAAGAAGAAGAAATTGAAGATGATGAAGAACTTGTGCCAGTAAAGACATGGAAATGGAAAAATTGACAATGTGAGCCGATGCGTTGGCCCTGATGTGAAATTTCATACTACCTTCTAAAAGAGAATAGACCAGAAAGAAAACGTAAGTGTCTCTTGGTCTTGACATTGTATAATAAGGATGGCGTGTTTTGTTTTTACTCACACTTTATGAAATTGTGCTCTTTCACCTCTCTCTATCCCTCTGGCTCATGTTTTAGTTAGAATTGAAATGGAAGGATGTTTTCCTTCACGCACGCTCTTTAGGCATGCAAGTTCGTAAACAATAGTCAGTCTATTCATCCATCATTTTTGTGTCTTGATGTTTCCTAAAGCACACACTGATGCCATAAAATAACGGGTTAAATGGGTTTTGTAGTGTTGGGAGTGGGGGTGTGGTGGGGTGTAGGTGTTTGGCAGAGTTGGTCATTGCAGGTGAGGGCTTAGGTACTTTCAAAAAACTTTTTCTTCTTCACTCTTTGTTGATGGAATATAATGGGTTATTTTCTTCACTCTCTGTTGATAGTATATGTAAAGGGTTATTTCTTCACTCCGTGTGGATAGTGTATAATGGTTTTATTCTTCTTCCCTCTGTGGTGCGCGTGTGTGTGTGTGTGTGTGCGCGCGCGTGTGGTGTGTGTGTGTGTGTGTGTGTGTGTTAGCGTACGTTGCGTAGATCGTATATTTGGTTGTTTTGTTTCTTCCTCCCGAGTGTGGATAGTATATTTGGGGTTTGTTTTTTCCTCTTCCCTCTGTGTGTGTGTGTGTGTGTGTGTGTGTCTGCGCGCGTATGTTGTGTGTGTGTGTATGTGTGTGTGTGTATTGGTCTCTGTTTGTCCCTATAAAACTCACTTTATCCCTATCAGATACACTCTACCTACCTACCTACAGTAGCGCGTATTCAGGTCAGCCACTTGCAACACTGTTGCCATTTATCCCCTAGTGTTCAGTACAGTGACGTCACTGACGCTGGAAATTTTGAGACTATAAATATCGACTTGGGGATTTCCACATTTTGTAGCTATACATATATACTAGAATTCATAAACAGGAACGTCACTCAAGCTGAGGCTATAAAAAGATAGTGGGATTTTCCAAAGGAAAAACCCACAAGTTGGAGCTATAAATAGATAGTGGGATTTCATAGGAATTTCAGCTGATTATAGATACATAGGTATTTATCCACGATCGTCACAGGAGTTGATATTGTAAGTAGTTACTAATTTTATCCATTTTATAGTGTGTGTGTGTGTGTGTGTGTGTGTGTGTGTGTGTTCGCGTACGTTGTGTAGATCGTATATTTGGTTGTTTTTTTTCTTCCTCCCGAGTGTGGATAGTATATTTTGGGGTTTGTTTTTTCCTCTTCCCTCTGTGTGTGTGTGTGTGTGTGTGTGTGAGTCTGCGCGCGTATGTTGTGTGTGTGTGTGTGTGTGTGTGTGTGTGTGTGTGTGTGTGTATTGGTCTCTGTTTGTCCCTATAAAACTCACTTTATCCCTATCAGATACACTCTACCTACCTACCTACAGTAGCGCGTATTCAGGTCAGCCACTTGCAACACTGTTGCCATTTATCCCCTAGTGTTCAGTACAGTGACGTCACTGACGCTGGAAATTTTGAGACTATAAATATCGACTTGGGGATTTCCACATTTTGTAGCTATACATATATATACTAGAATTCATAAACAGGAACGTCACTCAAGCTGAGGCTATAAAAAGATAGTGGGATTTTCCAAAGGAAAAACCCACAAGTTGGAGCTATAAATAGATAGTGGGATTTCATAGGAATTTCAGCTGATTATAGATACATAGGTATTTATCCACGATCGTCACAGGAGTTGATATTGTAAGTAGTTACTAATTTTATCCATTTTATAGTGTGTGTGTGTGTGTGTGTGTGTGTGTGTGTGTGTGTGTGTGTGTTCGCGTACGTTGTGTAGATCGTATATTTGGTTGTTTTTTTTCTTCCTCCCGAGTGTGGATAGTATATTTTGGGGTTTGTTTTTTCCTCTTCCCTCTGTGTGTGTGTGTGTGTGTGTGAGTCTGCGCGCGTATGTTGTGTGTGTGTGTGTGTGTGTGTGTGTGTGTGTGTGTATTGGTCTCTGTTTGTCCCTATAAAACTCACTTTATCCCTATCAGATACACTCTACCTACCTACCTACAGTAGCGCGTATTCAGGTCAGCCACTTGCAACACTGTTGCCATTTATCCCCTAGTGTTCAGTACAGTGACGTCACTGACGCTGGAAATTTTGAGACTATAAATATCGACTTGGGGATTTCCACATTTTGTAGCTATACATATATACTAGAATTCATAAACAGGAACGTCACTCAAGCTGAGGCTATAAAAAGATAGTGGGATTTTCCAAAGGAAAAACCCACAAGTTGGAGCTATAAATAGATAGTGGGATTTCATAGGAATTTCAGCTGATTATAGATACATAGGCATTTATCCACGATCGTCACAGGAGTTGATATTGTAAGTAGTTACTAATTTTATCCATTTTATAGTGTGTGTGTGTGTGTGTGTGTGTGTGTGTGTGTGTGTGTGTGTTCGCGTACGTTGTGTAGATCGTATATTTGGTTGTTTTTTTTCTTCCTCCCGAGTGTGGATAGTATATTTTGGGGTTTGTTTTTTCCTCTTCCCTCTGTGTGTGTGTGTGTGTGTGTGTGTGTGTGTGAGTCTGCGCGCGTATGTTGTGTGTGTGTGTGTGTGTGTGTGTGTGTGTGTATTGGTCTCTGTTTGTCCCTATAAAACTCACTTTATCCCTATCAGATACACTCTACCTACCTACCTACAGTAGCGCGTATTCAGGTCAGCCACTTGCAACACTGTTGCCATTTATCCCCTAGTGTTCAGTACAGTGACGTCACTGACGCTGGAAATTTTGAGACTATAAATATCGACTTGGGGATTTCCACATTTTGTAGCTATACATATATATACTAGAATTCATAAACAGGAACGTCACTCAAGCTGAGGCTATAAAAAGATAGTGGGATTTTCCAAAGGAAAAACCCACAAGTTGGAGCTATAAATAGATAGTGGGATTTCATAGGAATTTCAGCTGATTATAGATACATAGGTATTTATCCACGATCGTCACAGAAGTTGATATTGTAAGTAGTTACTAATTTTATCCATTTTAGTCTAAACCATTGTAACTTAATTTTCGGGGATATGTTTTTTTTCCTTTAAATTCTGGGACAATTTCGTCATTTTAACATTACTTTTAGTCACATCCATTTTGTCGTTGAGCATTTCCTTGATTATAGCTATTTATAGCATCATTACAATTATGCAAATTTTTGAACACCCCAGCAAGATTTCAGGTCTTGGTAATGCTTTATATATAAATCCCACGCTTGTACTAGTGTATGTATGTTTCTGTCTCTGTTGTGTTTGACCCTCTACCATCATTGTCCCTAGATAGTCCCACCATGTTCAATTCCCCTTGACGCTATACAGATCCACCATGTTCAATTTCCATATGTTAAATTCCCTTGAGGCTATATCCCCCAGGGGTTTCCGTAATGTTAAATTTCCCATTGTCCCTAGACAGTCCCACGATCTATTCCCCATGTTAAATTTCCCTTGTACGTAAAGTGACCCACAATTTATTCCCATGTTAAATTCCCCTTGTCGCTAGAGTGACCCACGATTTTTCTGCATGTTAAATTCCCCTTGTCGCTAGAGTGACCCACGATTTTTCTCCATGTTAAATTTCCATTGTCGCTAGAGTGACCCAGGGGTCTCTGTAATGCTAATTCCCATTGTCGCTAGGGTGACCCCTTTCACTACTATCATACGTTCCTTTTCTTGACAGTAATACATTGTTTTTAATAGGATTTTTAATTCAAACGTTTTATTTGTACTATGGAAAACACTGCAAAAATATTTGTAATCGTTTTTCTAGAATTGGACAAGCTTAAGAAGGCATCATCTGAATCTTTCCTCGCATGTCAGAACTACACAATCTTTCCTCACATGTCAGCACAACACAATCTTTCCTCACATGTCAGAACTATACAATCTTTCCTCAGATGTCAGAACTATACAATCATTCTTCGCATGTAAAAACTATATAATCTTTCCTCACATGTCAGCACAACACAATCTTTCCTCACATGTCAGAACTATACAACCTTTCCTGGTATGTCAGAACTATACAATCTTTCTTCGCATGTCAGAACTATATAATCTTTCCTCACATGTCAGCACACCACAATCTTTTCATCACATGTCAGAACTATATAATCTTTCCTCACATGTCTGCACAACACAATCTTTCCTCACGTGTCAGCAACACACAATCATTCTTCGCCATCTGGCCTTTACATCGAAATGCATTGAAAAATAATTTTGTATCATTCCTACTGCAATGCAAATAGCTCTCTTACGCATCTTAGCTGCTTTAATCATAACATGTTCAAGTCCAACAGGGCCATTTCTTCGTCTTAATCTGTGATGATAGAATACAGTATTAACTAGTATACAGCGTAATCCAAAAGAAATGACGAAAATTATTATTCATCTGCAAATATCGTAAACATGACACGCTAGACAGAGTTTAATAAATTGTTTTATTCTGTTTTCATTACTGTGTTTATATATACGTTTGCTGTCTAGTGACTCGTTAGTTTCTGCCTATGTACTAAGTTACATTTGCATTAGTAAGTTGTATTTTTGTGACATACCCGTATAATGATCTTGACTTATACAAAGATATAAATATCGAGTCTTGTATCTATTAGTACAGTATGCATGTACGATGCTTATGGTTGTCCATCGTTCCCCAATAACTGTATGACCGAGTACATCAACACATGACCACACTGAATGTATGTTGTGCAATTGCATATATTTAGGTAGTCATTCTATCTATCTATCTATCTATCTATCTAACTATCCCCTCTCTCTCTCTCTTTATATATATCTCGTAATGTGTTGATTTTATGATTGCAAATGGAATGCCGTTTTAAATAAATATGTTTTTCTAACAAAATCTAAAATAATTAACTGAAAGTAATATGTATGACGTCATGTGGTAAATTATCACATTTATGACACATCAGACTTATGTGCGGTCCTTTTAATTGTCACCTCCAACATTTTGCATCTCAGAATTAATACCTTACACAACCGCACCTTCTTGTAAAAGAGAGCAGTACCAAATTTTTTGTTTAGAATGTTAAATAGTGTATTCAGAACTCTTCACTGGACAATATTTACTAAACTACGAGAAGAACAATTCCCTGCAGAAAATTGCCGAATATGACTTGAGAAAATCGTAAATTTGTTAAGCAATTTTCACATCTACTGTCATCGGGTATACATTCTACTTCTAACTGATATTCAGATACCTGCTCAATATAACTGAAATCTAGTGTTTTATATAACCGAAATCTCGTGGTTTCGATGTCTAATATCATTTTTAATTCTATAGAGTACTTTTTCAGATAATGTCTGTCCACATGGGAACGAATTTATTCATCTTCTATTCCTCACCGCTGTGTCCTTCATTCTTTATCAGAGCCTTTAGCATTAAATTCATTTAACATACAACTGGTTTCCTTTACATACTAAATCGTTAGCATTTGCTTATACAACCAACTGCGATTGTACCTCATGATGACGATAATCATGCCAATATTGATATTACATCCTGACTGAATACATCCTTCTTTTCATTCATTCCAATTGTTACAATAGTTTTATCTCCCATATAGTATGTACTTGTGTCGTATGTGCTGCAACAAATTAGATATAGATTCCTTTTATTTAATAAAATGAAAAAAAGCCCAATCATTAAAATTTAAAAACGTCGGCTAAAAGGAGTTGGGGCGAGAGCAATATTCTTACTGACAAATTGTGCGTAGGTCAGATTTCCTGAATTTAAATACTTCCTGTTCTGCTCTGTCTTTTGTGTGTAACTTATGTTCAACAACACGAAATGGATTTTAGTCAAATCCGTAAATCTCACCTAAAGTTTGGGTATAATTTTAGCTTGAAGAAATCCAACAACCCGTTTGTAAATTTTGAATTGGAGATAAGTGCTAAAATCCTTTTTAGTTGTATCGATTTAATTCTCAATTCACCCATGTTTTCATTAAATGCAATAGTCTTTTTCCCATGTACGCATTCTGTACAATTTTAAATGCCTCTATGTTTGCGTTCATTTTGGTATTCACCTGTCCAATGAGACCAAATCTTAATACTAGTCTTTCATATACTTCAGATCTAAACCTATTTCTTTGGTAAACATTTGTTTCAAATTATTTAACTCTTTTTCATTCGTTTATTTCATTAGTCTATTGTGTCAGTGCTGCCTCAGCAATAGTGTTGATCACTTTTCAGTCAACATGTTCTTTTGTAACAGTTTTAGCTTGTTCGACCATACAGTGATATTTGCTGTAAAATTCTATGAATGTAACACATTTTATTATATCGATTGCACCAATCGAGTTTGTAATGGATTAATTATATTCCATGAACTTATTTCTTTACAAGCAGTATTTAAATACGTTATCCATTTTATAATCGCAAGTTGGCATAACTTGATATTGTCCGTCTTGTTATCGGAAACGTTTTCTGTCTCAACGCCAATTCACAAAGAGTCTGTATCTGTCATAAGAAGATGCAATCTATCACCACACTAGTTTTTCAATTTGATCTAGTAAATTTCGTGCAGAACCATTTAATTAACTCTAATGCTGTAAATTCAACGTAAATAGGCATGTTTGTGGTGTGACGGGTTTGTTATGCCGACACTGTGGTAGGTGTTGGGTGGGGTGCTTCCAATATTTTTTAAAATTATTATAGAAGTCCCACCCAGGCTCGATTTTGGTTGGAAGTTAAATTAGTGAAAGATAGATGTAAAGCTCCGAGCCCCCAGTCAGCAATGCCAAGGTTAAATTATTAAATATACAAAATGTGAAGTTCAACTAATAACAATTTAACAACAATTCAATAATCAAATGATTAAAAGTTCTCAAGTACTCTGCTTCCGCTCGACCCTGTGATAGCCTATTGCATCATTTGATTTGTACCATGAGATAGCTTTCCACCTGTCCTTGTATTCTACTCATCTATGTATTCTTCTCTCCTATTCTTCAACTTCCTCTCCTCTTCATCTCGACTTCCTCAAAATTCCTTCTCCTCCTCGACTTCTCTATATTCCTCCTTCTTCTCCACTTTCTCCTCCTCGACTCTCTTTTCCGACTAGACTTGTCGACTCCGACTGCTCTGCTAGTTTCACTTCCGTCTCCCCTCTTAGAGGCTCGGGACTTTACTGAACCGGAAGTTCTGTCCCCCAAAAGGCTTCCTGTCAAAACACAAGAACGGTACAATATTTTTCTTAGCTCTCTCATCTAACACAACACACTGCCTATCATGAGATAACGGCTATTAAATTTCTTTGGTCACGCATTCATTCTCATCGAAATACTCATACGTCACTGTAAGGTAAAACAACGTCGTAATAAAAGCACGGTATTAATTACTTTTTATACATACATCAATAAATTGCGTCACATCAGTACATATTTCTAATCATATTATTCAATACAATATCACAGTAAATCAATCGCATTTCATTACATTAAAAACTCATACAAAGCACACAAATATTCAAATACCCATGCTCTGATATATCCATACATCCATGTTAACTAATCGTGCACACTTCAAATAATTTCCAAATTCACATTTCAAGCATGTGTAAAATCTAATATATCACACGAATAAATGCACTAGTTTACTACGAAGTAATCTAATAATGAATTACAAAATTAATTCTGACCACAACTAACAACCTACATAATTTTCTACATAATACACAAACTCATTTCTCAAATACGCATATAAATTAAACACTACAAAGGTAATTCTGCGTAATAAACGATCATATTAATTAAGTATACACACTTCACATAGTTACAATTACAATGCCGTAAGATTCTGCAAAAATTTAGCAAATAACTTATTGACCTTTACGAAGCTTTGTCTTTCCTTAGAATCACCTCTCTATGTTTTCCCGCCAAATTACAAGTGGTTCTCTCGGAGTAACCCTATTTTGCTCATCAATCTTCCTAGGCGAGACTAAATATTTGCTTGCTAGTTAGAAGTAATAATTCGGATCGAAAAATTGTTACCACACTCTCCGTC
The DNA here is from genome assembly GCA_028554795.2 of Sinohyriopsis cumingii. Taxonomy (NCBI): domain Eukaryota; kingdom Metazoa; phylum Mollusca; class Bivalvia; order Unionida; family Unionidae; genus Sinohyriopsis; species Sinohyriopsis cumingii. Next base: position 36,846,632 of record CM068831.1, on the reverse strand, counting down.
TCGATTCCGATTGGATGTCTCTCTGATTCGATCCAATGATTCTTAGCGGACAATGTCCTTCTCGCTGTCTGTCCACGTGGGAACGAATTTAGAGCACGCCCCGTTCCGTCGCGGTTCCTCTGATCAATGACAGAGCTATAATACCTAGGTGGGAAGTTGCGCTATCTAACACATGTTCCGATTCAAGATACCAGGTATTCCCTCTGGTCACGGTAACCTTGCGTAAGAGATTATCTCTGGCCTGTGGCAATGATTAGACAGCAACCATGGCTTGTACTAATACCTTAGTTTATACACGACTTACGAAATGGCTTTGCAAACGTTACAATGTCTAATAATGTTTCATGCTGACCAAACTCCAGTCTTTATCTGACATATTTGTACTTGCGAATATAAGATATTTTTGACATTTTTAATATTTCATTTCATCTGCTAATGTTTTCGGTATATTTCTTTTTCTCCATATCTCCATCTGTTTACCAAATACACTGTTATTCATTAATTAAAAGATGTACTTTTCGAAATTGTAGTTTGTCTTGCTATTACATTTTAACTAAACTTGTTGTTGAAACAAGTGAATTGTCTGTTTCTTTATCCTTAAGTTTATGTAGTTAACGAAGTAATTTCTATTTGATGTTCAATATACATTGAAGGTTAATACCGTTGGTTTGTTCCTTTTTTTCTCTTTAATAAATAGTCATTTAAGTTTGGATATATCACTTGTACATGATGCTAGATATTCCTGAGCTAGAAAATAATCCTTTAAGTAATTGTGTAAGTTTAAAGCAATCTCGAAATCCAATTCTAGTATTCCGCCATTTTTTCTACTCCTTTCCCTGACATTAGTTGCTCCTCTTTGACCTTAATTTGTTTAGCAGATGCCCACGCGAATTTGTTTTACCAGCACATATTGAAACATTACCTATCGATAAAGACTGTTAACGTCGAGGTACATGGTGAAGTGGACTTTGGTTTATACTTATCATAGTCACAGCTATTTTCCATCTTGCATTTGTTATAACGAAATATTCACCATTAGCTTGGGCATGTATACATGGTACCATTCCAACTCCCACTGTACTTCACTCTCAGTGGAAACAAAACATAGCATATCCTGCTAAACGTTCAAGTTCGTTACTCGAAATCTTCACAGAGGCGTCATGTACTAAATCATGTGCACAGTAATAGTGAGCGGATAAATCTCGAAAATATCGCACAACATTGTTGCATGTTCATTTTGTCAGAGCTTATTGCTGAGTACGTTCAGTTGAGCTGTTCAGTGGTCTCGTGTGCGTACTAGTAACACTTTTCTGATGTATTCGAGTTTACTAGATACTAAAAAGCCTGCTCATTCAAGCCATGGCTATTGCGTTAAGCTTTTCAAAACAATCCATATATTTATATACATAAACGTCTTTCATCAAATATATTAGTTTCTTATCATTAGCTACTTCAGTCTCTGTAATTTCACATCACTTAAAAGTGTTCCTATCTTTTCAACTAACTGCACTCTCGTAAGCATTCTCGGATATATTAAATTCACGTTCAAGTTCAGCGGTGTTCTCTTTTACAAGACATCTCTCACGACTGGATGGATCCAAATCATATTTTGTTGGTCGGTATTTATGGTTATTTTGTGGTTTGTTTAACATTTACTCTTTAGCGTCTGTTACTGTTCTTTTCCACATTAGGACAAGCCTTTTATGTTTCTTATCCATTTGGGTGAGGTTGAAACTTGCAGATGATCATCATTTACCTGCATAATCCTGTCAAAAATAGTTAAACAACACAATCATTTGTTTTGTTAATTTTAGATTTGGAGTTATTCCTAAACAAACTGAATTATCCACGTCTTCAAATAGTGCATTGAAAATTAAATCCGCCTCAAATTTGCTTAGGAAAGCTTTACAATTTGTTGAATAGAAATGTCTATCTGTTTCTTTACGCTGTATGCGAGATACATTCACTGTAGAGAATTGTCTAATCTAACTTTGAGTACCGGTTCTACTACTGAATCTAACGTTTTTGTATTCCTGCCAAAACTTTTTTTTGGGTTTGACTCCCTCTGACTGAAGAACATCTAAATGTCCTTGGCATTGCCATCCTAATTTCTTTTGTCCCATGGATCCATATTATTCACCCACACTGTCATTGTTGTTATTTCATCCAACGTTGCTGATTAGTAACAAGGTATTGCTGTACCGTTCTTCATCTACAACGATCTGATCGTTATCTGTCAGATTTGTCAACATTGTAAACATTGTATCCATCGGAAAAATAAGAATTTGACCTAGATATAAAACCTGTTTTGTTCTATTTGCGTTTCAGATATTTCAACTTTCAACCGTTTTATCCACATTTGAAAAGTCATGTGGTTTATATATCGAAACTTATGCATTTCAATTAATTTCTATTAGTGACTTTTAGAGAATAGCTCTTAGTGCCTGTTAGTGACTCTTAGTCCTCGCCTGTTAGTACCTTTTAGTGACTTTCACTTATCTTCTGCGCAAGTGACTTTAATGAATTGCCTTTCCTCTAACTTAAAAGATAGCAATGTCTAAGCATTCATCAAGGAATATATGGTATCAAAACATGTCAAAAAGAAAATCGTTCGAACGGGATAGGTAAACTCAACCTATATAAAGTAACAAATCTTGCAAATGCACACGTAGAGAAAAGACAAAATAAAACATACAAGCAGAGCTGAGACGCATAGCAGAACAAAGTCTTGCCAAATCCGATAACGAACAAAATATGCGGAATCGCAGTTTTAATCAAAGGAAACAAAAGTTCAGAGAGAAAACTAGATATGTCAGTTAACATTCTAATGATATAATTTACAATAACTTAATTGTAATACCAGACAAATAGCTAGAAAAAAAATGACGAAACAGTGTAAAAATAGCAAAATGGAGATGGAAGTGGTGAAGGGAATAAATAAAGACATAAGACATAATGAACGTTCACTTAGTGAAATTTTCTGTTTGAAACTTTCTCTTATTTAGTAACATTCGTTACACGATATATAAATTGGAGACATCATAGAAGCGACCCCACTGTTCGTCACGTTGTGTCCAACATAGCCTCGGACCCGACGCAATCTGATACAGCACAAAGTAATTGCAGTCATTAATTAAATTAGTTCACTGATATACGTTTATCACCTGTATGCACAGCCAACAAAAAAAACAAAAAAAAAAACAAAAAAAAAAAAAAAAAACAAAGGATAACATACATATTACAGTTAAATATGCAGAAAATTAAGTATTTACGAATTTGCCTCCAAGACGTTATTTTTAAAGCGAGAATTTCTTTCTTGTCAATTCCAGAGTCATCTGTTATTGCATAACAATTCAGGAACCTTGTCTAGTCGAAATTTGTCACCTCAGTAGAAAGTTATAATTATTATACGTTACCTATCTCAGCCAACACTTTTTATTCCCTTAAATTTAGGCAAATAGATTTGTAACTGCGTCATGTCAAATAACAGAAAACAAATTTAATTTTTAAGATGATTTTTATAAGATCAGCAAAAATTATTTCCTTGGGACCCGATTACAGCGTGTTTTTGTCTCTTACATATCACTTTCCATAGAATGTCTTGGAAATAAATGGTACACATTCTAGATCTTTTAAAATTAAACTATTGTGAGTATAATGCAGAAATTAAAAACAACTGCTCAAAGTATTAGAGAAGCACAAACATTTTTTTACAATTAAGATTTCCGATAAAGTTGAACACGTTATGCATCTATGCCTTTATACTTTTCTCCCTTATAAATAGTTGATTTTAGCATATTGTCTTCTCAAGTATATACCATATTAATTCGTACTGAAGAATGGTGTCTTCTTTCATAGATTCGGACTTTATGTAAATTGTATCATAATATATACATCGTCTCGTTTTACTTAGGAAACGCTAAGCAAGTAACAATGTGATTCTGACTTGACTTTAAATGAATGATAATAGGGACTTGTATACCATTTCATGTATTTTCTCGTTGTTAGTTGTAATGTTCTTGTTTAATTTATTTATTTATTTACTTTTTATTCAAGTACCCCCAACAAAAATAACGACGAAAACAATCCTTCCAACAACCATGACCACCGACCGTCCAACACGAGTACATCTTTGCAATATTGGATGAGGTCTTTACCCATGCCACACAAATTTCGGTAGATAAAGCGGATACAACGGCAATGTTCCGTCTTACTAATGTACACATGAAATTAAGGTAAATGTTTCTTGAAGTTATCTTCTTTATATATCCTAATGTTAGAATTTGTCATTAAGGTACGGATGCTGTACCAACATAACAGTGTTTGTGTAGTATGCTGCAAATACATTTTGTCCCTAAAATGACTGAATAGAAACAAGTCCTACATTGCCATACAAATATCTTCGTTGACTCTGTTCATATATATTTCAAAAGGAATCATGGGAGCTTAACTGGAACACCTTCAGTCCACAAGCGAAGGGTCATACGTTTGTTTCGTTACCCTCCCAGAGCATCATATGAAAAGGTACTGGTACTTAGCTTTGATTTCCTCTGCATGATATAGCCTAAATGTATTAAGAATGCCGTTAACCACACCATCACCACCACAACCATCACCTCTCCCCAAAATTACATTAAGTGTTTTAAAACCCATATGGAATTAAAACAGCCCATGTTTCATTAGTATTGTCGAAAATAATGGAATATTAATTTCAATTAAAATATAGTCATATCCAAGATAAGCTACAACGGTGGTATTGTCTAAATAATTTCTTCTTTAGAAGCATTTAGTAAGAGCTGAATGAAATATTGCATGTTAAATAGTGTCGATTATGTTATTTGTCTCACTTGCCATTTATTACTGAAAAAGTTATATTTGCCGTTCTTCGGGTAAAGTAACTACTGCAAGACTTGTATGATTTATCATGTATTCCAAATCTTACAATGCTCTTACTACCACCAGTAATATATTTTGTTTGTGCTATGCAAACCTGCATCATTGTATAATGCTACAGTTTTATCATACTCATGGCTTAAGATGGCTTCTTTAGTCGTTTAAATTCATATGTACATTTCCCAAAATGTTTATCAAGTTCAACAACATGTGGATACTTCTTTCTGAATTTACCCTCTCTGATCACTTGTTAATCTACGATTCTTCTTTGGATTTATTTTGGTTCCATTTTTTTTTACAGCAAATTATCACAGAAGAGTACGCGGGATTCAAAATATACTTGTAAAGTAAGCTGCATCATGTTCCAAATAAACTTCATTTTAACTTTAAGTTTGTCTGGGCAGACAGATCGATACGTCCAATAAATGTCTTAATTAGATGTTTTGCTATTTAGAAACGATCTATTTCACACACACACACACACACACACACACACACACACACACACACACACACAAGCATTACCTACATTAAGAGGACGTTGTAAATCGACATACATTAGGAGGTCCACCTCAAGGAAAGCGTTTAGACGCTTCCTTTATAGAGGATTTTGTTTGATTTTAAACAAAAACATATCTCAGGGTCTAGATGTTTTGAAAAACTACATTTTTATTTTATTTATATGATGTGTTTTCCGCGTACATTGGGGGGATGATACACATATGGTAATAATAATTAAGTAAATATATATATATTAGACTTTAATTAAGTAATTAAGTTTAGAATTGCAAATCATCGGTTTCCTGGTGAACGTGAGGGGCTAATGTTTTCCTATAAGGAATGATATTATACACTCTATCAGACGCAATAAATAGGTAACGGATATTGCTATCTTCTTTTGCGTTCTTTATTTTCGTGTTGAAATACAAAATTTTCCTCTTATAATCAATTAACTAATACAACTAACACAAAACTCTTGAACAATATTTGGATCTTCATAGATTATGTTGTCCGAATTGTACAATCCCTGCTAAACATTATGTTATGATATCACGCGGTTGATTTGCGTTTTTTCTCTTATATACACCATATGTTGTGAACTTCACAAGCTGAGTGTAATTAAGTCTTGATGTGTCATTTCCAAATTGAAAAGTGATGTAAACTTGCATATATGTGTATAAAAGTCAGAGTATATAAATATGATCGTCAGCACAGGCGGAAGAAAATAGGAGTGTTATCTAATTAGTCATACATATGGATGCTTGAAAATTAATTTTTGTCTTAAGATTATGATGTAAGATGAAATTAGTAAAAGTTTAAGAGAAAATGTTATAGAAGTAAAACACAACATATAAATGATGGATAGTAAGCCATGTTAAAAATGCAAAATACAAAAGTCAGAGAGTCATAAAAGTGGCGTCAACTTCAAGTCGTGAATGAAGAAGTACCACACAAGTCGAAGAGAACAAAATAAGTGCTCATTCGAAACTGGAGAGAACCAAACTGGAAAAACGAAAATAAATAAATAAATTCATAAAATATTACATGCATCGCGTATCGTATGTAGTATTTACAAGACGAACCGTTCTAGACTGATTCACGTGAAAAAGCATTTTAAAGGCATTAAATCAGAACATCCAGTCAGATACTGCACCGAAAATACTCGGTGTTATATCAGTTCCTATACGAGATGAATAAACTGTACGGAATGTTTTGATGAAAGCGATTTCCATTTGATCAATCTATTCCTTGTGCTTCTTTGACTTATCCGACCCAGACCAAGACCAACAGCGAAATGTCTTTAACTGGCCAACCACTAGACATATTAAAACCAGTGTTAACATGACTAAAATCTATATACAAAGTTATATAAGTATGCAAGAAAAAATCAAGACTTTGAGAAATGTCAAAATTATTAACGAGATTTTGAACTACATCTCTTTGTGTTAATCTTCTTTTGTTTTCGTAACATAATTTCATAACAGATTTAACTTTGGATTATATGGATGCTTCAGTAACAATTCCAATTAGTGTGACTTTGTTTTTTCAGCGTAACTTTAACAATGTTTTAGTCATATCGCAACTATGTCTGCACGGTAGCTGTTTATAGTGATGTCTAGCACTGGGGCAACACGCCGCAGACATGTAGCATCATGTTCCACACAGTCACATTATCCTGACACCAGGCCTTCCAGTACTAATACTAACCTCTCAAAGTTGAGCGCAAATCAAAACGTTTGACAATGGTTTGTATATTTGATCTGATCCTGCAATGACAAAGATACGATTTTCTTGTATCCACATTTCTTGTCAGTTAAGTTCTTATCAGTTATCCCATCAGTTATCCCATTTTATTCCCCATTTGCTATTACTAATTTTAAACTTTTGTTCAAATTTTTCATTTTCGCACAATAAAACTCTACCTCTGTTGTTATCTTCTTTGCAACTCAGTTATTTTTAAAGTTGTTTTGGTTCATGAAAATAGTGCACAAAATGGCAGAAGGTGGTGGAAAAGATCTGGATCAGATATTTGAAAATATTGTTTACAACAAAAAAAATTATACGCAGCAGAAATTATTGTTGCAAACAATGACAATGGTTGCATTAATCTGATGAGCGATCTGAAATTCCTTCAGTAATATCTGCAACTTCAATCCATAAATTTACAAACAATTGTTGTAACAAGTTAAATGTTATTTAATAGCCTTTATTAAAGATATTGACAGACAAACATTGTGTTACCAAGAGAAAGATGAAAGACAGATACAAATATCTGAAATTAATAACTCGAATAAGAAGTTAATTCTGCCTTAACTATTTGTGAAAGTGACTTCTTAAGGACTGTGAATGGACAAATGTAGATGGAAATATATGAAAACCTTTCGACATATCTTTACAACAGCTTTTAGAACATACTGCTGAACAAAGGAAGCATACAAATTCATTTATTACCAATTTATGGAAAGAATGTTGTCAATTCTGTGAGAGCGTAGTTCAGGAAACATATTTATCTGCAGGCTGATGTATATGTAGTAACTGTGTGCACCGGCAGGAATCCACGATTATCCTTAAAAGGTCCTGTTATCAGTCCTGGTAGACCTATGTGTCTATTTCATGTCTTCCGTATCAAGTCACTTCCTTGTTTGCCGATGAAATATTATATTATTATTGGTTGAAGCTTTCGCGTTATCTTTGCGTACAAATGCAGATAATATCGAGCAGCATTTAAATTAATTGATTTTACGGTATTTCATCCAGTGCAGTTTATACAAGGCTCGTCCACCATTCAGAAAGTAGTACTTGAAAGTGAGAGAAATGAATATCACAACTGTGGTCTCATTACTGGCCATTGTTACAGGTAAGTGATAATTATCTGACTCAGTCACAGATCCCAGTATGGTCTTTGCTAAATTCAAGATGAGTGGTACAAAATATTGATATGTATAAGTCTTTATCACACTATTATGCACATGTCTTTACTACACTCTTACGAATGTGTCTTTACCACAATCTTCTGAGTGTTTGCACTGCCCTCGTGTGTATGTCTTTATCATACTGCTATTTTCTACACTGTTATGTACATGTCTTAACAACACTCTTATGTATGTGTCTTTACCACAGTCTCATGTATATGTCTGCATTGCACTCGTATATGTGGTTTTACCACAAAGTTATGTACATGCCTTAACCACACTCTTATATATGTTTCTTTACCATTTTTATTGTGTATATATCTACAATGCACTGGTATTGATATGGTACTGCATATGTATGGGAAAATATGAGCGAGTTTTTCGGATGAGTGCAACATATCCATCCAACAAAACGAGTTCATATTTTCCCATACAAATGCAGTAATTTTTTTATTATATGCTCATTTCCTTATTCTACCTAAGGCTTAATTATATAAACAATAATACATTTCATGAAACAAAGTAAATGAATGTATGCCGTATTCCAAAATAAATACACAAACGCAGATTCATCATTACACAACTACAACATTATTAATGCGCACTTAACTCCGCCCAGATAAATTTGAACTTAGTCGCGCGCTAGACATAACTTTCAAAAGAAAATGGTCTACTTAAAATTGAAATTTGGAGTCATATTGTGAATTAATGCGCATTGCAACAACGTCTCCATTTGATCGGGAATGAATAAGGTTTGGTATTTTTATCGATTCTACGAAATTTTGTGATTATAGACTGGATTTATCTGTACCAATTCTACACGACGTACATCGGATTTCAGCAGCGAAGGAACAGAGTGTTAACATCTGCAAGTGTGTTTCTGTTCTGTCATTGAATGTTTGAAATCATAATGTGGGAAACATATGAAGTTTTTCAATTGAAATGATCAAAAAGACGCTATAAAATATAATGTTTATTTCATTTTGAGTTTAGTAAGGAGGATCAAACTGTACTTGGAATATAATCGAAATTACAGTACAATTTCGAAATGTGTAAACAAGCATGAGAACCCATGACATGGCTCATGTAATTCGGATTTGCAGAACTAAGAAAGTACATTTTGAGGAAATTCAGGATATAAAACTGTAAGTATATTTTTGCCATTCTTATTACCAGCTAAAGAAGACAGTTTATTACTTGTCACTTGCACGTTATTTGGAGGACCCACGAATTTTATGAAATCTGACGTCTATCGCTAGCCTAAATCCAAATCATTGTATTAAGAAAGTTAACGCTGAATGTGGCAAAGAGGCTGGTATGTGGCAATCCACGAAACATCTGCTTTAGTTCATTCAGAAACAAATTTAATCAGCCAAAACGTAAAGCGCCTACTACGTGAGCGTACATGATTTGTTTACAAAGTAGTTCCTAATACACTATTGGGCACACGTGAGGGCAATATAAAGTACACGTGAGTAGAATATCATAAAATACTGAACGATTCTGACAATATGATATTGACGGAGAAAAAATGAGCATATAATAATTATATATCTTTAACACACTCTTATGTATGTGTCTTTACCAAAACCTTATGTATATGTCTGTACTGCACTCTTATGCGTGTCTTTACGTACATGTCTTTCCACTTTTATGTAAATGACTGTACTGCACTTTTATGCCGCAATAATCAGTTCTAAACAATTAACGACCTCTCCGGTGAACTAAGTGGTTAGACACAGTCCTCCTCGGATGTAGATGGTTGCAGGTTCGAACCCCAGCCGAGTTATATCAAAGACTTATAAAAATGGTACTAGCAGCTGCCTCGCTTGGTACTCAGCTTTAAGAGAATTATTGCTTTCTTCCAAACTTATTTTCCCCGCTACATTTTTTCCAATGCATTTACACCCAAGTTTGAAAGAAATTACATTCAGGGAAAAATAATGTACGACTTTGACAAAATTGTCATTAAAAAAGCAATGGTCTGCGCAGAAAACGCGAACATTCAGCAACCTTGTTAACCCCTTTTATTAAACAAGATGTTGTGTAAGAATGCGGCAGACAGTGCTTGATACTTAAACCTGTATAAGTACAAAGCGGTGGCTATTCTATTCAGCGTCTTTCGAAAACTTGATTAATTTGAATTGTACTGAACCACTGACATTGCAGCATTCTCTGAAGAGTAATAGAAGTAATGTTCCTTTTCACACTTGTCAATCGAACGATAGTTATGAAGCTCAATCGGACATATTTTTGAATTCGTCAGAAAAATGTTAAATGCGATAAATATGGCTCGATACAGTCAAGATTTATAACAGCACACATAAAATCTGCTTTATTTCATCATGAAATTGCAAAATTTCCCATTCAACGGCGACCGCGTATACCAAGAAAGATCTTTGATCTGTAAAGCTCTCCACTGCATTGAAGACAACTGTGGTTGTGACTGTGACCAGGTTAACTTTCCACTGCTATTCTTCATAATAGTCCCATTTCCTTTGTAGACAATACTGCCACGCTATGTGAATAACAAACTAGTCAGAGCACGTGTACGCAACATTACAATGCTGATCTCACTTCTGTCTGCGTGGGTTCGAGTCTAGGACTCGGCCAACGTGGGTATGTGGGAAAGCTTGCCGGTAGCTTCTCGTGGATCGGTGGTTCTTTGCGGGGTTTTCCGGGGTTCTTCCTCCACCGTATATACTGGTCGCCATATATAGCCTATCTTGTGCTGACAAATGGCGTTAAATCCTATAACAGCAACAACAATGCTGATTATATCTTGTGTACACAACATGACCACGCTATGCGAATAAGAAGCTAATCAGAGCATGGGAAAAACATCCAATATGCATGAATTTTTTAATTTTAGATATTAAAACTGTTTGAAAAATTACTTGTAATTGTGATTCTAGAATCTGACTAGTTTGAGCCGGCATCGTCGAAATCTTTCTTCACATGTCAGAACTACACATTCTTTCCTCGCATGCCGGAACTATACAATCTTTCCTCACACAAAGAGCTATGCAATCCTTCCTCGCATGTCAGGACAACACAATCCATACATGGGAATGCACTGAAAATTATTTCTTTCTTTCTCACGGAAATGTGGATTGCTGTCTTAGACATCTTAGCTGCTTTAAACATAACATTTTCCAATCCAAGTGGGCCGTTTCTTGGTCTCAATCTGTGACGATAGAATACTTTATTAACTAGTATACTGCGCAATCCAAAAGAGATGGCGAAAATTATTATTTAGTTCACTGCAAATATCGTAAACATGACACTCTAGAATAAAAATTGTTTTATTCTGTTTTCATTACTTTGCTTATGTATACGCCTGCCTTCCAGTGACTCGTTATTTTTTGCCTCTGTAGACATTTACATTAGTAAGTTGTCTTTTTGTCACATATCCATATGCTGATCTTGACTTACACAAAGATATACCAGTCGAGTCTTGTATTTATTATTACAGCATGTACGTACGATGTGTATGGTTGCCCCTCGTTCCCCGATGACTGTAGGACCGAGTGCATCACAGTTGATAACACTGGATGTATGGTGTGCAATTGTATATATTTAGGTAGTCTATGTATCTATCTATCTATCTATCTATCTATCTATCTATCTATCTATCTATCTATCTATCCCCAATAACTGTAGGACAGAGTGCATCCCAGACGAAGACAACGGATGCGGGTGTGCTGTTGCATATGTTTAGGTACTCTGTCTCTATATATAGTAATTTAGCAATTGAAGCTATCAAATTTAATACATATTCGACGCGATGAATGCCACTTGTGGAACGTCTTGACAAAATATTTTCCTGGCGCTACGATACTGTTCCTGACATGTTTGACCAAGAAGTATGAGCCGCAAACAAACGTCAAAAAATTAAAGCAATGAATTAGTGGCAATAGAGGGGTACTCAGACGAGCCCTGCAGAACTTTGGAAATGTAGAGCTACTTTGACAAAAGAGACGTTTACGAATGCAAAATCTTCTTTCGACTTGTAAATTACTCTCCGAAACTTTCCAGTGATGAACTCTGGAAAATGAAAATGCTAATTCTTTTTATCTCGCAATGTGTGTATTTTATACCTAAACTAGAGGACTCCATGCCCCGTACAAAGACTGACAATACATACTGGACGGACCAGAATAAGTCTACATACATTCGGCTTTTGTGCCCAATTTTCATAGGTCTGCAATGTGGACTCTGAACATCAGTGATCATTCTTTTCAGACGACACATTCTGGCTTCATTGAGCACTGTTTACTTTGAATAGGCCTCAATTGTATACCCACATCGGAAAATATAATTACTTTTAACGAGGAAAAAAAATATTTTGCAATGCGTTTGGCGGTAAAGTTTCATTTCACCTGTTAGGCAACTTAGAAACAAAACAGGCAGCTTCGTTAACCTAAATTATAAACAAATGCAGTTGGCAGCCTGCAGTTGTGCCAAAGGGCATATTAAATTGAATTTCTCACATTAGAAACAAATGTATGCTGACGTTTTTACTCAGAATTCGAACCTCATTAAATCAGAAATTAGGACGTTGCAGAACGTACCAGAATGACAAATCTTTGGTAATAATGTAGTCAGATAGAGGAAATGCCATCGCTTTAATGGTGACATTTAGGATATGTTGGAAGCGGAGCAATACTTAAATTATTCGGAATATTATCAGCCTGTTTGAAAATTAATTTATCGTGATACAGCGTTCGAAGTCAGAAGTGAAATTGGAAATATTACATGAAGGCGGATATTGGGCAAAAAGGATTTCGACTACTTAATTAGGAATAATTCAAGATCTCATCTTCTCCTCAATTCTTCTGCCACATTTTTTCCGCGGTCAGCTTCTCATGATATATCCACTATTGGATCTCGTGGAGGTTATGTCTATCTGCAAAGAGCTCAATCACCTCGGCGAGGTTGGATGTTAGGCTAGATCCTGTACGGTTTCCTGTAGTAGTACTTCAGTATGTGGACTCCAAAGCGTCACAGGTCTGGGCATGTGTGTGTCAAAAATCACTGATTTCATTAACAAAACAGAAATCATAGAGGGAAATGACGATTGGAAAATACTGCATTTGGATGCCTGTTCTATAGACGATATTAATAACAGTGCTGCTCCGATGTCAGTCTTAAAACAAAAAGCTAGATCAAGCTGTTTCGGTGGTTCAAAATCCGTAATTTGCATACCTTTTTAAGCTTTCCTTGGAAAATAAAGTGAAAACAAACAGCTATCTGTAACGCAGTGACACTTTGAGATAAGTACCACGTCTGGAGCATCTAGGATTTTGAGACGTTACGAATAAAGAATGCAGTCTTGAATAAATAAATTTTTCTAAAATAAAAATCTCAAAAAATTACCAGAACTTAATATTTATGACGTCATATGGTAAATTATCGCTATTATGACAAGACAGACTCCAGAGACGTTCTTTTAATAGTTACCTCTAAAAGTTTGCATCTCAAAATAAATACCTTTGATAACTGCACCTTCTTGTAATAGCAAGAAATACCGAGCTTTTAGAATATCAACCTGTTCAGAATAACATATTCAGAACTCTTCACTGGGCGATATCCACTGAACTATCAGAAGAGCAACTTGACTTTGAAGAGCGTTTTGTGAGACAAAGCTGTCTCTGCTGTTAGTTGGATTAAACTATTGCTTATACTAGGCTTTGTTCAAAACAATGAGGCCAGACATTTTTTATTGTTAGTCGATTTCAGATGTTTGTTTATATCGGCTTTGTTCAAACTGTGGTATGACATGGCTCTTTCTATTGCTAACTGGTCTCAAGTCTTGTTTGTACAAGACTTTGCTTAGAATTTGGTGTGACCATACTCTCTCTCTATTGTTTGTTGGTCTCAAGTCTTGTTTATACCAGTCTTTACTCAAATTGAGAGAGGAATCATGCTTTCCTATCATGGAGAGGTAAGAATTTTTACGTAAGCTCATTACGCCTACAAAATATAAGACACCGTGTTCCACGGAAGTCTTGTTTTATCCTGCAATGATCACAAGAGCAATAATACTACAGAAACTATCAAACGTGAAACTCATACGTTAACCTTGGTTACAATGATGATATTTTCTTGATGTCTTAAATAAGCTAAATCTAATGAAACAATTTTCCAACATATAGTTTACTGAATATTTGCTTTAAGTCATGCTTTTATATATACCTTTTAGACTCATAGATGAACAAATGGCTACCGTCATCGAATACATAATCTATTAATTCAAATTATGTTTATTCCATAGTAAGTGAAGGCAACAATCATCCCGCTGGAGTACTTGGGGACGGCTGTCCTGTGTATCCAGATGACTGTTTGCCATCGTGCATGTCAATGGATGCCAAAGGATGCCTTGTTTGCACGTGCGCAAAACCAGGTATTGACTCAATCTGTCTGTCCCTTTATCCGCTTATCTTGCGAGTTTTAGATACCATCATGCCATTATAAGGTAAAGCAAGGTTTATTATGTGCACCGACTACACCCGAGGGCTATAGCTGTAGCAGTGTTCTTTCGTTTGTGTGTGTGTGTATGTGAGAGAGAGAGAGAGAGAGAGAGAGAGAGAGAGAAAGAGAGAGAATTAACGGATTAGAGTACGACATACTAGAGAAGGAACACTAGTGAATAAATCCAGTTTGACACACAAGAGATGTAGTTACTATATATTTCAGTATAGCGAATTCAGTAAGATGAAGAGACAACAAGTTTTCCTATAGAAGTTTGTTGACGTCAAGACATTATTATCTAACTCATGTGCCTTCAAAACTACTAGTTCGTTACGCGAGTGCACTAGATCTTCTCGTGAATAACATACACAATTGGCATAACGCTGATTAGAATCAAGCAGAATTTTACTTTAAATCACGTGGTGTGAATTCACCTTCTTTATTGGCTCATATTATTAGAGGCTTAGTTACTGCATATACAGACCCATCAGACAGTGGGGTGAGGCATGCGACGAAAGAGAGATCTCTTCCGCATATATAACTATTAACAGTTATTTCAGTCTTAATTGCTCACTATTACGTCGCTTTGCATGCTGCTGCTTCACTGCTCGCTTCTGCGAAACTGTTACATTTTTTTTTGTAATTCCAAACATGTTAGTACACTCATTGGTCCAGTAGCTCTTATATATATATACTCACAAGCGGAGAGCAAAGACGCTTGGCCAAGCAAGATATTCCAGAGGACACCAGTGAAGCTGTACAGTACAAACAGCTGAGCATAACACATGCATAGCTGCTTCAGACCATTAGTTGACAGAGTTATTGATTGCACTCGGTTTTTAACAGTTGACTGGCAAGAATGTCGCGAATAGCTTGCAACAAATTAAATAAAATGTATAAATAACTTGTCACATTCATGGACGACGTTGGTAAAGCGTTATATCTCAGCAAATCTGCTTGATAGAGACTGTAGACATGACAAGTTATGAAACAATTGAGAGAGGTATTTTCAATTTTTCAAATTTAGTGTGTTTTTTTAGAAGGATCTTTATATTCATCTGTTAATCGATCATCGTCACTCAGTTTCTCTTTAAATATCTTTCTCTCACATATATGACACACAATGGCTGAATAAAACTATTTCTCATCTTCCTCCGTGAATATGAATGGATTTTGCTTTTTTGTGGTCTAGTTTTAATCATGACTACAGCTTAGTAAAATACCAAAATACCATCAGGTTCCCAGTTTATATGGAATGAATTGAGGCATTTAAATGAAAAGTGTTTACTGCTATTTACGTATACAATTTGCTGAAGTTTAAACATACACGATTTTGTTTGATCGTTGGTAGATTTGTTACTTAAAATACTCCCAGAATCACAGGAAATTAAAAACTTCAAAATTGAAAATATTATTGATCTTGATAAATATAACATTCTGCAACTGAACCTGTTTATGCACGATGAAAATCGCCCTACCTATGCTATAAAATATAGTTATTTGTGTTCGATAACGTTTTTCCTAGTATAGTCAAAGAAATGTCGTTCATTTTCACAAATAAATTGTAACACCTGTTTGTTCAGCGATGATAGCGTTGTAGAAAGATCGTGTATTGCAATAATGCAGCTTTCCTTACCTTGTACTAACCAGGTGTTCTGAGGTGCAGACTCTGAGCTATGGCTCCTTTGCTATCTCACGTTTATTCCTCTCCATCTGTTATCCACTACAGTCTGGCATGGATTCATGGATATATTATATTCGTTTTCTAGTTCAGGGATATTTTCTTTTAACAGAATTCTATCAGTTCGATGACCTATCTATCCAGATTGTATCTTTTTGGTCTGTATCTATGGTTATTTTGTGGTCTTTTTAAAATTGACTCTACAGCATCTAGTATCCCTTTTTTACATTACGACAAGCATTTTTGCTTTTTATCGATTTGGGTGAGGCTGAAACTTGAGGAATTCTTCTTGCTTTCACCGTGCTCTTCTGGTCTCCTCCTTAAATCATTGAACATTGAACCGTTGAACCGTTTTACATTTTTGCGACGAATTCTCTGATTTACCTAACCTTTTAGTCATTTTATCCATCAGAAAACTAATCATTTGACCTACATAGACAAACTATCTTATCTACTTGCGTTGGAAATATTTCAACCTTCAGCCGTGTTATCCACAGATGGAAATTTCTGTGGTTTATATAGCGAAAATTCTGCATTTCAATTGTGATTTGTAGCGATTATCCCTTATTGCCTACTAGTAACTCTCAGTTATCGCCTATTAGTAACTTTAGTGACTTTCACTTATCTTCTACCTATGTGATTTGAATGACTTGACTTTTCTCTGACTTAAATAGGTAAAAAATATCTAAGCAGTAAACGTATTGTTCCCATTCATCAAGGGACGTATGGCATCAAAACATATCAGAAGAACACGTTCGAACGGGAGAGGTGACTTCAACCTAAATAAAGTAACACATTTTTCAAATCCACGTGCAGAGGAAGACAAAAGAAAAGATACCTAGATCTGAGAAGCATAGTAGAACAAAGTCTTGCCAAAACCAATAACGAATAAAATCATTGGAAGCTTAATTTTGCATCAAGGGAAACAAAGCTTCAGAGAGAAAATTAAATACTTTATTTAACATGCTGCTGCATGATACAATTTTAAATAATGTAATTGCGTCACAAGACAATTGATTAGTGTAACAAATAAATAAAATGGAGGTGGAAATGGTGAAGGGGGAAAATGAAGACATAAGACAGGACGAAGGTTTTATTAGTAAAAGTGTATATTTTAAACTTTCTTTAGTTTAGTATCTTTGGTTACGGGATATATAAATTAGAGGCATGAGCGAAGAAACCAACTCTTCTGCACGTTGTACACATACGTATATATTCTTGAAGAAGATTAAAAGAATTAAATCACCAGGATGGCCTTCCATCATTTGAGAACAAGTCCCCTACCAAGGATGTTTAAAGTAGAGGTGTGCGAGAAAAACTTTCATCTAAGCGATATGGATTATCAGTGAGCAAAAGATCTTTGCATGAAATAATTTTAAGAACGTGTTATAAAAAAGAGAAATCGTTGCATCGGTTTACAAGGGATAGGTGAGGTAGACAAATGACAGCGTGAATATTAGGTTTATACTTGCTCTGAAGAAAACAAAGGACATCCTGGATATTATTTTTAAATATGCAGAAAATTAAGTATCTACGAATTTGCCTCGTAGACGGTTTTTTTCTGAAGCAAGACTTTTTTTTTAATTTGTGTCTTTAAAATATTAGAGACATTACTTATAACATTTCGGGAAATATGTCTGTTGAATCTTGCCACTTCATTATACAATTATAATTAACCAGCCTGATGCCACCTGTATCAAGCAACAATTTTTGTTCGCTTTGCTAGGATTAATTTAGGCAGATATAGAATTGCGTTGCACCCTCTCAAATAAGAGAAATAAATTTAACTTCCTTTTAGATGATTTTTATCAGGTCAGTGAAAAATAATTCCCAGTGACCCGATCGCATTATGTCTTTGTCTCTCATACCTCACTCTCTATATAATTTCTTTGGGGAAAATCGGTACACATTCAGAATCTTTCGATATTATACTATTGTGAGTATAACCTTAAAATTATAAATTACATATGAAATTATTAGAGAAGTATAGACATTTTTACAAGCATGACTTCCGATAGAGTTGAAGGCAGTATTCATCTACATCTTTGTCCATTTTGTGGCCCATAAATAGTCTCAAATACATACCAACTTTAATTTGGATTTAGGAAAGGTCCCTTCTTTCATAGATTCGAAATTTATGTAACTCTTGTTTTCTCTTAATATACATCGTATCTTATTGCTTAGGAAACGCGGAGAACTTAACGAGGGTAATTTCGACTTGATTATAATTGAATGATAATATAGACATAAATAGCATTTCATGCATTTTCGCATTGTTAGATCTAATATTTTCTTCTTTTATTTATTTATTTATTTATTCATTTATTTATTTATTTATTTATTTATTCAAGTGCACACAACAAAAACAACGACAACAACAACCACTACAACAACCATGGCCCCACCCTTAACAACACGGGTACGTATTTGCTTCTCTGGAAACGTTTATTACCTATGCAACCAAAATTCCGGGTGATAAAGTGGATGCAAGAGCAGTTTGCTGTCTTACTAATGTACAACTTAAATATTAAAGCAAATGTTTCCTGGTGTTATTTTCGTTACATTTCTTAATGTTAAAATTTTCCCTTAAATGACTAATAAGAGTCGAGTTCTATACTGTCATACAAATACTTTCTTTGACTCTCTTCATTTAGATTTCGAAGAGCTTCACGGAAGCTTAATTGGAAGGGTCTTGGCCACGAAAATCAAAGGTTGTGTGTTCGTTACTCTCATGTGTCGGCCTTGGGAAATACCATGGATTATCCTACTAATAGATTCACAGAAACTGGACAGCTTTTCTCTATTTATTAAACTTGAGACAATGAGACAATAATAATAATAATAATAATAAATACGTAAGATTCATCTGCAATGTGCATTGGTTATCTGCTGTATTTCTTTTCCCGTTTACTAGTTATATATCTCAAAACCATTCTTTATGAATGCAAAATAAGAATTTATATTTTGTTAACAATTGTAAGACAGTTGGAATTTAATAATCGTATAGATGGAAATGATGTTTATGCTTGAGTTTGTATGGTTTATAATTGTGATAGAAGTATAACTGGTATCTGAAAATTAAGGTAAATGACAATATAGGTGTGTAGAAATCAGTTTTAAGGTTAAGTCCAAAAATACACAAATCTGTTTTGTATTTCTCATATCATAAATAAGCTATTTCGTGGAAGATGTTCTTTGTCAAGCGGTCAAAGATTTTTCTAAGTACTGATTGTACGTTAAATATTTTCATAGTTATTATTGACGGTTTTAATGTTTAAATAAGTCTCAAAGAATTAGAATACAATTTTATACCAGTACATTTGAATAAATTGTGGGGATTACGTCTCTGCCCGTCTGTGTCTCTTTCCATCTCTTATTAATGTAGTGCGCCTTCCATACGATTGAAGATACTTGAAAGTTTGGAATATGTTCGGGAGTGGTTTTTTGATGTCCAGTGTAAATACTATGCAACTGTCCACATACCTTTTGACGAAAACATGGAATCAGTATGCACAGATATTCGTGTAATTGTAATCAATATGTTCCTCAATTATTCCGCTATGAATGTTTACTGATATCAGCCGTTTGGTTGCATGATTTGTTTTTTCATTTAGAAATCAAATTGAAGCTAGTTGTTTTGTTACATACCCCATTCATATGGATTGTATGATGGTTTTGTGGGATTGTACGTGTATTTGTTGCTGGCGATGACGTGTTTTTCGCAGATGACGGAGATTCACCTGCAAATCATTTGCTCGGTAGACATGAACATGTCAGGATCGGTAAAGAGTTCGAGTCGGCTTTGACTCGTCTTGAGGAGTGCATCCCATGGGAGATATGGAGGTGAGAAATACCAGAGTGAATCGAGCTCGTAATGATCCAAGCAAGTGTGTCTGAAACGGTCGAGTACATTCGCGAGAAGGAATACATCCGTTTTGAGATAGACATCGTGATAATCTCAGAGAGTGTGGCATCCAAAGGCGTTCCACACATCAATCGATCGATGACATTCCTTATTGGTGATGTCGGAGAGATGTAAGTGTGAGTTAACGGCGTCTTGTGGCGGCAACGAGGTTTCATCGAATCTCGAACACGATCTTGATAAATTCATTATTTTGGGAGTAGTTTTAAGTTTCCGGATTCTCTTCAACAAAGAGAGTAAAGGTGGGACAGGTCTGAGCGAGTTTGTTCAGTGATGCTGACATTAAATGGAAGAGATAGATGAATCAACAGGTCCAATCGGTATGGACATATGCTTTTCAAAATTGTTGGGGATAAATTTGATTGTGGATCCCACCTTGTTGAGAAGTTGTTTGACGCGCTAATGCCTGAGCGCTATGAGGTACACTAATAATAAAAATATAAGGACCAAACATTTGGCCGGTTTATAGAGGTGACCAGAATAAAGCGGTTTTTTTGGGAGGAGAGCAGTTTTTGTTGGAACCAAAAAGATGCAAAGTCTGCAAAACAAGGCTGACTTACAGTGAGCCTGAATTCATGAACTTCTATTATTAGTTTAAATCATTATGATTTGACTATCGACTAATGGCATATATATATATATATATATATATATATATATATATATATATATATATATATATATATATATATATATATACATATATATACATATATATATATATATATATATATATATATATATATATATATATATATATATATATATATATATATATATATATATATATATATATATATATATATATATATATATATATATAATCTGAAACTAGCTGCAAACCGATGCTTGTTAGAACTAATCAGTAGAAAAAAACAACATATATTCTGATCTGCAGGCGTATTACCTATGCAGATGTTGAAATTGGATCAGACTTTTATGCGATTATATATGGAAACGATATGTGCAATCCGTGAACGGTCTAAAATATACCTCCAAAGTACATACAGTACTAATCATTTTCTATAAGTAGAAAACTATGTATGATATAAACACACATTAGGGGAAATATAATATACAAATGCTGTCAAAAATAGAATACACTCAATGCCGTCATAAATAGAATATGCCCAATGCTGTCATACACAGAATAGGCCCAGTTCTGTCATAAAAGACGACTAAGGGAGATGATCTGTTGTTGTTGTTGTTGTTGTGGGGTTTAACGCCATTTTTCAGCACACGATAGGCCATATATGGCGGCCAGTATTAATGGTGGAGGAAGAACCCGGGAAAACCCCGGAAAGAACCACCGACCCACGAGAAGCTACTGGCATGCTTTCTCACATATCTACATTGGCTGAATCTGAGACTCGAACCGGCGCAGACAGAGGTGAGATGGCAGTGATCCGTAACGGCGAACGCTTTAGACCACTCGGCCACTCGGGGCCCCGGGAGATGATCTGTCTGCAGTGGGATGTAATCTGTTATGGTCTTCCAACAGAGGATATTTTTACCCTTTCTCCATCATCTTTATTTTTTATACATATTTGGAGTTGTTTTTAAACAGCTCTACAGTTTATATTGTTCTCTTGTCTGGAGGGATTCTGGCAATGTGTTTCATTTTTACCATTTTTGCAAATTAACTATTGCTGTACAGTCATGAGTGTACTCATGTGACGTTTAACACTATGCATATAAATACACACACACACACACACACCTATATACGTACGTGCAGTCACAAAGTCTGAACATTTATACCGTCCCGGGTATGTTACCATGTGGTAAATAAAATATTAAATAAATTGGGATAATAGTACTGCAGTGTTCTTTAGTTCCGTGAAAAACATTGGCCTCGTTCGTCCATTTTTATGTTTGTTGGTATTTTGTGTGCACATGCGCAGGTACAGGTACAATGCTCTTAAGTTTCTGTAAGATAAAGATATTTTTTTATAATTACATTTGAAATAGCAAGTGCTTTTAAGAGCACTGAAGCAAACGTTTTCAACGCATCAAATTGTGTATGATCGTAATTCATCCATATTCTAAGCATTAGCAGCAGAGAGGGTGAACAGACCATAGAATTCCGACAAAACAAATAAAACAAACAAATAAATCATCTCGTAGAAAGGTCCAGATTTTACAAATGAACTTTCCTTGAGATGTTTTATTTTTGCAATGACCGATTGTGCTAATAAAACCTCAGTTCGAAATAGTAGCTGAAAAAATAAAGTACTCTACGTGTTTATTTATTTCTTGTTTATTTTTTTGACGACCAACGTTGGTAGGTACCCTCTCTGCTGCTCCTCTTCTGCTGATATTAATTAAATTATTATGTTATAATAAAATGATACATCCAGAATCTCATACTGCAAGAACAGCACGAGAACGATTAGAAACAATTAAAAAATTTCTTCCTGTCAGAGACTCATTTAGAAAAAATCTACAAGCGCAGCAAGAATCAAAAGTTGAGTACGAAGAAGACACTAAAAAACTATTTAAACCCGTCACTGCAGCTACTAAGAAAGTTACAGCGGCTGTTGAAAAAACTATATGGGGAGATATTGCGGAGGAAGATGAGAAGAGGAAAAAGGGTATTTTTCCGGTATTAGAACAAACTGCAGTGCAGGCTGAAAAAATAGCAGCGAGAACTAAAAAAACAAAAAAGATTTTACGAGACCTTCCAACTGACATAGCCGCAGCTCAACCTCCACCTGTTGATGAGGAAATACTTGAAGGTATTGAAGAACTTCGTACTGAAGTCGCCGATGTGAGAAAAAAACTTGCATCTAAATCCAAACCAGCAGGAGAAAACGTAGAATTAATTGCAAAATTTAACGAAGGAGTTGTTGAGGAAATTAGAAAAACTGAAAGAGAGAGATTACCTGAAGCAATATTAAATAGTATATCTAATAAATCTAGTATTTTAAAACCCCGTTATGAAAAAATAAATGATGATAATTTCATTAAATGGATATATCGCGTATATTACAACAAAAAACAAGCTAGAGGTTCAGAATTTGAAGGACTTAAAGAAGAAGTAAAAAAACTTTATAGAGAGAGATGGGAACAACCAAAACAAGGAGAGTCCTTCCAGTATCAGCTTCCTCCACCTCTGCAACAAATAGAATAACAACAACAATCTTCTTCGCCACAGCAAAGGTTGAAGTCGGAAATTAAAAGGACTAAAGAGCTAATTAAATTACTACCCCCGAAGAAAATTTCTGCACCTTTACATAAAATTCCTTCACATTTACGTACAATTTCTGCACCGAAAATGACATTTACACCGACAGGTTCACCACATGGATTTCGAGAAGGTGACTCACCCCCGGCCACCACTGAAGTACTTACTTCGGTAATGCAACCACCAGTATTTAAAACACCTCAAGATGAACCTAAAACAGGATCTGGTTTATGTCCTGATAATATCATCAATGACGTGTCACGGTTAGAAGTTCTCATAGGAGGAAAACGAGCTGGAAATAATTCACCAGAAATAACCAATGAAGCAGCTGATATTTGTCGGCGACTATTTCAAGGTGGTATCATGGATATTGGCGTTTACCGAGAACTTATTGATGAGCTCGTTGATGACTAGTTGTTAGATAAATGGTAAATAAAATAAGATGATTGTGCATGATAATCATCGTAAACCCACACAGGTTAGAGCGGTAAACTCACGATTACCAATCTATGAAGCAATTTACGGAAATGGACTTGGTGATGTCATTCAAGGATTATTCACGAGGATAGCTCCCAAAGTAGCACCTGTTGCAAAACAATTATCGATGAAGGCTATTGATATTGTTCGTGATAAAGCTCCTGGTGCAATTGTCAATGTTGCTGGTAAGGCGTTCTCGGCGATCAAAGAAAGACTAGCACGATTATTGCGACGAAAACAACAACCACCGGTGAAACTGGCAAGTACTGAGGTGATGCCTGCAGATGTTAGTAAAATAATAAATCAGGCTGCAAATCAAAAACTAGCGGCGTTAGCAGATCAAGGACTCGGTGAATCTGGAAATAATATCTCAAGTTTGATATCAGGAAGTGGAACTTCCCGAGGTGGAACTTTCCGGCGGCGGTGATCAACGTGTTAGACGAAAAATAATTATAATAAAATGTTCAAGCGCGTATCCGACACAGCATTTGACATGGAAGCACCCGTCCTTAAGGATGAATCTGTACGTGATTATCAATTTTATTCCTATGACGCAAAACAACCAGATCAACGTGGAAGAATTGAACTACAAGTTCATGACACAAGTAGATACTTTTTACCCGCTGATGCCTTTCTTGAGGTAGAAGGTACAATTATAAAAACGGATGATACTAATTACTTAGATCCAGTAAAAATTGGTTTTGTCAACAACGGGATCATAGCATTATTTAGTGGCGCCACATACATGATTGATGGAAAAAATATTGAATCAATTCAGAATGATGTCGACGTTGCTACAACAATAATTGGTCTGGCGAGATATTCTGATGATTATACAAGATCAGCAGGTCCCACAATGATGTTTGTGAAAGATAACTCCGATAACCCTGAAAGTGATCCGTATAATATAAGACGACCAAGAAATTTTGCCGATGCCGCTGATGCTGATATGTGGCCAGTAGTTCATGGTTCTAATGACAATTTCAACTTGGGATTTGCAGCACGTAGAAATATGTTGCTAGGAGGCAATAGAGGTTTTTCATGTACAATTCCACTATCGCATATTTTTGGATTTTGCAGGAATGTTAAAAAGGTTATTTTTGGAGCTAGACACACGGTTGTTCTTGTAAGAAAGAACGATGATAATGATGCTCTGTGGAGACCCATTGGTGACGTTGGTAAAGTAATATTATCAAAACTTTCATTGTGGATGCCGGTAATGACTCCAACGATCGCAGAAGAACAGCGATTAATTTCTTTCATGGATGCAGGTGGTAAATCCTTGTTGTCATGGTTAACAACAAGCACAGACAGTATGCAAACTAACGTTAACGGTCAGTTTACATGGCATATAGCATCACAACAGGGTGTTTCTGCACCACGACATATTTTTATTGCTTTTCAGAGAACTGATCGTTTAAACTCACAAGTTCACTCTCATATGATATTTGACCAACTAGGTCTCACAGATATTTCCTTACGGATAAACGGACAACAGGAACCAACAGAAAATGTACAACTAAATTATGCATTAAATCACATAGGACGTGCATATCATCGTTTGATGTCATTTATGGGACGTGATCAAAATGTTGATACCGGGTTGCAAATATCACAACTAGATTTTAAAAAATTGTACCCGATTTATTATTTTTCATTAGAACATCTTGATCTATCAAAACAATCTGTCGTTGATATACATCTCAAAGCAACATTAAATACCGGTGGTGTTGATTACAGAGCGATCGCGGTCATACTTAGCGACAAGGCCATGTTACTTGAAGGTGGTAGTGGTCGAATGAGGGTCGTTGATGCACCGGTGGAAAATCTTTAATCGTGTTATTTAGAAAAATATATTTTATATAAAAATGTCGTATAGTCATGTTAATGTTACTCTGACTCCTGGTCAGGTAAAAAAGCTTCAATCAAAAACCGCCAACAAATGCGGAACTAAAATATCACTAAAACGAGATCAGATTGGTGGTGGTCCAAACAAATTATCGTTGACAAATAATCAGATTAAACATTTCAATAAAGCCCTGGAATCAAAAACTGGAGTTCAATTTCATCTCTCCCCGAGCGCCATCAAAGACATGGTTAAAACGGGTGGTATATTCCCATTTCTTGCGGCCATTCCGGCATTACTAGCTGCAGCTGCTCCAGCCTTAAAAGCGGCCGCGTTAGGTGCTGTTGGAACAGCCGCTGGAATGGCACTAAAGAAAGCAACAGGGCAGGGATACAAAAAAAAGGGACGCGGTCTAAGATTACCGGGATCTCGTTGGGGGAGAGGCCTAAGGCTTCCAGGGTCATTTCGTTAGACGTTCCATCATCAAATTTTGATTTACTTGATGCTGCTAAAAAATTAAAAATATCTGCCTTTAGAGGTGTTTTTATGCGAGATCAATTACCGAAACAACCAAACAAACTAGAAACAGGTATTATTAATCTTGACAAACGTTCCGGACCCGGTACTCATTGGGTATCATACGCGATTGATCCGCGTGGAATTGTTTATTTTGACTCGTACGGGTTAGCTCCACCTGTTGAATTTATCAAGTATGTCGCACCACTCCACGCAACAACTAGCGGTTATAAAGTTTGGTATTCAACGCTACCCACACAAACAATGACAGATCCGCCAATATGCGGCCGTGAAGTAATTAATGTACTCGACGCAATATCAAAATCATCCAAGCCGCCACATAAAGTCGTGCACGATTATACAAGCAACCGATATGTTGCGCGTAAAGCATTTTAAACAACGGATCTTATTATAATGGTTGATATTTACGGAAGATCTTCTACTGGTAAGAAAATAAAATCCGACGTTGATCTGTCAAAGTATGCGACTAAAGATGACCTCGCTGATATCATGAACCTGGCTGGAGTTGACCCAGATGAAGTTGTTATTTTTCAAGATCGATATGGTAAACTAAAAACCAGCAATATCAAATGGAATGATATAGTCCGGCGAGTACTCGGTGCAGTTACGGATAATATTCCCGTGTTTACTGATAGCGGCAAAATCAGAGATTCAAGTATGTCACTTAAAACCATCAGAGATGAAATTGCAAAAAGTGTTGCTAATCGCGTGAGAAACACCGGTGACACAATGACAGGTGAACTTAGCATGAACGGGAACAAAATAGTAGCTGTAACAGCTCCAAAATCTGACAACGACGTCGCAAACAAACTATACGTCGACGACGTGGATGGAAAACTATCCACGCTACGGGCCGAATATGATGTTCACGTAAACGCGTTCACAAATCTTCGCAGAAATTTTAGAAAAATTAATGAAACCGCAGAAGATTTTTTTGGTAATCCGTTGGTCGCTGATATAAAACTCGTTGATATAAAAACTGACCTAGACACGATCAAACAAAGACAGCAAAACATCGTAGCGGGAATTCCTGAGATTGTCAACAAAACAAATTTGATTAAAATTCCAGCTTCAATAACTCCCGGGCATATCACAAACATCGTATGCACGGTATCATCGGGATTTGCAACATGGTCGCAGCAAAATAATACTATCAAATATACCGCAACAGTCACTGGCGTGTACAGGCTATCTGTGTTTAGTGCTGCAAAATTTAAAATATTTACAATGTTTCCATGGCGTCATTCCACAGACAGGTTTTCCGGGGTTGTATCTGTTGTATTAAATAGCGGAACCGAAGAAATATTTATCCTGGATGCAGATGATAAGACATTAACCGCAACATCTTACTGGTGGTGTTTGGAATTTGTAGCTGAAACACCTCAATTGGTTACTGTATAAAAATATATATGGACGGTGCACAATACAGATACAATCAAGCGCGTGAATGGCAGGCGGCGCTAAAAGATCAAGTCGATCAATATACAGTAAAAGTAAAAAAATATCGACGACGATTGGTTATCGTTGATGTGATTGTTTATTCAGTATCCGCTGTTGTTGCTGGAACCGGTGTAATATTATCAGCGTTGACAACGATGGCACCAGTAGCTGTAACTGTTTGTATTTCAGCAGCAACAACTATTGCAGGTGTGCTTGGTATCATCACAAAAAAAATATGTACTTGTACGAACGAAAAATTATCCGATTACAAAATAAAATTACATACAGCGACGGTAGCATACTCGAAATTATCCTCGTTGTTATCAGCGAGTCTCAGTGATGGAATTATATCTGATTTCGAATTTTCAATGATGACCAAAATATACGATGAAGGTATTAAAGATACAAGTATTAATAATGACAGAATTACTCCAACAGATCGTGACCAACACAACTCCGCCAAAGATAACGATGATCTCGGTAAGTTCAATTAATCCTGAATTTAGTGTTAATTTTCCTACTGCAATTCCAGTAAAAGAAATAGCACTAGCACAATTACGAGTATATTCCAGCTGGCCCAATATCAGATCAAAATCATTTAATGGTACACCAGCAAATAATTCGCTTGTATTTACTAACAAGAACAAATCCGATGGAACACCTGACTGGATTGTTGTTGGAATACCAACCGGCAGTTATGAGATCGAACAAATCAGTGAGGAATTTGCGCGTAGAATAAAATCAATAACGGGAAAGGAATCAAAAATATCAATTGATGTTCATGAGCCGACGTTGTCCTCGACGGTTGAAATAAACTCGCCTGATTATGCCGTTGATATTTATCAATCTTCAATCAGATCAGTGCTAGGATGGCCGGATGTTCCCCCGGTGCATAAAGGACCACCAGAACCGAAAAAGTCTGATTATGTCACGGATAGACAATCATATCATGAAATTAATCCATCATACGGGGAAAAACTACGTATTTTTAAAAATAAATTAATATTTAGCCATTTTCTCTTTCACGACTCCATGGAGGCATGGACTTTTCTAAGTCGGGAGGGGGAAACAGGACATGTTTTTGGTCTTCATCGAGAAACGATTATTGAATATTTTCAGGAAATCAATCAAGAGTGTAAAAAACAACTAGATCAACTAAATCAATATTTTAACGAACATATTTTTGACATATCAGCGTCATCGCGTGAAAAAATCATCACGCGTGTGGAAATATTAAATCAGCTTATATCAGATATGGAATATTTTAATAACCGAATAGTTCAAGCGATGGTTAGTTTAGGGCCATCATTTAAAAAATTTGAAGCATATAAATGGTTAGAAAAATATAAATTAACAGAAGCCGATGTACCGAATTATAAATTCCCCGGGTATAGTGTAACCGAGTTAAGAAAATCTGTCAATGATGTCATTGATGAGTTTTTTCCTAAAATACTTGATTCATGGAAAAAACTAGCACCATATCCAACTGTTCTCAGACATGATAATGATCCACACGGCGGCGGAAGACACGTATCTCCGCGGATCGTTAATATAACACCGACGGTCGCGGTCAATCTGGTTTGTGACGTAATCGATGGCAGCTATCAAATAGATCTCGGAAGATCAAATCAGGCTCAACAAGGATACATCCTATACACGTTCACACCACAAGTTCCCCCTGGAAATTTAATCGTGCAAGAACCAACTAATCCCGTGTATTTGCGGTGTCACAATAATATGTTAACACGAATCAATTTTAAACTCACAGACCACCTTAATCGCTTAATTGACATACGTGAAGAAGAGCTTGTAATAAATCTGTATGTAAAGTCGTAAAGACTTTTGTCGTAAGGACTTCCGTCGTAAGACTTCCGTCGTAAGGATTTCTGTCTAAGGACTTTTGTCGTAGATCTTCAGAATCAAATTCGATCAACTTAAAAAAATATTTTATTATTACTGGCACAAATTTGTGTTTGGTACAAATTAATCGGCCTAGGCAACTAAGGCCTAGGCAACTAAGGCCTAGGCAACTAAGGCCTAGGCAACTAAAAAAGCTAGTCGATGAAAGTAAAATTAAAATTTCTATCACAAAAAAAAATAATATTTATTAATTTTCCTGATTTTTACTGAAATTGTACAAATTACTTGATTTTGACTACCAACTACCCCCTCAGAAACATAAAAATGCACGAACTACTTGATTTTGACTACCAACTACCCCGTCAGAAACATAAAAATGCACGAACTACTTGATTTTGACTACCAACTACCCCGTCAAAATCAAGTAGTTCTAACCTTGTCAAATTGTTCCTAACAAATTTTATTTATTATAAATTAATTTTATTTATTAATAATATTATTTTTACTGAGATTTTTATTTTTTTTTTTACTAAAATACAACGAAATTGCTCAATTTTCCTGATTTTGACTACCAACTACCCCGTCAGAAATCAAGTAATTTGTGCATTTTTCTTGATTTTAGTAAAAAAAAAAATAAATCCTCAGTAAAAATAAAATTTATAATAAATAAAATTTATAATAAATAAAATTTATTAGGAACAATTTGACAAGGTTAGAACTACTTGATTTTGACTACCAATACACGTGGTCAGCGTTGACATGGACCCCAGTTACCAAAACTTTCATTTTCATTATCATCAGTAACGAGGTTACCTTGGATCGTTTCATCAGTAACGAAGTTACCTTGGATCGTTTCATCAGTAACGAAGTTACCTTGGATCGTTTCATCAGTAACGAAGTTACCTTGGATCGTTTCATCAGTAACGAGGTTACTCTGGATCGTTTCACGATCTGACATTATTTTTCTTAATAGTCTTATGCGGGTACTAATCGTTTTCTTTGCCTCATACTCGTGGGATAATAACGACTTAATTCTTTCTACGGCGGTAGAAAGAGGAACGAACTCCTTCACATGATCATCTTCTACGGTAGCTAGCGACTGAAACATTGCCGATTGAATCCGTTTCATGAGACTGTATTCAGATGATAGTGTGTGTGTCCCCATGGTTTTACGTTCTTGTAAAATCTCAAAGTCAGAAACTATTTTTTCAGGATTAAGTTCATCAGATATATTAATTCCATCTTTTTTTAATTTTTTAATAGCGACAATTACATCATTGATATTTTCATGGTTCATTATATAATATATAAATCTTTAAAATAAAAAAAATATCCCTAGAACACCTATCGAGTGTATTAGCGAGTTCGTCGGGATGTTTCAGGGACAGCACAACCAAGAACTTGTAGCTTGCCACCGCAATCTACCAAGTTCATTAGGCAAATATTCCCTCTACGAGAGCCCCTAACCCGCCAAACAACGGTCTAGAGGCCCAAGAGGGAGGACGGCACAACCCTCATTAAACTCGTAGCTTGCCACCGCAATCTACCAAGTTTAGAGGATATACACATAACATATAACTAACTAAGGACAGCACAGTCCTCATTAAACTCGTAGCTTGCCACCGCAATCTACCAAGTTTATCGGACATACATATAACATATATACAATGAATGAAGAGCCCCTATCGAGTGTATTAGCGAGCTCAGATTATGAATGAAACGGCACTAACTAAGGACAGCACAGTCCTCATTAAACTCGTAGCTTGCCACCGCAATCTACCAAGTTTATCGGACATACATACAATGAAATGGATATATACAATGAAATGGTTATATACAATGAATGAAGAGCCCCTATCGAGTGTATTAGCGAGCTCAGATTATGAATACGGTACTAACTAAGGACAATACAAACATATACGCTCAGCAAAATCACACCCACAATAATTAATCCAGTGGGTGATACGAAAATATGTATCAACCACAAGTCAATATTGTGGTTGTGAATTTGCTGAGCGGAGGGGTTCTTGCGGTTCCCCCCACTATTATAAAAATTGCAATTATGCGCACCACCGACAAATTGTCAGCCATGGGGATTCGATCCTGGACCGCGAGCGCCACAGTCAAATACCATACTGATCGAGCTATCAAACATTGTTACGAACATATGTTTCGGAAGTTAATATATAGCTAGCTATATAGCTAAGGAACCAATATTTACACTAAACAGCGGTTTCTGAATAATAACAGTTTCTGAATAATAACAGTTTCTGTATTTAACAGTTTCTGTATTTATAACAGTTTCTGTATTTATAACAGTTTCTGAATAATAGTTTCTGTATTTATAACAGTTTCTGAATAATAGTTTCTGTATTTGTAGCAGACCGAAAATCAATAATAACAGTAGCATTAATGCACCAGTCAAAGAACTTTCCAGAGTGTAAGTTCAGTGAACACACAACTGCAGGTCAATTACAATGACAAACGGTTTCTGTTTACACACAGCTTCCTACGGATCAATAATATTATCTTTTGTATGATGGGGAAATATTTAAAAACCATAAATAATACTTATGAGTCTGTTCGTCGGCACTATACGATGTAATTAGTTAAACTGACTAATTACGATCATAAAAAACCAACCATCTACGAAGAAAACTATATATTACAAAGTAATCTCCCCTTAAATCAAAAATTCAGTAGTGTATGGAGGACCTACTGTGACATAAATTAAAAAATTAATTCAATGTGGTGATGATAGTTAATAATGTGGTGATGATAGTTATTGATACTGAAATGTAATTTTCTGTTTATATTTTTTCGAGAAAGTAGATCTGGTTATATTATCTGCGACGTATTTTACCACACGCGAGTCAATATCAAAATATGTCGCAGCAGCGTTCATAGACTGAAACATAATTTCTTCACCGGTTTCTATGTTTGTAGAAATTACCGCCCTCTTTCCGATTGTCTTACATCTTCCTGTATTACCACATGCAGAGTTCACGCTTCGAGTGACAACACGAAGGTTGTGTAGGGAGTTATTTTGAGTGTCCCGGTCAATATGATCAATAACAAGACCGTCTTTGATCAAACCCTTGTGACACTCGTATGTGAAACGATGACAATGATAATTTTTCTTTCCAACTACAAATCTAAGATAGCCAGTATTAGAAACATAACCAACTGGTTTTTTTAACTTGCAGTGTCTGATGATACCATTAATATTTGATTCATAGTTTGTTATGACAGGATGTGGGACAAATATATTTTGCTCCATTATAATAATATTATATGTTTAAATCATTGTTTGTCTGAAATCTTGATATATAATCCCTCACGGATTTTATAGCGTTTTCACCGCTATTATCTTTTTTGTCATAATATCTTCTGAGCTATCTGAACCGTTTCCCGCCGCACTTTCCACATAATTCTGTCTTTCCACGTACTCCAATACCACACCGTAGACATGGTATTGGTCCTAGACTTCCTCGTCGTATGTTTTGTGAGTGCATCCAACAAAATTCCTTTCTACAGGATTTGTTGCATCGATTTACTGAGCCGAACATCAACCATCTACATTGGGACATTGTGTATATATATATAATTTTCTTTATTTAAATATTTGTTTTAATTATATGAACGAGTTTGAGAGATTATCCCAAACTAGGCCTGTTAAGTATAAATTCAACCTTGACAGATTATCTTCTGACTTGCCAGTACGAGATCTGGTTGATCCGAAAAATAAAAGTTTGATCTCGAAAATTCATGACGCTAAGAAAGAATTTTACACGGATGGTGCATCTCATACATGGTCAACGTTCAAGATCATATGCACTGACTCCGTCAAGGACGCTACAATGAATGACAAGCGAGCGGCAACTATCATTAACTACATCGCTGAATACGAGGGCAATCAAAAATATTTCTTCAGAGTAAAATTTATTGTATTAACAGAAACAGATAGTTGGATTATCCGTGACAAATATGATCCTGTCCTTGGTAATAATAAAACTATCATATTAAGTAAAAATTCCAGACCGGGTCTATTGACTGGTATTGATAAACCGTATTATGAGCGAGCGTATCCTGTAACAGCAGTTATTTATGGAATTTATGAGATAAATAAAAAACCCAACGTTGATAAACTAGCGCCGATGAAATTTTCAAGGTTAAATTGTGTAGCTGAACGAGTAATAGAACACTTTACAAACGCGATGCGTGGAAATGGATTAACTGATTTAAGGCGTGAAAAAATAAACTCGTGGGCTGATTCAGTTAAGGATAAAGGTGCTACAATAAAAGATGTTGCTGAGTTAGGAAAAATATTAAAATTTCCAATAACCGTAGCAACAATAACAGGAGAAGTACTGTACCAGTCGAAATATAAATCGAAAGGAGCTCCAATAAATATTATCGATCATAACGCGCACGCATGGACTAACGCAGTAACAATATTTCCACGTGATCGAACTGTTAGATTTTACCCCCCAGACAATTCTGGGGCAGATAATTCTGTGGCAGATATGAGTATGTTTGATTTTATCAACGAAATAAGTAAAACCGATCCTGTATCGGTATGGTTATTCAAAAGTAATGAGGAGGGTGAATTTGATCAGTTTGTCAAACCGAACGGTGAAATATATCGCACAGAATCCCTCCATGACGAGATGAAAAATCTTGCGACGTTTTTACAGTGCAAGCACGCGGAAAATACTGACAAATTACTAATTGTTTTACCGTTCCATCTGTTGCGGCTCATTTCGCCAGAGAACGAAATTCATGGAAACCAACACGATTTGATTTACTCGAGGACGTACGTGCAAGTTGCGTCGAATATGGACATGGCGGATTATGGAATACCAAATACAATTACAATGATGTTATTTCGGTTGATATGGTTGCATGTTATCCAGGAAGTTTTCTGGGATACGGAGATTGTTCTACGTACTTTGAAAGATTTGGTCACCCTACAAACGAGATGACGCGAGTGGCAATTAATGGACCATTACCTGATTTTGATCTGACTGGATTCGCCTGTATTGAGTCGTTCGAGTTTAACGAAAATCTTCACAAGATTTGTTATGTTTGGTTTGGCAGACATTTTTGTGAAAAACGTTGGGCACCTATAGTTTTGTTGCGATATATGCTAGATTGTGCGATACTGACATCGTTGGTGGTCAGTGAGGCAATTATATCATATCATGCACAGACCAAAGTTTGGTTGCCCATGTCAGATTCTGAAGTTATCAGCGAGTTTAAGGATGATATTCCTAATAAACTCAAAACCGCAAAAGATCTCGGTAGAAAAATTATAGGTAAATTTACTCAAGGTGGTGCATATGATTATAAAAGACATCACGCACGATTAATTTTAGATGATGCCGAGTACGATTTTATAATCGCTGATACAACGGCGAAAAATACATTTGTAAATCGAGAGAGTGTTTATTTATCCGACGGAACAAAATTAGGTACGATCGTTAGTTACATAAATGACGTATCCCCGCAATATACTCATCTAAGATCTTCCATGTTGGCTTATGTTTCTATAAATTTATTATCGATGATTAATAGATTTCCTGAGACCGCAGTCAGAGTCGCAACGGACTCATTTTATATTTCAAGTAAATATTTAGAACCTGTTATGAAATTTACAAGTAATGATGAACGATGGGGTTCGTGGAGAATAAAAAAGGAACTATTACACAATTACACAGAATCAGCAGATGTTCCAATGAGAGATGTTTATCGTGAGGGTAATAAAATATCAGAAATGTCGAAGGCACCATCGTTGAGTGATCCAATAACTAGATATAAGACAGTATATCTCAATGGACCTGGTGGATGCGGCAAAACAACTCGAACGATTAATGTTTTTAGAAATTCAGATATAATCGTGCTGACACCCACACATAGACTTGCACGTGAGATGAAACAGCGGCAAGTACAATCGTGCACGTATCATAGTTTCTTCCGATGGCGCGGAGATACATGGACTCCTCAACGGATGGGGGAAAAATATATACCTAAAATAATTATTTGGGATGAGATATGCACGGTCTCATTGGATACATTAAAAATGTTTCTTGATTGGTTGTTGACGAAAAATACCGCCATAATAATGTGTGGCGATCATGGTCAACCTCCGCCTTTTGTTGGACCATCTCCACATGATTGGTTAAAAAATTTCGTTGATTATTACGAAGAAATAGATGATGATCATAGAGCTCTTGATGCAAATTTGAAGGAGTTTAAAAAATTAATCAGATTACAATCAAACAAAATTCAGTGTGAAATAATACGTGGAGTGATCTCAGAGACATCAATGAGTGATTTTTTGAACTCATGGAGACCCACCGATTTGATCGTAGCAAGTAGAAAGATAATCAGAGACGCTTTACAACAACAGTTATTTCAACTACATAAAGAACAATATTCAGAACTACCCGTACCGTTGTGTTATAGACCATCAGATACACGAAAACAGAATATTAATGTTGATATTCCAGGACAGACAGAGTCAAGGAAACAGAATCTCGTATTAAATGATATTGTCGCCGTCGATATCAGTGTGGTCGAAGATGCATTACACGCTGACAAATCTCCATGGGTGTTAGGATACGCCATGACGATCCACTCGTCTCAGGGATTAACTATTTCTGATACACGAGTCTGGATTGTAGACGATCGCATCGAGTGGTCAAATTTAGTTTATTTAGCGGTATCGAGGGTCAGAAATATATCTCAATTACGTAGAATCATAATTCCTGAAATCGTTGATAAATTTAACATCATCGATGATGATATAATAAGAAAAAAATTAATCGGATACAAACAATCTGACAAAAAAAATAAACGCGACTTTGATCTTGATGTTGAATTTATTATTGAGTTAAAACAGCAGCAGAACAATCATTGCGCAAGTTGTAATTGTATAATGTTATGGCGATATTCGAGTAATGATTCAAGACAATTTACCGTAGATAGAAAAGATAATAGTCGCGGTCATACACGAGAAAATACCATGTTAACCTGTCTTGAGTGTAATCGACGTAGAGGCGCTAGCGCCTTGGGTGCTGGCACTAGTGCTAGTTAAGTGATCGAAATCACCGGAGTGATCGCGGTGGTAGTTGTGTATCCGCGGGAATTATTTGTAGTTGTTCACGTGTAAATCCACGTTGAGGAGCAGCAGAATCTAATCTGTAGATTGCAGGTCTGGAAACGCCTACATTTCTTCCAGTGGATCTTGTCACGGTAGATATTTTGTGTGTGGTAACACTCCAAATAGGATCAGTTGCTCTCGCGCTACCACCTTCAAGTTCACCAGGCTCATATAAATATCTGACTGTGACATCACCTAATATTTTTTGTTTTCCAGCATCTTTCCGTTGTGTTGGTATATTTTTTTTGTGACCGCGCTAATGGGTTTCATGTTGGTTGTTCGTGTGATCTCATTATTTAATGCAGCTATCACGATTGGTAATCTTGCAACCCATTCACGAGATCTTTTATCCTGAATAAATTCCCTCGCGTATTGATATCCAAATAACCGTTCAGCAAGTGTTCGATTAAATCGCTCAACAATTGCTTGATCACGGTGAATTGCAGTATGACCTCGTCGTATTTTGGTATTATGTTGTTTCATCAACGATGATACTGGACCAAGAAATTCCTTACCAGGATCAACCTGTAGTAGCTGCGGCCATCGTAGACCACCTCGTGGTCCGAGTCCTCGTTGATAAATTCGTTCAAACGAATCAGCTACTTCAGATGATGTTTTCGCCGATAGCGGCTCTGCTTCTTTATATCTACTTGCAACATCAACTACGGTTAACGCGTACTTGTACGTTTTTCCACGTACAGTATCATGCGGTAAAAACAGAATATCAGCTTGATGAACTTCATTAGGAACACTGACATCGAAATACGAGTACTGAATTTGTTTAGGACGTGGTAGATAAATTTGCCATATTGCTTGTTTAGATAACCACGTTTTAGCAGTAGAATGTTTAACCGATGCTGCATCAGCGAGTTTACCAATTGCTGCTTTGCCGCTCCAGTATCCTCTCGGTGAATAATAAATTGATTCCATTATTAATTACCAGCCCCAATCGCTAATTTACCTTTCATCGAGGATCTTACTAACCAATTAGCTAATGATTCTCTAATATTTTTATTTTTTATAGAATTTAATGAATGAATTAATTTTACATCTGCAATATGCCTATCTTGTAGATTTTGACTTTTATAAGCTACATCATGAGCATGACAAGCTCGATCAATAGCATTTATTGGTTCCTCGCCTGGTTTTGGTTGATCTTGATTATCGAGCCTGATATCGAGTCTGGTACCAGGACCGCAATAATTATATCCTGGTAGATGTTTTTCCCCACTGTATTTAGCCCATGGAGCACCTGGAAACTTTGACATCAAATTAGCAATATCACCACCGCGCTTATTAGGTAAAAACGAAAATTTCTTTCTACAGCATACAGAACATTTTCCACCGTACGCTATTTTTTTATTTTTTGTTGTAACTGTAGCTAAATCAATAGTTGGAGTTTTAACTTTACAGCGTAAACAATATAAATTCATGTTATAATATATATGGATATAATTGATTTCTCAGCAACTCGGCAGCGAGAGCCAGTTAAGCATCATCCTGCGCTACCGAACTCCATCAGAATGATTATCATAGGACCATCTGGATCGGGTAAGACGCAATTATTACTTAATCTGATAATGAGATGGTTGAAATGGGATAAGTTGTATTTAGTAGCACCATCCGTTGATGATCAACGATGTTATGATGTACTTAAAGATTTCAATGAAAACGCGCGATTACTGGATGAAGATAATGATATTATAGAGTTTATAACCGATATTGATGAAGCACCATCCGTAGATTCCATAGACGGATTTATTAATAATTTAGTTGTATACGACGATGTGATGCTAGATAAACAATCAAATCCAGCCAGAATATTTTCCCGAGGGAGACATAAAAATACAGACGTGATCTATGTTACTCAACGATATACACAAATACCAAAAGTGATCAGAGACAACTGCAACATTTTAGTTGTGTTTAATGGCGTAGACACACACACGTTGCGAAATATTCATCAAACCTGGTGTGGTGGTGACATGGATATAATTCAATTCAAAAATTTCTTCTCACGAGCGCAAGCTACCCCGCATGGATTTATAACAATAAATTTACATGATCCAAGAACAAGATATCGTGTGGGTATTGATAAAATATTTGGGTAACAGGGCTGATGATAAAATTAAATTTAATTAAATAGATATCATTAATATAATGAACAACTGTGCGTGGTTACGTCAAGGAACAACAGATAAATGCAACAAAAGGTGCCGTGGAGAATATTGCAAGAAACATAATTATCTTATAAAGAAAAATCCTCATGCTGGTCCACGAAGATGTGTTGGATGTAACAACGGCGTTAGAGGATTATATCAGATTTGTAAAAATTGCGGTGGAGATCGATACAGAAGTTTGATGATATATTATAAACACAGAAAGAACATAAATCCAAAAATAGAAAAACCACCATCAGAACTTGAATATTACTTGAAACATAGAACAAATTCCGAAGATTCAGATGAAGATGAAACAGATGAGGAAAAACGACAGCGAGAACGCGTTGAAAAATATTCATCAAACTTGGTATGGTGGTAAATTAATAGCAGCAGAGAGGGTACCTACCAACGTTGGTCGTCAAAAAAATAAACAAGAAATAAATAAACACGTAGAGTACTTTATTTTTTCAGCTACTATTTCGAACTGAGGTTTTATTAGCACAATCGGTCATTGCAAAAATAAAACATCTCAAGGAAAGTTCATTTGTAAAATCTGGACCTTTCTACGAGATGATTTATTTGTTTGTTTTATTTGTTTTGTCGGAATTCTATGGTCTGTTCACCCTCTCTGCTGCTGCATTTACATTATTATATTTACCAAATAACTGAAATAAAAACTTTCGTATAACACAACAAGCTTACGTATTCAAGCAGCACGTGCAAATCCGATGTCACAAATAATAAAATGCATTCCTTTATCACCATCTAAAAGTTTTAGTGCTTTCCTGTTCATTATTTATTATTCAACGCTACGCATGCGCATACAAACATTCCATTTGTTATGTGGCAATGTTGATATATTGCATTTTGAGAGATGACTATACGTGTCATATTTTCTTTATTATGAATTCGAGTTTCCGTCGGGAAATTACATCATTAATAAATGGTGATGGGGCTCACAATACGTGAATGAAGATGAGCATCAATTAAGCAATGAACTGTTTACAAACAGGCAACATTTGTACTAGTGTTATCACATCAGGAACATCGCAGTTGCTAAGTTACATCCTGGAATTGAATGATATTAACAGTTCTGGCACTTAACATTACTATTTGCATTTAAGCACAGGGTAAAACCACCGTTAAAGCAGTTAATGGAATAAATTTGATTAAAATCTTAACTTGTTCTACACTTGACAACATCTCTCTAGAATAATATGCTACCATGTACGATAAACCGATACGTTTATGTGTTTGACATTTTTAAATTGCTGTTTCTAAACATGATCGCTTTTTAAAAATCATTTTTTCCATCGAATCTAGT
Organism: Sinohyriopsis cumingii; assembly: GCA_028554795.2. NCBI lineage: Eukaryota > Metazoa > Mollusca > Bivalvia > Unionida > Unionidae > Sinohyriopsis > Sinohyriopsis cumingii. Next base: position 36,806,251 of record CM068831.1, on the reverse strand, counting down.
AACAAAACTATGTTACGTACTTGTAAACAGAAAAACAGTCGTGTACAGTTGTTGCATTTGGAACTTGTTTAAAGTTTTGCCTATAGTGACATGCATACATTTGATCCTTTTTCACGTCGCCTCTTAATAAATTGATCTCCGATAATTAAGTTAACCGTTGTTCTCTCATAATCTCGTTAATCGAAAGTGGGGATTAATGTACATTACTCCTGACTGTTTACCGAATATAATTGTTGAGTACTATATCTAAACAAACCTTTTACATCTGCTATAGGATATAAAGTTTCTAAACAAAGAGGAAAACTTTAAAACTGAATCAAAAATTAATTCTAATAAATAAGGTCGGAGTACAAATATTTTGTAATAGCTTGGTATTTATACTCATGATCCCATCTCTTATGCCAGCAACTAAGGCGTGTGTGACATGCATCAATCTGAGCCAAATCACACGCTCGCATAAGTTTCCAAAAATGTTAAAACATGGTATTTGTTGTGGAATGGGCAACAGAAACAATATACTATTAAAACACAATAATAACAGTCGCAATATATCGGGATACAGTTGTTGTTTCTACTGAACAGTTAGTTTCATGCCTTGCTTGTAACAGAACTGTGTGCCTTACAAAGTTGCGTAAGCGCTGAGGCTATCCAGAATCAACGTGTTGAACGGATGGTTGCTTCGGTAATGTCTCTACATTATATATTGTGTAATGATACCAGGAAACAACAGAAAGTTTTAAAAAGGACATTATTCGTATAAAAACCTTTTCAGCCCTAGATCATCTGTTTCTTCCTGTTTCTTCCTGTCCCATCTTGTACACTATGTATGTATGTATGTACATATGTGTGCCTTTTCCTCAGTATCAACAGTAGCACGTTCTTTGACTTTTTTATGTATATATTTCGAAGGGAGCCAAAGTAGCTCATTGGTAGAACGTCGGACTCGTCGACTTTGGCCAGAATAAATCGGTTGCCTCTTTGTGTCCTTAGATAAGGCACTTGGTTCCCATTTCCTTGACATGATATAGCAAATAATTTGTCAAATATGCAGCTAAAGTACACCGTCCCCAACGAAAAATTATTTCAAGACTTAAAACCGTTTAAAATGGAATCAGACTCTGTTTCATTTGTATAGAATATGTTGTTTTATGTCATTTGAAGTATCGTCATAGCCAACAACGAAATGGATAGCTTACCATTGCTTTTGTCAGTGGGATTGCCTAGATAAATTTCCTTTTCGGGGAGTCCATCAAGCGCAATATAGCTTTTCATTTCTTGAGGATAAATTTCTTGAACCTGAGTTAAGCTGCTGTTTTTATAGTAACTTTAAAGTGCATAATTTGTTACTTCCTTTGCTTTAAACAAATATTTCCAGTTTTATTCTCCTTTAATTTCTTTCCCTTCTTTTCAGGTCTTCATTATATAACCTTTCTATGCTTCTTATTTTCTTTCTGACTGTGCTCTGTATCTTCTAATGTCTATTGTACTCTATGAAATAAAATTTGGTCAGGACTGTTATGGTTATGACTTATTGCCCTACTCACCACGTCATCAACACTGTTAACCTTCTTTTTTCAAAAGCCACCTTTTCATCGCCTTTTAAAACTTTGTTCCATATAAAGACTTTGTTCTATACAAACCTTTCTTCAAAGCTGCAGTAAAAAACATTAAAGTTCCACCTGTTATGTATATTTAGTTTAATTGTTTGTATGTTAGTTTTAAATTTTATTTCACTGCATGTTATTATAATGTAACATTGCCTGCTCGATTTGACCTTGTCCAAAACTGAGTTAATTTCTGCTTCACCTGATTGGCATTTTTTTAATTTCATTTATGTAAACAAAATTAATAATATCTTCATTATTCTCTATGTGTATGAGCTTATTGTCAGGATTATTATTCAGGTAAACAAGAAGGAGCACATACGCTGATTTGGGTCGGGGTTAGAAGATTCCTAAGTGAATTTTACAGGTCATTGTGTTGGTCGTAAACAAAGCTCATTAGATTATTCTAGAAGGTTATTTTCCATTAGGTTATTTTTATATGTAGAAAATGCTAATTGTGACCTGAGGCCAAGTATTGTGATTGTGGGGATTGCTTCAGTCGTGCTTTAACATCTAGTACCTCCAAGTTATATTATGTTGTGACCAGTTTGGGCTGAATTTTATTTTCTTGAAATTATTGAATTCAAGTGAGTACGTTCTCTGGAAATACAAAAGTGCTCTGATATAATTCTCAAAAAGAGACATTCACCGGAATTTATACTGAATTCAAACCTGATAAAATATGTATGTGATTCAACAAGAGCCTGTTGACACATCAACACTCCGTGGACTATAACAGGCACGTCATTGACTTCAGTTTTGGATCTCTTCGGGACTTGAAAACTTAGTTATAATCAGGACTTTTTATTATTATGAGTTGTGCCTATATTTGCTTGGATTATTTGGGATTTAATTCGCAATACCGTATGTTCTTTTTTCTCATTTTCACTTTGTATTTTAGGGAAATAAGTTATTTGTTAAATTTTTCAAAGCTTGTTGTCTTTCACTCTTTTATGTTACTTTTTTAAGAACATAGTCTCGTAACACACTCAAACCATCTAAAAATTATAGTGATGATAAATCCTGTCACTATTCATTCAGCTCATAAACCAAAGCTAGCAACACCCATTTGACCCGCAACAGTAACCATGCCTACGTCAGAGACCTTTATGATGCTAGATCTCTTCAATAACCATAACATTCTTAATTTCGTTTAAAAAATTTCAACTAAAATAAGAATAACATTCTCTATTGACGGTTGACCATTTACATGAAATAGAAAAGTTATATTTGTGATTTCAACCAGGTTTAACAGGTTATATTTTGTTTGCGCATCTACTTAATATTTAGCTTTAGTGATTTTCACAGCTTCTTCTGTTTCATTAACCAACATTGAAACCTAACCCACAAATGCTCAATTTCTGTGCTATTACTTTATTATTTGGTATGCTAGGACCAGGTGTGCTATCAAGTAATTAGTTGTAAATGTCCAACTTAAATTATAATCATAGTCTTTATAACTTTCTGAAATGCGTGTTTATTTGTGCACATATCACCATCCGACATATCGTCTTCAGAAGCATGTAGTAATTGATTGAAGATGTCTTAACCGTTGCTGTTAAAAAGATTTCATATTTCACACTTACTGTCAATCACACACAGAGCTTTTCGATAATCGAGTTTGATGCTGTTCACGTAGGGTAAATACTTTTACTAGTTGCTGTTTTGGCAATATATAAACTATTACATGTCTGACAGCGCAACCAACTAACTATGTACTTACTACTACCAATATATTTTGCTTGTGCTATGCAAGTTTCTTTAAGTTTGTATGGTTACTGATTTGTCGTTTTCGTGTTTCAATCTGTCTGCTTTGGCTCTTTTAATTCCTGTACATATTTTCGAAAATGTTTACTAAGTTCATCGTATTAGGAACATTGTTATTTCCGAAGTTACCAATGGACTAATTTACATAATACATCTAGTGTTAATAAAGACGTGAGTTAAACAAAAAAGATATAAATGAAGATATAATAAACTGAATCATTATTATTCATCAGATTTGATATTGAAAGATTCTTGGTGTTTCATTTCTATGCTTAAGAGCGTAGAATAAATATTTATTTTTACTTTTTAAAACAGATAAACAGCAACAATCATGAGAAGGAAATAAGAAAACTAAAAAAAATCTATACAGCAAGAAAATAATGAGTAATGGCAGATTGTATTGAACATTGATATATGTTAAGAATACATTTGATAAAATAAATATTAACGCTATGTGGCATAATTCTCACAGTTTGAAAATGAGCTGTGAAATGGTAAATATGCTTAAGCAATATGTTTGGCTGTAAAGGTGTGTGTTAGGATGACATCGATTGTCCTTTTTGTGTACGTCAAGATTGCATTCTGTCCTAATTAATTTTCAGCATTTATGTGATCTTCAAAGTGCATTGTCCAGTGACAGTTATGGTGTAAATTTTAGTGGCATAGTAAAACTATTTGTTCTGCTATATGCCAATGATTTTGTTACTTAATAAGCTTGAATCTAAAATGATGAACTGGAATGAACTTTAACGCGGATAAAACAAATCTCGTTTTCTGCAAAGAAGTGTACCTACAGAAGCACTGAAACGTATTTTGGGAGTCACACATTGAAGGTGTCTTCATATTATAAATATCTAGGGCTGGTATTATCTTCACGTGGTGTTTGATATCAATGCCAAATCGTCCTGTCTGAACAAGCAGGTAAGGTGTTATTCTCAGTCAAAGGCAGGATGCTTAGTGTAATGTCGCCTTCTTAGTAAGAAGGGTGGTTAATTAGATTTGGTTGGCTTTATCTAGAGGATGACCTTCTTTGTTATTATCCCCCGTTGGGAGTGGAAACATAGCATTTCAACAGAGAAATGAGCAAGAATATTGGGAAGAAATAATGCAATACGAGCCCCTTAGACAAGAAAAATAGCAAAATTTAATCAATAACAATTAATAGCGACAACTCCATTTCAATCTCAGTTATGTCAATAAAATTTAGTAGAAGTGTCTAATTTGGATTTATTTCATCATAATAACGAGTGGTGAAAAGAGCGCAATGTCCTCGACTGATTGCATTATCTTCCTCCATAAACTGTGTATCAGCATCTTCCTATTTTCTCGAGACTTCCTATTCTCTACGCTTCATCCATTCCTGGGCTTCCTAGTCCTTTATTCTGAACTCGTCACTCCTTTTTACGGACTTCCGTCTTCAAACAGTCCCGTCTCTTCCCAGAAAGCTGTTCCTTAAATGACACAATTACCCCTAAATTTCTATATTCACTACTTTCTACAAGTACACGTTACTCAGAAGCATACTAGCTATACACACTGCATAAAAACTGACTTAATCCGATAGATCATCACTCTCGCTTCACAGCGACCGACCATAAATTAACACGTGCGCGGTGTATCTAGCATTACAATATCTGTTTACTTGCACTACCACGTGCTCGATTACTATTGCATGCAATTCACAAAATACTAGCTCACACCAATTCTTAACTTACAAGATTATTTAAACATTACAAAATCAGATATAAATATGCGATTATCGTTAACTCACGATAATCAGTATCATCCTCACAGACAAAGGAAATTATTTCATATAACCCTATGCAATCCTACACATATGAAAACTTGGATAGCATGCAATTGTCAATTCTACCAATGAACTAGTAGCTGTACAATTAAAGAGATAAATTGCATAACAACACGAACATCAAAAGATTTCCACGAATTTGATAAATTATATATAATATTTATATATAATTTATCGAACACATTTCCCTTTGAAAATGATAATTTGACATGGGTTCCTATCGAGCGGTTACGGTTGGTATCTCAAACGTTTACTTTCTCAGGACAGCATTGCAATGCTCTGGTCGATCTCACTCAGTCATAAATGCTATCCTTTCAAGTTTTAGCACTGACATGGGGGGGGGGAGAAAAGATGAAAGGTCAAAGTGACCCTTCACAAAGACTTTTCTGGCTTAAATGCGATAAAATTTTAATGCTCAATGCATTCAACGTTAAGGTTCAATACAATTCAAAATTCGACACGTTACACTTTGTTTTGGAAAACTATCAGTATATATGTTTACAATCTTGTATACTAAAATGATGCCTATAATATTCTATGAAGCTGAAATATAAGCCCTTACTAATGCGATTGATAATGAGTAATTACTATAAGTATTGAAACTTACAAAAACGTCTGCACATGGGTTTGCTATAGGTGAAAAACAGTCTTAAATCATCCTAGATTATGAAGCCAATAAAATACTGGTTACAAATGTTTATAAATATTCTACAGTAATTTCCAAGACTTTGTTTTAATATACAACTACAGTCCTCAAGTTATGGGGTCATGCAATCAAATATATATTCAGTTTTTATTGCTTTTGGAGAGGTTTGGTACAACAAATGTTTATGGAATGAACTAATGTTAACGAAATTGTTTAAGCAAAAACGTAATGCAGTTAAAATACAAACCTCAAATGCAAACATTAATGATCTGGATTTATTACGACTCTAGAAATTAATTAGGTTAGACTTCAGCTAAAACCATATAAGATATAGAAAATCTTCGTCTTTTAAATTATGCGCAGTTGCAATTAAAAGACTTCAGGCTTTTGTTTTTATTATCTACATAATTCTTTTTTACCCGCGTTTTCTTCTTTTACATCTTTGACTGTCTTTTGACAGGTGCTAGGATCGTAGTTGCACCATATTGGTATTTATAGCATGGATCTGTCCTAGTTAAGATCTATATTATGCTTTTACAAGTTGTTGCTGGAACTAACAATGTTACCTGCTTTTAGTTCAGTCTACTTTATAAAATATATCTCTAAAACCTTATCGCAATGTTTTCACCTGAGACATGGTCATATTCGCCGAAAATAATTTTTCAATCAATTTGTCAACTGTGTCTTAGACAGTAGAAACTGTAATAGATGATCTATGTTTGAACCTTTGCACCTGAATGACATAAATCTTTAATACCTTTTGATTCAATCTTTTGGCTCCTTCTTCCGTCAGATCTGTGCTATCGTGCAAAAGTTACAAGTTAATTTTGTTGTCATTACTTGCTACTATTGAGGTAACTTTGTTAGCTGGAAATGTTGTGCAGAACTCAGAAGTATATGCGGTATTGTTGACTTTTGGCACATCAGCATGTGCAGGCTCTATAGCAACTTTATTTACATTTTATATGTTCCTTGGGTCCGTTGTTAAAAGTCAAAATTCTGTACATTCTTCATGGATCCCCCGTGCAGGTAGATTGAGTTAAGATGTCAGGGACATGCTTTTTGACACATTCTAGATTTATCATTGCGTTACCTTCCAATATGTCTTCATACTGTTTTATTTTAATATCTTGATGAAATACGTTTAGCTCTTACTAAGATGCATTAAAATTCAGAGCACATCAATGCTGGTACCATTTATGTTCTGTTCCTTTTAATCGTTATCAACTGCTATGGTGGACACCTGATCTTGGCTGTATGATTCTGTTCCACCTTCTCATCTCTTGATACGCAGGTCATGTATTGCTTGTCTAAATTTTCGATTTTGTCGACGAGCAGAAACATTCCTTCACATCTTTAAATTTGTTTTGCTAACGCACATATATTATGCAAGTGACTAAGCTGTAGCATGATACACATTGACTGACCCAAAGTATTCAATTGGCACACACAAAACAATACAAAAAATATTTAAGACAAATGAAATAATTGTCAATTGAACACCATCACTATGTTTAGAAGCAAATCGAAAAACAAGTTAAACTCTTTTCTTTACACGGCCTAAGTGACACACCTGAGATACACCTGTAAAATAACACGAGAATGAATACAATCTTCAAATACGTTATTCAGTCATAATTCATAATCCCTTAGACGTATGGCAAATACCTCTCAGATTCAGCCCTTCCGAATTGTAACATTAACAATGCAACCTAAACGCTTCCTGTTCAGATAGACTGTATTCTGACAGGGTAATCGCCCACTAGATACCGGAATATATGCACACTCGGATAGCAAAGTACAATGCTCTCTTTGCCATTTCAAATCGCCCACTAGATAACATTTCTATCAATTTGCTCGAAGTGTAGAAAATATTTATCTAATTCTTTTTCTTAAAAAGGGGGTACTAACCTAAAATTTCTGCTAACATCAAAATCTGAACTTGATTGTAAAGGGGTTTATGGGTTTGCCCCGTCTGCCAGTTCCTAATTTTTAAAATCTAAATTGCATTTCTCTCTCTCTCTCTCTCTCTCTCTCTCTCTCTCTCTCTCTCTCTCTCATGTATCTCAATGTACTTTTTTGTGACCTAATTGTTTTTGCCCTAATAAGTTGGTGTTGAAACCAGCCAATTGGCTGGATGGGAATTTGTTAATTTAGAGATTGGAACTATAGGGTGTACTGCCGTCCTTTCTTGAAGTTCAAGGTCACATACCAATGTTACGGTACATTTACTTTTAATATGTTGGATGCAACTCTGGAACAGATAGAATAGGTAGCATAGTTATAACAGATAACAGAGTGAAACGTTTTACCCCGTAAAACCATCGCCTGAGGGGTGTATTTTGTATTTTATCAACAGCATGGTATCATAAGCAAGATCAAAGTCACATACTTGATACTTACTCACATTTTACATTAGGATTAAACCTCTAAAGCTAATGAAGATGGTATAATTAAACTTCTATTTAAATCGTAACTTCTGAGTACGTCATTTATTTTTATGGTATTTTGGTCAACATTGTGTATTTGTTCTCTGTGTGTGTGTGTGTGTGTGTGTGTGTTTCAAGATCAGATTTCTCAAGTACATTAAAAGTGAGGTGAAACGTTGTGTTGTGTTGTAACGGCGTATGTTTATATCACGTTACACATTTTTATGATCCAATTTGCAAGGTCAGTGTCATGTTTCATGTAAGACTGTAGCTTAAAAGCGGTTTCAGTAATGAAATTCATTTTGGAGTGTGTGTCTTGTACCACTATCACGATACTCATTTGCATTTCTCTTGAATGAATGCCTTAACCCTTAATGATCTCTGTTCGAATTGTGTTTATTCGTATGTCTCAGTTCTTAAGTGCGTTATAGGAGACTTTGATGTTTTCTAACTCGCTTGTCAATAGCTTCATCAAGCATAGAAAACTTCATCCCTGGGTCATTTAAGTAGAAATAATTAAAATATACAATTTACTATAAGTGTTGATATAACTGTCATACATTTTGGCATAACCCACCAGCACTATCCAGTCTGTCAATCCTAAAGTACAACAAACATTTTCGGGGGGTGGGGGGTGGTGCTATGAGGGTGTTACCAACCTATGGATACAGTGTTTGTTTTCTTTTTAATGGCGAAACGGGAACGTTGTCGCCTCTGGCTTCTTATGTTGAACTAGCTAGGATGTAGTTTAATCGCTTTAAATAAACACTTAATTACGCACGACATGTTGTCATGCAATATATTCATATGGAATGTCATCTCAGTTCTCTTAACACTAATTTGATTTTTCATACTACTTGACTCAGGGCCAAGCAACCTATTCCAGTGTTTAACTGGAACTAATGACTAGATAATACAGATGAGCTCAAACATTGAGGATACTGGTTTACTGATCTGCTGTTGATGTCTTCTTCAATTATGAAATAATATGTTGTCCATTTAAAAGATTTTTAAAGCCCCTTCCGAGTGTATTGTAAACAAGGGGTAAGCAAAACATGAATACTTCATGTATGAACGCGGATGTAACATGTGCAAACATATACACAACATTAAGATTGATCTTCCTTGACCTTCTGTGTTGTGATTTTGTCCACAATCACAAATTTAGAGAGTGATCTAGGACGTAGAGGGTATTTATTTGCTTTTAAAAACTGAGTGGTCTTATGATCATTTGCTGAAATCAGTCGGATCATAAGCTGTGGCAAATTTGTTCCCTCACAAAGACACGTACAAAGCAAACTGCTCGTTGAAAAGGAAGCACATGGAAACGTTGTCACATACAGACACGTCCGTAGCAATGGCACGCAAGGCAAATTGCACGTACGAAGGTTCGTATAGAATGATGAACTGATCAGAGTACTTGGCAACTGAGCAAGAACAGTTCTAATGTTTCATCAAACTGTGTGAGTGCATACAGTGATACAGTGAAAAGCACTAAAGGTTTACTTTTTTGTTTAATTTTGTTAAATTGAGCTATATAATTTCCATTTTTGTGTGTTTCACTTTCCATACCTTCATTTGAATAACATTTCCTGTCCTATTCATTGTTTGAGTAAGGGAGCATGGTTTTTCTTTTGCATCTCTAGAGTCAATTCAAATACTGACGAGGACAGTGGGTGTTTATATGATGTCCCATCAAAGTGTGAGTGTATACAGTGATAACCACTAACTTTTCCTGCTGATTAATTTTGACCAACATTTTTTTTTTCGTTTTTGTGTGCTTCAGCATTCAATTGACATATAAATAGGTTATCTAGTATTTTTTCATTGATTGAATAACTCAACCTATAATTGAGTGATGTCTCATGGAAGTGTGAGTGTATACATTCATAACCACTGAAATACTTACTTTTCTATTGCATGAGTTCTTTATTATTTCTGTTTGGTTTTGTGTGAGACCACTTTTTTGTATGTTGTATGTTTCCATGTCAGGACTTTTATTAGATGGTCAATTGACAATTTGTTTCAAAAATACTATGCCTTTAATTTATATGAAAGTTTTGTGAATGAAGCACACTTTTAGATTCTTCTGTACATAATTCTTGATTCAATATGCTTGCATTTTTATTAATTTTACGTATTCAAAGAAACCCGTGCTATGAATTTGTTACATATACGGAAGGAAATAACTAAATACCTTCTTTCTCACAGAAATTGTACGAAAGGAAGACGGGCGGATGGTTGGGGGGTTGGTGAATATTCATAACCCAAAGATAGTCGAGGGGAAATGAATTAAGGTTAGTGAAAGGCCCCGCCTTGCTAGCAGGCCTACTATCAAGAGGAATCCTGCCAGATGAAATAGATGCTCCGCACAATATAAACAAGGGCAAGTATGTCCTATATGCATTAGGGGACGAACACATACTGAGAGTGAGATCTGAATAAGAGGGAAAGAGATATAGAATACATGGCAGATATGCATATCTCTGGATTATTATTGGAAGTGCCCTTGAATGAAATTTCGGACATAATTAAGATATGGTTAAGGTCGACTGCTTCAGAATGGCAGCCTTTAATCGTTCGCCAAGATAGGTACAATAGTCCAGCTGACAAAGAGGAAGCAAATAATACACCAAGGTAAGTACAAGAGTCAAGCTGACAAAGAGGAAGCAAGTAATATACTAGTTTTCTTCATTTGCGTAGGGTTCATCATTAAGTCCTGTCACTTTGGTAATTTCAAACACAGATCATGTTAAAGATGCAGAAAAGTGGGCCATCCCCCACAAGACTATTTTAAGGACCTCAACAAACACAAGTATAAACTAAACATCTGCAGTGGCGGATGCAAGGGGACTCTAAGATGGTATGGCTTGTCTTGGAAACGTCGCAGATATAGTGAAACAGAAGGCAGATGCTAAGAAATGATAATGGGAAGGAAAGAACGCCAGATAGCTCAATAGAGACCGCCATGACAATTTCCTTATGAGAGGACTTCTCACTCTTAGAGAACAAAGCCAAAAGGAAGAAAGAGGCCCTCACTGAAAAATAACGAAGAACAAGCATAAGAAAATCCTTAAAAGTCCAGCGAAAATAACACAGGTAACATGGTATAGATTAGTAGAGCAAAATGAGGAAATCATTACCCTAAAGCCCTCGAGAAATGAGGTGGAAGAGACACTTACAGAAAAATTAAAGAAATTACAAAACAGAATTCCTATTTATCATATACTGACAACAGTACATAAATAATTATGAAAAAGGACACAATCGTTAGAGAGAACCACCATAAACAAAAAGGAACATAAATATTACAATAAACACAGAATAATCTATTATCTATACACATCTTTGCAAGACAATGTATCACAAAGTATTCGTAGATAAAGTAGCAATCCGAAATAATAGGGTATGAAAACGATAGAAGATAAGCTTACAATGATTGCGATATATTATAATGGAGCAGATAAATAAAGATTTAAACAATAGAACAAAATTACAACAATTATTGTTTGCTTTTTATCCTGAAGCGCATAACCTAAGTGCAAATAGGAAGTTATATGTTGAATAAGAATTAAACTGCATTGTATATGTGAATGAAAATAAGGTTGAAAAATACTCAAGAGTGACAAGAACAGTACGTTTGATATTAGGTCCTCTGCAGTGTTAAAATAATTGATAATCACTTTAAAGGAAGGTTGCAGTGTCAAATTAATTGAAAACCACTTTAAATGAAGGCTAATTCGTGTAAAAATAAACATAGTAAATGTATATATTCCATCAGTCTTGGCCAAAAGTATATTAGAATTTACAACAAAATCAACAATTATATACATCTATACTCCATAAATAATTAGTAATGGGGGTGGGGTGATTTTAACAATATAATTAATGTCCAGATAGCAAGTACTTTAAAGAGAATGACAAGTGAAAAGTGAGGTTGATAGCATTTGCAACATGTACAAAGGAGAGAATTTTGGCATAACTGTATGTTACGCTCATAAATTGTGGCTGACACGTCTTTGGATATTGTCCTTGTGGAAACTGTATATGATTAAAATGCTCAGGTAACCAAAATGGCTGCCCCCATGTGCTCGAAAAATCAGACTGAATTAGTCTACAGTACACTATGATTAGTAATTATTAAGACAGGGATAACAAGAATTTTGTCAGACTTGACAATGCAGCACCAGCTTCTGAATGTTCAAGAAATAAATTACAAAATATATAAAAAGTAAAGAACAGCTATCACTCTTCTTTTCACAATTTACCTTTGAAGTCCGGGAAATGAGAATAACCAAGCGGAGCTAGCAGTTTATTGAAAGACGAAAATCTAAAGTAAGGTCAAGTGTATACTCTATAACCCAAATTACACAAATCAACCAACTTAAAGGGAATTAAAAGTTCATTTACCTCAGATATGCAATGCCGTTTTTGATAACCAGTAGAGAAAACCTGGAAAATTATTTTGCTTCAAATATCTACGCCATTGCAAAATACGAAACTATTGCTAAGAGATTAACATAGCAAAATCTGATAAGCTAACAGGTGAATTTGATATAGAAAAAATAAATTTAGAAAATAATAAAACTTTTTTGGAACTACTTTTTCATGACTTAAGAGGCGGAATCTCATACTCAGCGAAGGAAGGAATATAACACTGCTGTGCAATTAGAGAAAGTAAAATGCAGATATGAAAAACCGGCAACGAATGCCACTATTAAACGCTGATTATAAAATATTAAGTAAAAATGGGGCTATTAGAACTAAAACGTTCAGAGGGAAAATAAAAACATAAATCTAAATTGTTGGGGAAAAGGGGGAACAACTAAAAATAACAATGTGATTATACAGTTCATTCATCAATTGGAAAGTTTGATAGAATAGAGAATAGCTTTATAAAGAACGTCTTTAAATGCTTTGATTTTGAAAATAACGTCTCTAAATGGATAACATCATTGTATAAAACATATTGAAGAGTGCAAATAAATGGTAAAGTAACCAAAAGCTTCTCCATAAACAGATCACTGAGGCAAGGAAGCTGACTGTCAATGTTACTTTATGTGACAGCCATTTAAACACTATGCATACGAATAAATAATAATAATAATAGCATAAAAGGCATAGATATGCCAAAATTGGAAAATGAAATAAAGAAGCTGCATCACGCTGATGAGTGTACAAACTTTAGCAGGGAAGATTCCTCATTTAGACGTTTAAATAAAGAATTTGCCGACTTTGCAAGACAATGGGATCATAAAAAGGGAATTCTATTTATTGGAAACTTGAACAACGAAGGACTGTCTCAGCACTGTATAAAATACATTATAAAAGCACTGGGAATATACTAGGCAAAGAATGCACTATAAAAAAATGTTTAAGGTTTAAAGTTACAGAATAAAGTTCAACATTGATATATACATAAGTAATAAAATGCGTAAACATTTTTATGTAGCAATTAATTGTATGCAATGGACACTACTGAGATTACTAATGCACAATTGCAGGCTTTTGTCAGATTAATTACAGATTGTATATGGTGTGGAGGAATACAGTATTTCAGAAAAATATGTAAAAAAAATAAAAAAGATGGGATAAATCTTCTCATCTTAGAAACAAAGAAAAAACATAAATTGAATAAATTATGGAATTTTGGAGAAAGGAAAATATAAATATCGTTGGGTGTGTGTATATATATATATATATATATATATATATATATATATATATATATATGTGTGTGTGTGTGTGTGTGTGTGTGTGTGTGTGTGTGTGTGTGTGTGGCTCTGTAGACCTTAAACTTCGTTTGTTACCTATGCGCTATCACGCACGTAGTCTGCCAAAGGACACACTTGCTTAAGCAAATCTCTCGTTGGTTTCATCATCGATGTGGGTTGCATGTGACAATGTGCTGCCTAAACAGGAGAACTTGTCCACTGCCTCGAGTGTTATATATCAGACTCAGCTGTTGCATTCAGAGGACATTCGTTAGCAAATAGGGGATCACGAACAGTCACTTCCTGTGACTTCGTCTTTGCTTGTAAACTTCTCAGAGTGAGCATCTTGTCGTCCGTCCGGTAATATATGTCAGTCCCAGTGTCAGAGTCACGGAAGGTATCAGCACGCATGGCGGAGAACAACATACTGAAAAGGGTTGGTGCCAACACACAACCTTGCTGGACTCCATTGGTGATTGGTAATAGTTCAGATGACTCACGTTGATCCATAACACGAGTGAAAATGCCACCTTGTAATTAATTTCTCTGTGCAACTAAATTTGGCCACGGCCTTCCAAAGGCTCTCCACGGCTGACTGTGTCAATAACTATCGCCAGGTCGATGAATGTCGTATATAGATCGGAGTTCCCTTCCTGGCATTTCCCCCTGAGTTGATGAGCGCCAAACACTATGTATGCTGTTTCCCGTTCTTTTCTGAAGCCACATATACACTGTGGCAGGAGCGAATGACTTACGCGATGAACAAGACTATTCGGCATAACTCTGGCAAGGATTTTTCCAACTACTGACAGCAAGAAGATGCCTGATGGTTGTCAGAGGATTGTTTGTTGCCTTTCGGCTTGTACAAGCTACCGTTTCATACATTCTTGTACTCCTAATGTATAGTTCCCTGAGTCCACATCAATTGGAAGAGCTCAGTCAGTTTCTGTGCCATGTAGACGTCTGCCGACGAAGCATCTGCTCCATGTGTTTTGCCATTCAACAGCAAGTGCATTGCTTTCAGTTTCCGTCAGCTCAGGAGGATCAGCAAATAATATGTTGACTTCCGCCTGGGTAATGAAAATAGGTACGTAAGGTAGGAGCGTAAATAACGTAAAGAACAGCACATTTTCCATACTGTGACTATTTTCTTGGGCTATCTTAAGAATTTAATATACATTTGAGGCACAAAAACAATACAAGTGAAATGCAAGTAGTGATAGGGGACGAGTGCAGGACAGTGAAACAATGCATTGAAAAGTACCCTGAAAATTTATAGGGACAATGGGAATATTACTATCGGTGACGTCATGTTTTTTTAGAACGTGCTAAGTGTTTGTCCAACATTTTGTTTGTTACGTTTTCAAAGGTTTTCAAAGAAATTACATCAGTTGATATGAGGTCAGTGTTAAAACGATGCGAAAACACTTTACTGTATTGGAGCTACTAAAACGGGTACTTTCTCTAATATTTGTACATTGAGAGCACCGACGCCTGTTACATTTAGATAATGAAAAACATCTTTGTATATCTTATGCTGGGTTAGTTCTGAGAACAAAATCTTTCAAATTCATCTATAAGCAAGGATCGGCTTGTTTTGTAAAGTGTGTTTACTATTACTAAATATTAATCGTAAAGTATTGGAAATGTTTCTTATTCATTCCAAGAATTTTGTCTTTGACAATAGTCGTAATTGATACGTTGATATCTTCTTCCATGACTACAAGGTATACCATTTCTTGCACGACATGGGATGACGAGGAATATTCAGTATCCTGGTGGATATTAGATTCTTGGACATGAAGATTTGTAGAGGTTGTATTGTCAGAATGTTACATAAAGAGACAATACATGAGTTCTGGATGCAGTATACGTAAATTTAATTGTCGGATGAAAAATATTTCGGAGATCAATAAAATATGTTTAGCATGGTTCCACATCACAAAGATGTCATCTGAAAATCTTAACCAGACAGTAGAATACCATTATCGTTTTCCAAAAATCTTTTTTTTTCTGATTTACCCATGAAAAGAGGAACGTATGAAGCAGCCAGATGACTACCCATTGTTTGGATGCAATGTGTATTGTCATATTGAAAATGATTATTTTCCAAGATAATTTATTATTATTTTACAAACATTTCCACTCGATAGTTTGCTTTTATTAGGACTGTTGTCAAGAAAATATTTACACGCCTCCATACCATATCTATGAGGTATACTCGTATATAAGGACGTTAATCTACAGATTCAAAGAGCGACTTATGTGGTAGTTGTAGAATAGACCTCATTTTATTCATGAAATTAGTTGTATCTGTAATATATGAAGGAAGTGATTTCATTAAAGGTAGCAAAACACTGTCTATAAATTTGAATAGGTTCTCCGTATATTAATTACAACCTGATATAATTGATCGTCCTGGATAATTTGAAAGTAAAGTATTGTCAGTATTCTAATGAGTTTTGGCCAATAAGTAGAACTGGGGTGTGCGTGTTTGGAGGGGAAATGTATAAAATTCTTAACTTACGGAACTATTATCCTTAAACATTTTAAGTACATGTTACGATTTCATATTTAAAACCAAACTAAATAAATCTCTCTCTTATATATATATATATATATATATATATATATATATATATATATATATATATATATATATATATATATATATATATATATATATATATATACAGAGAGAGAGAGATGTGTGTGTGTTGTTTTTCTATAATTTATATATATATATATATATATATATATATATATATATATATATATATATATATATATATATATATATATATATATATATATATATATATATATATATATAAGTAACAACCCGCTAGTAAAGTCCGAAATATAATTTTACAAATGCCTTCATTATTCTTAATATCGTTTATTACATCCGGAAGGATTGTCCGAAGCATGTAATTGACTCCTCCCTTTTGCTTTGATACTCAAGATAGAAATTGCGCCATTCAGGCCTACATAGATTATTTCATATTATTATCGAGAACATATGCGACATGTGCGAAATGTGCGAACTTTACTTTATTGGGAATTTCTCATCTGTTCTGTATGTTAATATTATGTGCCTGTAAATTTTGGAGAAAATTTACAATATATATATATATATATATATATATATATATATATATATATATATATATATATATATATATATATATATATATATATATATATATGTGTGTGTGTGGCGGGCTTTAAAACTTTGCTTCACTCTCAAATGTTGCATATTTTGCTTAACTAAATGACGTATTTAAGGAGCTAAATTGTATTTATTATACTGTCTGCTTGAGAGTGTTCATGAGACAGCCATCCACTTAGAAATCGATGTATAATTTACAGGCTATATTTCTCCACATAAGTGTAATAAAGCAAATATTCTGAAATTCTTACAATATCTAGGTAACTTACCTGACAATTTTCGCACATGTACATCTTTAACATTATTTAAATATGGTTGATTCTACATAAGTACAAAATGTCTACAGAAGAACAGTGAATTAGTAATAAAACCTATGGATACTTTGAGTGCTACCGTTCATATTACTTTAAGGCTTTGATTTCACTGTCTTATTTATTTATGCACCTGATGACTGAGATTGTGATATCAGAATAACGTAAGCATTATTTCCCATTGATCTATTAAGCTGCGATAGAATGACGGAGGCAATGTCTCCGACCGACCTATTGAATAGGTTAATTTCAAGTTCAGTTAGACACAGTAGATAAGAGGTCTTTTTATCAATATGTAAACCATTGACCAACCCTGTACACAGGTCATATCATGACACTCCGCCAGGTTAAGTGTTTCAATGACACGCTATCAGTGAAAGTCTGCCGAGATAGTATAATCGTGAGCATGCAAGTTTTGTGAACGTGTCCTACACAAATGATATATCCTTCTGCACCAGATTATCAATAGCAGTGTGCATACAATAAGACCTCTTGCTAGCGTTACAACAAAGGGAAGACATTGATCACAGAAAAAATGAAGGTTTTGCAGATTTTGATGGCAGTGTCTATTATGGCGACAGGTGAGTAAAATAAATTACCGGCATTTTTTATTAAGTTGTTAAGGTTCAATACAACTTTTGGCACAAATTATTTATTATCATTCCATCAGAATAGGTATCATCTGCATAGTTTTTGTTTTTTCTCTAAAATGTTCCATGAGTACTTAATAACAGTGAAAGCTTTGACTTAGACCAAATTTATCCCTCGTTCTGTACAAAAGCTTCATCCAAAATTTCAAACCAAAATCTTGGTATTCGTAGTATCGATGGAGTCCAAGTATTCCAAGGAATACTTCTTATGATCTAATGGAAATCGAAAAGCATAGTGATAAAACAATAATATTATGGCTTAGAAATGCCAGCTTCGAGTTCCACGGTGTTGCAAGATGAACTAGTCATAGGTCTGTGCCCATGCTTTAGTACTTCTTTCTGCTGAAACGTCTCTCACCTTGCTGATACGATACAAAGTATGCATAAAAACTAGGAAGTACAAAAGGTCTACTTCTGAGTATATGATCAAGACATGGGGGAGTTTGCACCCAGCTTAATCAAAATGGAGTTTTTATTTTTCTTAGCGCTGCATTGAAAATCCAGAAACAGATAGGACTGAATCCGCCTATCTGTTTGTGTGTGCACATATGTCCGTCCGATTACACAAATGCAAGAGCATTTAGCCAAAAATCTGGATCTGTAGGATACTTTGAGTCAAAACGTCAAATTCTCTCATTATATATATATATATATATATATATATATATATATATATATATATATATATATATATATATATATATATATATATACGTGCCGTATACATGCATATATCATGCTTTATGACAATAAAGTTATTTCAAGGTGTAGGTACCTTTTTCTATCTTCAGATGTTTCTATTTGAGGATCATCGTCTTATATACTTTTATTTAATAAAACTGAAACTTGTTCAAACCAGTTTGCTTTCTGCTAATTTGTTCGAGAAAATGTTGAGTGGCTTTTGAATTGAAGTCATATAGTTTTAGTAATATCAATATCAGCCATACTCGACCACAAATCTATATCATTTAACAAAAAGTTAAAAGCTTTAAAACGTAGATGGGTCATGTCAATTTTGGCTAAATTCGTTTGAGTGGTTTGTTTGTTGGTTTTGTTTTGTATTTTGTTTTTATAAAAGCAGTCAAATAAAACGATTGTATACGTATAGTAACAGCGGTCATAGATGTCAGCGGATGGCCACTATTGTCCAAACTTGAAAGTTCGTTACGCCAGGATGAGTTTTGTTCAAATATTTAAATCTGATCACCTTATACTGGCTGTAAAAATTGTTGTCTTTATTCTTGTGGTTTATTTGTTGTTGTTGTATTTTTGTTTTGTTTATTTTAGAATAAATCGTTTAAGAGTGTTTCTATCATCAGTAGTCACGGCCATGTTTGACGCCAATTGACATAATTTGTGCAAATCTGAACTGCTTCCAAGCAAGGATAGATTCCTAAAGTTAAGTCGATCTCTACTGAACAAAACAGAAACTGCCAGTGTACATAAAAATCAAATAAATTAGTGTGGGTTATGCGTATCTGCGTTTTTTACTTTTGGAGCGGGGTGGAGGCGAGAGGTTTATTGAAAGGAAGAGATGATGTATTATAACCTCATTTTATTATGTTTGAAATCGAAGGGGTTATTTGAGAAGAAAATAATTCATTATTAATACTAAAATGTGAACCTTTGATTTATTTCTCGTGATGACCAGGAGATGTAGTTTTCAAAAATTTTTCCTTCTTTCTTCCTAGTTATTCCGAGGACATTATTTGGAGCCAACGTCAGAAACAAAAAATTAAAAAATAAAGGTTTGTTAATGACTTGTTTCCATTAGAGATGAAAGTTTCTCAGAATATTTTCTTTCACTTCCTATTACATGAATGAAAGTTAATTTCGCTAGTGTTTCGTATGATATGCTTGGTGTTTATATAGCACCAGTCTTGCTCAGGTACAAAAACCACGAAACATTATTCTTAAAATCTATGTCAGAAATAGACTGGAATGGAATATTGGAGCTAGTTGTAAACAAAACGCATTTAAAATAAACTACTACTTGTCTGCTCAAAATATAAATGAAACCATGCATGCTATTTTAGATTGGATCATTACCGGAAATACAGGAAGAACATATACAATTTTGAATAATAAGTAAGTGACAATTTGTAACGTATCAATCCCTAATCAACGCTAACGTAAAACATACTGAAGAACACGTAATATGTGTCCAAAAAAAATATTCATTGTCATCGCATATTGTCTCGCGAATTTAAATCCCTTTACCGCTCGACTGTTATTTCTGCATTTTCCGTTTTCCCTGCTTTTTATATTGTGTCGTTTTGCTACAATATTCACAAAAAAAAACACGTCAAACTGCGTTGAAAAAAGACAAAGCGTTATTTATGATTGCCTCATTTTGTAAATAACGCGCAGTAATGTATATGCTTTGCATGTCGATAGCTCAATGTAAAAATGTTAGCTTAAATGTACTAACTGTCATTTTGTTTGTTATTAGCTCTTACGCCTTCAGCCGATGTTAAATTTTACATGCAAAGTGTTCATGAAGATATGACGGTACAGTTACAAAACAGTTTCCCAGCTAATGAAGCTCTCACTCAGGGGAATGAAAACTTAAGATAACAAAAGCACATTAAACCAAAATGTGGAGAGAAGACATGCACTATTACATGATTGAATTATAGTCCATTTACTATACAAAATGTGTCTATAGGGGTTTTTGTTTGTTGTTGTCAAACGAGAAACTGTTCATAAAATAATTCGGGTAATTCGCGCAAATGTGTGTTATCCGTTCGGATAACTAGATTGAACTTTGACCCAATTCCAAAATTAAGAGGAGACAACTAACATATGTACTACAAATTATATCCCAAGGAGTTATGGGTGAAGAACGTAGTAAGGTAAATGATTGGTTGGATGATGAAAAAGAGATAATAATAATAATAATCGTAAAAAGAAGATGAAAAAAGAGTAAAAGAAGAAGGAGAGGAGAAAGAGAAGGAATAAGAATAAAATGTGTTGTAAATAGTTAAGGAATAGTTACAACGGTAAAATGTCGAATTGTGTAACTGAATTATTTACAATACTATTATGGAAAAGTGAATTCTTTGCATTGAGACCAATTTTTCCACTCAGTCAGTTGCAGAATTTAGAATTGTATTTCACCTGTGTGCGTACAGTCAGAGCGATCGATATCATCAAGAGGGAAAAAGAGGACGTCGCAAAACCAAACTTCCACAAAGAGGGAATATATTTCCTTCTCTGCTGAGGGTGATGTAAGTAAAAATTGATCCTTTCTGTGAGGTTGAGCGCAAGACCGAGTTGATCAGAGAGTTAATGCATGAGAGCTAAGAGAAGGGTGACGAGACTTGTGAAGTGGGTTGCGAGCCTACTTGAAATTAATTATAGTTATGTAACCTGTTTTATATATAAATATATCAAATAAAAATACTCATTCATTTCAGCCCTTCATACCGACAAATCATCGAGTGGCATTTCTGAAGATGCACCACCGTCACCCAATGGAAACGGTTGCTCTTCCGTACCCAATAACTGTGACGCTCTATGTTTGAAGATAGATGCATCGGGATGCATTACCTGCACGTGCTCCGGAACAGAAGGTTGGTAAACTTAATTCGGATGGGACTCCAGTTTACACGAAAGCAACTGTTTACAAATACAAGAATGATGAATTTCCAATTTATTCATCTATTTATCTATGTACCGGCCTACCATCCATCCGTTTATAAAAAGTAAATTATTCTCTCTTTAAATTTGCCTGGTAGCTTTGCAAGTAAGCGCATACATGCGTATGTCTGTATGCATGTAGTGCATACATGTATGTATGATGTTTTAACACCATACAAATGGTTTTAATTCATAAAAGTGACAATCAATGAAATTATTATTTCATTTTATACTGTTACGAATCTATGCTCTTAAAATAAGCAACAAAAAAGAGAGAAAAACAATAAGCTTTGCAAAATTCAATAATCCCAGATTTGCAGACACAAGCCCTAATAATAAAGGTTCTGAATAAATTTTAGTGGAAATCCAAATCCAAGGTGTTGATGTGCCTGTGGATGGATCGTAAAGTGTTGATGTTCCGACAGTCTTTTGTTGGATCACAATACTACAATCCAAGAACAAATTATTTGAAATTTCAGTATAAATTCAAGTCTCTGTTTCCAATAACATTTTTAGAGCACTTTATATTTTCAGAGAAGAAATAATTTGAATAATTGCATAATAATCAAATACCGTACACAACTATTTTAATGATTCTGCTCGGATGTTAAAGCACAAATGAATAATCTTTCCAGTAGCAAGATTATATAGCCTTCCATTTGACCTCAGGTCACAATTAACATTTTCTAGAGAAAAAAATATTACCTAATGGTAAATAACCGTCGAGAAAATTCTTAATCTTTACAAAACAAAATGTTAGTTATTATTAGAAAGTCTTGTACTATAATTATAATATATAACCTGCAGAATGTCAGGTACACGAGGTAATTTGTAGGGGAATTCCAAATACTTAGGCCCAGTCCGAGTAAATATGTTTGCTTCTATTAATAATGATCCTGATAGTAAACCCATACACATAGAGAACATTATAGCTATATATTAGTTGTTTACATAATTAAAACAAAATCAATAATTCAGGTCAAGTAGAAAACAAACTTGATTTTGGACAAGGTTGAGTCCAACATACAATATTATACTACAATAGCATATTAGTGAAATAAAAATATTAAACTACTAACTAACAAACAAAGCACATTAAATATGTCTAACAATACTTTTAAAATTTCAGCTAACAGAGGTAGTAGTGGACTGAGTAGTGGCTCTCTCACAGGCTCCGCCATTAAATTACCCCATTCGGCTATTATGAATTTGAACGGCTGTTCTTCATTTCCCGCCGGGTGTCCGGGAGAATGCGCATCATTAGACTCAAATGGTTGCGCTATTTGCAAGTGTCCAGTGTCGGGTCAGTAAGCTATATATATATATATATATATATATATATATATATATATATATATATATATATATATATATACAGAGAGAGAGAGAGAGAGAGAGAGAGAGATCTGTGATCTATATGGGTCTGTGATGGGGTATAAGTCTATGTGATGTATATAGGTCGCTGTGATGTATACAGGTCTTTGTGGCATATGTAGGTCTCTGTGATGTATATAGGTCTCCCTGATGTATATAGGTCTTTGTGATATATATAGGTCTCTATGATGTGTATATGTCGATGTGATGATATATTCAGACAAAGATCGCTATTTTGCTAAGGCGACACCGCTTTTTACATGCACACGCATTCGTTCCTCAGAGATAGAAAAACATAAAAGCATAACATAGAATTTTCGCTTGGAGAAATTTTACAACCCCTCGCAGAATAAATAACGCTTTCCGTCCAATTGATTTCAACTGCGTTAATACTTCGTTACTGAAAGTATGTACATACAACCTTGATTACTTGAAATAGATTTATTTTCCTCCTCCGAACAGTGAGATTACAAATGTTACAGAAAAATGTGTTACTGCAATCATATTCCCACCACTAGGATATGTTTATTTCTAGGTTCTTTTTTTTATTAAGTGTGCCTAATCAACCAAACAAAAATGTTATGTTATTAATCCATGAAAAACACTATTTAAATTAGTAATGTCACAAAAAATCAGACATTTGACTTCCTGTCGTATTTTTAGAATTTAAAATAGTGTCAAATATTCATTTTGATATATTAATCAGAAAATTATACAGTTAGGTATAATCTGAATGTAGCATGATACAGATGTCAGAGATGGATAATTTGAATGTATCGTGATACAGATGTCAGAGCGGTATAATTTGAATGTATCATGATACAGATGTCAGAGAGGGATAATTTGAATGTATCGTGATACAGGTGCCAGAGTAGGATACTTTGAATGTATCATGATACAGATGTCAGAGAGGGATAATTTGAATGTATCGTGATACAGGTGCCAGAGTGGGATAATTTGAATGTATCATGATACAGATGTCAGAGAGGGATAATTTGAATGTATCGTGATACAGGTGCCAGAGTGGGATAATTTGAATGTAACATGATACAGATGTCAGAGAGGGATAATTTGATTGTATCGTGATACAGATGTCAGAGAAGTATAATTTGAATGTATCATGATACAGATCTATGACATTTAACTGAAACAAGGTGATTGTTTTTCCTTGACCCATGTGATTTTACAATGTACAAAGGTATATTACCGTAGTGAAATCCAAAAACACTACTAGATCATGAATAGATTGCACTGAATAATTTTCAATTCTAATCTTATTGTCTTACTGTAAATCAAATTAAAATGAAATTTTTTAAAAATAATAATTTTACTTATTTTTCCCAACGGTTTGTCATGCTTTTGTTAACACTTTTCTACATGTGCATGTATATATGTGCGAATGGCGCATGTATGTGTGCGTGATTGCGTGCTTGTGTGTGAAATAAAAACTTATAATTAGGTTATTCAGTGAATAGACCTTGGCATCAACATTTTCTGAATAGATAATGTTCAGCATTCCAAATTTTGCTGCCGTAATACATAACATATCTTTACTATTTACTCAACTTTTGCAGACAGAAGTTAGATGGCTGTGATTGATAAAAGCGTACGCTTTATTACACTCGTCCCCCTGCCCCCCCCCCCAATTGTTTTGAGAACATGCACTTCATTCGACATTGTATAATATCACTAAGTTTTAAAACTGTTAATTACATAATATAATATAATATAATATAATATAATATAATATAATATAATATAATATAATATAATATAATATAACATGACATCACATCACATAATATAATTGTTGTTGTTGTTGTTGTGGGGTTTAACGCCATTTTTCAGCACGATAGGCTATACATGGCGGCCAGTATTAATGGTGGAGGAAGAACCCGGAAAACCCCAGAAAGAACCACCGACCCACGAGAAGCTACTGGCAAGCTTTCTCACATGCCCACATTGGCTGAATCTTAGACTCGAACCGCCGCAGACAGAGGTGAGATGGCAGTGATCCGTAACGAAGAGCGCTTTAGACCACTCGGCCACTCGGGGCCCCCATAATATAATATAATATAATATAATATAATATAATATAATATAATATAATATAATATAATATAATATAATATAATATAATATAATATAATATAAAATAATATAATATAATATAATATAATACAATATAATATAATATAATATAATATAATATAATATAATTTAATTTGATAATACAGCAATGAATACTAGCTTTTAAAATTCCATGCATACCTAGGTGGTTCAAGTGGAAGCGCAGGTGGAAGGGATAACTCAACTTCCGTTTCCGTTGTCGCTGTCGATAACGGGTACAATCACGTCAATTCTGGCGCAATGAATAACGGAAATGGTTGTCCTGCTTTCTCAAAAGATTGTCTGGACGAATGTGCAGCTATTGATGAGCATGGATGCGTAGTGTGCCAGTGCATAACATCAGGTATTATGTTAGCTCTCTGATATTGTACTTTTCTTTAATGATGTCTTTAGAATATCTGCTTGAAAATAAGAAGATGACATACAAATTTTCTTCAGATTATTTTCGAGTATGGATTTTGAGACGTTAGAACGGACTGTTTTGAAAAATCTTATGCATATTTCCCTAAATGTTTTCATGAAATAAATAAGAACACTTTGATACTTTTAATTTATAAAATTAAATTTATTGTATTTTTTCTAAATATAAGTGAAGAGATGTTTCTGTTCTTTCGAGTGCATATAGTAAAGTTAATAGACGTAAATAATACATGCATTTCGATGCCATTACACATTACATATTTAGGGTATACAATATATCTTAATACAAAATTTGTTTTCATTGGTTGGTTAGTAGCTGTTCAATACTGTAGGTTATTAGTCGTGAGCCGAAATTTGCCTCAAGTCATGTAAAAGAAACGGGTACATAATAAATTAAATTAAATAGGACATATTTTTTGTTATGCAATTCTTTAGTAACGTTAAATAGAACTTTGCAATTGTTAGGCCATTCTTTAGTAATTTTAAATAAAACATTGCTATTGTTATGCCATTCTTTAATAACGTTAATTAGAATATTGTTATTGTTATAACATTCTTTAGTAAAGTTAAATAGAACATTGCTACTGTTATGCCATTCTTTAGTAACTTTAAATTTCATATTGTTATTGTTATACAATTCTTTAGTAACGTTACATATAATAGTGATATTGTTATGCCATTCTTTAGCAACGGTAAATAGAACATTGTTTTTGTCATGACATTCTTCAGTAACTTTAAATAGCATATTGTTATTGTTATGCAATTCTTCACTGAAGCATCTTACTATAACCCTGGTCAAAACCTTTTAGAAACAAACATACATTATACTAAAATATGGTCAATAAAACAGAAGGAAGAGTATTCTTGGAATAACAAAATTCTCTGGAAATAATGCATATGCTTCTTTTCAAATCTCTTTTGTGATGATGTTTAATTACATTTAATCTGTAATTTACTTTAAAATAGGAAAGAAAAAACATTATTATCCATATGGTTTGCACATTTGTCTCATTATGAAAATCCCTGACGTCATTACTCCTATCAAGTGTTCTCTCAAGAATAGATACTAAAATTCTCAGACTCTTTTTCACTTCTAAAGAGATATAAATGAAACTTCCAATATGTATCTAAATGCAAAAGGGAAAACACTTATTGGTAGATCTCCAACTTTAGTATTTGTACACGTAAACAGAAGGACTTCGGTAGATCTCCAACTTTAGTACTTGTACACGTAAACAGAAGGACTTCGGTAGATCTCCAACTTTAGTACTTGTACACGTAAACAGAAGGACTTCGGTAGATCTCCAACTTTAGTACTTGTACACGTAAACAGAAGGACTTCGGTAGATCTCCAACTTTAGTATTTGTACACGTAAACAGAAGGACTTCGGTAGATCTCCAACTTTAGTACTTGTACACGTAAACAGAAGGCTGCTTGAGGACTTCGAATGACCAGCTTTAGTAGTTGCTTTTGTGGTATGATACATAATTGGTTACAGTACCACGACGTCCATTTATGAAACTCCGAAGTAAAATTATATGACTACCCAATGTCCATGTCAAGCAATCACACAAACACTTCCTTATCTATATGTGTGTGTGTGTGTGTGTGTGAGCTTTGAGTTTCGAGAACTCGAATAGTATTGATTAGATCAACACTAATTCTGAAGTTCACCTATTTTTTCCAGTATTTAAAAATAATCATGTAAAACCTGACAGTTCTTTTACGCTAGAAAAGATTTTTCTCTATGCAATTAAGAAAGTACATATAGCTAATAGTTAAACTATCAACTCTCCCCCCATGCAAACAGGCTCATGGCACCAACCCTTATCCATGCCAATGAGATTACAAGGCAGATGACACTGTATAATATCGGTACGTTTGAACTGTTCTATTAGTAAATCGTAATTAATGTTTTAAATTCCATGTATGCCCAGGTGGTGCAAGTGGAAGCAGTGGTGGAAGCGATAACTCAACTTCAGTTTCCACTGGCGGTGGCGGTGTCGTAAACGCGTACAATCACGTCAGTTCCGGCGCAATGAATAACGGAAACGGTTGTCCTACTTACTCTAAAGATTGTCCTGGGGAGTGTGCAGCTATCGACGATCGTGGATGCGTGGTGTGCAGGTGCACAATATCAGGTATATATTTCAAAATTAATAAAGATGACAGTATCTTTTCATATTATCTGGAATTATGCACGATACTTTAGATATAAAATAACTTTGTTTTAAAGAACTATAGTCCACGTTAGGCTTACTATGTTTTCGCGAAGAAATTGAAATAGTTTTAGATTTAAATGCACAAGATTACTAAAGAAAAAGTGTTCATATCAACATTACAAATTATTATTATCAGAAATTTCAAACTGCCTGTATGCCCTTCTCTTGAAACAATTGTTTCATTTTAGAGTTCTGCCTTTTAAAGAAAAATATTGACAATAGAACATAAGTTAGTGACCTCTGTTCATTAAACACTTAGAAATATTTTGTGTCTCTCCGACAGTCTAACAGTACGTTATGACATGCAATTTAGTTTTGTTTTAACATTGAATCATGTTCTAAAAGAGTACAAGGATAAATTATGCGAAAGTGGAAGAACATAGGTTAAAATACGCTTATTTAAGCTGTGAAATGGACGTCTAAAAAAAACACCTTGGAAATTCAAAAGTTGATATGCAATGAAAGCGGTCTTCACTCCAAACAAAATGAGTAAATACTTAAGGACTTCATGAATAAGTTTCCACAAGTTTGTTGATATTTTTCCAAGAAAAATGCACATGTGTGTTTTAGTTTCCAACCGCAAAAATAAAATTAATACCTTGTTAATTATTAAGTAAAACATTTTTGCTTGTAGTTTATACTGAGCTTGCAAACTAATTTTTCTTGCCCTTAAAATGTACGAAGAGTAATCAGTATCAAAAGCTAAAATTTCAAATAATATCTGATATTAAAATGTATTTTAATTTAAGTCGCATCATTTCAACCATAACAATTATTTTAAACTTTCTTCTTCAATTTTTAATCCCTTATGTTACAAAGTAGTATAACATTTTTATCCATTTGAATGCATCCGTGCTATAAACAATGTAACTAATGTGTTTAGTGGGAATACATATCTATCCACTCTTAGTATGTTGTACGCTTCCACAATCAGCTGTATAGAACCAATCTTTAATATCGACAGGGACGCCAGGTGCTAATGGAACTTCTAAAACAGGTAAGCTATCACGAGACATGTTTTGATTATGGGATTTATCGTGTTATAATTAGTTTGAGTATAAAAGCTGTCGCAGACATGTTTATCATTATCATTATGGGGTTTATCGTGTTTCAATTAGCTTGTTGTGTATTAGCTTGTTTATATAAGCCATCACTAGAAATGTGTATCATTACGGGATTTATCATGGTTTAAATTAGCATGTGTGTATAAGCTTTCACGCTATTTGCATCGAGTATATTTTTAAAATATGTTTCAAAATGACAAGAACGGATGAATTTGAAACAGTAAAATTTAAATATTACGCACTTCTATTATCAACTATTGCAAACCTGGTAATACACCCTTTAAGAATTAAATTTATTTTCAATTATTTCGTGTTTTGTTTAATATAACATCATTTTTCTTCATTAGACTTTTCTTATCGTACGTTGGAATATATGCTTGCACAGTCCTTCTCAAGATCACAATGACTGATATATTTCAATGAAATTGCTTTCATTTATTTACCTGTTACATGGTTCTGCTAAAATCTATATCTCCATGACAAAGAAAATTGTATTTCATGTCTTGAACGTTTTACAGTTTCCACAGGTACAAGTCACTGTGTTTGTCCCTTGTAATAAATGGCAAGACAGTTTTAAAACTAGAAATACGTTTCGCGTTGTGATCTGATGATCTGTAATAACTGATGAATATGAAAATGTAGCCGAACGTAGAACTTCAACAACTGCTCGGACTGCAAGACATGCTTTAGGTATTGACCCTAAATTTCCCGCAGCAAATGTAACAGCCGCAATTTCTTGGTCTAAACAGAATACATATACCGTCATGAAGTCTGCGAAATACAGCTTTCTCATTACAACCAAGCCACAGTAGGATGACTAGTGCTCATAGAATTGCTTGATTTACGTAAAGGTAATATTTTACCCAATGGGATGAATAAGGTAATAGTTATATTTTTATAATCTTTTCATACTTCGAGAGCTAAATTTATGGAAAGGTCTCTTCTCGATCATTTTCCACTTGACCATCGTATCGTGGCTATTTAATAAATTTTCAGGGTATGGCATGCTCATAAATCTATATTCATACTATCAGGTACCACAGACACCGCATATCACAACGAATACAACCACCTGCCACCTGGCTCATCAAATAACAACAATAACTGTCCGCAATTTTCCGAGTCCTGTCCAGCCGAGTGTACTACATCTAACGACGACGGGTGTCCGGTCTGCTCTTGCATTGGTATGTGCAACGTTTATAATTAATTTTTTACTTCTTGGTAAATAAATTATAGCAAATCTTTACAAAAAAATTACAAAGCATGTAAGTTGACAAATGATTATGATAATTACAAACATTGTTTATAGATGACTTTGACGTTGAAAAGCTGTTTTCTTTAGTAATCTTTTAATCTGCCGTCATTGTACGTTTCTGAAACTCCATTCAAATATCGTAACTTAAAAGCAAATACATTTTATACAATTAGAACCCCAAACTCTAGTTGTTTTTAATTAGGAAAAGTGCGTTTCTGCCGGAAACTCAAATTGTATACAACGTCATAAATGTTGTAAACTCTGCCAATACCGAAAAGATCGTAACAGACAATCTGGGCATTGCCACAAAAAGGTGCAATATCATTTTGAACAAGTGATTAAGCTTGCTTGATGTTTGATTAAGTAGATGATGTACAAATCGTAATGGGGATGTTGAAAATGCAATTCTATAAATCCATATTTTTGGACCTTAATCCATCCTATGCAAACTGAATATAAATTTTGTCTTTATTTTGAAAACGTTATCCAGTTTCCGTTAGTACTGGCGGTGGAGTTACAAGTGGTGGATTGGGTAAGTGATTATTTGCGAGAGAGCGGATAGCGGGACGACTTCAAATTACCAGGTTCTTGCCACAGTAAATCCACAATCTCTGCTTTTAGTATTTTAATGAAAATTGTTTTGACAAAGCCATGTGACTTAGAAACTGTTCATCGTGCTACGAATAAGTCAACCAGACTTTTGTTGTAGAGTATTGAAAATAAATATCTTTATCTCACTGCAATATAGTCCATTTAAAATGATATTATTTTCCTGTATGTTTGGCAAGTCCACACGTATAAGACCCTGTCTACAAAGACATGCCAAAAAATTTAAAAATGGACGGACAAGGCCAAATTTGTTCCAAATATAAGACACTGCAGCAATAGTATTACAATTTATTTAATATTATATTTATCAAATGGTCAAATAACTGGAATGGCATTAATGTTCAGACTCTGTGTGTGTGTGTGTGTGTGTGTGTGTGTGTGTGTGTGTGGATGTATAGAGTTAAACGGCACATCAGTACACTAATGACTATATAGTGCCGGCCAATAGCCAATATGCAAAAATGGCAAAAATCAAACATTGCCAGAAACCCTAGGAAAATAAATCCCTCCGAACAAGAGAAAATATATAAATAGTAGAGCTGTTTTTTAATACAAAATCCAGATATGTATACAAAATAAAGATGAAGATAAAATGGTAAAATCCT
Source organism: Sinohyriopsis cumingii (assembly GCA_028554795.2). Classification (NCBI taxonomy): domain Eukaryota; kingdom Metazoa; phylum Mollusca; class Bivalvia; order Unionida; family Unionidae; genus Sinohyriopsis; species Sinohyriopsis cumingii. The sequence goes on along the minus strand of CM068831.1, from coordinate 36,774,829 downwards.
TAAAATATGAGGTCAGACTCTTTATGTATAAACCAGATAAAAACATCCTCTGTTGGACGACCATAATATGTTGCATCCCTTTGCTGACAGGTTATCTCCCTTAGTCGCATGTTTGACAGAAGTGGGCCTATTCTATTTATCACAGCATTGGGCCTATTCTATTTATCACAACAATGGGTCTGTTATATGTATGTCAGCGTCTGGAATATTCTGTGTATGACAGCATCTGCATATTATATTTGTCACAGCGTATGGCCTATTCTATTTATGACATCATTGCTCCTGTTCTATTTATTGAGCCTATTTTATTTATCACAGCATTGGGCCTATTCTATGTATGACAGCACTGGGCCTATGCTTATCACAACATTGGGCCTATTCTATTTATCACAGCACTTGGCCTATTCTTTTTAAGACAACATCGGGCCTATTCTATGTATGACAGCATATGGCCTATTATATTTCTGACAGCATTTGGTATATTCTATTTCCCCGAACATGTGTTTATATCATCAATTTTGTCTACCGATAGAAAAAGATTAGTACTGTACGTACTTTGGAGTACATTTTATACCGTTCACGGATTGCACAGATCATATCTGTAATAATCGCATTAAAGTCTTGTCCAAATTCAACCTGCATATATAATGTGCCTGCAGATCAGATTGTATGTTGTTTGATCTATTGATTACGAATAACAAGCACCTGTTTGCTAGGCTAATAGTCGAATCATAATGCGGTAAACTAATAATGGATGTTCACTAATTCAGGCTCTCTGTATCTCGACCTTCTTTTGCGGACTTTGCACCTGTTTTGGTTCCAACAAAAACTGCTCTATTCCAAATAAACAGCTTGTTCGATTCAGAGATGTCTAACTGTCATATATTACGCCTAGTACGATAATCTTCGCCCCATTAATGTTCTCATTATACACCGAGTTTCGACCCTAAACAAGCTTTCATGTTTAATTGCAATTGTGAACTCGAACTTAAACCTGTTTTCATGTATGTTCTTTCTCTAGGAACAGACGGACAAGCAGTGGTTTGCCCACCACTGGACATTACTTGTCCTACTGACTGTATACATATAGGTAATGGAGGATGCATCTTGTGTAAATCGGATTGTAAAGGTAATTTGGAATTATAACCATTGGAGATTCGAAACATGTTGAACAGCCCTGTTGGGCCTTTTGGGTACATAAACAGGATAATTAATGTTACGTAACTATTGAGTGGAGAGTGATATTATTACCAACTACTAGCATCTTGTAACATAAGGTTTCAAAAAAGAAAAAGAAAACAAAAATCGAATTTGGATTACATTCATTTCAAACACTGCACCAAAATATGGATGGTACTTGATCTGAGCCTAGAACAAATATGGACAACATAACTATGCAATGAACAAAAAGTACCGCAATTGTCATATGACACGCCTGTCTGGTGCCTTTTACCCAACCAATGACCTTGGTTTTTTGTTAGGGACGTGATTAATATGTGATGCAGTGCAAACCTTGCTTATGTAAATCAAACAATCCGTAGGGGTTAAAAAGTGACAGTCTGGATTTAAAAAAAAAACAACAAACAAACAACTGCAACAACAACAACAAATAGGCCACAAACTTACATTATCGTTCGTTGTGTCCTTGCCCGCGAAGGAGTTGTATGACTGAATACGCGAGACACTGTCCAGATATAGAACAGGAGGATACCTTTGAACCACTGAAGATATTGAAATAAAAATTTCGCCAGTTATATATCATGTACTGACAGTTAGTTGGGTATCATAGCAACACACCGGTGCCTCAGAGTGAATGTCACATGAATGAAAATTATAACCCTCACTTGCCTCTTTGTATTTATTTTAGGCACATTAATTTGTAACCATATTAGCTACTTTAACGATACTTGGACCAGTTATATATTTTGACTAGATAGTGAAAACATGCCATAGTAACGCTAGCTATCTTAACAAGGTTATATACTTTGGTGATCTCTATGCACGTAAGAGTATAACCTTTGAAACAATCATAACATTTTAACGAAACCTTAGCATGTTATATATCTGGTCAGTGTATTGCGTATGTATGTATGTATATCAAGACTATGTGGTGCGATTCATACTATAACCACGCCCTTGAGTCACGACAAGAAAAAATATATGTAAACAAATATATTTTGCCTTGTCGTGATTCAAGGGCGTGGTTATAGTATGAGACACACAAAATAGTCTGGATTTGTAATTTGGCAGGGGTATATTAAAATGTTTTTCGTGATTTAAACAATTATTGTTTTTAAACTTACCAAGGATATAAGCCACAAAACCACATTTTCCCTTCCCATGACACTTTGAGTTGTGAGTTTGACTTTGTAGCAGGGTACGCATCATACTGACCATATAAAATCTCTTTAACGTTACAAAGATTAGGTCTAGACATGTTAATGTTAATGGAATGACGGACACACCATGGCATTATACGCGAGGCGTATCAAATGCAATTATCTCTGCATTTATCAAGAATATACAGAATTCCCCACATAATCCAAAAGTGTACAATTTGCTACAATATACTATGTTTATACAAGTAACATTTCTTAAAATATCGTTTTGATGTTACTTTGTCATGCAACAGTTCCGTTGCAAGGAATTGTATGGCAATCTAATCTTAAACGATGTGGGCGTACGTCGTGAGGGTAGTCCCTCTATGCTCTGGTCTATCAAACAAATTCAGTATTTCTCTGAGATGATAAAATGCATACTGAAAATATGTGGATTTTTGTAATTTTCCATCATTACCTGTGTATATATTTAATTCTCGAGTACTTTGTTCGTCATGTTTAATTTTTTTGTCTAATTTACCTCAGGTTCAGGTACCAGCTCCAGTGGTTCGTCTTCAGGAGCAATTACTGGTAACAACAACGGGTGTCCAATCATCGATTATAATACATGCAAACCTGAATGTGCTAGTTTCGACGCAAAGGGGTGTCTGCATTGCGACTGTATAGGTATAAGCCGTCATATGTTGGATCCTTTCAAGATTGGTTCTAATCTATTCTTAAATGATGAAAGAGCATAGCTTAAGATAATGGGGGTATGTTAAACTTCCGCAAGTGTAAATAAGGAATGTTTCCAATAACCCTCCTCCCCAATTCCCATATATTCTTTTACAAGTAATTGTTGGTAGTGTCAATGTGTTTAACGTTAGCGATAAACAATAAATAAAGAAGAGATCCGCGTTTCTGCCTATATCAAATACATGTATATTAACAAAAGACAAATTTATGGATATGGGTTCGAGAAACTTCAGGTGTACATTGTATGACTTATCAAAGCATTCTGTGTACACATAGCGATATAAATAAGAACATGTAGTGTCACATTTCACACGAGCACGATGGTCCATGTTTGCTCTATTCTTTACAATGCACATGACGGAAATATATTTTTGCTTTTGAAATCAGTTAATTGTCACAATATAAATATATGCAACGACCCATCAAGGAGGTGCTACCGGAAGTGGAAATGCATCAGGAAACAATACTGGAACTTCATCAGGGACATCTAATGGAGGCTCGGGGATTTTAAATGGAAACCATTGTCCTCTGTTTGATCAGTCCTGTGCACAAGAATGTACCGCAATTACAGTAATGGCTGTATTTTGTGCACGTGCGCAGTTACAGGTACAATGACTTTCAGTTGCTGCAAGATAAAGAAAATTTTTAAATATTAAAATTAAAATTGAAATGTTACATATTTTCACTGGTCTTAGTTATTTGAAGCAGACATTGTTTGCAGTACTTAAACAGTTGCCAGAACACGGTGGAAGAGCCAGCTGTCGACGGTTCACGCTCTTTTCCGAGGGTTGAAGCAAATGTTTTTCCCATATCAAATTGTGTATGATCGTTATTTGTACATATTCTAAGTATTTACTTTATAATGTACCAAATACCTGAAATAAAAAGTTTCGTATAGCACGACAAACTTACGTAGTCAAGTGGCACGTGCAAATCCGATGTTTGCATACGAGTAACATCACAAACTAATAACATGTATTCCTTAATCACCATCCAAAAGTTGTATCGCTTTCCTATTCATTATTTATTATTCAATACTACGCATTACGCATATGAACATTCCATTTGTAATGTGGCAATGCTTAGAGCTCGGGGATTTTTTAGAGCTGGCTATTAGTGTCATATTTTCTTTATTATGAAGTCAAACTTCCCTCTGGAAATTGCATTAGTAATAAATGGGGTGGGGTGGGTTTACGGTAAGTGAATCCAGATGAGCATCAATTAAGCAATGATTTTTTTGCAAACTGTCAACATTTATACCAGTACTATAACATCAAGAACATCGCAGTTTCTACGTTCACAATATTAACAGAGCTGGCACTAAATATTTTAATTTGCATTTAAACATAGGAGAAAACCACCATTAAAGCACTTAATGGCATAAATTCGTTAGGAAAAATCTTCATTTTCCTTTCACTTGACAAAATATCTTTAGAATATTATGTTAACATTTATGCTAAACGTAAATTTTGATATGTTTGATATTTTTAAATTAAACATGCTCGCAATTGTTGAAATTAATTTTTTCCTTTGAATCTGATACCAAACTATGCTAAATATTTGTAAAAATTAATAACGATCATGTACAGCTGATGTATTTGGAACATTTTATAACTCTTTTCCTATAGTGGCATGTATGCGTTTGATCTTTCGCGAATTGTTTGTTAATAAATAGATCGCCGATAGTTAATTTAACCGTAGTTCTCGCATTATCTCATTAAGCGAGGCTTAACGTGTGTTCCCCTGACTGGTTACCAAAAATAATTAAAGAGTATTATATCTAAAAATACTCTTTACATCTGCCATAGGATATGAATTGTTCTAAACTGGGAGGATATCTATACATTTGAATAAATAATTAATGCTATTAAAAAAGATCGGAGTACAAATATTTTGTAATAGCTTGGTATTTATACTCTTGATTCCATCTCTGACGCCAGCAACTAAGGCGTGTGTGACATGCATCAACAAGGCACAATTCGATTTAATGAACACAAATATTACCTCTAAATGTCAATAACTGCTTCAGATGAACATCGTAAATTATTTCCTAAATATACATTTCAACGGAAATGTATATAAAACTTGTGTAACTAAAGACACGTTTGCCAGTCACTAACATGAATCGCAAATTTAACAAATATTATTTAATTAACAACTAAAGATATTTGCAGGAAGAACGGTATAGGAAATGAGGGAAGAAAAAATGATTTTAGATTTCTATTTGAAAAATCAATAGTTTGAAAACCTTCCCTAATCATGTTCAGCTCCAGCCACTACAGTCCATACATGTCCAATATTTGATACGTTATGCCCCCCCCCCCCCAACTTGTACAACCGTGGACGGAAAGAATGTCTTGTTTGTACATGCAGCAGTAAGTACCACTTTCCACAGTATAATGCTTACAAAAAAAGACGAAACATAACAAACGCAGAAAAAAAGCGTTAAAAAGCTAAACTTGAAAACACAAGACATCTATTCGTAATCACAGAGCTGTATGAGAACGGGATATAGTTACGCTTTTAAAAATGTCATGTTTATTTAAACATTTGTATATTTAATATAAAACGTTTCATTGAAGGGAAGATAATTTACTCAAACTCTGAAAACGATTGTCATTTTACGATGATGAGTTCGTAATAGATTGTATATACGCCAAAGATCTTAGTTTTCTCAAGAATGAAAGACACTCATTTGAAATAATCAATATCCTTCTGGGACGAGTCTACAAATAAATGAACACATTTAACAAAAATAAATGGCAGAATGTGGTAAACAGTTCCACTGTTTCTTACATTTAAACGTGCATGTTAATTTTCAGAGTTTGTGTTGAACTTCTACTATGAAATATATATTCTGGAATGCAGTATCTTGCTTCTTTTCTTTCAAATTATATATTTATGACGTTCCAGATATTGCTACTACAACCACGATACATACAACTACTCCCGCCCCGATTGTACCGACCATCACCACTCCCCATGTAACCAGCGCATGCCCAGTGTTTGACACATCATGTCCGTCAGCATGCGTATCATTAGACGAGATGCAATGTCTCCAGTGTACATGTGCAGGTTAGTTTGCCACTTTATCCTAAGAAGGTTCAGATCAGAATTTGCATACAAGAATATCGTGATCAGAATTTGTTCTCCCAGGACTATCGGCTGATATTTTCTTTCATAAGAATTATATTATTATTATTATTATTATTATTATTTGCGCAGCCGAGTATGATATAATAAACAATTTCACATAATATTGTAGTAAAAGGTTTTATTAAGCTTATGACGTCACTAATATTGGAGATAATAAATATCAAGAATTGCATCACTCGGGTCCTGGAAATAACTTTATGAACGTTGTTCAAAGTATTTGAAATTACATGTTTCTGGTTCAAATGTGGTTAAAGAGTAAATAATAATAATAATAATAATAATAATAATCGTGGTAGTCATCATCATCGTCATTATCATCATCCAACCGTTATTTTCCAAAAAGCGACTAAAATAATTCAAAGAGGCCATTTCTAGGAAAAACGCGTGATTAAAATATAGTAATATGTAAAACAAAATATGTAAGTAGCGGAAAAACTGAAATTATATAGTAATCAAAATTTGGTTGCAGCGTAAGTTGTTGAAATAGTCTGCAAGTTCACCAAGACCAAACATTCACCTCGCAATGCAGAAATGAACAAAATAACAAACCAAAATCAACATAAAATATTTTGTTTTAAGCTGTTGCGCCTTGAAATCTGTAGAATGTGACCGCTTCGTGATGTTTCTGCAGTATGGTGCAGCATGTTCACTCTATCAATATCCATGTAAAAAGCGAAGTATTAACGAAAATAAGGTCTCCTTTCAGTTTGAAAATAGTAATTATTTTGACAAAGTATACAATTTAAAGTATTATTAATATAAGGAACGTTTTTAAAAGGTCGCTGTACTAACAATTTTGTAAATTTCTGAACTTTTTATCTATTGATTTAGTAGTATGGTCGGTAATCGCATTGGCATAGTCTGAAGAAACAAACCATGTAAATCGACAATGTTTGCCTTAAAATATATAATAAGAAGAAAACATGTAGCTTTTTTAAGTAGATATAAAGAAATATTACACTCGTGAAGAGCGGAAATATTTTTATCAGAGGTGCAAAGTTAAGACGGTACGAGCAGGTTCGCCGTACAAGTAAGACATTTATTCCCGATGCAGTAGTACCGGAAAGACGGGGAGAGGGGCGGTACCGTACTGGTAAGAGTTAGAATGTACTTGCAACACTGGTAGCAATACAATGTTTCCTACTTTATGAGTGAAATATGTACTTATATTTATTCGGGAAACGTTGATTTCCTTTGTATCAAAAGTATATGTCAGCACTGCTAGGGATATCTTCAGCCTATTTATTTGCAAGATGAAGAACTCTTTTTATCCAGAGTAAATTTAAGACGTTATTAATATATTTTGTTTTCTCAAGTAATTCGATGAATCAATGGTAATAGTCACTGACATTATTATTATAATTAGTATTATTAGTAACAGTAGTAGAAGCAGCAGTATTGCTATTATTATGGTTATTGTTATTATGTACATATCGCCATTGCCACGGTACTGAAAATACTCTTCTAAAAGTAGTTAATGACATTCTCTCTGCGTTGGAGAGCGGAAAGATTACAGTCCTCACCCTCCTTGATTTGTCTGCAGCATTTGACACAATAGACCATGATATATTACTTTACCGTCTCCAGCATGTATTTGGCATTCATGATACAGACTTACTGTGGTTCAAGTCCTACTTGGTCAACAGGACACAAATTGTATCTGCAAATAGAATACACTCCAGCCCAGTTGATCCATGTTGTGGTGTTTCACAGTGGTGTGTTATTGGACCTGTTGTCTTCATTCTGTACACTCAGTCGCTCTCAACTGTCATAGATCATCATCCAGTGTCTCACCAATTGTACGCTGATGACACCCATATATACAAATCTAGCCACCGAACTGAAGTTGATGCTACCATCCAAGTTGTAGAGAGGTGCATTTCTGATGTGAAATCATGGATGACAGGTAACAAGCTGCAGATGAATGATGATAAAACTGAGGCCATTCTGATCATAACACAAAGTCTTTCTCATTCACATCCTTTACCTGAAACAATAAATATCAGCAACACCAACATTAAATTCACACAGTCAGTACTAAACCTAGGTGTTACTCTTGACAGTACTCTCACATTGCACCAATATGTCATGAGCATATGCAAGGCTGCATATCTTGAGCTGAGACGCATCAGCTCAGTTCGCAAATATCTTTCAGTTGATGCAACTAAAACACTTGTGTGTTCATTAGTACTTTCAAGACTGGCTTATTGTAACTCAAGTCTGTCTGGTTCATCTCAATATCTGCTCCAGATACTTCAAAAAGTTCAAAACACATGCTCGGATCATACTTAAAGTACCACGATCAAAACACACCTTCCCGCTGCTCTGTACCCTACACTGGCTATCCATTCGATCCAGAATCAAACACAAAATTTGTTCTATGTGCTACGTTTCACTGTCAGACTCCAGTTCAACATACCTATCCGACCTCACCCATGTGTCACACCAGCAAGATACTTACGCTCCTCTTCTGACACTCGTATACTCATTATTCCCACTATGAAAACAAAGTCATATGGACAGCTTTCGTTTGCATACCAGGGCCCAGCAACGTGGAATGAATTGCCCACTGAACTTAGACAAAAAGACACAGTGATCCCATTCAAGAGTGCTCTCAAAACTCACTTATTTCGACTGCAAGAACGAAACTTAATGAGCTAATAATGTTTCTTACCTTAAATATTTACAGCATGTTTTTTATGTTTTCTAATTTCTTGGTGTTCGTTTTTGTAATCATGTCATTGTATGTTCTTTTTTATCTTATAGGTGTTGTCTAATGTTGTGAAGCGCTTTGAACTTATAAAGATTACGCGCTATACAAAGTCATCATTATTATTATTATTATTATTATTATTATCGACAGCATCGAGTATCCACAGAAAAATGTTTCGTAAACAACACATACACAAAATTTGAGACCTACATTCATTTGTGTCTTAGGCGTGTATTCATATGCTTGTTTAAGAAAAACGGAATGCAGTTAGGACTGTCAGAGTGTCCGATGCTTTTAAACATTTAGTTCTTCGGACATAATCTTTGAAGAAAGAAACGATTATTTCATCAAGGGTCGGAAAACGATTGTATTTATATGATATTGTAGTTGTAATAGATTATGTATATGCCAAAGATTGTCATTCTGTCAGATATGAAAGACATTCAAATGAAATAATCAATGTCTTCCTGGAGCATGACAACAAATATAACACATTTAACAAAGATGCCGGACGGAAGGCCCTTAAAGATGATGCTGTTTCTAACATTTAAACGTGCATGTTCGTTTTCAAGGTTGCTGTTTATCTTATAGAAGGATATGTAGATTATGGAAGCCAGGAAGATTCAATATATATGTTCCCATATAGTATATTTATGACGTTCCAGATATTGCTACTACTCCTGCCCCGACTGTACCGACCACCACCACTCCCCATGTAACCAGCGCGTGCCCAGTGTTTGACACATCATGTCCGTCAGCATGCGTATCATTAGACGAGATGCAATGTCTCCAATGTACATGTGCAGGTTAGTTTGCCACTTTATCCTAAGAAGGTTCGGATCAGAATTTGCATACAAGAATATTGTGATCAGAATTTGTTCTCCGACGACTTCGGATGATATTTGCTTTCATAAGAATGATATTATTATTATTATTAGCGCAGCCGAGTATGATATAATAAACAATTTCACATAACATTACAGTAAAAGGTTTTATTAAGCTTATGACGTCACTAATATTGGAGATCATACATATTAAGAATTGCATGACTCGGGTCCTGGAAATAACTTTATGAACGTTGTTCAAAGTATTTTGAAATTTAACGTTTCTGATTCAAATGTGGTTAAAGAGTAAATAATAATAATAATCGTAGCAGTTGTCATCATCGTCAACATCATCATACAACAGTTATTTTCCAAAAAGCGATTAAAATAATTCAAAGGGTTATTTGTAAGAAAAACGCGTGGTTAAAATATAGTAATATGTAAAAAGAATATGTAAGTAGCGATTCTAGCTCTAGACACAATCATTGTCATGTCTGAAAACGACAAAAAATAAATCGGACATTTATGTGTGTTTGCTGCAAACTGAAATTATATGGTAATCAAAATTTGGTGCAGCGTCAGCTATTGAAATAGACTACAAGTTCACCAAGACCAAACATTCACCTCGCAATGCAGAAATGAACAAAATAACAAACCAAAATCGACAGAATTAAATTCGCGGTCATTAAAATATTTTGTTTAAAGCTGTTACTCATTGAAATCTGTAGGATGTGACCGCTTCGTGATGTTTCTGCAGTTTCTGTACCATGTTCACTCTATCAATATGCATATAAAAAGCGAAGTATTAGCAAAAAATAAGCTCTCCCTTCAGTTTGAAAATAGTAATTTTTTTGACAAAGTATACAATTTGAAATATTATTAATACAAGGAACATTTTTAAAAGATCGCTGTACTAAAATTTTTGTAAATTTCAGAACTTTTTTATATTGGTTTAGTAGTACGGTCGATAATCGCATTGGTATAGTCTGAAGAAATAAACCATGCAAATCGACAATGTTTGCCTTAAAATATACAATAAGAAGAAAACATGTAGCTTTTTAAACTAGATATAAAGAAATATTACACCCGTGCAGAGTGAAAACATTTTTATCAGAGGTGCAAAGTTAAGACGGTACGAGCAGGTACGCCGTACCAGTGAGACATTTATTGCCGATGCAATTGATGTCCTCTGTATCAAAAGTATATGTCAGCACTGCTGGGGAAATCTTTAATCTCAATTATTTACAAGATGAAGAACTCTTGTTATCCAGAGTAAATATAAGACGTTATTAATATATTTTGTTTTCTTAAGGAATTCGATGAATCGGTGTTAATAGTCACTGACATTATTATTATAATTAGCATTACAATTAGTAGTAGCAGTAGTAGCACCAGTATTGCTGTTGTTATTATTATCATTATTATTGACATTATCGAGTACCCACAGATAAATGTTTCGTAAACAACATATACACTAAATTTAAAACTTACATTCGTTTGTGTCTTAGGCGTGTAATCATATGCTTCTTTTATAAAAACGAAATGCAATTAGGACTGTCAAAGTGTCAGTTGCTTTTAAACATTTAAAGACATAATCTTTGATGAAAGAAACAATTATTTCATCAGATTCGGAAAACGATTGTATTTATATGATGTTGTAGTTGTAATAGATTATGTATATGCCAAAGATTGTCATTCTCTCAAGAACGAAAGACATTAAAATGAAATAATCGATGTCTTCCTGGAGCAAGACAACAAAAAGAACACATTTAACAAAAATGTCGGACAGAAGGCCCTAAAAGATGCCGATGTTTCTAACATTTAAACGTGCATGTTAGTTTTCAAGGATGCTGTTTATCTTATAGAAGGATATGTAGATTACGGAATCCAGGAAGATTTAATATATATTTTCCCATAACATATATTGGTCACGTTCCAGATATTGCTACTATTCCTGCCCCGACTGTACCGACCACCACCACTCCCCATGTAACCAGTGCATGCCCAGTGTTTGACACATCATGTCCGTCAGCATGCGTATCATTAGACGAGATGCAATGTCTCCAATGTACATGTGCAGGTTAGTTTGCCACTTTATCCTAAGAAGGTTCGGATCAGAATTTGCATACAAGAATATCGTGATCAGAATTTGTTCTCCGACGACTTTCGGCCGATATATCTCTTTATAAAAATGATGTTATAAACAATTTCACATAACATTACAGTAAAAGGTTTTATTAAGCTTATGACGTCACTAAAATTGGAGATAATACATATCAAGAATTGCATGACTCGGGTCCTGGAAATAACTTTATGAACGTTGTTCAAAGTATTTTGAAATTTAACGTTTCTGATTCAAATGTGGTTAAAGAGTAAATAATAATAATAATAATAATAATAATAATAATAATCAGCAGCAGCATGCAGGTACGCGTTCTATTAAAAATGTTTTAAGACAATTGAAATATATTAGATTAGTTTTGTTTTTAAATGGTTCGTATACATGATGCCAACTCTGCACGTAGCAATCTGACTTGTCAAGTCTTGACTACGAGAAAGTCTATATCACAGCTATACGTCTGAATTCTGCTGGGAATATCTTCAACCTGTAAACATGAAGCACCCTTATTTTCCACAGTGAGTGTTTAATGGTATTAATCTAATTTTGTTTCTTTAAGGAATTCGATGAATTGATGTTAATAGTCAGTGTAGTCAGTAAATTTTATTTATTTATTTATTTATTTATTTATTAGCATCAACATCAACGACAACGATGACAGAGGCAACCACAACGGTAATGAACAATACTTTCTACCTGTTTTTTCATTAACTTGTTGAACATTTAAGCACAGATTGACCAATAGCTTGACCAGTATATTGACCAATAGGTTAGTGTAGAGTTCGAATCGAGCATTTCTTTGGTCCAAGATTAAAATTTATGAATAAATGGAATGTAATATGGTTTTAAGATTAATAGTTATACACATTTATCCAGAACAAAATGAATAATAGTCATCAGCGACACTGTCTGATAATACAGATTTAAAAAAAAAAAACAAGATGAAAAAGTACCTTCCCAGTTTTTTTCTTTAGATATTATTTCGTTCTTGTGTCATGTGACTTGTCTTATATGTTAATTTTCTGCAATATATGTATATTTGTCAGTACTTTTTAAACGTTTATTTGATATCAACAGACTTTACCATTTGGCAATGTAAATACATGTCCTCCGTTTGATGCAAGCTGTCCTAGTAACTGTGCCACTATTGATGTCAAAGGATGCATATACTGCACATGTTCAGGTTAGTTTCATTCACGTTATCCGGTCAAGACATTTTTCATATTAGGGTTGGCTCCATCCATAAAATATATCTAGATAAAAATAGATTTTAAAAAATCGAATATCGGTTATTTTTCTGACATTTAATATAATTTTAAGAAATATTATTGCGTGAATAATCAAATGAAAGCAAAGTTGCCAGTTCCGCCTTCTCATTGTCTGCTGGCAGTCGGCTAAAAGGCATTACAAAATATGTTAACATTGTAGCTATCTACTTTTGCAACACTAAAATTTTTGTTGTATTGTTGCGTTTACGTTGACTCCGCCTTGTACTCATAATCTGAGCCGGATACTTCAAACTATAATAGGAAGGGAGAGCCATTGATTCAATGGATGTATCTAAGACATACTCAAAAATAACAATTTCAAATGTAAGAGACTTCTAATGTTATTTGAGTTCTTATTTTTTTTCTTCTGTACTTATTTTATTATATGAAAAGGGAAAATATAGATTTCGGGAGTATACGATCAATAATTGTCAAAGACTGGATATATAATGTATACAATCAAATGGAAATATTTTAACAGGTTCTGGTGATAGAAGTTTCAAAACAAACTTTTCATGCTCATATCCACATGATTAACAGTTTATTAGTATATTTAGTTTCCACATGATTAACAGTTTATTAGTATATTTAGTTTCCACATGATTAACAGTCTATTAGTATATTTAGTTTCCACATGATTAACAGTTTATTAATATATTTAATTTCCACATGATTAACAGTTTATTAGTATATTTAGTTTCCACATGATTAACAGTTTATTAGTATATTTAGTTTCCACATGATTAACAGTCTATTAGTATATTTAGTTTCCACATGATTAACAGTTTATTAGTATATTTAGTTTCCACATGATTAACAGTCTATTAGTATATTTAGTTTCCACATGATTAACAGTTTATTAGTATATTTAGTTTCCACATGATTAACAGTCTATTAGTATATTTAGTTTCCATTTTCATTCCATTGATATGCATAGATATTTCTTTCCATTGATGGTAAAGGCAGAAGCAATATTAGAATACATGTAACACACAAAAGAAGACATATAATGTTTTTAAAATGCAGTCAGCTTTTTTTGTTAATCGGCTTAGTTTGCATAACGAACATATTTATTCTTGTAATACGGTACACACACAAGAGTCCAACTATATAATACACCCTGACAATAAAACAAATTCTCACATTTTGTTGCTAAATATATAAAGAAAAGGATACTGAGACCTTCAGCCTCAGTGTTTATTTTCTGATTAGCAGATGTCGATGTAATTATTTGTTATCTTGCAATAGGTGATACAAGCATTGCTCCCCTATTCATCCATATTTCTTCCACTACCACTAAGGTTTGTATTTTTACTCACTGGTTTACATTAATATCCGAATTTGTAACATAGGTATGTTGACAAAATATAACACAACTATCTGATCTTGTAACCCGCACGACGTAAAATTACTAATGTTTACTCTTTTTGAAGTAATAACTATAAATAGAGACAAATAGCAAAGTTCACTTTTGGTTCTCCTGCATCAAATGCAGTCCATAAGCACTAACTGGCACTTGTCATTTTCCTATTTCCAGATTATGTATTTACTTCCATATTATAAGCTTCCACTATTTGTGTGTGTGTGTGTGTGTGTGTGTGTGTGTGTGTGTGTGTGTGTGTGTGTGTTAATGTAGTATATTTAAGATAGAGTGTGGTGTGAAACATGCTAATAAAAAGGAAGGTAGAAAGTAAACAACAAAGTGCCAACATTTGAAGGAAAATATGCAACGAATCCAAAATTACTGTATAATGCAGTATTCTTACATGATAGTTTATATTCACACATTCCTGTTACAATTGAACTATCAACAATATATATATATATATATATATATATATATATATATATATATATATATATATATATATATATATATATATATATAAATCACAGCCCCTGAACCAGTTCGGCCTGGGTAATGGCGGTTGTACCCCTTTCGACGCCAATTGTCCTGCCATGTGCACTACCACAGACGCACAGGGATGTCTGAAATGCACGTGCTCAGGTAAGATGCATTAGCTTTCAGGTATGATAAATAGGGCGTTATTTTATCCTGCAACTAAAGATTGCATTCTTGCAATAAACCAAAGCTTTATTGGGTTATTACCCCGATGTAAATCCAGGTGCGACCTCAGACGTCTAATTACATATTTTGACGTCCTTTCGAAACATGTTAGTAAACAACAGTGGTGGCAGGCATCTTGTTCAAAAAATGCAATCAGATAATGTGCCTCCGACAGATAGGTTGTTATTGTTTTTGGGTTTAACGCCATTTTGCAGCACATGATAGGCTATACTTGGCCGCCAGCATAACTGGTGGAGAAAGAACCCGGGATAACCTGATAAGAACCACGGACCTGCGGGAAACTTCTAGCAGAGGCAGTAGTCGGCAAAGGCAAGCGCTTTAGACCACTCGGCCACCCGGGGCCCCTTCCACAGATATAAGAGACCGACTTTAGACCACTCGGCCACCCGGGGCCCCTTCCACAGATATAAGGGACCGTCCGTGTAATCGTATGGGGAGGAGGAGAGGATTGTAATATTTAACCAGCCATGATATTGGGGCTTGTTTCTATTGGACGACAATATAACGAGGTTACAGCTATTTATTATTTATACGCACCGACGTGGTCAACAGGAATCGGATTTAAAGCTAAGCGAAATTGAAATAGAATGACGACTTCGGTTAGCTTTTTACTTTATCATAGAGTAGCAGTGCAAAATAAAATACACAATTATTGTCTTCAAATGCAATGCTCGGTTTTTAATTGTTTTTTAGAGGGTTTGGGTGTAAAGCAAGCCTCGCTGTCTTACCGTTTGTTTCACCTCAACCAAATAAACCTTGTATTCCAAAATGTTAATTGTGTATTCGGAAATGGACAATTAGAGGTTAAAGAACCATGTAACACATTCCTCTAACAACCTCTTTAATTCTATTAAAATAACGAAAAGAATATATATTGCACAAGCTACACAAATCACTTGTTTGACTAGTCTAATTACTGACATGTGGTAAATTAATTTCTTCATTATAAGCAAACCATTATCTATGTCTGTAAAATATTGGTTTCAAAATTGATGTGTAGCTTTCGTGTTAGTTCATGAATTCTTGTCAAATATAGTCTTTGAAATACGATGGAAGTGTTTAAATCCGAAAACAAACCCTGAAGGTATTAAATCAATTTCAAGACTGTTATACAAACAACGTTTAATGCAAATTGTGTATGATCTGTTACCATCAAATCAATCAATTCATGATGTACTTTCGAAAAAAAAAGTCGAGTTTTCTTCAAATGCTGATACCAAAACAGATTTCCTCCTTTCTACAATTTTCTGTTCGGCATGATGCATCGACGTGCAAGACGCATAATGGTTGCGTAACCTGACGCTGAAAGGCATATCGTATGTATTCGCCTTTTCGTTAGGATCAAACTGCATACTGCATGGATCGATGGTCTGCCGACGCAATATGCAATGGCTCATATACATCTCTCTCTCTCTCTCTCCACACACGCACACATATATACATATAGTTGTTTCAGGCTTGAGCTGTTTATGGTGATAAATGTCTGCTTTGGTGACAGAATTATATATATATATATATATATATATATATATATATATATATATATATATATATATATATATATATATATATATATCCATTGGTGATATTATTCAGGAAGGCAAATATGTTTTGTCGTAATAGAACATATTATCTGTTTAACACGTATCTGTCTTCAGTCCAATATCTGTCTGCAAAAAAATTATTCCCTTTGAAAGTGTTAATAATAATAATAATAATAATAATAATAACAAACATATTTTACATCATTTTAAGAAATTATTTCACGAACATCCTAAAAATTGTTGTTTACAAATACTTTCACACCAGATTCAATACAAGCCGGCAACGAGAGAGAGAGAGAGAGAGAGAGAGAGAGTTGACCTTTTCATAAGATTTGGTAGATATTTCACCGTCCTGTAAATTCCAAATTTTTTATAAGACCGTTATGTTGTAATTTCCTTTGCCTGGCGTGGCGGCCAATCAGTCTTTCCGGAATGGGGATAGGTGTTTAACACTTAGTACGTGTAATCTGCAGAAGAGTTTGTGAGTTATCGTCTACAGACCCCTACACTTAGCACGTACAAGTCATGCAGGGGTCTGCGTGTTATCGCCCTTAGACTGCTTTAAATGATATTTATCAGATAAGGGTAAATAAGTTAGTGATTCTTTAGAGAAATGTCAAGTGTAGTGGAATGGAAATAATCGGAAAAATTGAACTGGAGAACATTAAGATGCGACAAGTCTGTAATAATAATAATAATAATAATGTGCTGTCTTGCAGGAGGAACAACAACAGCTCAACAGCCAACAGCCTTGCATCCTACGACTTCAAAGGTTTGTAGATCTGTTTTTTCAAACAACTTCATCGAGCAGAACTATATACGATAAGCACCTTTTCAGCAAGTAGATCCTTAAGGGCTATTGGAAATGCAGATTCAGTACAGGTTGGTGGGGGATAGTACTCTGTGAAGAAGTGTCTTATTTCCTTTAGTTAAGTATCTTCCACCTTTTGACATTAAGCGTGTGAAAGAATAATTTTTAATAGCAATACCTTTTTCTCCACAATTTTTGAGGCAGTATGCAGGAATATAGAGTCTGTATGTAGTGAGAATGAAATGCCACTGACACTTAGTGGCAAGGAGACGTGGATTTTGAATAAAACTTGGAGAAATTGAACATGAATTCTTTTTTTTGCACAAGCTGTTTGCAAATAAAATGGGTTCTAGTCAGTCCTGAGCAACCTTGACAGTAAATCCTAAAAATGGGTATAAAGGCCTGTATTGGGCATAAGCGTCATTTAATGATGAAGACAGCAACAATTCTCCATGTATTTTGGGAATAATAATAATGACATAATTTTTGTCCCAACAATTATGATGTTCCCCACAATCAAGAGTCTGGAATATTCATATTCTCTGCTCAAATGTCTTTCTGTACATTCTGAACAATCTCCATTGTACCACAATTGGTAATTCAATTATCTAAACTTATTAATTAATTAATGAATTTAGAGTTTAAATCTCTAACCACTTTCTTGGTATCCAAATAAAGGGTTCAATGCATAATGTACGATATTTAAGACCTTGTTCTAATAGTTTGCCTCTATGTAGACCACTAGCCACATTCAACTGCCTCATTGTATCCTGGTTTCTAAATCACCCGTGTCTTTACAAATGACTACACTTTACAACGATATAGATTAATTTATCTAGTCTAGTCTTGAAATGTCATACCAAAAATAACAAATAACTAGTTGTCACAAATACATAAAAATGTGAATAAATCACCACTTATATGTGCATGACTAATTGTATATATCAGTGTAAACTGCTTTCCTGTAGGTGACCCATTCGACAGCCCGTACAGTCCAATGCAGAAAAGCACAAAGATATATACATGAATACATATGATATTCAACGTCACTACGTCACGCTAAACTTCTTTTAACCATCACGGTTAGCGACAATCGTATGAGCCACCAAAACGGAACGAAGTACTATTTTGTAAAGTATGCAACTGGTGATATATATTACCTGAGCAGTTTGTAACTTTCTTGAAATTTGTCTTTTTCTTCATGTGATACACGCCCTTGTTTTGCCAGAAGCGACTACTCACACACTAGGGGAAACTCATACCACAACTAGAATAGCTCTTATACATGTAATTAAATTCAATATATATCCCATATATGCATACATATCAGGTTTATGTAGGACAAGTAGCTAATGGCAAATATTTTTCATTATATTTAGATGGGTATTATGAACGAAAGACTGGTGATACCCGATGATATAAACTTTGGCGGATTAATACTTGAAAAAGTACGTGCCGTAAAAGATGTGATGAACAAAAGTAAAATGTCAACACGCAAATAAGTAATTGTACATTATGTATTTCAGCAATGTTTTGCAATTCTCTTTTTATTATCTATACTGATCATAAATGTACTTTCAATATGGAAAGTTTGATAGCCATAGGGTTACAGGTATGAGTGCACTTCTGACTGTCAATTAAAGGACAACGCTGACTGGAAAAAGGCCAGTATGACAGCCATCATTGCATGGCATCGTACTGTTTGCTACGTGCCTTGTACGCAAGGCCCAATGTATACGAAAAAATATAACGTCCTTTGCATCTTCATTGGTTCTCATGCAAAAATAATTACAATGCAATAGCTAAATATAATCTTAATGTCTTTATATATTGCGTGTAAAATACAATATCGTATTGCTTATATTAGCTCCAATAAATACATCTTCCGCAAAACATTTAGATAACAGTTTTTTAAAGTCAATAATATATAACTTTAAACTCATTACGTACCATTCGTGATATTTGACTATACCACACCCACCCACCCGTTAAACCAATTTGTATTACCAATAGCCCTTAAAAATTAAATTGGCTCTCAAGTGAAAGAAATCAGAATCTACACAGAATCGGACTATAACTGAAAATAATCGAAAGCACAGGAAGACATTCGTTTTATGCCCTTGTCGTAACCATAAACGAGACATACACCGTCACCACTGTGCCTCTGACCCGTCCTGTCACGTCACGCCCCGTCACGTCACGTTACACCCGTAGCCAATTTATTTTCTGCTCCTCGGTAATGTTTGAAAGAAGTTGTTGTTGTTGTTGTTGTTGTGGGGTTTAACGCCATTTTTCAGCACACGATAGGATATACATGGCGGCCAGTATTAATAGTGGAGAAAGAACCCGGGGAAAACCCCAGAAAGAACCACCGACCCACGAGAAGCTACTGGCAAGCTTTCTCACATACCCACATTGAATCCGAGACTCGAACCTACGCAGACAGAGGTGTTTGAAAGAGGTAATGAATGACATAAAATTTGGTATGAGATTTACATTAGGAACAACCTTACTCAAGTTTGTTTGTTGCTAAGTCAGAGTTATGGCCCCTGTTTAACTTAAACCATCGTCTTTAAATTGCATCGCATTGGCGGATACATCCATAACGTACATAAACATTTCAAGCATCTAGCGTCAGTTAAGACGATCACGTGATGAAATTAATTTCAGATTAAAGTATTAAAGTCAGTCAAAATTCTTCAAAGAAAATTATACCATTCCCCATGTGACCTTCTTGGATTTTTTCTTCTCATTTTTTAGTTGATGGGAGTGGCCTGTAAGGTCATAAATAAATGTTAATTTTTATCTTGGCGGCTATAACTTTGATTTAATCTCTGTTGATTTACTGACATCATTATCATCGATTTGTCTTTCTGTGTTTTTTTAGCAACAAAATATATCACTTTCAGGTTTCACTTTATGGAACAAAATCCATATCTTATTTGAGTTTGAATTGAATGAAAATATATGGAATGGAACTAGTTAAAATAGTTACTTTCTCAGGGCGTAATTTCTGAAATTTAAAGTTAAATGCTGTAGAACTTGTTATCTCTAAAGAATTTTTATTAAGAAAATGAAAAACAGCTAAACAAAAATTACTGTAACATTAACATGCAGAGCTAACCGTACGCATAATGGTATTCACCTGTCTCTAGTTTTAAAATGCACGATTGTTTAGTAGCATCTATCAGAGGAAATTATTGATGACTGCATTTGTATGGTAAAGTATGAACGAGGTTTTATCTGACTAAAGCTGCACGACGTTAGGAGCGCAGTATTACTCTGAAAAAACGAGTTCATATTTTGTCATGCAAATGCAGTAGCCCTCTTGTTATATAATCATTTTGTTTTTCTACTTAAGGCTTAACAATCAAATGCACACACAAAAATAATGTAACCTAATGTATGCGGTATTCCAAAACCAATACACAACCGTACATTCATCAATAGAGAAGCAGCAGGGAAGTTCTACAGACCAGGTGGCACAGACGAAATTAACCCTTCTAGACAAATAATTTCCGTAGAAGCCTCAGAATTCAAAAATAAAGCCTCCTACGCGAAATAATCCGAAAAATTCCCCCCAAATTTGCATTTTTGGACACAAAAAAAATGGCGGCTTTTTTGGGGGGGTATTGTAAAATTTATTTGCTGTAATTTCATTATGGGGGTTGCAATTTTATGAGTAAATTTGATCAAGACCGATTCGATATCTACTACGCGGATCGTGAAGATTAATCGTGACAAATCCGTGCGGTGTCGCCTGAGCGTGACTAAAGAAATTTTTAAACTTATTTATGTCCATATCGCCATTGCACCAAGTTTGATGAATATTCCTTAGCGTGTGAGTATCAACGCCATTAAATACCGATAAAATATTACAATTATCTCTAATCACCTTTGGAATTTGCGTATATCGCTGCGTCACGTAAATCACATCGGTGTTCTTGTGTCGGCCACGCGAGAATATCCTGGCCGGATTAGTTTGCTTATCCAACATCACATCGTCGAAAACAACAAGATTATTAGTATCGCCATCTAAACTTTCTACTGATGGAGTTTCATTGATATCCGTTATAAATTCTATTGTGCCATCTTCAGTATTATCGCTAAATTCCTTTAGTACCTTATAACATCGCTGATCATCTACGGACGGCGCAACTAAATATAATTTGTCCCATTTCAACCATCTCATTATCAAATTTAGCAATAACTGAGTTTTTCCAGAACCGGATGGTCCAATAATTATCATTCTTATCGAATTTGGTAATGCCTCGGTGTGCTTTACTTGCTCGCGTTTTTTCGTGGCTGAAAAATCAATTACATTCATGTTATTAGAATATTATGGATTCATATTGTGTTAAGTGTCGCACTCGAACTGTTACGATAAATCCAATCGAAGTCGTTACACGCAACAACAGGAATGCAATCAAAGGTGAATGTGAAGTTTGCAAGACAATCAAGTTTAGATTTGTAAAAAAAAAAGTAGAACCGGAGGAGACATCGCAACCTCCTTAACAAATCTGCCTGGAACTCCCTGGGCGAAATATCCCGGAGAGAAACATTTACCAGGATATAATTACTGCGGACCTGGCACAAGGCTAGATATAAGACTTAACGATAATAATCAACCAAATCCTGGCGAGGATCCAGTAAACGCTATCGATAACGCATGCTACTATCACGATCTTGCATATCGCAGCGGAGATTTACAACAAAGACATCTCGCTGATATTAAATTAATTCACGCAATAGATGCTATTCCTGATAAAAATTTCAAAGAGAAATTGGCAACTTGGTTGATAAAAGGAGCAATGAAAGGTAAATTAGTACTAGGTGCTGGTAATTTATAATGGAGCAAATATATTATTCTCCGCGAGGATTTTGGCGAGGAAAATCAGCAATAGCCAAACTTGCTAAGGCAGCAAAAGTAAAGCAATCTATCGCTGAATCGTGGCTATCGAGGCAAGCAGTCTGGCAAATTTATCTTCCTCCGCCTAAGAAAATATCATATGCGAGTTTCTCTGTCAGTGTCCCTAATGAAGTCCATCAGGCTGATCTTATGTTTCTTCCTTACGATACCGTTGACGGAGTTACATACAAATATGTTCTGACGGTTGTTGATATTGCTAGCAGATACAAGGAAGCGGAACCGTTATCGAATAAAACAGCAACAGATATTGCTAAGGCGTTTAGCGAAATTTATTCACGATCTCCATTAACATGGCCGAAGCTTCTCCAGGTTGATCCAGGTCGAGAATTTCTTGGCGCGGTTACTTCACTGATGAAAAAGAATAATGTTAAAATCCGTCGCGGTATTGTAGGTGTTCATCACAATCAAGCTATCGTTGAGAGATTCAATAAAACTCTTGCAGAACGATTATTCGGATATCAGTACGCGAGAGAATTTATTCAAGATAAACGATCTCACGATTGGGTAACAAGATTACCTCACGTGATTAATGCGCTAAATAACGAAGTAACACGAACAATATCAATGAAACCCGCAATTGCAATTACAAAAACAAAAATACCACTAAAGCGAGATTCTACTATTTCACCTGTGTTGGGTAGCGTTACGGTTAGATATTTATATAGGGAGGGAGAAGCTGAAGGTGGCAGAAAAAGAGCAACCGATCCAAATTGGAGTGTTACAACGCATAAAATATCGGCAGTAACAAGATCATCAGGAAGACCAGCAATTTATTTTCTAGATTCATTAGCACCGCAACGAGGATTTACCAAAGAAGAACTACAAGTAATTCCAAATGATACTCAATTACCACCATCTTCGTTAATGTGAAATCTAATCCTACCCAACTGAGATAATTTTCTTACTCGAGAAACTGCCAGATAAACTAAATTCGACCAGGAAATTCTATCATCGACAATCCAAATTTGACCATCTACTGTTAATCCCTGTGACGAGTGAATTGTTGCTGCGTATCCGAGTTTCCACGGCGATCTTTCTGCGTTTATCGCATCATTGACAAGATTAATATCAACGAAAATAATATCGTTTAAAACCATTATTTTTTCTTCTCCGCATGGCAAAGTAACATTAATATTTTGTTTTCTAGTATCAGCTGGCCTATAGCACAACGGAACCTGCAATGTTGGAAATTTCTCACAGTGAAGTTTAAATAATATTTTCTGAATAGCATCGCGAATAATTTTCCTACTAGCAACGATCAAATGATCCGGACGCCACAAAATTAGAAAATTATCCATCGAAGTTTCATCTATTATTTTTCTCATCACATCACATTGAAATTTATTAGGTTGCAACCGAATCATTTTTTTAAACTCAGTCAATAAATTATCATTAGATCTATAATCAGCATCAATCTCTTCATAATAATCTACAAAGTTTCTAAGCCACCTGTGAGGAGATTCACCATCAATAGGATCAGGTTGCCCATGATCGCCGCACATTATTACTGCGGTGTTTTTCTCTTCCAACCAACTTAGGAATGATTTTAGTATAACTAAATTTACTGTGCAAATTTCATCAAATATTATAATCTTGTTGATATATTTATTTCCCATTCGAGTTGAATCCCACAATCCACCGCTATACTTGAAATAACTATGATACGTACAAGAATTAACGCCACGTTGTTTTATTTCTCTCGCTAATCTATGAGTTGGAGTCAACACGATCATATCAGATTTTGAAAATAAATTTATCGCTCGTGTTGTTTTACCACTACCACCAGGACCATTTAGGTAAACGAATTTGTTTCGTGAAATTGGATCAAACGCAGATACTGCTGTTGATACTTCATCGCATTTATCTTTATGAAATTTATCGCAATCTTCTACATCCGCGTCCTCACAATAATCTAGAATATCCTCGTTTTTTATTCTCCAAGTTCCCCAAGAACCATCGGTAATTAAATTCTCCAACCTACACTGGAATTTCTTATCGATATAAAATGAATCCGTTGCAACCCTTACCGCGATATCAGAAAATTTATTTATCATTGACAGCAAATTGATACTCACATAAGCGAGCATTGATGATCTTAAATGAGTATACTGCGCGGATTCTCCATCGAGATAAGTGATCACTGTACCTAACTTCGTTCCATCAATAATAATATTTTCTCTGTTGCAAAATATTCCACGAGACACTGTATCGGCAATAATAAAATCCATCTCAGCATCATTGATAAATAACCTAGCGTGGCGATGTTTATGATCAACTGATCCTCCTTGAGTAAATTTACCAATTATTTTTCTTCCAATATCTTTCGCGTTCTCACAATCCGTGGGTAACCACACCTCGGTCTGCTTTCTATACGATATAATTGCTTCACTTACCGTCAATGATATCAACATCGACGAATCCAACATATATCTCAACAATACCGTAGGGACCCATCTTCGCTGAGATAAATGCCGACCAAACCAAATATAGCAAATCTTATGTAAATTCTCAGCAAGTTCGAATGAAGTAACATGAGCGAATCCGGTCATAACAAAATCAGGTAACGGTCCGTTAATTGCCACTCTCGTCATCTCGTTAGTAGGATGACCGAATTTAGCAAAGTAATTTGCACAATCGCCATACCCAAGGAAACTTCCAGGATAGCATGCGCTCATATCAACAGAAATCATATCTTCGAAATAATATTTGGTATTCCACAATCCTCCATGGCCATATTCGATACAACTAAGTTGAATATCATTAAGAAACTCATTCCTCGTAGGTTTCCACGAATTTCTTTCTCTAGCAGCATGAGCAGCAACAGACGAAATGGTAAAGCAGTTTGTTAATAATCGATCTGGATCTGACGAATACTTCTCCGCGATATTTTTCATCGCTTCGTGTAATATTTCATCTCGGTAAATATCTCCGCGTGGTAAGATAAATTGATCGTATCTTTCTTCGCTAGAAAATAACCAAATCGATATTGGATCGGACTTGGCTAATAGTTTGATATATCTAAACATTGCATCAGAATTGTCTTTGGATTCTTCCACGGGATAAAATTTAACAACACGATCTCGTGGAAATATCATTACCGACTGACTCCACGCATGTGAATTATGATCAACAATTTCGATTGGTGTTCCTCGAGAATTATACGGCGACGAATATAATATTTCACCCGATAACGTTTTTACTGTGATAGGAAATTTAAGTTTCTTGCTCAGCGCAGCAACATCGTCAATTGATGCGCCATCAGTAACCGTCCTTGCCCATAAATTAATTTTATCCAGTCTTAATTGAGTCAGACCAGATCCACGACGAGCGTTTTTCATGTGCTCGATAACGCGTTCAGCCACGCAATTTATCATCGGAGATTCTTTCATCGCAGGTAAATTTTTCGCATCAGGATTATTATTCAGCCGATAAATTCCATACACTACAGCACTAGAAGGATAAGCTCTAACGTAATAAGGACCATCAATCCCCAGCAGCAATCCTGGTTTCGAATTTTTATCAAGAACAACATTTTTCTTACCGCCGCGTACCGGATCTCGTTTATCACGAATAATCCAAATGTCATCGGGCATTTGTGCGATAAATTTTATTCCAAAGATAAATCGCTCCTCTTTGTGTTCAGATTTTATATGTTCGATTATCTTCTTTGCTCGCTCCAGATTCATCGTAGCATCAACAAAATTAGTTTTCCATGTCGACCAGGTATGAATCGCTCCATCATCGAAAAATTCTTTCTTTGCACGATCTACTTCAGGAATGATATATTCTGCCTCATCAAGATCAAATAAATCCATTATTATATTTTAGACAAATGTTTAAATTATAATATGCAATGCAAATGGATAATAGTCGGATCAACAAATTCATGTGACAAATCCTGCAGAGGTGAATATTGCGGCGCTCATATATACGAAGTTCGACGAGGTAACAAAGGACCACAACGATGCTTAGTTTGCCAAGTTGGCATTCGAGGAAAGACTCGATTGTGTTTTTCTTGTGGTGGAAAGAAATATCGTGAGTTACGAAGATATTATGAAAAGAAATCTTTATCAGTAATTTCTTGTGAAGAAGATTATATTAATCGTTTCAAAGCAAATTATGATTTAGACTTATAAAATATTATATATGGAAATGAAATCAACGATTCCCATGAGTGAATATAAATCACATCCCATCATTGATGGTTACGAAGCATCCAAGGATGGAAATGTCAGACACATCAGAACAAAGAATTTTGTTGGTTTTGTTGATATGAATGGATATCTCAGATTTACAATCAATAAAAATAATATACGAAGAAGCACACATTACTTCGTTCATCGATTTACATTCGAATGTTTTCATGGACTCATCAATGATAATTTGGTTATAGATCATATCGATGGAAATAAACTCAACAACAAACTTTCCAATCTTCGAGTTGTGACTCAAAGTGAAAATTGTTCCTCAGGTAATTCTGGAAGGCATCCGAAATATGCCAAATCAGTTGAGTCGATAAATCTAGAAACAAATGAAAAAATTATATTTGAGTCGATAAATGCTGCTGCAAAGTATTATGAAATTAATGTAATATCGGTGTGGCGAGCAGCGGAGGGAATAATTCACAGAACATTTTCCTACAATCTCGGCGAGTGGATCAGATTCTCTTATGTACCAATAATATTCAATGATGACGAAGATCATGATGATGACGACGAAGAATAATTAAATACTACAAAATTAATATAATGGACGAAGAAATAATAAACGACATCATTGCAGCGATTGATGATCTGAAGAAAAAGATAAATCTTCCATCGGAGTTAGACACAAATAAAATTCGATCTGAATTTGAAATGATTGTTCAAGGAAAACTTGAATATAAATATACGCTGCCGTCGGAATATAAATTAATAAAGAAAATCCAAATCGCGATATATCAATCACTTGCGACAGTCAGCGATGATCGCATCGAGGATTTTGTTAAATTATCGATGCTAGTAGAAAATGCTAGATTGATTTTATCAGACGCTTATGAATCACGAAAAATTACAAGTTCGCGTGTCAGGCAACTGAAAAAACTTGTCGATGAAAGTAAAATTAGGGAATCATCTATATCCTGAATAATTTCTGCAAAACAAAAAAAAAGATTAATTTTGAAAATTCTCCTGGGTTTTATTTATTTTTTTCGCCCATTTTTCCCCCAGAAATATTTCTGGGATACAGATTTGGAAAATCTCACTTGCGATTTAAAAATCAGAGATTCTCACGATTTCACCAAAAGATTGATACTTACAGTTTCTCCTCGTATATCAAGTAAATTTCCTTTCTGATCCGTTAGTTTGAAATTTATTCTTGTCAATAATCGATTATGACATCGCAGGTAAAACGGATTCATTGGTTCTTTTATTATCAAATAACCAGGAGATGCGCTAGGTGAAAATGAATATAAAATAAAACCCTGATGAGCTTGATTTGACTCTGACGCATCAACATTGTAACTACCCTCGACAACATCCGCGTGAAGATAAATCGCGATAACTTCCGTTATATTAACGATACCCGGCGATATATGTCGTCCACCTTTGTCAGGATCGTTATTGTGTTTAAGAATCAATTCTGAATGTATTTTTTTGGTCCATGCGGCATGTAATTTCGGAAATAAATCATCAATGGTATCAGTGACGGATTTTCTCATCGCATCAAAATCAGAATTGGGAAATTTGAAATTTGGCAGTGTTTCCTCGGTTAATTCAAATACTCTCATGAATTTTTGTTTCTCACCCGAGTTCTTGATCAACTCGAATTTGCTAATAGGAAGAACATAGTCGGCAATTGATATATCGTCGACTATCGCCCGAATAAACATATCATGATAATATTCAATATCATTCGCAAGTTGATTTAAAATTTTCACGTGCTTTATAATTTCGCTGCATGAACCAGATTTATTTAGGATGCATTCATGAAATGATCCTCGCAATAAATTTAATTGTAATTCGTGTTCTTGAATAAACTCGTCTAGTGTTCTTCTTACCAAGATACCGTCTATGGGGGCTATTATCCTGTTAATGTGGGTAGCGTCGAAGATTTTCACATCTGGGGGGATTTTAGGAAGAGGCAGCCATGAGAGAATTCTTTCGTTAATAAAAGTGAAAGCGAATATTACTAGGTTAATTTTGTGGTTATTCATGAGATTGATGGCGCTGTGGATCAGAGGCTTGTGTTTGATATCTCCATACCATCCTTCGTCGGTTGTAAAATCTTCCTTTTTTGGTTCCGGTAGTTCTGGAAGGGTTTCATCATACCAACCTGGAATAATAACATCCGATTTCTTTGGTTTCATCAGAGGTGCGACCTCGGGCCAACCTAATATATTTCTAATCGATGATTGGTAAATATCTACCACGTACGGTGATTTCACTTCTATCATTGACGATAGTGTTGGATCATGTGAAGATATCTTTATTCCCGGAGTAGCATCGCCGGTTAAATTTGATATTCTAGTGGTAAACTCATTATTCAGCTGATCAATTTCGTAACTACCGGTTGGTATACCAACGACGATCCAATCAGGTGTTCCATCGGGTTTATTTTTATTTGCAAAAACAAGTGAATTATTTGGCATCAAATTACCGAATGATTTCGATCTAACATTTGGCCAGCTATTGTAGACGCGCAATTGTGTTAACGCAATTTCATTAACGCTAATTGGTGTTGAGAAATTAATACTAAACTCGGGTTTCGTTGAACTTAGCGATATTAACGTTGTTGTCGGCGGCGTCGTGTTTGTCACGATCTGGGCTAACTCGGACATTATTAATATTCATTTGTTCAATCTCCGAGTAAATACTAATCATTGAAGAAAATTCTAGATCGGATATAATACCATCGTTGAGACTCTCCGAAAGTAACAGTGATAACTTCGAGTACGCGTCACTAACTTTAGTTAGTTTACTTTTGTACGAAGATAACTTTTCACTTGTGCACGAGGATATCTTTTTCGCGATGATATTAAGAACACCCGCGATTGCTGTTGTTGACGAGATTATTATTGTTGCTACGATTGGCGCTATCATTGTTACCGCGGATAAAATTATTCCTGCACCAGCGACCACAGCTGATACCGTGTACACTGCAACGTCAATGATAACTAATTTGCGCTGGTATTTATTTATTTTTATCTGATAATCGTCAAGTTGTTTTCGCAACGAATCCTGCCATGATCGCGCCTGATTGTAGCGGTAATCAGATGCTGTCATTTATTAATCTACGATAACAATTGCGGAATTACTGCCTATATTCGGATAAAAATTCGAAAATTGCAAAATACTTCACCGGTCCCATGGTGGTTCTATCTGGCGGTTCTAGCGTGAATGTTGGATTGTCATATTCACTTAACGAAATAATAAAAAATCCAGGGCAGAATTCATAAATTTTATTATTCTGATCCGGTTGTACCTCAAATTTTATATCGGAGATAATATGTGCTCGATATACGCCAGCAATTGGCGCGGTAAAGCTAAATGTGTTATTCTGGGGTGTCCAGGTAAGATTATTTATGGTTAACACAAATGTTAGATTGCATCGTATAATTCTGTCTATCAAATGATCTGGCACATAAAGTTTCGCCAATCTTGGGATATTCAATGACGATATTTTTGTGTTGATATTGTTAATTTTTGTGGTTATTTCGATAATTTCCTTACCTAATTGCTTTACGTCAGTGGCGTGACCAGTTTTATCGACGGATTGGTCAATCTTTGCTGTTGCAGCAAGAAGTTTCGTGTTTAAATCTTGAATTTTTTCGTCGTACGTTGATGTATCGACTTTTTGACGCGCTAATTCACGTACCACGTTAATTTCATCGTTGATGGATTTTATTTGTCCTTGCATCACGTTAATCCCCTTGGTAAATTCAGGAACAACAACATTACCGAGTTTAATAATTTCCTCGTTGATTTTTTTGTTGAGATCGTCGATCGATGGTTTCTGACCCATCGAGATATTTACTTCGTTAATTTCGGCAAGAATATTAGTAATTTCCTCGTTGATTTTTTTTATTTTTTTGTTGAGATCGTCGATTGATGTTTTATCGATTTTCTGACTCATCGAGATATTTACTTCGTTAATTTTAGCAAGAATATTAGTAATTTCCTCGTTGATTTTTTTTATTTTCTCGCTAAGATCGTCATGTGATACTTGATCGGCTTTCTTATTTGATGCGGAGGAAGAATCGCTGGATGTTTTTATATCCTCGTCAAATTTTTTGCTAAATTTATCTAAAGCATCGTCAAGTTTTTTAAGGTCGTTATTTAGCCTATTAAGTCTTTTTGTCATTCTATCCTGAAGATCGTCGTGTAATGCTTTATCGGCCTTCAGGGGTAACTTTGCTATAATATCGGCGATATCAGCAACAGATTTTAATACCATCTCCGATTGGCGAGTAAATTGACTAATATGATCGCGGTATTCGTCTCGCTTAATTATATCAGTTATTTTGACGTTGCTAGTTTGTAATCGCCCTTCGGTATTTTGAAAAACAGCAACTTCACCAGGATCCACCTCTGACAGTGATAAAAGATTGTTAATATCGCTCTTGGTTGCAAACTTTGATGTATCGATGTCGCCTACTACTTCTCTTTTTTCTTTTCTGAAGAGAGATCTACCGTAAATGTCAACCATGATATTTATCTACGGTATATTCAAATAAAATTTTGCGATAAGGATTGGATGATTTTGAAATTGCATCAAGGACGTTAATTGACTCCGGACCGCATATTGGTGGATCTGCTAATGTTTGTGTTGGAAGTGTTGAATACCAAACCGGAAGTTTTAGTTTTGACACATATTTGATAAATTCATTTGGCGGTGCTAATCCATATGAGTCGAAGTAAATAACTTCGCGAGGATTAATCGCATACGCAACCCAGTGAGTGCCAGGGCCGGAATTTTTATCAAGATTTATTATTCCTGTCTCGGTGGGATTTGGTTTATCTGGTAGTTGATCTCGCATAAATACGCCTCTGAAAAATTTTATTTTCTTTTTTTTTGCTTCACTTATTAAATCTAAATTTGAGGCTGGTAGGATCGACTTAGACCGGATCCGTACGGGGGTCGTCTTAGGTAAAGGCCTGATCCTTGTTGCGGCTGCATCAATTTTGCGAGAAGAGGGAGAAGAGGGAATATCCCTCCCTTTTTTTTGCGATATCTTCCTCCGACGACCTTTCTTCCTAATGCGGAACCTATCCCTCCAAGTGCACCTAATCCTACTGCCTTTGCAATCATGGGAGCCGCTGCAGCTATTAATCCTGGAATAGCAGCGAATAAAGGAAAAATACCACCTACTTTGATCATATCTCTGATTGCACCTATCGAGAGATTCAAGCGAATACCAGTATTTGCTGATCTGGCTCTGGTGAAATGTCCGTGTTGATTTTTAGTTAACGATAGTTTGTTAGGTCCACCGTGAAGTTGGTTACTTTTTAAGGTTAAACTTAAACCTCGTCGTGCTGTTGTTGCTGCATGAAGTTTTTTCACCTGACCGGGGGTCAGAGTTACACTGACGTGATCGTATGGCATATTAATAATCACTTAATCTAAATTTAGAATTTTGTTACATGTTCTCTACGGGTGCATCGATGACTCTCATTCTACCACTAATACCTTCTAGGATCATTGTTCTATCACTAAGAATAACCGCGATTGCTCTTGCTGGTCCTCCCGTGTTAATTCTGGCTTTGAAATGAATATCAACGACAGACTGCTTTACCAAATCGAGATGTTCCAGGGAAAAGTAATAGATGGGATAGAGAGTATTAAAATCTAACTGTGATATTTGCAATCCGGTATCAATATTTTGATCACGACCCATAAAACTTAGCAAGCGATGATATGCACGTGCCGTCGAATAATTTTCAAAATCGATGGCTATTTCCTCAGATGGCTCCTGTTGGCCATTTATTCTCAACGATACGTTTGTTGCCTCTAATTTATCGAATATCATGTTACTATGTAATTGATCGTCTCTGATCATGCTTTGCAGAGCAACAAAGATATGTCTAGGTGCGGAAGAGCCTTGCTGTGACGCAATTCGCCAAGTAAATATTCCGTCCAAATTAACATTTTCGTTGGAGTCAGTCATTGTTGTCAACCAAGACATGATGGATTTTCCTCCTTGATTCATAAATGATAATAATTTTTCTTCTATGATCATCGATGGAACTATTGCTGGCATCCACAAGGTAATTTTTTCAAGGACAACTTTACCAGGATCACCAGGATCTCTCCAAATGGCTCTGTCATCATTGGCATCTCGAACGAAAGATATCGTATGCTTCGCTCCGTAAATAACTTTTCTGAAATGTCTGCAAAATCCAAAAATATGAGATAATGGAATTGCACAGGAGAATTTTCGTTCATCTCCCTTCAACATATTTTTTCTTATGGCAAATCCAAGATTGTAATTGCCATTGGGGGCAATCATCACTGAATGAACATCAGCGGGTTGGCCAGCGGGGTCTACCGGTCTACCAATATCAAATGGTAAATGTTCAGGGTAGTTGGAATTATCCTTGGCAAACATCATACTAGGACCGGCTGATCTGGTAAAATCATCCGAGTATCTTGCTAGACCTATGATAGTCGTTGCTATATCAACGTTGTTCGTAATTGATTCAATCTCTCTTCCATCAATCATGTAAGTGGCATTCTTGAATAATGCCATGATACCATTATTGACAAACCCAACACCAAAATCCGCATCGTAGTTGGTACCATCAGCTGCCTTTACAATTTTACCAACAAATTCGATATAAGCCTCAGATGGAAGAAAATATCTTGTTGTATCGTGGACTTGAATTTCCTTCCGATTTCTTGAATCTGGCTCAACTACATCGTACGAGAAATACTGGAAATCTCGCACTGATGTGTCCCTACCTACTGGCTCGTCCATATCAAATACTTCATTTGACACTTGTGCGAACATTTATTATTAATAATATCGTCTAAAACGAAGACCATCACCTGAAACAAAACTTGTATTTGCTAGATTTGTCCTAGCAACATTCTGCGCTAGATTTGTATTAGCAACTTCCTGCGCTAGATTTGTTATAGCAGCTTCCTGTGCTAGATCATTTATTTTTTTATTTGCCGCATCATTTATGACCTTACTAACTTCGGGTGGCATTTCTCTGGTGCTAGGTAATTTAACAGGTTGCTTTTTACGTACTAAACTTAATATTTTATTTTTGATAGCGTTGAAGCCTTTACTGGCCAAATTACCGATACCAGAAATGGCAGTCTCGCCGATCTTTCCTATCGCTTTCAACCCAAATTGCTTAATCACGGGTCCAATTTTAGGTATTACTCGCGTGACAAGACTTCCAACGATATCGCCGAATCCATTACCGTGAATATATTTGTATACTGGCAATCGAGAGTTTACTATGCGGACCTGATTAGGTCTGCGTTGATGTTTGTGAATAATCATATTATTTCAATTGTGTTGATTTAATCGATGAGTTCATCGACAAACTCCTTGTAAATGTGAGAATCGATGATACCACCACGGAATAATCGCTGACAAATATCTGATGCTTCGTTGACTATCTCACGAGAATTATTTCCTGCTCGCTTTCCTCCGATTAATACTTCAAGGCGAGATACATCGTTGACAACACTATCGGGACAAACTGAATATCCGCTTCCTGTTTTTTTTGTTTCTGGAGATTCCAATGGCGTTACGTAGAATAAATCGTCTGACGGCGATGAAGATTTCTTCTCCTCTGATGGTGATCCCGGCGATGTCCCTGACGACGTCCCTGGTGAATATTGTTCTAGTGGAGGTGAAGGGGTACCGCCCCTAAGT
The DNA here is from genome assembly GCA_028554795.2 of Sinohyriopsis cumingii. Lineage (NCBI taxonomy): Eukaryota > Metazoa > Mollusca > Bivalvia > Unionida > Unionidae > Sinohyriopsis > Sinohyriopsis cumingii. The sequence continues at coordinate 36,740,432 of CM068831.1, read as the reverse complement.
GTTGCACCCTCCCCGGGGTGAATTCCCCATCTTAATGGTTTTTCAGTGGGACCCCTGTAGTTTGACGCTGTTGGTTCCACAGGTGGGGGTCTCCAAGAGGGGAATGCAGAAGGCTCCCTTGGATATAATGTAGGAGATAAAAGAGGAGAGTGGTGAGGATCAAAAGAAAATGATTCAGGACTATCACTTTTAGGCGGTGAACCTTTATCTTTAGGTGATGAACTTTTACTTCTAGGTGGCGAAATTGTCTTTTTTGCACCCTCAAGTCTATATTGAATAACATCTGATGAAAATTTTCTAAAATTTTCATCACCATATTTTACTGGTTTTTCTATACTACCAAAATACATCATTGCTAGCCAATCAATTTCCTCAATTTTATCAACATCAATATCTTTTCGCAAAAGTAATCTTTTATTTTCCGGAGAATTATCCGCAGCCATTTGAACTGTTGAATCATAGTTGCGAGTTAAATGCAACATGTTTTTATCCAAATAATTTTCAGCAGATATTCTAGGACTAAGAACAAACGAACTACTAGCCGGTGATGGTACATATTCGGGAACAATTATTGGTTTATCACTCTGATCTTTTTTCTTTCTTGATTTTCTTTCTTTTTTCTGTGGTGGAATATCTTCCTTTGGTCTAGCTCCTAATTCCTCTGGTTGAAATATTGGCTCCTGTAGTTGAATATCTTCCTGTGGTGCTGCTTTTCTTCCTCGTGTTTTAGTTTTTTCCTTCTTCTCCTGTTGTTTTCTTTCTTTTTCCAGTTGTTTTCTTTCTTCTTTTTCCTGTTGTTTTCTTTCTTTCTCTAGTTGTTTTCTTTCTTCCGCCATTTGCTTATTATATCTTTGTGTATCTCTTGCCATTTCTAAAAACCTTCTGTAACGCGGATCTGCTGTCTTACTTATTGATGTTGTTTGTGTGTAAATTTTATATACCATATCATACCAACTATCGCGAGTTGCATATCTTTTTTTCCCCACTGCAGTCAAATATTCAGTTCGACTACTAAAATATTCCTCCGCAAATTGGCCAATCTCATCTATATTATACAATGTAGAGAGGGGCTGCGATATTATTTCCCATCCCTCATCGGTGAAATTTTCTCTTAAATTATCGATATTAAACTTCCCTTTTATCATTGAGATTTTTCTTCCTCCCGGTTTTCCACCTCCAGGTTGTCCTCCATCAGCAATTGCAAGTTGTTGCGCCGCTGCTGCTATTGCTAATCGCTCGGGTAATGTTCGTGATTGATCCTCAATACCTTTCAACATAGGAAAGATTCCACGTTTTCTAGCATCTGGATCTTTTTCGTCGCCATATACAACCTGTTCAATTGTTCCGGTCACTGGCTTCAACCATTTTGCCGAAGTTTCTGAAATTCCATGTTGCATATCTTCGTAACCACGAACATTTCTCTTAAATAATCGTTTTGTCGGAATGAACTTCTTTAATGCCGCTAATTGCTCTCGCGCTAATCTGGCAGAATGAGGTTCTCCAACTGTGCTAACTTTTCGACTCATCTTATTTTCAACTATATTGTTTTAATGTGAAATAAAATTAACATCCGCAACCCAATCTTGCAATCACAAATAAATTTTACAATACCCCCCCAAAAAAGATGCCATTTTTTTTGTGTCCAAAAATGCAAATTTGGGGGGAATTTTTCAGATTATTTCGCGTAGGAGGCTTTATTTTTGAATTCTGAGGCTTCTACGGAAATTATTTGTCTAGAAGGGTTAATTTCGTCTGTGCCACCTGGTCTGTAGAACTTCCCTGCTGCTATAGAGACTAACAGTATTAATGCGCACAGAGCACCGCTCAACCACATTTAAACTTGATAGCGCGATCATTTATTTCAAAACTAGTTTTAAGTTTGCTCCACTTAAAATTGAAATTGAGAGTCATATTGTGAATGAATGCGCACTGAATCAATTTTTCCAGTTGGTCTTTAATGCATGGAGTTTGTTTTTCTGTCGATTCCACACAGGTCTCCTTGTTTGCTTGTGAGGGACTGGATTTAATAGCTATGTCAATTCCGTACGATGTACATATGAAATGAACATTGGAGTCGCCATGAATCAGCTGCCTGTGTGCTTCGGTTTTGTTATTGATTATTTGGAATCTTAATGTGGGATAAATATGAATTCTATAAATTAAATTATCAAACAGACGCTATGAAATAGCGCGTTCATTTCATTTTGAGTGCAGAAATTGAATGTGATTACATTTATAAATGTAGTTGAAATTTCATGGTGTATATCAAATTTTGGAATTCATCTAATAGGTCATGTAATTCGGTCTTGCAGAAATAAGAAAGTACATTTTAAGGACATTAAAGACGTATATATATATATATATATATATATATATATATATATATATATATATATATATATATATTGCCGTTCATATTATCAACTCAAAAGGACATGTTTGTGCCTAGTCACTAGCATGCTCTATTTTTTGACCCCAGCTATATACATGATCTGTATGGCTTTATCAAAAGAGCTAATTGGAAAAATGCAATACAGTTGCTGTGTGACAGTCCATTTACCAGAGGAAATAAGAATTCTTCCTAGTCGTGATACTCTGCGACTCTTACTTTTCTACCAAAACCTTCAGTTGCATTTTTTCTCAAATTTAGTACTTTGAGTTGTAAAATTTAGGTCTTTGATAGGTATGTGATAGCTCTTGGCCTCAGCATGATTTCCTATGCTATTTTGATAGACTCAAGACACCACTGGTCATAGTTCGAAGCATTCTATTTGCGAAAAGTTACGAACATTTCTCCTACATAACTGTTTAAATGTTCTTCCTAGTCGTGGTCTTGATTTAACGTTTCATTTATGATTCAGTGAATTCGTCCACATCGTTGATTCTATCATCTCTACTTTCAAAAGGACGAAACAGCTTCTTAGTTCAGCCACAAACAAGTACAGTAAACCAAAAGCTACTAAATCATGTGCCACATGAGCGTACATTGTTTACAATCAAAGTACTTCCTAATACATGATACTATTTTTATATACACGTCTCGTGCAGTAATAATATGTGGAATATGGAAAAATACTGCACCATTCTGACAATGTAACGTTAACGGAGAAAACAAAATGAGTATATAACAAGATACATTCGACAAAACAAAATGTTGAGAACCTTTTAAAATTTTGGTAAATGTAAGCTGTCCATAATATAAAATTCAAAGACAACTAAAATTGTCTTTATAAATTTCAGCCTTTAAGTCAGTTTGGTCTCGGCAACGCTTGTCCGCCTTTTGATGCCAACTGTGCCCCTGGGTGTGCTGCAGTCAACGCTCAAGGATGTATGACGTGCACCTGTGCAGGTAATATTTTGTATAAGTTACAATGATCTATTACATGTATATATTTTGTTTAAGTTGCAATGGTCTGATACGGGTGATATTTTCTATGTGACAGTGATCCATTTCATACACCTTTGTTGAAACAGATATTGATTATTGAAACAAATGTGTAAACTACACACGTTCTCACATGTATATACACATACGTGTGCGTGTGTGTGTATGTGTGTGTGTGTGTGTGTGTGAGAGAGAGAGAGAGAGAGAGAGAGGGAGAGAGAGAACGTGTTTTACTGTGCAGTTGTACTTAAGAATCGTTTTGTGATTGTGAATTTCCAAAGAGTTTTTATACTTTTGATAATTTCTCTCTCGATCAGCACTAACATCGAACTCGTGAATCTGAAAAGAATCACATAAATTTAAAAGAAAGTAACCTATTAAAAAAATAGTAGCGTGTACGGTTGTTTGAAACTTCATCCCTCTCTTTACTACTCTCTCTCTCTCTCTCTCTCTCTCTCTCTCTCTCTCTCTCTCTCTCTCTCTCCTTTGCCTGCTTTTATTTAGTCTGGTGTGATAGGATTTATAACAACAATTTTAAGGATGTTCGTGAAATAATTTATTTACATGATGTATAAGATGTTTATTATTATTATTATTATTATTATTAATATTATTATATGCTGTTACAAAGGGAATAATTGATTTAAGACAGATATTTGATTGAAAACAGATGTATGTTAAACAAATAATATGTTCTACAAAAATTAGAAACAAACTGGCTAAAATAGATTTCCCTTCCTGCATTATATCACCACTGGTTATAGATATAGTATGTTGTCACTAAAGCAGACATTCACAAACACTCTTTCTTCGCAAGAACATTTCACGCCTGGAACAACTTATCTCTTCTTGGTTCCAAAATGGACAACACCTTGTGCCATTCTAGACTGGTCTGCAATTATTCAGTCTATAATCATCCCACTATTCATTTGTCCAAGTCACCATTCACTTTCATATTTTTTCATCAACCTAAACATGTATTATTATTCATCCATATTATTTCAGCACCACTTATCTCAATCCCGACGTGCTTTTACCACTTCCATTGCAGTTCATATTTCACCCATTACTTATATTTTGTTCTGTTCTGATGCGCCGCCAAATGCTTGCTGGAAGCAGCGTGTTATGGCCACCGTTACACGAAACACCTAAAAAAATTATAGACTAAAACTTTGTAATCAAGGACCGGGCGAAACAGATATATGAGTAAATATCTAACGTCACAAAAGCTCGCGTCTTCAAGCCAGTCGAAACTACTCCGATCATGTAAGATTGGGATATATCGTCCTTGCTAATGTTATTGCTATTTAATCTTTAGTTTTGCTTCTTTCTATTTCTTCACTTGTTCTTTTTTTTATTTTACTGTTTGCTTAATAACTGATATATTGATTAACTTCAGCTACCTCGTCACAGTCAGTGTCCTCAAAGGAAATCCTGCCCATAACGAATCCCACAACGACCAGTGTACCATCAGCTACCTGCCCACCGCTCCGATGTGTGTATCCATGTGATGCCGGTGTAACCATCGGAGCAGACAGATGTCCGATATGCAAATGTCACACAGTGACCACCACGAAGGCACCTTGATACTCGATTTAAAAATGCCTCCACCTCTACATATATCTTAAAATAAACTTTTATTTAAATCTCTTCTTTATTTTCTTTTGAGCTTTCCTCTTTCGTGAATGACAATAAAATGACACTCTAGTATCTTTGTACACGAGATTTTGCGTATTCTATACAAACTGTACACCATTGTCCTGCCAAACTGCAAGTAATCGAAGCTTGAATATGAAGTATTCGCAGGTGCAAGCTTCTAAAAATGGCTGTAGAAGCTTTAGAGATAAATGAGTGTACCATCGAAAACAATCCAAAAAAAGAGAACGATTTTCATCGAAAACAGTCCAAAAAATAAAACGGTTTTCATCGAAAACAGTCCAAAAAAATAAAACGGTTTTCATCGAAAACAGTCCAAAAAAATAAATCCTACACATTCAGCAAGAAAGCGATTAAACGCTTCCATGCAAACGTGTGTTAGTTACATGGTTGATCAATGACAAGCAGACATTGACTACATGCAAGAATATGAATAAGACAACAATATATATATATATATATATATATATATATATATATATATATATATATATATATATATATATATATATATATATATATACATTTTGCCAAAAAAGTGTATGAAGGAATCAAAATATATGGATACAAATGTTAAGATGTATGAGACTGCTGAGGCTTCAAACATAACGAGTTATACTGTGGGTTAGTTGAAGAAAAGTACAGCGCACTGTAACATGAAGGAGTTAAAAGACTTAAATGGCATCAGAACTTGTGCTGATCACAACCTAGAAGGAAAAAATGAAAGTACATCCAGAGCCTCACAAGTATATTATAAAATGGCATAAATGAAATGCTAGAAGCGTAATAAATGACACCACGGATGTAATTAAAAGATTTAACATTCATAATTATAATACTAATTCTCGCTACACTATCAACAAAGGTCGTTTAAGGAAAAGGAAACCCAAAACATGTACAGTGTAAAAGACTGGCACATGAGCTTTTTGCTAACCATAAGTTAATGACAATTACATAAATTCTGGCACCATTTAAAACACCATCTAAACTGCATTCAAATTGTATGAATATATAGTATAGCAGTCGTACTAGAGACAACATCAATAATGCGTAAAGTTAACAAAGGAAAAAAAATAAGCATATCATTATAGTTGACATTTAACTATACAACAAAGTTAGGGTTTGAAACTTCACTCTAGTCCTTAGTTAACATGTATGAATTTTACTCTGTCACACTACGCTGAAGGAAAGCTACACACGTCAATATATCTAATAGAGTAATATCTCATTAAACGTTTATAATATAAGGCTTAATAATTTTTGCCAACTTCTTTATTAAACCCTTAAGGTATGTTACCCTTTTATGCCGACTTCTAGATGGATTATATTTAAACGAGTAACGTATGGCTTATTCATTAGATGTTAAGAACGAATCTAATCGTTTAGTCTCAAGGTAAACGGATATGGAATCAATATCTGTATTGGGTAGTCTCATTATGTTACCAGATGGATATTCTTGTTTGCCGAACATATCAGAACTAAGTCATCGTCATTAAAGTTTCCCCTCGCAAATTGTAAATCTTTGAGACATTTGAAGAAAATCATTTTTATGAACAGCTTGTGTAACCTTTCTTAACAAGGTGTTTCACCTATTTATCAAGCACACCGATATTCATCAATCTGAAATATCCGTCGAACAATAATTTGCTTCTCTTTGTCTCAATTTACTATTCAATCATACGAATAATTTTAACCGTGGTTTTTGATTAAACACGACAACCCTCTGTCCGTATATAAAGTTTCAGATTTCTATAGTGATTGAGTGATTTTCTGTATGTATTTTGATTTTAAAACTTTGTAATCATTTATCAGCTTCTTTCGCAAGCATGACAAATTTTGACATATAGAACTAGCTTCTCTGGAGCTACTGGATAATCCTTGAAATAGTCATCCAAGTGTAATGGAATTTATAAATCCATTTCTATAACTTTAATCCTGTTTATCTAAAAGATTTATGTGTCCATCTAATCTATCCTTTAGTTGTCCATCTAAAGTTTTATGTTACTTTTATTTATTTATTTAATTTCTTTTCCCATTCTTCATTATTGGTTCCAAATAGATACACAATTAACGGCCACGATCGTGACCCTTGTTACTGACCTTTTTTTTTTGTTGTTCTGCCACCTATTTCCAAGTTATATTCATGATATGCATTGGCCTATTTATGTGATATCATACTAATTCCACCTTTCATTTCACTTTCAGTCATCTAAAACATGTCATACTCTGTTAACACGTCTTATTCAACACCTGATATATTTAAACTGATTTGATGTACTGTTTAGGGAACAACTACAGTATTATGTAGGGTCTAGTTTGTGATCTTTCAAAGAGATGTTGGAGTGTTTTAACAAAAAATGTCGCATAACATCAATGTGTATATCATCATAACGATCACCTGCTTTGTGCAAATTAATAATTTCAACTAAATCGTGTTGATATCATTTGATACATTAAACCGTTAAGAGATGAGTATATCGTTGCTATTTTACTAACCTTTCTTTTCATTTATTATTCTATCTCTAATTATGGCATGTATTTACTAAGTTATTTCGTTCATATTCCTCTGTTGTTCTTATTTCGTCATACTAGTCCAGCAATTTTATTCGGTTCAAAGTAAAACACTTGAATTCTATTGGTTTATATCTCTTGTTGATTGAACCGATGCATATTCTCGGCACTGATTTAACGCGTTTAGCTGTTTTTATTGCGAAGGATATTTAATTGCGTTGGCTATGACCTAGACATACGAGCATATCCCGAATACAAGTTGGGGTCTGTGGTACGGTTATACGTTCAATTCACACAATAAACTGTAGAACATGTAGCTTATGAGCAGATATTCTACATCATAAACAAAACACGTATCGTTGTATCAATATATTTTAACAATCTTTAAATCTTTCCGTTATGATTTGGTTTCAGTACAACTCATCCTCATTAACACTTTTCTTATTAAAACATATACTAAAGGAAGAAGTATTTTTGTACTCGCACATCAAGTATCGAAGTGTTCACTATTATTCATTTAGTTAACGATATTTTAATGTTTTCAGTTTCTGATTTTTACGTCATTGGTTATGGTGTATCTGTTCATCCTTGTTTATTGTGCATCCCTACACCACTGTGTATTGTTTACATTTACATCGTAGTGTATTGCACAAATGCTCCTTATATTTTGTGAACACATTTCACATGCATTTGAGTAAATATAACTGGCGATTGGGAGTCAATGTTCTTTTTTCCATAGACAAAGGTACAAGGGGCACTTGGAGTCATACCGGAAATGCTTTGTTAAATCGGTCAATAGGTTTAACATGGGAAAACCACTTTGGGATTAACAATGGAATCACGCAATCACAAAAGTATGTCATACAGTCATGGGAAATGGGATTTAAGTTTGACTTGATTTGGCAACCTTTGAGTAGTATCTCTTTTCTAGAAAGGCGACTGGCCCTGAAAAGGAGAGCTGGGTATTTGTTTGATAAACTCATGAATTTGATATGATGAGATTTAACTGCCTTATACCCTTGGAATGGCCAAGTCCTACTTCTTATCCTGCTACAGTGGAAGATTTAGTAATAGTCGCTGCTGCTGTCAATGCTGTTATCGCAGGGGTAGTCAGCAGTGACAAACGGGTTGGAATGCTTGACACGGGAAAGTCTCTTTCTCTTGGGTCGAGTTAAAGAAGTTTGATACATTTGTCTCAGATATATCAACTTTACCAAAATGTCGAGTAGCACCATCAACGTTTGACTTTCACCGTCATTCTTCTCTCCGTCGCACTTTTTCTTGTCTTCGTGTTCTCTTTCTTCCTCTTCTTACTATTGCTGTTGAATGACAAAGGCGTGCTCTGCTTCTTTCTGCCGTTGTACAAATTCGCATATTCTTCATTCTGTCTCTGTCTAAAATCCTCTGCCCAATGTAACGAAAGAGAAGTGGGTGATGATACTGAAACCGATTAAGTCCCAGTTAAAATCATTTTCTTTTGGAAGCATGTCCGTGGTTGGTTTGGTAGCCATCATGCCATCACTCCTCATATCCCCCGCAGGAGCACCCCAATACACGGTCTTCTTAGTTTCAGTCATGCTCAAAGTATGTCGCATCGATTCACTGCGAACGGACGCTACCGTGCCTATATATTGGACATAGTACACAATTAATTTTACTATATGTTCTCTACAATTGTTTCTCAGTACTGACCTTTCCACTGTGTGACAATCAATGCAAATCATATGTTAATCTAAAATACCTTCAAAGATGACTTCACGGTGAAGTTCTTGTCAAAGGTTGACCTGCTCTTTTTTTAGATGATTGACTGTCAACATAACAGCATGTAAACAGAACACATATTTCACTTCCGGATCATCACCAAGGCCTTATTACTCACTGTGCACTGTCGCCAAAATACATACAGACAACAACACCCTGAGCTCATATTATCAAGAATAAACAGTTACCTTTGAATCCCAACCAAAAATGCATAAATAAAACTCTTCTATCACCACCAAAATCAGAGAGGAAAAAATGTTCTAAAAATAGACTAGAACTACATTCGTGGGTACTGAACTGGAAGTATTAACTGTGATGTAATTCCTATTGCATGTGACATCACGCACCGCTCTCTTCTAATTGGAAGAGAGGCTCCGCTCTGACTGAATTTTGTAACGCGATTTTGGATTGGTGAAATATGTCAATCCGTTCAGATCCGATCTTCGGCTATAAATACAAGCGCCTTATATCGTGGCTTCACCTGTTTTCGAGACAAGATGTGGCAAAGCGTTGAATCATCTACCCTAGGACACATATTGAAAATATGTACAAATATGTTAATATTTTCAACATACATGTATGTTTAACAAACAAAAAACGAAATATGGTATATAAAAATATGGGTTTTAACAAAAAAAATGGTAGGCCCCGATAGGTGCCACCGGAAGATAGACGGACGCACGGACTCACAAAAAGGAATACTTTAGCAATAAATGACAACTTGAAAAAAATTTTATATTACAGCCCAAAGCAATAGGAAACAATAATATAAGAAACCCTAACATATAAAGCATATTATAAAGATAAAACAAAAAACAAATTCACAAACACCTTAGGGCATAGGTCACAAATTTTCGAAATTTAAAGGGAGGACGGAGAAGAAAAACTGACCAATAGGTATAATACCCCGGGAAGTGAGTAGGGAACGAGAATCACATTAGCCACGACAATTTGGTACAATATAGGCACTGTAGAAGTACCTCAGCACTGTAAAAAAAAAAAAAAAAGACTTCTATGTAACTTTATAATACTAAATCATCAGGTAACCTGAACATTACGAGGGGTCTCCTCCCACGTTCGAACCAACTCTCTCTATATGCTGGGAAGGACAGGGAGGAGGCCACAAAAAAACCCTAATGGCAGGGATACTGTTCAACCCAGACTATTCGATGTATGTGAAATCATCATGAGTCATCACCAAGATGACGGATACGGGTATTTGGAAGAGAGGGATTTATGTGGAGAGGAAAGGCTCTCTGAAGAGAGTCGTGCTCTATTTTCCCGCTGTGAGATGTCACGTTTGTTAACTCACTTTGGTTAACAAATTCAAATGGTACCTAGGAATGATATACTCTTTCACTATTGCCAAGAAAAATTCTCTCTGTGTGCCGTTTGACCCCAACTGTCATTCCAATGTTGAATTCTCGTATGACCCCAACGAAGCGTCAATCCCATGTTAATTTATCGTATAAACCCAAAGTATCAATCCCTTGTTAAATTCCCATTGACCTCAAGCTTCATTCCCATGTTAAACATATGGACTGATTTAACACAGGATTTCTCGTATGACCCGCAAGTGCCCCTCGTAAATCTCCCTTTGGAAAATAACATTGACCCCAGTCGCTACATATCACTACCCATGGGTCATCGGACCACTAAATCTAGAAATAGTCATCGTTTTTTGTTTATGCTGTTGATGAGCAGAATTCTTGGTCGCGTATTAATTGTTTCAATGAATCGGGAAATTCGTCAGAATCGAGCTCTTTTGTATAGAAATAGATTTTTCACCTCTATTGAGTTTCGTATCGCGGACCCTTCCATCTCTGTTAACGAATAGGCCATGCTGTCTTGCTTACAAACGCGACTCAAAATTAATTTACCTATAAAATCCTTGTAAGACTACTGTGATATTCTTTTGAAATTCTTGACGTAATACCCACACGTCTGACGGCTCGTGCAAATTTGTACAATGGTGAAAACATTGTTCATTCTCTTAGTTGGATTTTGGAGTGAGTCATGCAATTAACATTCAATGACAAAAAATTGGGGCGAAACATATTTGATGGTAACACAGCTTGTCCAACAATTTACTTACACGTATAGAATAAACACTTTATATACTAACTACATGAGAATACTTTTAAATCAAGGGCAAAGCCAGTAGTCAGTTCTACATTTTCAGATGCTAAATATATAATTATGTGTAAAAAAAAAACAATGGAGTTTTCTTAACACCAGTTATCCTATACAAGCAGACACGCACAAACCTGATATTTCGATACGGCTAATGTTACAAAACTGTACGCATCAAACCAGTTAAAACTTGCATAATCAAAAATATATAAACAAAATACACCAGACTTAAAAGTAATATGTTGTACCATATTCAATAGTTGAAAGTCGCCAAACTCTTAATATTGCATCGTTAAAATCTGTATTTTGAAAGGTACCCTCACTGACGTGGTGATACTCAGTTCATTTATCACATGTTTATTTTACATGAAAATGAACAATTGCGCTTTTTATAATAAAAAAAATAACGCATCTGTCACCAGGACAAATTAACTTCAGAAGTATTGTTCGATCAATAATTTCTCTCGATTACATGTTCTCGCACACGTTTAATAGGATCTGGAACCCTTAGCAAGATTACAATTTGCGCAGTGCTTATGTATAAAACAAGCATCGAGCTGAATATACTGGAAGCTTTGGAAGATCTCGACGTTTTCAGTAGGTACACAGTTTCAACATAAAGGTGAGTATTTAAATATTTGTTTGTGTAATGTTTCTAAATCATGGATTTTTCCTGCTGGCAATGTAGAATATGTTACAAATCAATCATTTCATGTCAATTTCTAACTAAAACGTGACGGTGGGATGGGGATAGAAAGGTATAAACTGAAAGTTTGACAAACTGTTTGTTTAAGCTTTTTGTTGAAAATATTGTAAGCATGAGTAAATCGTACGAAAATATTATATTCAGGCAACTGTTTCAATGTTGTCTATTATTTAGCAAGGGGGCATTCGCTTCATTAGTTATCATTTCATATTTCCAGATGATCAGTGGAGGATGGGGTTACGTAGCGGTTTGTTAGAATTTTGGAATCTATTCAACGACGAAAAAATATACAATCTATTATAAAACACTATTAATACTCTCTATAAATCAAACGTCTTAAGTTGTTCTCCATATGAGCAATGTAGTTTAGTGGTGTGGTCCCTTTCGCTCTCCATCATTGTGAGGACCTCCTAGCACCGAAAGTTGAACAGTTTATGTTTTATATTACCCTCATCGTATGAGCAATGCTTTGTAAACATAAAATAGAATTGTGAGAAAATTTTTATCAATTCTGGATTAGGGTTTGTACACCGTCCTATTCTAGTTTTTTAATAGTTCGTTGACCCTGGCTGGTCTCCTAGCTTTAATTACAAGAGTGATCCTTGACAGCGCTCAATATTGTCTAATGTGTGATATGTGAGTATACTATGCATATTGTATGCCATCCATGCTTTTTATATGAATTGGCCAGATAATCACAAATTTTATAAAGAGTTGTATTTAGTTATGAGAATTCTTATTTAATAAAAAGAAAATTTTCCATTCTGGCTATGGAGGTTCATTAATAGTATGTGACGGTGTCATGTGACTCTTGTGACTCTTGTTCACATGCTTACGTGACAGAGGCCAATTCCGTCATTCACATACATCTGATCCTTATCTAATATGATCTTGGTGTGTGTAAGGTAGACAACGAAAGTAGAAAAATGGAATAAAAAATAAATAAGAAGAAAACAATATATTGCTCAGTGCATGTATGTTGTGCTATACATCGTAGTTTTAGTAAAATGTTTATGTTCCCCGTATTTGTGTTATCGTAATGTTCTTTACATTGACCGTACCTTTGGGGAGATCCGATACGACCCGTGCTGCATCGCCTGAGCCACGTAGCTTAGGTGTCGTACCATCCTTTGCTCCTTATTCAGCAAGGCCAAACCATGTCCCACTGTGTTTGTATTTTTTGTTCCTAATACTGTTATGAAATATATTAGTTCTACGAGGTATTCAGTGTTTTTCTTAACGTGTTATTTTATTAGTACAGTTTAAGCCGATGTCTCCTACACAATAAGGAGTCGGTTTAAAAAAAATATTCTGCGGACCTCCAGGTTTATTAAGTAACTTTTTCTTAATGTATTCATAGTTGTGTTAATTGAGTATATTAATTCAGGATATATATATATATATATATATATATATATATATATATATATATATATATATATATATATATATATATATATATATATATATTCGTATCAATAATACCATATGTGTATAGTAGTTGCCTGGCTTCCACCAACCACCATATTTGTTTCTTATTTTGATTGTAAATATGTTTGATTTTTGGGTTTAACGCCATTTTAGCGAATGGCTATACAAGGTGGCGTACATTTATGAAGAGTGAAAACGTAACAAAGTAGTTATGCATTAAATGCAGAGAAGCAGGTTTCCTGAGAAGACAAGCTCTTTATAAAAGATATACAATCGCAGAGAAATGGTAAAAATGTTTTTTTTGCTATTATCGCTGTGGGTTTAGCGCCATTTTTCAGCACACGATATATAATATATGGCGCACAGAATAACTTGTGGTGTAAGAACCCGAGAAAACCCCGATAAGAACCATCGACCCACGGAAAACTACTGTCAAGCTTTCTCACATACCCACATTGGCCGAGTCCGTGACGCGAACCCACACAGACAGCGACGAGGCGGTAGTGATCTGTAAAGGAGGGCGTTTAGACCCCACAGACACCCGGGGGTCAGGTAAAATTGAAGCTACAATATATTGAAAAGGCTGTCACATAAGAATATACACTAATTTTTGACGACCTAAAATTGAGCTAGAAATTTTACAGAAATAAATTAGGCAAACTTTAAGGGAATTAAAGATGTGAGGACTAAATGTCGATAACGCCTACATCTGACCCTGGAGCGCATAAACCAACGAAAACAGCACAAATGTATACCAACAGCCTAGATCATACAAGTGACGCGTTGCGACATGTGTTGTCAATTGATTATTTTATGGTATGTTATTGAAATGACAATAAGCAGTGATTACAAAACAGTGCAGATATATGGAGAAGAACATCTATAAGTAATATTGTTTGGTGTCTTGAAGTTCGTGTTTGATTAAAGAAAGAAATGTTAAATAAGCTTTAGAAAACTTCATGTCTGTAGTTTTCTTTTTGTACGGTGTACTAATAATTGCTCATTGTGTAATTTTGTCTTTTCCAAGTGCCGTAAGGGTTTGTTGTGCTCTTCTTCAAAATAGATACCAGGGATGTTTTTTCAGTGTGTCAAGTTAAGGATCAGTCGATTCTATTTAACTGATTTCTTCCTCTACTAGCGTTGTATACTTATGAAGGCACAGTGTCGTTAGTCAAAGAAAACCAACTTGTGCAATGCCTTGGCTTAAATTTTAACCTGCAGTAGGAACATTGCCGGCTTTGTATTCTCCGTTTCTAGTATTAACTCAGTAGAACCGATGAATCGGTATGACACATGCAATACTAACAGTTTTTACAGACGATCGAAGAACAAAACATTTAAATTTTTTAATGTATCTTGTATAATGCACAAAAATCTGTATGGCAAGCATTACAAATTTCCTTGTAAAACTTTAAAATCAGATTGCAAGCAAGTATCCCTCTAAGTTCATCATATGTACAATTTATTTTGACGCCAAAACACAGGCTATTACATTTCCAACGCTAAATTACGGCATCTACAGTCACAATTTTATCATTGAGAGGTTTCAACACTAACATTTCGTTTAGGAATCGTTTCGTTCTCTAAGACTTCAATTTTATGTCAGACATCATATAATTTGAACATTATTCGTCATATAGTGCATTTTTCTCTCCCCAGCTTATTCCACGGATAATACATCCACAAGTCACAATGTGGGACGAGCAGTAAGTATATATATATATATATATATATATATATATATATATATATATATATATATATATATATATATATATATATATATATATATATATATATATATATATATATATATGCGTGTGTGTGTGTGTGTGTGTGTGTGTAAGTAAGTAAATAAGTAAGTAAGATTAAATTTTACACCCGCAACAAAACTCACTTGCAAATTGATTGTGCAAATAACGTCTATTTACTATGGGTTATCAATTTCTCTGATTCGATTACATGCAACAGCATCTTAATCAGGAATCCAGACCATGAATTCTTATTGAATAATTGGCGCCATCTAGCAATATATATATATATATATATATATATATATATATATATATATATATATATATATATATATATATATATATATAAGGGCTGAATTCCATTAGCCCTAATTCCACGAAGAACTAAGTCTAGTGTATTTGTCTTGCTGTCAAATGTTCCATCAAAACTCAGCGAGTGATTGTACTAGTTACAGGCCTTCATCGAACATCGAGAAAGTCAACTTTGCTCAGAATACAGCACAATCTGGGTGGTGGAGAGGCTGGGATGGGGCAGTGTGCCATATGGTAACGGACATCAATCTCTAAGTAACCGTGGTTTTTACCGGTTATATTTCGATCTCATAATTACTTTCATTGTATACATAGTTGTCATTTAGATCTTAATATAGTAAATTCTATGAGCTTATTTTAGCATTCGATTCAATTCCAAATTTCACCATTACCAGGGATTACGGTCATCAGACCTTCCAATGCAGCCTGGGCCTCGCTCAACCTCTCTAGGGGCCTGAATAAAGTAAAATCTTTCCTAATATCTATATCTATATATATATCTATATATATATATATATATATATATATATATATATATATATATATATATATATATATATATATATATATGCCCTACATTCACTGAAAAGAAGAACAGACATCATAATTAAGCCTGAAGATAAGGGTTCCGTTGTGGTAGTTACGAATTGGGAAGACTACATTGTTGAAGCAAATAGGCAACTTAGTGATGCTAGGTTCCACCAAAAAATAGACCATGAATAGACACTGGAATATGCAAAAACCATCACAAATATTATTGACGAGGCGTACCAAATCGGGCACATAGGCCAGAAAACGAAAAACTACTTAAGCCCAGAAAACCCAAGGGCAGGTAGATTTTATCTTCTACCTCAAATCCACAAACAAGGAAACCCGGGCAGACCTATGATCTCCAGTAACGGGCATCCCTCAGAGAGGATATCATAATATTTGGATCATTTCATGTTACCACATGTCCACAAATTATCATCATATTTTCGTGACACAACATATTACTTCATAAAAAGCAAAGCAAGCGAACCATTACTGCCAGATACATTGCTTGTTTCCTTAGACATCACATCTTTGTATACTAACATGCCGCACAACGAAGGGATACAGGCGTGTATAGAAGCATGAGAAACTAGAACTGTAGACAATCCACCCTCACACTTCCTAGTCCAACTCCTGGAGCTTTTCCTAAAACTCAATAACTTTGAATTCAATGAAGAACACTACCTGCAAATCAATGGAACCGCAATAGGTACAAAAAATAGCCCATACGTATGCAATTATTTTATGGGAAAACTGGAGGGTCAACCCTTAGCATCGGTGGAACTTGCACCGTCCCAGTCAGTACGCTTCATCCATGATATAGAAATGAAGTGGCAACATGGATGAGAAAATCTGGATGATTTCATATCAAAGGCAAACAACTTCCATCCTTCAATAAAATACATGGCAGAAGTCTCCAACTGAAACCACGTTTTCATGGACACAACAACCAGACTGGTAGAAAACAAACTCCATATAAACATATACTCTAAACCAACTGACAAACACCAATATCTCCTCCCAACCAGCAGCCATCCAAAACACTGCATTAGGAACATCTCGTTTAGCCAGGCACTGAGGATAGGCAGAATTTGCTCCGACGATGAAACATTCCAAAAAAAGGTCTGAAGA
Organism: Sinohyriopsis cumingii; assembly: GCA_028554795.2. Taxonomy (NCBI): domain Eukaryota; kingdom Metazoa; phylum Mollusca; class Bivalvia; order Unionida; family Unionidae; genus Sinohyriopsis; species Sinohyriopsis cumingii. The sequence continues at coordinate 36,723,118 of CM068831.1, read as the reverse complement.
GTCTAAACATTTGACTTACCGAGGCTATGACAAAGACCGGATTGCGGAGGCACCCCAAAAAGTGAAACAAACCAACTGCAATGACCTATTAAAATATAGAGAGAATGAAAAGGCTGATAGGATACCATTTATCCTGATCTACCATCCAGACTACAACAAAGTAGGTAAAATCATCCGGAAACACTGGCCCATCGTGGAATCGTGTGATGCACTAAAGTTAATACTCCCGAACAAATCTGCAGTAGCCTACTGGAGACCAAAAATCCTCAAAGACATCCTGGTCTGGGCGAAGCTAACGCCAATCACTAACCAAGACCACACTAGTCAATCCGGCCCCTGTGGCGATACAAGGTGCAAAACCTGCCAAAATATGATAGAAACCAGGACTTTTTCTAGCACAGTGACTAGAGAAAAACTAAATATACATGGATTAAACAAAACGTACAAAACAGAAAATGTAATGCATCTATTCACACGTAAGATCTGTAGCATCCAGTATGTCGGATAAACTGAAAAACTACATAAAAGGATCAACCATCATAGATCAGATTGGATGACAAAGAAGCTGTACAGGAGTCCAGTCGCAGAACACTTCTCCTCCCATGGCCACACTTTCAGTGATACAACACTTATATCAATTGCTCACAACCCCAATGGAGTTCCGAAACCATGAAAGAAAAGGAATCTTACTGAATACGCCACCTTAGAACATTGAAAACAAGCGGTTTAAACCAAGAAGACTAGAAAGAAAGAAAAAACAGCCATTCACAAATAAAATTATCTTTTTGCAGCCGGCAAATTCTTTTTTTTGGGGGGGGGGGGCACCAGACAGATGCCCGCCCCCCCCCCCCCCCCACCAGCCAAAGAGTAAACGTTTTTATGTGTTACTGATTTCCCCCGATATATTGCAATGTGTTTTTATATAAAAGAATTTTGCTCAAAAATTTAAATGAATTTTTGACGGAGTATTTTAACTTCCTAGTGTATTCTATAGGTTTGTTCTTCCGAGTAGGTTTTTATCACCTCACTCGGAGTCCCGCTCCTATTTTTAATTTTGTGACCTTAGCTAGAGGTCCCGATATCCCGTGTCTGCTATAGGTGTTTATGCTATTTGTTTGTTTGTGCTATAAATGTTTTCGTGTAGGGATAGCCTTATGTCGTATCATACCCAGTTGTCTTATGATCCTCATAAACGGATCTTATAAATTTATTCAAAGGTTAATTTAATACATTTTGGAATTTAGGCGAAGTGGCGGTGCGTTACATTGTATTCAAAAGAAAATAGTGTTAGTGTTTTAATGTGTGCTATATATGAGTCGCCCTTCGCAGATTTTTGTATAAATTTAGCTGAATTCGAGAGAGCTCCGTATTTTCTTTAATATTTTATACTTCACTCCCTCGAATAGGTTACTTCTATTTACTTCTTTATTTCCGAAATCAAAAATCTTCCAGAATGTGATTTTATAGCAACAAAAAAAAAAGTGCAAGTCCTTTTAAGGTAACTATCACGTGGATAGTTTTCATTGCACTCGCCCCTCCGCCTTAAGTCCCAATGACTATCACCTGACCACAGGCCCTCATTGTTTTTTTAATGTAATTACTAATTTCATACAATGTCTGTTTTGTGAATTTGCCATCTATATATAGAATATTTTGTTTCACATACGCATTAGTTTTCTGAATTTCATTTATAATTTGTATACGGTCTTCAAGTGTTTTTTTACATTGTAACATAACATGAGTTTTAGAAAAAAAAAACTATTTTGCTCAGTGGACATTTCGGCGGTACTCGGACCATGCGCCGTTTCACTGCAGCCTCTCCTGTCAACCATGCATTATGCATGTATTTGAAGCAGAGGCTTTGAATTTTCAACGATCCTAATTTTTTCCAGTTACCCCATGCCCTATCCCAATTAACATATATATTTTCTTTTTCTATTGTGCTCTTTATATTTTTGGTGATTTCTTCCCTAATCCAATTATATGTTAGATTTTCTTGTTTTTCCCATAGTTCCTTTTTGTCTCTATATTTTAAAAATAACTCATTAGTACTCCTATATTTCCATGGGATTTCTAACTGTTTAATTAATTTATTATTTTTGTATATGTCGTTTCTATTTCTCATGGAGAATCCATAACGGTATATGTAGGTACCTTCCCATGGACTCTCAGGTTCTGCTCTTATTCTCTTAAATCTATTTAACGTATTTGCTACTTTTATTAAAATGGGGCTGGGGAGTCCTAACCCCCCCCCCCTTCTTTAGCCTTATACAATATTTCCTTCTTTATATAATGTAGCTTAAAATCCCATGTGTAATCTAGTATAGTTTTATCTATTATATTTAAAATTGTGTTACTTATATCAATAGATTTTAAAATATAATTCATATGTACATACATATACGTTTTCGCTACTTGCGTTCTTTCCTTAAACATAACGGCGTTAGAGCCCAGGTTTTCACATTTTATTCAATTGCTTCTTTTATCTTTTTACAGTTTTCCTTCTCTGCGTTTTCTCCAAAATAAACCCCTAGCGCTTTGACCTGCTTTTTAATTAGATGTGGGGGCATCCCCGAGTGATTGCCTTTCCAGTTTCCTATTTTACGTATCTCAGTTTTTTCATGGTTAATCTGTGATCCTGACGCTTTACTAAACTTTTCAAATTCTTTAGTCAGGTGCTTAAAGGAGTTTGCATCCTTTATAAAGTTAGTACAATCATCAGCATGTTGTAACATCTTGACTTCCTCCTTTATATTCGGTATTTTTGTACCTTCAATATCTTTGTTTAGTTGGATACTTCTATTTAAAATTTCAATGGCTATTACGTATAATAGCACAGATAGTGGGCATCCCTGCCTCACTGATCTTTTAATTTCGAATTTACCTGTTTTGGCTCCATTTACCTGTACTCTTGAAGTTATTTTGTTGTACAGGATTTTAGTCCATTTTTGGAAGTTATTTCCAAAACCAAATTTTTCTAGTACTTTTTGTAAATAGTTATGTTCTAATCTGTCAGAAGCTTTTTCTTGGTCAAAAAGTACCATGGCAGCTTTTTTCTATAATACTTCTAATACTTAAAATGTTATGTTGTACATCCCTCCCTTTTGGTCCACACGTTTGATTTATATTTATTATATTTCCCATTCCTATTTTTATCCTATTTGCTAAAATTTTACTAAGTATTTTGTAATCAGTATTTAGGAGGGAGATGGGCCTCCAGTTTTTAAGCTCTTTCCTATCACCCTTCCCTTTGTATATTAGTGTTATTATTCACTCCCTCATACTCTCTGTTATTGCATCATTTCTTAATAATATGTTGTTATATAACCATTCTAGGATTGGCGACAGCTCACCGCAGAATTTCGTATAGAAATCCGTGGTGAGCCCATCTCCTCCTGGAGATTTCCCTTTTGTAAGGTCCCGGATACTTTCTATTATTTCATCTTGTGAGATAACTCCTTTACATAAGACTTTATGTTCTGACGGGATTTTCTCACATTCAATATCTTTTAAATAATCGTCTATTTCTTTGTCTTCTATTTTTTGTGATGTGTATAGTTGGGTATAATAATCCTCTATATGCTTTAAAATTTCATTTTTATCAACTGTTCTTTTGTCTCCATTGGTTTTTAAAGCATCCATTACTTTCTCTCCCCCCCCCCCCCCCATTTCCTCTCGCTTGTATAGCCCTCTCGCTTTCTTATATATCTGTGTAAACTTTCCAGCTCTTATTTCGTAACCCCTTATTTTTTCCACTTCTATATTATTTAATCTATCCTTTAGTTTGTTTTCGAGTTCTATTGAATTATCTTTTTTTAAGTTGCAATTCGATGGCCTCTTTTTCTAGTTTTAGTTTCATGCTCCTTTTTTGTGCAAATTTGATTGCTATATTTTTTATTTTAATTTTCAAATCATCCCATTCTTTAATTATGTCCATATTTCCATTTTCTATCATGTTATTTATTACTTTTTTAATCTCTGAAATAAAATTTGGATCCTCTGATATTTTATTATTTAGTTTCCAAGTCTCTTTTCCCCATTTGTTTTCATTTGGCACAGTTATTTTCATATATATCAATTTGAGATCTGAGATCTTAAAATTTATTATTTTTGCTTCTTTATAAATATTTTCTTTGTAGATAGTACATAGAAATTTGGGGGCCCCGAGTGGCCGAGTGGTCTAAAGCGCTCACCGTTCCGGATCACTGCCATCTCACCTCTGTCTGCGTGTGTTCGAGTCCAAGGCTCAGCTAGCGTGGGTACGTGGGAAAGCCTGCCAGTAGCTTCTCGTGGGTCGGTGGTTCTTCCCTGGGTTTTCCAGGGTTCTTCCTCCACCAGTTATACTGGCTGCCATGTATAGCCTATCTTGTGCTGAAAAATGGCGTTAAACCCTAGAACAATAACAACAACAACAAGAAAAACATAGAAATTTATCTATCCTACTCCCTTTATTTTGTTTGTATTCAAAAGTATGTTCTTTTCTTAATAAATTTCATTTACGATTAATATCCGTAAGTTTATGAGCATTAACAAAGTCCCTCATTATTAGTTTACATTGCAGGTCATTAGTGGTTAACTCCCCTTCTCTGTCTATATTGTCTCCTACCCAATTGCAGTCTCCCACTATTATTACATTTTCTATGTTGTATTGTTCTAGATATTTAGATATATTTTTTATAAAGCTATGTTTTTATAGTTATTTGCTGGTACATAAATATTAATGAAATGTATTTTTCCAAATCTTATATGAATCATTCTTCCTTTAAAATCATTCCCCTCATTTACCAGTAGTAAAGGGGGCCATTATAGCCTCAATGGAAATTAGCATTACAAGACCCCCCTGGGCCACTATAGCCTCAATGGAAATTTAACATGGAGAAAAATCGTGGGCCACTATAGCCTCAAGGGGAATTTAACATGGGAAACAGTCTTGGGCTACTCTAGCCTCAAGGGGAATTGAACATGGGAAATAGTCTTGGGCCACTATAGCCTCAAGGGGAATTGAACATGGGGGAATAAAGTGTGGGTCTATCTAGGGACAAGGGGAATTGAACATATGGAAATTGAACATGGTGGGTCTGTATAGCGTCAAGGGGAATTGAACATGGTGGGATTGTCTAGGGACAATGATGGTAGAGGGTCAAACACAACAGAGACAGAGACATACATACAGTAGTACAAGCGTGAGATTTATATATAAAGCATTACCAAGACCTGAAATCTTGATGGGGTGTTCAAAAATTTGCATAATTGTAATGATGCTATAAATAGCTATAATCAAGGAAATGCTCAACGACAAAATGGATGTGACTAAAAGTAACGCTAAAATGACGAAATTGTCCCAGAATTTAAAGGAAAATAAACATATCTCCGAAAATTAAGTTACAACGGTTTAGAATAAAATGGATAAAATTAGTAACTACTTACAAAATCAACTTGTGTGATGATCGTCGATAAGGTGGCGCTATACAGTTTCGCATTTTGCATAGGGTTAGGAATTTAAAGAAAAAGAATGTCCCCGGCTTTCCTCACTGGTTATACTGGCTATTTAAAAAAGACCTTGTATATCTTAGGTATAATGCAAAGAACCTTTAATTCCCTTTATTTTGGTGTATGATTGATGGGTGTACTATGGGTTATAGAGTATACAGCTTGGCCTTACTTCAAATGTGCACCTTTCAAAAAAGTGCTAGCTCTACTTGGTCATTTTCACTTCCTGAACTTCAGAGGTCAATTGTATAAAAAAGAGCCGATAACTTTTTTTACATTTTATATATTTGGTAATTCATTCATTGCACTTTCAGAAGCTGGTATTGTCTAGTCTGGCAAAATTCATTTTCCCTATTTTAATAGCTGCTATGTATAGTGTACTTTAGACTAATTCAGACTGATTTTTTAACACAAGGGAGCAGTCATTTTAGTTAGCAGTGTGCTTAAATCATGTAAAATTTCCAAAAGTACAATATCCAAAAGAAATATCATCCACATTACATTAATGTAGCATAGAGGTATGCAAACGTTCTCTCCACTGTGCATGTTTTAAATGCGAACTACTTCACCTTACATACGTCACTATCTCAAAAGTACATATTATCTGGTGAGCGCCACCATAAAGAAGATGTAGGTATTATTTTTTATGATTTAATTATGTTTATATGGCTGAAACATTTAAGTCGCAAGCATCAAAACAATCCTTATGAATAATTCTCCTGCCTTTTTCCACACAGAACAGTATTTATGAGAGTCAGAGTCTCTAATAAGTCCAGCCTACCCCCCCCCCCCATGATAAAAGTGAGCTATTTTAAGAATGCACATTACATTTTGTAAACATAGCAACCAATGTTATGCTGAATGACAGGAACATGAAACTAGCCAGAATTATTTCTGAGATATCAACAATGAATTTTACAATTAGAAAAGGGAGGTAACTCATCAGCTTCATAAAGGTCAAAGGTCAAAGTGTAAAATATTTGCCTATTGTTTAATATGGAAGAAGCGAATTCACTTTCTCTTCATTTATTTTTTTATTTCATTGCAAATAAATGAAAAGAAACATTTTCACCATATATTTCTGTCACTTATTGCAACAGTTTTAAATTTAAGTTGACTCTATTCCTATATTCTAAGTCTTCTAATTTCCCCATAATTAAGGTCACTACTCACACAAATATACCTCATGACAAATTATGTAAGCAAGAGAAAAATTATCATAATTAGCTTATTTTCATGCTTAAATGCAATATGAATGTACCATTTTATTCAGAACATCATACATAATTATATGAAAATAAAAAAAAATAATTGCAAACATTTTTTTATTTTCTTTAAGGTGGCGCTATACAGTTTCGCATTTTGCATAGGGTTAGGAATTTAAAGAAAAAGAATGTCCCCGGCTTTCCTCACTGGTTATACTGGCTATTTAAAAAAGACCTTGTATATCTTAGGTATAATGCAAAGAACCTTTAATTCCCTTTATTTTGGTGTATGATTGATGGGTGTACTATGGGTTATAGAGTATACAGCTTGGCCTTACTTCAAATGTGCACCTTTCAAAAAAGTGCTAGCTCTACTTGGTCATTTTCACTTCCTGAACTTCAGAGGTCAATTGTATAAAAAAGAGCCGATAACTTTTTTTACATTTTATATATTTGGTAATTCATTCATTGCACTTTCAGAAGCTGGTATTGTCTAGTCTGGCAAAATTCATTTTCCCTATTTTAATAGCTGCTATGTATAGTGTACTTTAGACTAATTCAGACTGATTTTTTAACACAAGGGAGCAGTCATTTTAGTTAGCAGTGTGCTTAAATCATGTAAAATTTCCAAAAGTACAATATCCAAAAGAAATATCATCCACATTACATTAATGTAGCATAGAGGTATGCAAACGTTCTCTCCACTGTGCATGTTTTAAATGCGAACTACTTCACCTTACATACGTCACTATCTCAAAAGTACATATTATCTGGTGAGCGCCACCTAAACACCCATGTATCTATTTATAGCTATAATCAGCTAAAATTCCTATGAAATCTCACTATCTATTTATACTACAACTTGTGGGTTATTCCTTTGGAAAATCCCACTATCTTTTTATAGCCTCAGCTTGAGTGACGTTCCTGTTTATGAACTCTAGTATATATGTATAGCTACAACCTGTGGAAATCCCCAAGTCCATATTTATAGTCTCGAAATTTCCAGCGTCAGTGACGTCACTATACTGAACACTAGGGGATAAATATCAACAGTGTTGCAAGTGGCTGACCTGAATACACGCTACTGCAGGTAGGTAGGTAGAGTGTATCTGATAGGGATAAAGTGAGTTTTATAGGGACAAACAGAGACCAATACACACACCCACACAACGTACGCGCGCAGACATACGCAGACACACACACCCCAAATATACTATCAACACAGAAGGGAGATAATACAAACCCCAAATAAACTATCCACACAAACGTACGCGAACGCATACAAACCCCAAATATACTATCAACACAGAAGGGAGATGATACAAACCCCAAATAAACTATCCACACAAACGTACGCGAACGCATACAAACCCCAAATATACTATCCACACAACGTCGCTAACGCATACAAACCCCAAATATGCTATCCACACTCGGGAGGAAGAAGAAAAAAAACAACCAAATATACGATCTACACAACGTACGCGAACACACACTCACACACACACACACGCACACACACACACACACACACACACACACAGAGGGAAGAGGAAAAAACAAACCCCAAATAAACTATCCACACAAACGTACGCGAACGCATACAAACCCCAAATATACTATCAACACAGAGTGAAGAAGAAAAAGTTTTTTGAAAGCACCTAAGCCCTCACCTGCAATGACCAACTCTGCCAAACACCTACACCCCACCCCACCCCACCCCCACTCCCAACACTACAAAACCCATTTAACCCGTTATTTTATGGCATCAGTGTGTGATTTAGGAAACATCAAGACACAAAATGATGGATGAATAGACTGACTATTGTTTACCGACTTGCATGCCTAAAGAGCGTGCGTGAAGGAAAACATCCTTCCATTTCAATTCTAACTAAAACATGATCCAGAGGGATAGAGAGAGGTGAAAGAGCACAATTTCATAAAGTGTGAGTAGAAAACAAAACACGCCATCCTTATTATACAATGTCAAGACCAAGAGACACTTACGTTTTCTTTCTGGTCTATTCTCTTTTAGAAGGTAGTATGAAATTTCACATCAGGGCCAACGCATCGGCTCACATTGTCAATTTTTCCATTTCCATGTCTTTACTGGCACAAGTTCTTCATCATCTTCAATTTCTTCTTCTTCTGAATCCCTCTTCTCTGTTTCGTCTTGTTTTTGTTTCTTCTCTTTTCTCGTAGGGCACTCTGAATTCCAGTGTCCTTTCTCCTGACAACGATGTTAGGTATCTTGACTTTTGTCTCTCTTTCTTAGACGAAGCAGGTATTCTGGAGACAAATACCCATTTACCTTTGCAGATATAGCAAACTTCATTAGCACTTACACACTTTCGTATGACTCTCATCAAATCAACGATCAAAAGAACAAGTTTTGTTGCCACTTTCGCATGTGAATTATGCTTTCGTATGACTTTTAGCAAATATTTGACCAGCAGGTCGATCTGTGCTGACTCTTCCATCTTCTTGATCGTTTGAGAGCGGAATGAATACTCTGACGCTAAGACACTCTCCTTATATACAGGGACCTGCTGCGTATGAAACCTAGTCAAATGTAATTTTGCAATAAGATGAAACGATTTCATTGAGGAAGTAAAAAGCAATGATGAACCGTATCGCCTCACAAAAAACCTGAAGTGTTAGTTCAAATCCGTGTCAGCGATTTCGAAGACGACATAACTGAGCTTTAATCAATGCTCGCCAATTATGCCACAAAACCACGAGTCCTGATTCACGCCAAAAGAAATTTCGTTCGGTCCATAAAAAATAGTATCACATCTGAGAAACGCAAAAAGGAACTTCCAGAAAACTGAGAAAGACGGCTTACACCTACAACGTAAATGTATGAGTTCAAGTAGTGCGTAAAACTTAGTCAAATTAAATTTTTATAGTCAAGACGAAACGATCTCTTTTCAAACAAGAAAGCAGACACCAAGCGACAATGGCGATCCGTGTCACACAACACTTTTCAAAATGTGTATTATCAGAGGTTTGTTCTAGCGATCTGCACGGTTAAATTAAATGTTGATGTATTTTGCAATAAGACGGACACAATTTCCATGGGATCGCCCATGGTACGATTGTTCGTGCATTAGTTTAATTTTTAAAAATATTTTTTTATATAAATCGCCTATAGGATAGACCCAGTAAAGCATGGCCATTCTCGTCACTGTCTGAATAGCTACTCAAGTCAATTCGAAGCGAACGCGGTAAGAAAATAAGTATAGCCAATGAAATGGCTTACAACGGGTGATGCATTGTTTTGTTCTAGGACTGTGTGGCATAATAATCCCTATGTTCTTGCGTTGTTACCATTACAGTGCAGACACTGAAATGTGAACTTACAAGCCCTCTTTGTGTGTGTGTTGTACCATTTCCTCTTACAACATCAAAATACTGAGCGTCACAGTATTGGTTCGCGTTTTCAAGCTGACCATTTTTTTATATCTCACTTAAACATTTCGACATAAACACTCACACTCACATCGGTAGAGTCAGAACAGACGTGTTACAGTATTGAGGGGCATGTTGTCTTTTTTTTTTCAAACTAATTAATTTGGGGTTTGTTTGAAGTAAAGAACCGAAAGTACAGTGAAACTCAAGGATGATGACCCAATCTGTCTGTCTATTGATGCGTGTATTTACTTAAGAAGAAATATGACCTCTAAAACACAAAGAGATACGGCAAGCATGATTAGATTAAACACAACGATGTTTTTCCTTCACGCCCGTGTAATTTAGAGTTTCAATCGTCTTTGAAGACAAGCTTGGTCTCCTTTTGTAGGGCTTGAAATAATAAAAAAGCTGAAAAATCTTAAGCACTTTGCTATAGATAATTTCATCAACAGACTAAACAACATAAATACCGTTACAACAATAGAAAGCCTTAAATCTTCTATCAAAAAGAAATGCATGAAAAAAAATTAAAGATTAACGATAACTAACCAATGAAACCGAATTTAACAAAAGCAATGACATGTGAAGAAATGCCTCTCACTTTGGAAAGGTAGGCGAATGTACTCTGTCATGCACCATCAACTTGAAAAAAATTATAAACAGAGAGAAACCTGAATTCAAAATTCAGTTGTTTTTTTTTTCTTCAAAATTATTTCGTTTCTTTTTTCTTTTTTTTGGAACAAATCTAAGCACTAATATAGAGTGGAAAAGGGAAAATGCACATACAAGCTTTGATATTTCTGAAAAAATGAGGGGATATTCCTAACGTTCATAACCACCTATATATGCTTGGACTTGTCTGTGACTTATCCACAAAACAAGATGTACATATTTCTGGTCAAGCTGCAAGTGTGTGCGTGTTTTTGAAAATGGTAAAAATGGGATATACAATTTTCTCGTGACACTTATAAAGTGAAGAGTCTGTGCAAGTGTCAAAAGCCAAAGTCATATAAGTTTTGTATTTTGTACGGCTTGTAAAGATTTCCACTTTAGGAAATGTGAAGTATCACAAGTTATTATCACAAACAGAAGTGGAACATAGGGGCTTGCAAGAAAGAAAATAACCCAGACAGTTGGTGTCATCAAGAGTGCTAGAGACGGTACCCGAACTTGCTTGCTTGCTTACTTGAATTAAAGTGATTTTCGCTCTAATGGAGCATGTATCACTGGTTTAATAACGCACCGCGTGATTTTTAATTACTCCTGGGGAAGGAAAGAGAGCCTCATCCCCCAGGCTTTTATGTACTCACAGACTATTTTTAAATTTAGCCACTCAGGTGTAGGACTAACTAGTCCTTAACAACCTGACTGAAAGGCTTTAAACATGAGTGGGAATTGTCTCACCACACACTCATTTTTTCTATCCGAGCGTGGTAAAGGAGGAAAAAGGTGCTCAGCAAGACAGCCATGGATGTTAAGTACTCACCAAAACGCTAGCCCGTACTTATTTCAAATCAAGTCCCGTTTTTTGCTAATCGACAATAATAAGTACCAATAATGTGTTAACCACCTGTGCAATTAGTTCAAATCTAACGAGTCTGTTAAATTTCCTAACATATCTGTCTAATATTAGTACTTAGCGTACATAAAAATAGCCATACTGATCTTATTTAAATTATTATGTCTAAGCGACATATACCAGTTTGGTCACTGTTAGGTTTAAAAAGTTAAGTTTGTTGCAGTGTTCCAATGGGTCAAGTTTGTTTCAAGAATAGTTTAGTCAAGGAGGGATACAAAGCCAAATATGGTTCCCTATTTAATAAAAAGTAATCTTTTGGAGCCCTAAAAAAAAAGTCTGTTTTTTTTCTGTTACAAGGTAACACGTCTCTCTTTTGCTTTCACTTTCTTTCCCGCACTCCTAGTCTCATGATTCTTGATATCAGGAAATGCGTAGCCATGATGGGCGGTAATGTAAGCAGCGGCTTCTACCAGTTGACTGAGGGGATATCCAGTGTAGGTTTGTCTGTATAATTGGGGAAGAACTCTGACCCCTAATCCCCCATTGAGAAGGTCTTGGTTTAAAGGTGTCTAGAGATCTGTAGGCAACGTATTGTATGGCTCTAATAAACTGCCCTGCTATGTTGACGTCATACAATGCTTGATCTAGCCCCATTTCGGTGTACTTTTCAACGAGGGTCAGCGTCCCCCTCCTCCTCCTCATCCGCCTCAATTTCCTTTTCTGGTTCTGATACTAATTCTTCAGTTGAGGTAGATAGTTTCAAATCCGCCGCTATGTTGTCTGTCGCTGTTATTGTTGTTGTGGTTGTTATTTCAGCTGAGATTGCCTGTAGTATCGGAGTGAGAAAAGAACGTAGTGCCTCCGATAATTATATTTGAGTTTGCCATACCGTTTGTGTAACATAATTGGACCTTTGTTTTGCCACCACTCTTTCCGGGACGGGTTGTTTGTTAGGTATAGTCGGCTGTTGACTAGATGTTATTTGTGTTCTCGAGGTGGGTGGAGTGCTAACTGGCAGAAACCGTAAAGTGGGCAAACGACGTGTCAAAGAAGTCAAAGTACGTTGGAAAGGATATCCGACCAGTTATCATTCTTGGATCGACGCTTCGCACGTCATCGACTATAAAAAGAAGTGACCATTATTCCCTTTCACACAGATTCAGCTACTGCGATCACTCCTTCACCCAATTCTTCTCTGCAAGATTTACAAAAACAACCCTTGTGGGTGAGGTATAGAGAACGTGTGCCTAAAACGCAAATCGTCTTTTTCTGCCAAATCTTCGTGGTGTATTGTGTCATCGGGGCAGCCATTGCCAATTTGAGTTTGCAACAAGGAGACAAACAATTGTGGACCATTGTATTGAGCAGTTACATCGGTTACCTGCTTCCTAATCCCTCCCTGAAATTCTCCTCGAACGGGAACCAAGGGAACCTTGTGTCCAGTGTCAGTGCCAGCCACCACTCCAACAACAACTCCATTTTGGGCGGAGACACTCCTCTGACTTCCAGTATCGCCTCGGAGAGCCACAAAACTCTGGAATTATGAGCAATAACAATCAATTTTACTTAACCTTACCCAGTGACAGTTCCATGGAGGTGTTTCCCAACAACACGTTGTGCTGTTACACGGTCAAATTACCTCAGACCATTCAGTTAGATCACGAAGCCCATTGGGAAGTGGCTTTAGTGGAAATCATTCTCCCAACACAAATCAAAAACATCACCGAAAAGCAAAACGCTTTCGAGGTGGAAATCCTGAATGCCCAATTGGAGGAAGAAATCCACAAAATCGGGTTTTTAGAGGACACAAGACCAGCCAGCAATCCAGCCTTCATTATCTACACCTTGAAAATTCCTTCAGGTTATTATTTTAGTGGTGAACATTTGGTGGACACTATTGCGGACAGGTTCAACTTAGCCTTTGGCAAAGCACTGAACAGAGCCAAAAAAAGTGTGAAGATTGAGTACCATAAAGTGGCTCATCGTCTCGTGATCAAATTTCAAGATACGGACACATTGTCCCTCAGGTTCAATGGTAGTTTGTTTGAAATTTTGGGTGGACATGCAGAAATGGTCGCAAACAATATGAGCCCCAAGATCAAAAGTAATATGGATTTTTACAGAGCTTTTGGAAACCCGGTAGAACTGAACCAAGGACTTAATTTGATCTTTGTGTATTCCGATGTGGTGGAGTACAACGTGGTGGGACACACCTCTGTGCCGTTATTGCGTGTCATTCCTTTCAAAGTGGATAGTACCACAAACAATGACCAGGAAGGTGCAAACACCTATCACGTACACCGTGAATTTGTACATCCTCACTATTTACCCGTCAGTAAGTCGTATTTAGACACTGTCAACATTGCTATAAAAGGAGATATGGGACAAAATATTCCCTTCTCCAAAGGGAAAGTTACAGTGAAACTCTATTTTCGAAAACGGTTCTCTAACGAATTGTAAGTCAAGACAGCGACGAGTGACATTTTCACCCTATAAAATCCGGCCAGATGCGTGTGGAATTTCAGTTTGCAGAAAATCTACGCGCAGATAATACGGTGAACGTCCTCCTGTATGCTGAATTGGACAATACGATATAAACCAACAGTTTGAGAGAAGTCATTCTACACTATTAGAAGTCATGGAAGACTTTTATCAATGTTTATATAGTAGGGATTCTTTTGACATGGAATGTGAAGATCCTGAGGAAGGAGAACCCCAAGACAAAGACGAAGAAGTCATCATGATTTCCACAGGTTGTAGCTACACATATATACTAGAGTTCATAAACAGGAACGTCACTCAAGCTGAGGCTATAAAAAGATAGTGGGATTTTCCAAAGGAATAATCCACAAGTTGTAGTATAAATAGATAGTGAGATTTCATAGGAATTTTAGCTGATTATAGCTATAAATAGATACATGGGTGTTTATCGACGATCATCACACAAGTTGATTTTGTAAGTAGTTACTAATTTTATCCATTTTATTCTAAACCGTTGTAACTTAATTTTCGGGGATATGTTTATTTTCCTTTAAATTCTGGGACAATTTCGTCATTTTAGCGTTACTTTTAGTCACATCCATTTTGTCGTTGAGCATTTCCTTGATTATAGCTATTTATAGCATCATTACAATTATGCAAATTTTTGAACACCCCATCAAGATTTCAGGTCTTGGTAATGCTTTATATATAAATCTCACGCTTGTACTACTGTATGTATGTCTCTGTCTCTGTTGTGTTTGACCCTCTACCATCATTGTCCCTAGACAATCCCACCATGTTCAATTCCCCTTGACGCTATACAGACCCACCATGTTCAATTTCCATATGTTCAATTCCCCTTGTCCCTAGATAGACCCACACTTTATTCCCCCATGTTCAATTCCCCTTGAGGCTATAGTGGCCCAAGACTATTTCCCATGTTCAATTCCCCTTGAGGCTAGAGTAGCCCAAGACTATTTCCCATGTTAAATTCCCCTTGAGGCTATAGTGGCCCACGATTTTTCTCCATGTTAAATTTCCATTGAGGCTATAGTGGCCCAGGGGGGTCTTGTAATGCTAATTTCCATTGAGGCTATAGTGGCCCCCTTTACTACTTTTACCCTTTCCCAGCTATAACCCGGTTTATTTTTAATTAAAATGGCCACTCCCCCCCCCCCTTTATATCATTTCCTTCATAGTCGTTTTTAATTAAACTCCCATTTAAGTAACTCTCGCAATATGCTTTTATCTCATCAGTAAACCCATTGTGAGTTTCCTGAAATAACAAAATGTCATATTCTAGGTTTGGACTAAATTTGGCAATTTTTTCCTTGTTTATTCCATTTACATTAATTGATAAGACTTGGAAGTTCATTCCTTCCATTTTTCCACTTCTCCAGGGTGTCGCATTATGGTTTTTCTATTTTGATTTGTATGTGATTTGTTTTGGGTTTGGTTATTTTATTTTTATTTGAACATTTCAGGTGGGGGTACTAGCCCCCCCCCCCCCCCCCGTGCTGTTTGTGTCATTTGGTGACGGTTCCATTGTCTCATTTTCCGTCTGGTTTGTAGTGTTTTCCGTTATTTGAGTCTCCTGGTTTGTTGTCTCGGTCCTTATCGTGCTCGTCGTCTCTTCCATGCTCTCATATTTAGATTCTGTCTGTATTTCTTTCATCGTCTTCATCGTCTTCATTTTTTTCCATTTCATTCTCTGTCCCGTTTTCGTCACTTGCTGTTTCCCTCTTTTTCTTTTGTGCCTGTTTTTTTTCTTCCCCTATCTCGTGCTCTTTGTGTGATTTTATATCTGCCTTGTCTATTTCTCTTTCATCTTCTTTTTCCTGGGGCGATTCTATCCCGCTTTCAGCCTTTCTTTTCTGTCTGTGTCTTCTTGGAATTGGTGTAGATGTCATTGGTGCTAAGGGTTCTACTCCGGTTAGGTCTTTTTCTTCTTCTTCCTGTATTTCTTCGTGTTCTAATTCTCTGAATCTATTTTTAACCGTGATCCCTTCCTTCGCTGGTGTTGCTGTTGCCCCTGTTCTATTTGGACTTAAAATTTGTTGCCACTCTGGGGTTGTTTGTAAATCTTGAATTTCTGCCACATCAATTTCCGGAAGCGTTGTGTCTGTTTCTTCCGCTTCGTTTCCTTTTTTTTCTTCCCTTATTTGTTTAACCATATCCAGTATTTCTTTCTGTTGTTGCCAAAGTTGTTGTTGTTTTTGTTGTTGTTGTTGTTGTTGTTGTTGTAGCTGTTATGCTGAAGTGTTCTTGGGTGATGCTGCCTTACTGGCGTATGTATTTGTTTCTTTGGTGTTGTCAGCTTGTGGTCCCTGGCCCGGACAGTCTCGTGGCCCATGGCCGGTCTGCTGGCATCTGGGACAACTTCTATCGTTCTCAGATCCCTTGTACCAGGTTTTAAGCTTGAAACCCAATACATAAAAGAAGATCGGGATTTTTTTTTTGCCTCTTCTATATTTACATATATGGTTCTGTTGCCCAATTTTATTGGGGCAAAACCCCACACCGTCGCCATCTTGCGGGTTACTATTTTCACCCTGAACTTTTTTTCTACTCTCTGTATTAGTTCTTCATTATCCACTTCTAAAGTCTAGCCTCATTACTTGGATTTCTGTGAGTTTCGGCTCTAAGTGTCTGATGAAGGGTTTAGTGGACGTCACCGTAGCTTTCATTCCCTTTATTTCCACTTCTCCCGAGTCCAGAAGGGGTATTTAGTCCTTAGTGTATATGATGTACTTGTTTATCCCTGCATGTTGTATTCCGTCAATCTTGCCTATGTTCGCTCCCATTGTATGGAGCGCCGTTAACACTTCTGCCTGTTTGGGCGCTGTGGGTACCATTCCAAAATCTAACGTCTGGCAGCCTGCTGGGTGGCTAACAATAAGCTTGTTTTCCTCTACTCTTGTATGGAAAAATCTTCCAGGCTTTGATCCCTTCTGTGCTGTTTTTACCGGCATGGTATCTGTATCCATTGTTTGGAATTGTATTGTGAACAAATTTCACTAATGTGGGTCTCACACCACTAATATTGGGAAAGCTACAAATCTATAGGTAATTGGAGATTATGGAGGAGGTGATGTCTATCAATAGGGATTATCAGTATGTTATTTTAACACTTATTACCTATTTTACGTAGGCAAAACAAGTCATATATATGAAAAATACAAAATTGTAGGATGCCTACTAGCCCGAAACTGGGTACTAGCACGCAAAAAAGTTTGTAGAAAATACTAAACTTATAGTGCAAACAAAATGTGAATAAATATAAATATCTCACACGATAACTCTTGTCCTCTGGTACACTGCTGCTAATCCGTTTGCTTTGTTCGCGCCATTGCTAAAACAGACTGTACTTCTCAACAAGGAGTGTAAGAATCATATTCTCTTTCCAATAATTATCTAAATTTGCTTATTCGTCACCCAATAACCTATAATTACAACTATATCAATGAAATATCCGGGATATAATTTGTGCTTACATAAATTTACATAAAATAACAGATGACGCTATGGCTAATCGATTTCTAGGACAATATAAAATATATTTCAGCATCCGTAACAAGTCATAGTCATGTAAAGTTTTACAAAGACAACGGTTTGTGTTTTATTTGTTTGTCTTGTCTATGTTTTGTATTTGCCTCTGAAAAAAGACACATTAAGAGTCGAAAGTGCTTAGGCTAGCTAGATACTAGTTTTCCATTATTCGTAGTCAGTTTATTACATTTATCTTAACCAATCCCAGAAAAACGTGATCCCTTGCTGTTATTCGCCATATGATTTATATAAGTATAGAAAGGATTCTTATTCGCCATATGAGAGAGAGAGAGAGAGAGAGATTTTATGTGATGTGAGGAAATAATTTGAGTCCATTATTTCAAAATAATGTAATATGTATTGATCTATAATAGTTTCCTTCACAGTTGAGCAATTACAAAATCATTTTGGGTAGATTTTGTATTTCTTAACTCCAAGAAGGTTTAGTGCAACCGTTTAATAGCATTTCCTTCAATGAATTCCCACACTTCTGACCCATAAGTAAGAATTTGTGAAATTAGTGTGCCTAACGTTTCATATTTTACCTTTGGAGGTACATTTCCAAACGTTAGCTTATTAAAATTTACTTGCAAATAAAGCTGAGACTTAGCTTGAAGGTGGAATTTACAAAGAAAGAAAATAACTTTATAAAAGATCCAGGCTTCTAATCATACATTTTAAATTGAAGCTACCCAAAATATGGCAATCAACGGAATTCTCTGTTTCTGTTAGTTTTGCTGTTGTTGTTGTTCTTCTTCTTCTTACTATTATTATTATTATTATTACTTAGTATAGCGCCTAATCTTTAGAAGCTCTAAGTGCTTTACAACATTAGACAATACCTATAACATAAAAAACATATATAATGACATTATTACAGAAAACAAATACCATGAAATTAGAAAACATAAAAACATGCTGTAAATATTTAAGGTAGGGAACATTATTAGGTCTTTAAGTTTGTTCTTGCAGTCGAAATAAGTGAGTTTTAAGAACACTCTTGAATGGAATCACTGTGTCTTTGTGTCTAAGTTCAGTGGGCAATTCATTCCACGTTGCTGGGCCCTGGTATGCAAAAGAACATTGTCCATAGTGGGGAAAATGAGTATACGATTGTCAGAAGAGGAACCTAAGTGTCTTGCTGGTGTGTACACATGGGTGAGGTCGGATAGGTATGTTGGACTGGAGTCCATCAATGAAACGTAGCACAGAGAACACATTTTGTGTTTGATTCTAGATTGAATGGATAGCCAGTGCAGGGTAAAGAGCAGCGGGGAGGTGTGCTTTGATCGTGGTACTCTAAGTATGATCCAAGCAGCTGTGATTTGAACATTTTGAAGTTTCTGAAGTAGATATCGAGATGAACCAGACAGACTTGAGTTACGATAGTCCAGTCTTGAAAGTACTAATGAACATACAAGTGTTTTAGTGGCATCAACTGAAAGATATTTGCGATTGGAGCTAATGCGTCTCAGCTCAAGATATGCAGCCTTGCATATGTTCATGACATGTTGGTGCAACGTGAAAGTACTATCCAGAGCGACACATAGGTTTCGTACTTTCTGTGTGAATTTAATGTTGGTGCTACTGATATTTATTGTTTGGGGTAAAGGATGTGACTGAGAAACTCTTTGTGTTGTGATCAGAATGGCCTCAGTTTTATCATCATTCATCTGCAGCTTGTTACATGTCATCCATAATTTCACATCAGAACTGCACCTCTCTACACCTTGGATGGTAGCATCAGCTTCAGTTGGGTGGCTGGATTTGTATATTTGGGTGTCGTCAGCATACAAATGGTGAGACACTGGATGATGATCTATGACACATGAGAGCGGCTGAGTGTATAGAATGAAGACAACAAGTCCAAGAACAGACCCCTTTGGAACACCTCAACATAGATTAACTGGGCTGGAGTGTATTCCATTTGCAGACACAATTTGTGTCCTGTTGACCAAGTAGGACTTGAACCACAGTAAGGCTGTATCATGAATGCCAAATACATGCTGGAGACGGCGAAGAAGCATATCATGGTCTATTGTGTCAAACGCTGCAGACAAATGAAGGAGGGTGAGGACTGTAACCTTTCCGCTATCCAACGCAGAGAGAATGTCATTAACTACTTTTAGAAGAGTAGTTTCAGTACTGTGACAAGGGCGATATGCAGATTGTACATTGCTAAAAAGACTTTTTGAATTCAGATGAGATACAAGTTGGGATAGAACAACCTTTTCTAAGATTTTTGATATGAATGGGAGATTAGAAACTGGGCGGTAGTTCTTTAATCCGTTATGGTCTAGTGATGGTTTCTTCAGCAGAGGCTTTACAATGGCGGTTTTGAAAAATGATGGGAATTCACCTGATGAGAGAGAGGTATTAATAACATCAGTTAGAGAAGGCAATACTGGATCTAAAACACACAAGCAGCATTGATGTAGGAATTGATCAAGTTCACATGATTTTGATCAAGTTCACATGACTTTGGTGCACTCTTCATCACGATTGTACATACGAAATCCATAGAGACAGGTTCAAATGCTGATAATGGATACCGCTGAATTCTGTATCCCAACTGTATGGTGACGACTAGTCAATTGAAATTGTGTTGTCAAGCTTATCTTTAATGGTTTGTATTTTGTCACGGAAGAAATTTGCAAACAGGTCCTGAAGGTCGACTAGAGAGAAGGTAGATGGAAGTGGTGTACATTTGTTCATTGACATTAGCTTGTTAGTAACCTCGTAGAGCTCTTTGCAGCTGGAACTTTCCACGATATTAGTAGTGTAGGGGGCTGATTTTGCTGCATGGACTATGTTTGTGACGTTCTTCTTAGCGGCTTCGTATATTTGCTTATGAATAGTGAGTCTGGTGGGAAGCGAAAGCCTCTCAGCTTTACGGCGGTCTCTTTTAGCAGTGCGAAGCTGGTCCCTAACACTGTTATACCATGGAGAACACTTTTGAATTTTTAAATTGTTGAGCCGGAAAGGGCATAAGGGAGATAACTGGAATTCTTCGTCCTGTTCTAAGCCGGCCTGCTTTGAAACGTTTCTTTTTTCGCTTCTGTTTACATTTAAGCAATGATGAATGTAGTCCCAGTTCATTTAGTCTAGAGCACAGTGTAGTGCGGAAAGCTAAGGAGTGGTCATTTTAAGCGATTAATGAGAGTGCATCACAGCATAAACGGGTTAACTAGCAAGTGTCACGTGATGGCGGTTTGTTCAACAACAGAGGAAGTTGTAGCAGTGGAACACGACAGCTGAGAAAAAGTCTAATTGTTCTCGTTTCCGAAACAAGGAGATAAAGAAGCACATACGAATTGAACAGCCAATACATGAACACAATAACGTAGACGAAGACAGACAACAAGCACATATATCATAAAAATCGGCACAAAAAACAGAACAGCTGCTTGAAGCCGGTTAAGCGATAGCGGCCATCTTGTAACAATTATTATTATTATTATTATTATTATTATTATTATTATTATTATTATTTTCAGAGCAGCAGAAATCCGTGTGAGTCATGCAGTTATAATAATTGTGGTCATTATTCTGGTATTTTTGTCAATCTATATTCTGTGGAAATGGTGTTGTGATGAGAACACTTCCGAGTCCAGCAAGCGGAAAGGCCAGCTACAAATGACAGCAGTGTATGCGCATGAGATCGAACCTGGAATAGTCGTCCTACAAAGCAAGGATGGGGAACTGTTCCGTATATTGAAAGAATATGATTCTTTGAAAAATGGACCATATGGGTCTTTCAACACAAACCAGCCAAGACAAATGGGATCTAATGCAAGTGGTTGTTCAGTGTCAGCATCTAGTCCATACGTCCCTGCATATCTGACGGTCCATTCTCAAACACAGCCTTCAGCACCACCTGCTGGTCTTCCAGTGGATACGGCTGGATTAGATAGATCGCCACCTCCCTATGGTGTGACATACTGAAATACTCTGAACTGTCAACAATGGGAACGTGCGGTCTAATTGGACTTTTTTAATAAGCCCTAAAGGGTTTTGTTGAAGTCTGATATCGTTTTAACGTTCCACATGTGTAAGCAAATTTAGCTGCAGGTACATCTTTAATTAGTAAAAAAAAATGTATACTGCTGCTGAACGAAATTTGTCGATAACGTGTACATATGTGAGAAAATGTTGAGAAGGTCATTGGCACGATAAAAATATATTGGACATCTTAGTCTGAAGATAATTATTTCAAATATTAAATTAATGATGTTTGTTAATACTATGTTAATACCAATATAGAGAGAGACTTAAGGAAGCATACATACTTTCATTGTGATGTATGTCTTCCGTTCATGCACATCACTAACCATACTTAGTGAAATTATTTTCATAATACACACTGGTTCTTGTTCAGTAAGGAACGTTCCACATTTTTGTTAATATTTTAGCTAAGAGGATTACAAGTCTGTAGTATTTGTAAAACCATTTTATTTATATAGATGAGCCGTTTAGATCAATATTCTTAATTCTATTTGCAGTCTCTAGTTTCATTTTCGGTTTCTTCTTGTATCCTTGGTTTCATTTGCTTCTTGTACAAGTAAGATTAAGATAATAAGATAATCGTTGTTTTCAAAAAATCTAAAGTTCTAAACTAATCTCTTTCTTCAAAACTCGTATGCAAGGACAGTACCTGGCCTTCTCACCAATGGTTTATTTAACTCGTAGTAAAGAAAGCCATGATGGAATTATCGTTCTGTTGTATGATATTATGCATAATATAAATAAACAATATTTCTGATAACGTTTTCTGATAACTCCGGCCTAGTCATACCAAAGACTTGTATAAAAATGGTACTAGGAGCTGCCTCGCTAGGCAATCAGCATTAAGAGGTTAGTGTGAGGACTGGTCGGCCGGGTGGGATATGATGAGGCATGAGGAGAGCTAGACATCACTATTAATTGCCACAGTGCAGATACTGTAAAAAAATGATTAAAATTGTTAAAGCTACGTTAAAAATTCAAATCACACACACGCCCTTTGTCATAAGACCTGTGTATTTATTGGTGCAGCTGAATCGAATTCAGCTAACACCTTAAAACAGACTATTCTAACATGATGTGGTTATCTATTAACAAAGGTCAAGCTGCTTGTATAATCCAGAGACATATCCATTGTTACAGTAATGGTAGCACGTAACTGAGTGAACTTTGCAAAAGTCGTTGTGACATATAGCCATTTTAAGTTGATATTTGTGATTTGACACTTAATTAAATTCATAGCAGTGGAAATGGATACGGTACTTTAAGTGATCTGGTGAGAACATAATTTGTTTTTAATTAGTTTCCTTTTAATAACTGTGTCAGCGAAATGGTCACTTAAAGGTGATTTGGTAGTGTATAGAGGAAATCCTGGGTGGAAATATTGCAGAAACAAAGTTTGTACTTGCTGAAATATTTGTCATAAGTTGAAACTTTGCAGCGATCGGTTTATTATGGGACGCTGGGGGAAAATGTTGAATTCGCCAAATCCTGGATAGGTGTTTGTTAATTATGGCGGTTAAATAAGCATACATTCCAACTTGATAAGTGACGGTTTGGGGTGTGTTTCCATGCCATGTTTAATTTTTTATAAATGTCTTACGCCGTAAAATTAGTCAGTCTAGTTGAGATCGTGACTCCGAGTGTTACGCATATCTGATTTAATCCATATTTATTTTAATTTAATTGTTTGTCAGTTTTAAATTTTTTATTCTATGATATGCTATTATAATGTAAATTTATTCACTGGGTATGATATTTTTTCCAGAAAATAAGTTGACCTGAATCATTCTTTCGTAAACACCAGGTGTTGAACTAGATCCTGACCTTGATTCAATATTAGTAGCCTCCACGTAAATAAGTTCTATTTTTATTTTAAAATGATTGGTTGTTGTCGAGGTCATGATTTAAGATGTAAACAATTTTTTTATATTCTCGGAGTTAAATCATTAGTCTAATCAAGACCATATTCTGTGTACGTAATTTTTTTTATGTAAACACGGTCACGTGGCTCTGTGTTTCGCAATTCCTGTTTTTCCATTACTGCGCATTTGTTAGTTTTAATAGAGATGCGTAGAGAGAGATTTCTCAGTTTTGAACTTTTTACACTAATGTCAAGCTATTTTGTTGTAGCCAGATTTTGAGTTGTAATTTTCTTCAGATCAGTTAGATTTCAAAAGGATTAATTCTTTTTCTCTGGAAATATTTTGAGGAGTACTCACACAGAAATTTTGGAAAGACATTGCTTCCAAATTTAATTTGGATTTCCAACACCGGAGTGTCATTATTTGGATTCCTACAATGAACTATAAAAATTTTTTAAAAAAAACAGCACAGACTTCAGTATACGTTATCGTCATCCATCTTGGATTTTCCATCAGGATTCGAACTTAAAATTCTTACAACATTTATTACTAGGACTTCTGCAATTTAAATTATGGATTATTCTTGGATAATTTTGGATTTGATTCTTGAAACAGTAAATTCTTCTACTTTTTTCATTATAAAAGAATTTTTTCAAACAAATAAATTATTTGTCAAAATTTTAAAAAGCTTGTTGTATTGCCTCTTTTTGTTTTACTGTTTATTAGAGGCTAAACACGTAACACCAAAAAAAAGTAGCAAGTGCTTTTCTCGTAAAATTGTCCAAGGGACGGGTTTGAAAGTTATTAAGAGTTACGGGACCGAAACAAAGGTAAAGAGAGTATTCTGAAAGCGAGAAGCTGGCGAATCGCTTAAGAACAAAGGACAATAGCTTCCACGTCCACGTCAGAACGTCCGAATGTTGATAGAAAGATTCAAGAGTGAAAGGAAAGGACCCCTGGCGATTAAATAATCCACGCCTGAACGAAGAGCTTAGACGAGTATTGCTGTACAAGTCTACTACAACCGACAAGCTACGTTGAATTTGGATTGGCCAGCAACCAGACCAGGTTATGCAGCTGTGCTGGACAATTAAGTTCGATACGCTCACTCGATTTAATGATGAAATTTGTCATATCTTTGTAAACGGAACTGCTAATTGTATTTTTAGATAATTTGTTGGTAATTATTTTCTAGCAGAAGTGTATCGTTAAGTGTCTTGTATGATTTGATTTTGTTGGTCTAATTAATTAAATTATATTTTTAATATTCACTCGATCCGGGCACAATATTATAGGTCTATCATCCTCTACATATCGATAGCCACCACCACCACCACTCCTTAACAACTTACACGTGCACACTCATCATTTAGTTTTAACTTTGTTTTGACGGCCGCTTGGAGTTTAGATGTGTTCAGTGATAAATCACCGTACAGACATCTCAAAATTTCTTCCGTTAAGTCGAGATTTTAAAATATCTTTCTTTTTCTTGTTGTGGGAAAGGGTGTTTGAATTTTTGAAACATTTTTGTAGGCGTCAAAGCTTAAAAAATAATCATACTATACTGATTTTAGCTTGAAGGACAAATTGGGGTATCGTCAAACTTGAGGAACGCCTTCAAGTTTTATCAAGAATAAAATAAATCCAGCGTGTGCATTTAAATATAAAGAGATATTATTTCATCCTTTGTAATGTATCTATCTCGTACCCCCCCCCCCCGCCATTGTTGTCATAATATTATATGCAAAATAATGAAAATTCTCAGTTTAAAGACAAATTCTGGGACATTGTGTGAAACTGGGGCCTGCATTCGCAACTGAAGTGGCGTGGGTTCGAATTATACCATACAAAAATATCAGTGCGGCTCTGTGTGTGTGTGTGTGTGTGTGTGTGTGTGTGTGTGTTTCCATGGGCAGACTACTTTGCTCCACTCGCATGTGCACTAAATAAGCTGCTTTATGTTGCTGTGCCGTAGAACATAGCATTAAACCAATCCTTTAACGTATGCTTAATGGAATATTAACCAACTTTGTTAGATTTTGTGGAATTTAATGCCATTTTCGGCGTATGATAGACCATATGTGATATATTCTGAATTAAGAAGAACCTAAGAAGATCCACCGATCAACTGGAAGCTACTGGCAAGCTTACTCACATACCCACGTTGGTGGAGATGAGAGTCGAACTCAGACTTGTAGAGATGAGATGTGCGACTGATCTATAAAGACAAGCGCCATATACCACTCGGCCACCCATCCCGCCTCCACAAATATTAATCGATTTATGAGGGGTGAGGGTGCTCATTAAAGTCCAAATTATATGGTAAAAAGTATGCCCTATACACGTTTAAAATGCGCGAGTTTCTTTCGGAATTGCACCTTGGATCCCCATCTGGGATTCAATCACACAGACTACTTGTATAACCACATACACACGAGCGCGCGCGCACTCATTACCAGATCTGTCAGTGGACTTGCTATGTTTAGTTTTCCTTTAACCATTCGACATTATATAGATTAGGCTGTTGCAAGTTGGTTTAAGTTCATTTATTAAAATTTTGTTTTGATTTGAACTCACCTCTATCAAAGTTATGCATTTCAATTTCTTATTGTTTCTTTGTATCTTACCCACGTCCTCATGTGCAATTGAGAAAACACGAATAATGCAGTTGATTAAAAGGATTTACAAGTTCCATCGGATTTTAATTTTACAAACAAAGTTAACGCGTTAAAAACATATCCTCTGTTTGATTATGGGAAGGACATCAATGTTTACGATAACAAGATAGACGTGCTGTCATATTAACAATGTATATTTTAAATTTCTGTATGACCTCTTTTATCCAAACTCGTCAGGAACCATCAATGCCTTTTGGATAAAATGGAGACGGGATGATTTAGTCTTGGTCACTCCAGATCTGCAAAGGTCAATTATGTTGTTCTGCTGCATGATGTAACAAAAGTGCAGGATGGTCACCAACGCTTAACCGGCTCGAGTCAGTTGCTCCTGATTTTTGTGCTGTTTTTGTTTTCTTTTTCAAGATATGTGTTTTTTGACAGTCTTCGTCTACATTATTGTGTTCAGCATGCATTGGATGTTCTGTTGGAATGTGCTTCTCCACCTGCCTCTTTAGGAAGAAATCTTAGACTTTTTCTCAGACGTTTGCCAGACTGCTACAACCACCATTGTGGTTGAACATGCATATACTACCATCACGTGATACTGAAAAAAATCAACCGTTTATGCTATGATGGACCATCATTAATTGCATCCAATCATCACTCCTTACCACATTGTGCACTAGAAGAATCTTCACTTAAATGTAAAAGGCAGCAAGAAAAAGAAAATATATTGTTTCAAAGCCGACCAGAGTAGAACAGGAAGAAAAATAAATCCAAGTATCTCCCTTTTAACCTTTTCTTCACATATATCTGAAAACTTTACCGTTAATTTGAATATTGTAATTCAAATTCCTCTTCGATCGTCAACCTTTAAGTATGAGCAACCACTTAAATAGTTGGGCAGAATGTTGACGCCTTTTCCTGACAGAAATATGGATAAAAGCATCAGGCGATGAGCCAAAGTGCGTGAATCTATCCGTCTCATTCTTCTTGCCGCATCAAGCCATTCCCCCCTCCCCCCCCCCCCCCCGTAATTCCTGCGGAGGTGTAATTGTTGTCATCGCAAAGAACTCCTTACTCCATCATCTTAACTAAACTGCAACCTTCAGTGTCAAACATACGTCGTTTGAACTGGTCCAGGTTACCTTTTCACCAAGGCAAGTCCATTTTTGCTGTCTCTGCCACCTAATCGAGAACACAAGCTGAATGAATCCTTTTTGGAACAGTTTCCGAACCTTTCGGAATATGGACATTAGATTGGAAGCAGCTTTTGATTTTGACTTTGACTGACCTGGAAACCCATACACATCATAATTCCTATATTCCATTCACGTTTGCAACCTCATACAGTCCGTTAAACATGGTCACATTTAAGACTAAATTCTTAGAGTCCTGAAGATAATATTATACAACCGGGGCCCCGAGTGGCCGAGTGGTCTAAAGCGCTCTCCGTTACGGATCACTGCCATCTCACCTCTGTCTGCGCCGGTTCGAGTCTCGGATTCAGCCAATGTGGGTATATGAGAAAGCTTGCCAGTAGCTTCTCGTGGGTCGGTGGTTCTTCCCGGGGTTTCCTTCACCATTAATACTGGCCGCCATACATAGCCTGTCTTGTGCTGAAAAATGGCGTTAAACCCCACAACAATAACAACAATTATATAGCCTTCATCGTCACAACACAGATGTGTTACAGAATTTCAAAGGTACCCTTTAACAACATTTCTAACCTCTCATTCATGAAAGAAAAAACTCTTAGATAAAGTTGTTCTTTTAATCAGAACATAACCGAATATTTATTCCGTACTTTATTTATTCCGTACTTTGGACCTCCGGCCCATAATACATAATATAATAAAACAGAGTGCGACATAACATTATAATAACATACACTTATTTAGTTGTTAATGTTGATAATTTTTATCATCTTATCTCTTAGTTTAAAAGTAAAATGCAAACATTTTGAAACATTTGTAATCAGGCTTATTTTCAGAGTAGACATTAAATTTGTAAATTTATCCACTGAAGGGTTGATATAATACGTCTGGTCGAGATATTTCGATCTTAAACAGGCATAAGAAGTATTTATACATACAAAATGATACTCGTCGTTTACACACTGGATATTTTCTTTCAGACATATTTTCCAAACTGTTTGATCTCTTGCAATATTAGTGTGTCTCCCTCGTTAAGTCATGAAATCATGTCTATGAGATCGAACAGTTACAGATTTTGAAAAATGGAAAGGTTTCTGAAAAATGGAAGGTAGACCTCATGTTAAATATTTCTCCATGTCCAATAACAACTTGTACAGACTTGAAAAGATCTGTAACAAGGAATCAAGTAGACGTTGACATGCATCACCAAAACAATGGGAGAATTAAACATTTTTAACTTTACTGACCCACGCATATTTTTCAACATAATATAACATTGCAAGGATATCCGCTTGTCGGCAAATGTATATATTTAGTGACGTTCACCTGAATATACAAGTTGTACTCAGAGAATATGAAGGGTATCGTCCACATTGCAAAACATAATTATTCATAGTATCAGGTACGTTAAGATGTCTTTACAAACTCTGTGTTGAATTGCATCTATTCTGATGAATATTCACACACACCTAATTCTGAACCATAACATAATATTGGTTTCGCCATATTATCAAATATTTTAAATATACCATATATATGTAATCTTCTAAATATTTGTTGATACCTAAAGAATATCTGGTCACTGCTATCAACGTGTATGATAACAACATGTTCTTTGCTTTATCTTATGTTAAGTGTTTAGTCTCGAATAAACAGTAACACAAGAAAGAATGAAAACATCAAGCTTTGAAAAATATAATAAATTTATTTCCCTGGAAAAATTCTGTAAAAATGAAAAACTATGAACTTACGGTTTTAAGAATCAAATTCAAAAATAATCAAAGAACAATAAACGAATACAATTTTAGAAGTTCTAATAATAAAATGTTCTAATGATTTTACGTTCAAATCTCGACGAAGAATCCAAGATGGAAGACGATGACGTATGCTGTAACATGTAGTGTGCTGAAGTCTACAGCTCCTTATAGAAACATGAATAATTACTCCGGTTTTGGAAATCCGAATAAATTCTTATAAGAGCTATCTTTGTTCAAGAATTTCATATGAGCAAAAGTATTTTCCAGGAAAAAAAAATTAATCCTTTTGAGTCCAAATAATTTGAAATAACTCCAAACGACACAACATACACTTTCCAGTGTAAAGAAAACACCCAAACTAACTGAAAATATTTCTGTAAAACACAGGTTATATCGCATTCTAAAACGCAGTTTCGAAAATCCCCAAGTTGCGAAATTGAAAAGGGGGGTAACGTGATCATGTTTATATCACGTAAGCCTAACATGACCCTGACCAAAGCCAATCAATTTACTCTCAGAAATAAAATTTTTAAAAAATGTTTACTTCTTAATCACGTATTCCCATCATGACCCTGACAACAACCAATCATTTTAAATAAAAACAGAACTTATTTACGTGGCTGCCACTAATTTTAAATCCAGGTCTGGATCTAGGTCAACATAAGATGTTTACTAAAACGAATAGTCAAGGTCAGACTATTTTCTAAAAAAAAAGTATAAGTTCCTAGCAAACAGAACTACATTTTTCTGGCATATAATGAACTTTTAAAAAAATAAAAAGATTTTAAAACTTATAAACAATTAAAGCAGATATCAATAAACCAAATATACATAACATTTAGTCCAGCTCAACCTAAATTTGAAAAGCAACCCCATATATTTATAAAATGACACTTTTTCAATAGGTGTACCTCTATAAAACCACCGTACATAATTTCTCAGAAAGTCACCATTTCAAAAGACAATTATTGTTGTTTTTGCCAGATTTTGATTCCTGTATAATACAAAATTCGTTTGTGGGATGAATTTGTTGTTGCAATAACTGTACAGTTTCAGCACGGTTAGTTCCATCATCATCATACAAAAAGGCAATGATCTCTGGTATAGTCTCTGTAATGAAAGTACATATATTACTCTTAGTTCTTAATTTCTGAACTTAAGCATGCAATAAAAAAAAGAAATGGGCTTAGAATACATCATTGTCTAGTTCCCGCATGTCAGATAAAATATCTAGTTAGTCCATTTGGTGCTCACACACAGTTTTTCAAACAAAAATACATATTTGTTTTAAAACTTATAAACTATTTCCATCAATACTTTTCTGTGCAAGAGAAAACCATAGTTTATGGTATACACTATCAAACATTTCTGAAAAAACAATAAATCAACATTTAAACCTACCACCAGATTTACGTACATACTTTTGAACAATTGCATGCAATCTGAATACATTATCACAAGTACTGTACTGTTTTCTAAAGCCAGCATGAGATTAATCTGATAGATTATTACGTCCTGTCCATCTGTACAACCGCTTGATTAAAATAGATGTGAATGTTTTGCAGAGTGCATTTATCAGAGAAATTCCCATGTAATTTGTCGGTCATTCATACTCCTATTAAATATTGGACATATTATTCTTTTCGACCATTCCTTTGCAAACTCCCGCGTTTTGAAAATTCTATTAAAGATCACATTATGAAATGAAACAATGCAAGGAAAAGTCAACTGGAAACAAATTACCGGAATAATGCCGGGGCCTGAAGTTTTAGTTTTCAAGAAAAGCGAATACTTTTAATTATTTCTGGATTTGTAATTAGTTTATTCAATTTGAACTTGCCAGTCCCCTTTCTTGCAGTACCCTCCTCGTCATTTATATTTTCATATCAGTTCGATATTATGAAACAACGAAAATGATCATTCCAGTCATTTTTAGTTACTTTTGAACACTTGCAGGAATGTTTTATGGTCATTTCTTAACTGTACACGTTTATCTCTCTTCGACGCTTCAGATAATTACTTTTTCCATTGACACAAGCAATTAAAAGAGCATATGCGTCTAGATAAATAATTTGGTTTGTAAATCTGTATTTTCTTAAAAGTTGAAATTGTCTCCTGTTTAGCATTATCGCAGTCTTGATCCCATCATGGTGGTTGTGACCTCTGCGTTAAAACTGCGAATTTCAATGTTGCGCTTCAACACAAATGTCCCTATATGATGACCCAAACTTGCATATCACTACATGTTCTTGACAATATATCTTCATCTACTAGATGTGTCTTAACAAATGCAGTTAACCCCCTGAGTTTCTTTCCAGATTTTGTTTAAAAGACAAAGCTAAGAATATCTATTAAAAATTATGAAACTCTTCGTCGACATACCTTGTTTTTCTATCCTGTGTGGTGTAATCTAAGCACGGAATTTGTACTGGCTTTGTAATTTTCGCTAGATTTTTCTAGGTGTCGTTCTCCACAGTACTCTCTCATGACACCAACAGGTCATGAACATTTGCATGGCTGTATATCTATATGTTCTTTGATACTCTTTAAAATGGACTAGTATAATTCTCTTCTGTCTGGTACGTCTCAGTATCTTCTACAGATATATAAAAAAGTTAAAACACAACTGCTCTGGTCATTCTTATGCCATCAAGAACCGAGCAGTCGTCCCCCTGTTCTGTAAACTCCAATGGTTACCTGTTCGCTCCAGACTCAAACACAAAATGTTCTCGGTGCTACATTTCATTGCCTGCCTCTAGTCTAAAATACCTCTCTGCCTTACTTACTTGTACATCTTATCTGACCTTACCCGCGTGACCTAACCAACGTGTACAAAATATCTGACCTTACCCACGTGTACATCCAATGACCTTACCAATGTGTACACCCTATATGACCTTATCCACGTGCACACCCTATCCGACCATACACACGTGTACACCCCTTCAGGATTCTTAGGCTCATCTTCCGACACTCGTATTATCATTACTCACATTATCAAAACGAAATTTTGCAGACAACGTTCATTTCCGTACCAGGGTCAACTACATGGAATGAATTCCATGTTGAACTTGGATACAATGCCTATTTCGACTGCAAGAACAGACTTATGTAATAACAATGTTTCATTATAATCAATATCAGCATGTTTCATTTGTAATTTCACGGTGTTTGGTTTGGTAATCTTGTCATTATATTTCTAATATGTTAACTATTATTATAAAACGCTTAGAGATTCTAAAGATTAAATGCGATACTGTCATCATCGTCATCATTATCATCATCATCATTATCATTATTATTATTATTATTATTATTATTACTATAATAAATCCCAATCAATGAAAAGTTAATTTTGTATTATGTAATGCAAAATATAGAAGGGCTAATGCTTTATCATGTCGATTAACAGGTGATTTGTGTCTAACTTGTTCGATTTCCAATACTGAGTAATTGCTCTTTGTCTACTGATGTTGTGGATAGTTAGGGCTCAAAATTAAAATCTATTTTTAAAATGACTTAGATAAACCGCTTCTTAGGAAAAGAGATTATTTTCCCCCAACAATTTATATAGTTAGATTCCGAATTTGTATGTATAGCCATGATGTTAAAAGTATAAAGTAACCGCCCCGTTTAGGAAAGAGAACTCTTGCACCCTCAGGCCACTCGCAACAAGGGAAGTAATCCTCATTAGAATTTGCACCCAATTAGCAGTAGAGCGTAGTGTTCACTTCCATGCGAATGCGCTTGTGATTACCTGAGAATAAACGTTCCTGTTCAAGGGTGCGGTTCCCTGGGAATTATGTGGAAAATCCTCTCTTGATCTGCTTTAGAAAGTCTGAGCTAAAAATTGAATGAATTTATTAAATAATTCTTCAGACATGCTATGCCTGATTGGTGTCCCGCGGTTGTTCTCCAAACCATGTTGTAGCTTCCATAGCAGCGGGGTAAAAAACCTGTCTAAACAACCAGTTTTCAACAAACCTAGTAGGAGTGTTTCATAGGTCATATTCCACCAAAATGCCTTAGACTGACTTCCTAACCATGATCTATATTGTACCCAAATTGTGCACGAGTTGGCACCACTACCAATGATCTGGCTTCTAGAACCTGGCAGCAAAACGTACAACCCTACAAACGATAGTTATTGTGCATCAAGGACGACTACTCTTAAGATATCTAAGAAGACGAATGTTGAGAGTTATGTCGTATTGTGTGATCTCAAAATGGACAAAATTGTTTAGGTGTAAATGCGTAAATAAATCGAGACATTCTAGAAATGCAAACCGTAATGCTCAGTACGTACCACCAATAATGCAGCTCTTCTTATCGTAATATGTGTTGATAGAATGTTGCAATTGTAGCACTGAAAAATCTGCAAAGGAAATTGAACAAATGGACCAGTCACCTACATTTCAGAAATTGCTCATTAAGGAAGCAGCTTGACTACGAAAAATCCTATTTCAACCAAATAAAGCATCAAATGAATACATATGAAGTAAGCAGCTTGTTTGGGAAAACTCGAGATCATATTTATACGTACAGAATGCATCGAAGAAAAAAAAAATTAGATGTTTATATGGTAACAGCAACATCAATAGCAAAAAATAATATGAATGAAAGGTAAAAAGGTTTACACTCGTGAAATGGAAATATATGATGAATCGTTCAACAACTGTTTGCCATCTGAAAAATTATGTCGTTAAACAAATGATCGAAGAACAAAAAATACTTGGCTGTATCAAACAGTATTAAATCTTTGAATTTGACACATACAGTAAAGATAGCACAATATAAAATGAATTAAAAGATGTCTAAAAAGTTAAGTACCAGAGGGGAAAAGAACGTAAATCTAAACACATTAGCAGTAAGCGATAAACTAACGTCTATGAAAACCATGTTGATTCCCATCATAAGATTAGCTCAGGTTGTCATCCGTGCGACGTCCTTGGGCGTGATACCTTGCTCCAAATGCCTTGGTCTAAATAATCGACTTCTGTTCTTGTCCTGTGAATCAACAAAACTAAACCCCAAAGACAATTTATATACCCCACAACAAAAATAAACCCCACAGACAATGTATATACCCCACAACAAAAATAAACCCCAAAGACAATTTATATACCCGACAACAAAAATAAACCCCAAAGACAATTTATATACCCCACAAGAAAAATAAACCCCAAAGACAATTTATATACCCCACAAAAAAATTAATCCCAAAGACAATTTATATACTCCACAAAAAAATAAACCCCAAAGACAATTTATATACCCCACCTCCCCACTTTCGTGGCATCTGGATATTATCAGCGACAGACGGTATCATTAAAATAACTTATTTAATGAAAGCCTTGTTAATTCTTTTCAAATCGTTCAAAGTTTTGAGGCTTGCATTGATTACATTTATATCCTTTTCCTCTTGACTACTCAATACATAACCCAAGTAAGAAACAGAAACAAAAATCGAACACAAAAAAGCAAAAAGAAAAAAACACGTCACTGTTTCTAAGTGCAAGATGGTGGCTACGTGAAATGTATTGCATATGGAGAAGTCAGTGTATTTTGAATTGTATGCATTCTCAAATTAGCAGACTGACTCTGACTAGATGCGGGTGTTTAATAGCAATACATTGTTTGAGGGGTCCTTGTATTTCAAGTTCCGATCATTAGTACAAAAATAAACTATAACTGGAAATTACTGGAATTCTGGACTATTATTTTTAAAGTTACTGAACACGAAATCTGAGTTGTTATTGTTCAGAGTAACAACAACAAAGATGTCGATATCCGTAACCATGGGTTACACTATCCTGAATATGAATACATATATGACCTGGCATCTCATAATGTGCATTCATAGTAGAGTAAACGTTGTTTGTTCTCATGATTACACCTAACAAACTGCATTGACCCGGATCTGTCGGCACATCATTCGCTGTCAGATCTTGGTCTATGCAAATTGCAGTTGCACTTGATTTTCAAGCGAGTACATACGCTATGGTTTCTACTATGAATCTGGGATTTCTGATATATACTGGATGATGGGAAAATTTTAACTTTGTCTGAAATTAAATGTGCCTCACAATATACTAACTTGTAATTAAATTGTTTTGTTTTACGTGTCAGAATTTCGCTTCATCAAGAAAAAATTTATATTGATTACATTTTATCCGACAGCACGATCAAATTTGCTGAGTTGTTAAATATTACTGATGATCATTATTTATTATATCAAGCTGGTTTATTAATATTTAAATATTTCTGAATCCCATGTATACTTATGTTATCATACGTGAACTTTATTCTTATCATATATATTTATAAACTTTTATCATATATATGTATAAACTTGATCAGACTTTTCTATCTTACGATCTCTTTCTATTGATTCAATTCATTTCTTTAGGGTACTGAATATCTAGTAAAGAATACACAGTGTACAATCACAAAAATCAATGAAATGTCACGAGATAATTCTGGGTTTCTTAACATTATGCCAAGTGAGATGTGAACTACATGATGATATTCACGTAATTGCACGTACGTGATAACCAACCAATATTGCTTAACTAAATATCAAGTTATGGTTGCAATAACGACATATAAGAATGTATGACTTTAAGGCAATGGAATAGTATTTACATTCTCAAGGGATGGACATATCTTGCGTGCCTTTTCATCTTTAACCCTCTTAACTCTTAAGCCAAGCTGATAGACACGGTGCGGCTAATAGACCTGATTTGTTGGACAGGATGGCTTAAACTGTGCTTCGTCCTCTACAACCCCATTACAAACTCGGCAAGCCTCTTTCTTAAAATCTTTTTATATCCACTTATCTTAGTTTCTGAAGAGTATCAGCTGATCAAGCTAGAATACAAATGCTTTCTGATGTGAGCCAGATATTATACTTAAAAGGTAGTCAGAAAATAGGCCGTCCTAAGAGGCGGACAATACGGGCCAAACATGGGTGCTGTTTTTGTTGTAGGGTTTAACGCCATTTTTCAGTACACGATAGGCTGGCTATACATGGTGGCCAGTATTAATGGTGGAGGAAGAACCCGGGAAAACCCCAGAAAGAACCACCGACCCACGACAAGCTACTGGCGAAGCTTTCTCACATACCCACATTGGCTCCAATCATGGGTGCTATATTTCGCGGAGTTTGTGGTATATTTTTATCTTCTTCAGAATTTGGCTCGTCAAAGGCGACGTTCGCCAGGGGCACCGTTAGTCCAGCTCAAACTTGCGACGGCCCTGGTTAGAGACTTAAAAAATTTAGTTGTGATGTGACTGTCATCTTCTGATATTTTAGCTTGTATCCTTTTCGTTGAACTATTCGATGAGTTGTTCTTGGAGATTGCCCTTTTTAGAGACCAGTTCAATATTAACTATGAGCAAAATTACGAATATTGTTGTCAATATGTATGCACATATGCTCTGATACAGTTGGTTATTGTATTATTATTAAATGTCCCATTGACTTATCCTCATTGTAATTATGACGTAAATGCTTTCAGACGTGGTCTTAGATGACCTATGGTTATATTGGTCTCAGATAGCCTAGCGTTATATTGGTCTTAGATATATTAGCGTTATATCTGTTTCAGATAGATTAGAATTATATTGGTCTTAGATGGCCTAATGTTATATTGGTCTTAGATAGCCTAATGTTATAATGGGCTCAGATAGCCTAATGTTATATTGGTCTTAGATAGCCTAATGTTATATTAGGCTCAGATAGCCTAGCGTAATATTTTTTTAGCTGATGAACTCTAAAGATTAATGATATAGTCCTAATACAAACAAAACATAGATGTTACTCAATTGTTAATTTATTTATTTATTTATTTATTCATTTATTTATTTATTGAGAAAATAGATGGCGGGAGCAGAATAAATTCTAAACAGACTTGGCTATCTTGATAGTAACCAGATACACACTAAATTCATCTCGATGTAAAATTCGATTGAAAAAATCACATATTCCAACTGTAACAGCGAAGGGCGTACTTTTTGTGTTGATACACTGTTACACACATGCAATAAAATCTCTCTCTCTCTCTCTCTCTCTCTCTCTCTCTCTCTCTCTCTCTCTCTCTCTCTCTCTGATTTGTATACATGGGAGAAAGAGGGTATGTCTTTACCCTCTCCTTTGTTACCGTACCCAAACAATGCACACTTCCTATGCTGATTCAGATTGAAGTATTTTGTTAGCAAATTGGAACTTTCATTTCCGACTGATCAACGCTACATGACAAATGTAACATAAATTAAACATCTGCTTATTAACGTGTTTCAGCCTCCTTACTTTGACGGTTTAAATCTCCTGGATCAAGAGCGAAAGCTGGAATGATTATTTGAGTGCCGCCTGCTAAATTCGTCATCCTTTTTGTTCAGCAGAACTGATCCCGCAGGGAGCATATAACATTTGGTAGCGGACCCACTTAACCGGCTCTTACAAAATGACGTCCTAACAAGTCAAACTTTAATTTATTTATGCTAAATATAGAAAACTTAGAGGTCTGTCGAAATATGTCCAGTCAAAGACAAATAACCTCTTTCCGGATCAGAGTCAGAAGAACCCTTCAATTCACGACTGATGAAGTATCGGAATCGGCAGCTGTGCTGGAAATTAGACAGAAGCATGTTTTGGGATATCGACAGCCTCATTTATGCCTAATACATCACCAAAGTTTTTCATAACCCTCTTTCCAATTTTTTTCACTCTGTGGCTGCTATACTAATCAGATGTCAGGTTGACCATTCCCTTAAAAAAAATTAAAAATTATATATATATATATAACTATAATGTTTGTCTTATGACTGCATTATTTTACCCCAATGTACAATGAAGAAAAACAAATCAGTCGGACATTTAAAAGGAAACATTTCAGAGTATAATCCTGTCATACATGTTTATAGTATACGGACATTTAAAAGGAAACATTTCAGAGTATAATACTGTCATACATGCTTATAGTATACATGTATAACTTTCTTGCTGAAATTACATCCGAATGTAAATGAAATGTTTTGCACACATGGTGAAAAAATGGAATGAAAACATGAAGGCTTAACAGTAAGTATTTGTAAAAATGTAACTTAACTCCATTAATTAAAAATGAAACAGCGGTGTGTTTTATATTAATATTGATTTTGAAGCTGACAAACGGCGACCACGTTAAGTGCACGACATAATTTGATACAATACAATCTACATAATCAGTAAAGCAATTATGTACTGTTAATCTGAAACCTGTCCCCCATTCTGTTATTTTTTTCTTTCATTCCTACCTTCTGTACCCGTCTTTCTTCCTTTCTACTTTTGCATTTCGCTTTGTGTTTTTATCATACATCAGAATCTACACTCAATGATACTTTCTGTATTTATATATTTCCAATACAGAATTTTATACTTGAAAGGTACCATGTTTGGAGGGTGGTTTTGTTCGTTTTGGTTTTAACAAGTGAACGTATGTTCTACAGTAGTACATTTGGACAAAACACTTAGAGGAATATCGGGAAGTATACCAGAATAATAAGAGTTTCTCAGACAAGGCAATCATTAAATTGCAATATTCACAAGGATAGAAGCTAAGAAAATCTGATTGCGAATGTAATGACATACGTATTCAAGTAAGATAAGTATAAATTACACACAAAAGAGTAGTAACCGTCAATGAAACCAAAAATTACACGACTAGCAAGTTTTAATTATTACTTATCATGTTAATACATGCAACTATAACTTTTGATGACGGCGTTTAAACTTACGCGTCTATTGTATAAAATAAAATATTAAGCAGCGCGCATTGAATGTTCCTACTCAAAGAAACATACTAACAATTTCTATGTTTGGCTATATGATTCATGTCTGCGTGCACGTGCAGTCACGTGTCAACCATCACTTTCTGAAACTGGCAAAATGTCACAGTTTGACCTTTATTCTTGAAAGGCTGCGGCGCAATTATGGCCTTTCACCGATGACAAAACCGTTTATGTGGTGTAATCGATAAATACTGTTTTTTGCTTGGCTTCGCCTGGCCGGCTTCTTTTTAAAGTTGACTGGATAGCGAGGAACTGACATCGTTGTTGACATTAATAATGAAAGTTCCGGATTCACTATATAATTACTTTACTTTACCTCAAGAGCAGATTTCTTAAAATGTTGGCGATTTTAATGACAGCTGAAAAAAAAATAGTTTATATTTATATCGTCCATCTTGAGCTCCCTATTTTAGTATAGAAAAAAACGAAATTTATCTTGTGTTCTAGATCGCAAATTACTCGCAAAAATATCAATGTGTGTTTTTATGGTTTTATCCATCGTAAATTGTAGGGTCAAAATGCGATGTGAAATTAGGTTTCAGAAATGGGAAGGAAAACGTTATTATTTACACACTGCATAACACCAACTTTATAACACAGCTAGAATACATTCCGCACAAAGAGACATACATAAGGACGGTGGAGGGTGTGTTTCAGCTGCAATGTGCTCGCTTTACACCTCAGCCCGGTTCTGTCCTAGTTCGTTCCGAGTTTCTGATAATGTAAGATATGTGGTCACCAGTTTAAAGTCATTGGCTTCCTTTCGCATATCTAGTTTCGGTCACATAGCAACCACTCTCCTTTAATACGTGATCTGTATAGAATAGGATATTTAAATGTTTGAGAATCAATTAAATACCAACATCAAATATCCAGAGTTAAATATGTCTGCTACGTTTGTTTTAAATATTAAAATTCTTCGGATATTGATAGCTGTACGCATGCGTGTATCTGGTTTAAACATCAATAATTTCACTGTTTTATTTACAAATCATGCTGTCTACGTCATATACGATCGATAAGACTCTTTATTATCTTTTCGCATTCTTATACTGTACTACTACTACTATTACGACGACGAAGAGGACGACGACAACCTTTTTTTCTACTGCTACTACTCTCTTCATGTTGCACGTACTGGGTAACTTTCAAGTATCGACAAGAGAAACAAAGTAGCATTAGTACATATATAAGTAATACTGGTGGTAGTGATAGTTGTAGTAGTATTAGTAGTAGTGGCACTACTACTAAAACTATTACATGTTGTCTATTTAATGCATAAAAGCGAACCTGTCAATCAACAGCGAGAGAGAGAGGAGGTAGTTACTGAAGTTAAATTAGTCATTTTGTTTGAAAAAAAGGTACAATTTCATCAATTTAATTGTTTTAAGCATAGTTTTCTTGTCGACATGATATGTTCGTTCACAGATAAAACGAGCTGAGTAATACAAAACCTATTTCGTGCTTTCAGCATCCCGCAATAGAATGGCACGAGACAATGATGGGTACCAGGCAGGTTTCCGTTTCCATCCAAATTTTAACGAACTGTAGCTGATTATAAAGATAACTCTGATATGTCTGATGTAACAGGCGGCGACTAACTTAAATATATGACACGATTAGACACAAAATAATGCACATAATCTAGAAAGCAATTATTTTTTGATGGAGTGACGTGTGCATTCAAACAAAATAATCATA
The DNA here is from genome assembly GCA_028554795.2 of Sinohyriopsis cumingii. Taxonomy (NCBI): domain Eukaryota; kingdom Metazoa; phylum Mollusca; class Bivalvia; order Unionida; family Unionidae; genus Sinohyriopsis; species Sinohyriopsis cumingii. The sequence continues at coordinate 36,682,529 of CM068831.1, read as the reverse complement.
AATTACACACTAGCAAAGTAGTACCCATATCACATTTTTGAGAAAGACAAAATTTAATCACATGTAATACGTATCATTATGTGTATTACATTTTACTATTAATACTATTGCTACTACTACTACGACTACTACTACTACTACTACTGCAATTACTACTACTGCAATTACTACTATATTTTATTTCGGGGATACATACAAGTGAAAATTATACAAAGCAGAGAGAGAGAGAGAGAGAAAGAAAGTTAGAGAGATGTATGATTATAAGCGATGCAGTTATGGGAGTTAATTGATACACTTTGTTTGAAAACGTGTACAATTTCATCAATAGAAACTTTTTCTAGCATTATTTTAGACATGATCTGATTGTTCACAGATTAAACGACTGAAGTAATTCAAGCCCAATTTCGTGTATTCAACACACTGCAACAAAATGACATGAGACAATGATGGGCACCAGACAGGTTTCCGCTTCCATCCAAATCGTCTCGATTTGCAAATAAGTATCTCCCCTTGGCGACAGTCCAGAAGGTGACACACGGGTATATGTCTCTCTCTCTCGGCAACCTTGGGACCCTATCAAATTATTGTGTAACTTGTTTCACTCTATTACAGCGATTTTCCTAAAAGATGAAAAACATTAATTATCGTACTAGGTTATGGTCCATCATCCTGCTGAGATAATTAAGAACTGATGCATAGATCTCATTCCCAACGAAAGTCACTGCATCTGGCGTGAGACAACAACTAATTCTATCGCAGACGGTCTCGTAATGTTTAATAGTGAATATTTATCAGCATGAATTGCCAAGAGGCTAAATCCTTTGTTTGGTACCTCTGACATTATGTGTTTGATTGTCTGTGCGATATAAGCATCGTTTAGTGAATGTAGATCCAAATTTGATGACCTTATTATTGTTTTCTTTTGCAATTTGCATTCGTGTTTCTTGCATTTGTATAACCCGTCCATGCTAGTGTGCGTCTGAAAATGCGTGCCTTAAGGTAGAAGTATACTGTATTAATATAGGATCAAATTACAGCCTGTTTCATGATATCGGTCAAATTGATAAAACATGTTTCGTTACCGTGATGCTGTTGAAGCTGCGCACACAAAATACACACATAGCGCATAAAAAGAACAGTTACCTCTGTTAATATCGTCTTCCTTTTGTTAATTAATTAGAAATAATTTAAGATTAGCGTGACCTCCAGATTAACATATAATTTTGACAAACTATAAGTCGCTATAGAATCCAATCGAGGCACTCCACAAATATGTTCACTCTTATTCATTTTCAAAATGCAATGCTCGACAGGGCAAATTTGTATGGGGAAAACACAATCTAAACAACGAATGAAACCATTCAAAATGTACAAGCATTATGATGCCTTTAACTGTATATACTCAACATAAAACGATCTAAAAAGTGCCATTAAAGATAGTTGGCAGACAACAAAAAACCACGAATCATTAAAAGGTTAACAGTCGTAAGGACCGTATATAAGAAACTGTAATCCTATGTGAACGACAAGTCGTCTGATGGCAAATACACAGATGGCAAGGTCTAAACTCTATTGTCGTCATGGTCTCAATATGCACCGGGGTCAGTGTGATTAAAATCAGATATCCAGTCCAATGAGGAGATCTGAATGGTACCAAGAAGAGGTCGCGTTCTGCTGAACTTGTAATTCACCAATAGAATCACAACTTTCAAATCGTTGAAAGCAACATACGGTATTCGGATCATAACTTTACTAACCATAACTTCCCTAATACAAATTAGAAACGAATTATCTGATTGGCTACTAGAAATAAAGTTGAACAAGAATTCCAAGGTCACCAAAATGTGAACTGTTACCGGTGTCTGTCAGATCTCCTCGTATGACCGTGTGGATCTAATTTTAATCAGATTGCAGGGAGGTTATGTTGTTGTTGTTGTTGTAGGGTTTAACGCCATTTTCAGCACACGATAGGCTATACATGGCGGCCAGTATTAATGGTGGAGGAAGAACCCGGGAAAAACCCGGAAAAAACCACCGACCCACGAGAAGCTACTGGCAAGCTCTCTCACATACCCACATTGGCCGAATCCGAGACTCGAACCCACGCAGAGAGAGGTGAGATGGCCGTGATCCGTAACGGTGAGCGCTTTAGACCACTCGGGGCCCCGCGGGGAGGTTAAAAGATCGGTTAACACGATCTCTGGGCTGGCAGTAATATAAACTGGATGCTACTTCCTTAGAATTGGAGAAATAAAAAGCAACATAGAACAGGACAGGAATTAAATAACCAGCCGAAACAAACATTCTGTCACAAACTTTGGGCTTCTGTCAAATTTTATATCCAAGGTAAATTGTTGTAAGTTACAACGATTAAAAATATTTTTGTACATAATTTTTTTTTTACAAACCATACTTAGTGACACAAACCTGTATTGCTTTGAATTCAACTATTTTGAGAGAGGTTCACGAATTAACATGAAAGCAACAAGGACATAACATATAGCACCTATCTGTTCATAAATATAGATGAAATAGATGCGTGGTCAAATATAGTGTTACAAGATTAAAATACAAGCGAATAAGAACGCTGATTTCAAACATTATGACGGTGATAGCACAGAGTTTCAGAAACATTTCACGTATATATATATATGTGTGTGTGTGTGTGTGTGTGTGTGTGTGTGTGTGTGATCTGGATTGGATTTTTTTCTCAGTCATATCTCTACGATGTCTTCAGTGTGGCAGTTTATAGTGATGTGATGTCGAGCACTGGAGCATCATGCCACAGACATGTAGCATGATGTCCCACCCATCCACATTATCCTGACACCATTTTTTGGTAAGTCTTTGGTATGACTCGGCCAGTGATCGAACCCACGACCTCTCGCATCCTAGGCGGACGCTCTAACCACTAGGCCACTGCTTAGGAGTAAGAGGAAAAGATGAATGAATGAAAGTGCAGTGTGTGTATTGAATAACCACCGTTAACTATGGATAAATACACACGTTCGTATTCTGATAAATTAGAACTGCAACTTCAAAATCTAAACTTAAATTTTGCAAGGTCAGTTTATAACGATTCTACGAAAGAGAAATATAATTTATGTAATACAAGGCCGATTTCAAATGGTATATGTTGGTCAGGCATATGAAGTGTTTGTTTTATGATGATCCATATAAATTGCAACATAAGAAATAAATCTTAAATCGTTTGAAAGGATTGAAGAAACGTTATAAATTGTTTAGGATGGTTGTAATGTTGGTTTGATAATGACGTTCTAAGAAAATTTGTCACGGAAATGTGTTCTATGGATGCTTTCTGTACCGTTTTTTTATGACTGGCATATAACCATATGTAATTACTACGACTTACCTACCATCCTGAAATCTCAGCTATTTATGCAAATATCATACAAATGTTGGAGTAAAAAAAATAAACGAGACAAAACGAAAATGAAATATATTAAATTCAAAAAATGTTTAAAAGTTGGGAACCTACTGAAAATAGTATAGCAGTAAAATCTAGTATGCCACAAAGCCACACCTCTACCTCTGAGATCATGTGCACAAAGCATTTCATTCCCATTTTGATCATTTCATCACGAATGTGTTGCATGAATAAAACTCTGCCGAAAATTATTTTTATTCGCTTAATTTGCTCGCTAATTCTTTTGCGAGTTTACATTTCTTCTATATGACAGTAGGAGGTATGCATGGTTCAGGTGTGTCGGTGTGTGTGTGTGTGTCTGTGTGTGTGTGTGTGTCATCTACCACCTCATCTCTGATTTGTTGTATATTAGGATGCATCTTGCCAGTGATGGAGCTAATGTTCCGAAGCTTATCTGAGGATATTTCATTCCACATATTTTGCCACATATTTAAAAAATATCCACCAATTAAAATACATATCAGCACGAGACATGCGGACGCACACACGCGTTCGCACTCGAAAGACTGAAGACGGCCATGTGATAATTCTTTTAACAATAATTTTAAAGAAAAATATATTGAAACTAACTAAACTTTAAACAGATGAACTGTTTGTTTCTTTATATCACTGAAGAAGAACTTACCTTTAGCATGATATAAAAGTTTCCGTTGAGACTGCGGTAGTTAATGTTACACAGATTTTAGTTTAGATTTCAATGTTTGTAAAGAACCATCCTTAAGAGGTTTCGAATATTACCTTACTGCTTTTGACGGTTTTCTTGATTTTAACATCAGCGTAAATATGAGATTTTTTAATCGTTTTTCTTTTTAAGACAAGAAAATTTGTCAGTAACCAATATTTATCTGCCAATGTTAAATTGCAGTAATACACATTTTATGAGGATATTTTCTCATAAACTCTAATGCTGTTTCCCATGACCAGAGAGAGAGAGAGAGAGAGAGAGAGAGAGAGAGAGAGAGAGAGAGAGAGAAGAAGAAGAAGAAGAAGAAGTTCAAGCTCTCTTAAAAGAGGTGTCACTCATGACGGTGAAGATACGGCTACATCTTGGGGAATATGGCAAGCGGTGGTACGGGAATCCTGTAACAATACAAGCCCATTTAAGATTCCGACGAACGGACTAATTTTATTGAAATACTCAACATATAAAATTACATTCCAATATCAATCTACATAAACTTAAATTTCAGATATAATATATACTTATAAAACTACGACATTCCTTCACTTACCAACATCATACACTTTTATAATTTCTGCCTTTTAAAATATAATACAGAAAATTAAATATCGAATAAAGTCACGATAGCTAAAGAATCTAAAATTCAATACATCAGACTAATACCGCAATCATTTAGTAGAAATATATTTTTTACAGAATTTAATCCAAAATGTCAATATATTATTAAACTCTATTATTTCTGAAATAACTATTACTGAATATGAAGTTAGTAGCGAACGTCGTTTTTATATACTATCAGCAATAATATAATTACAAAATAAATATAAGATCTTCAAACAATTAACTTTCCAATACATTATATAAAATAATAGTAAAGAAATATTAAAATAACCCGATGTTGCAACGTACCGATGTTAGATCAACATGTTAACACTAAAAATCCCTTTACTATATTTTTAAAAAATCGTACGCAGATGGTATCTTACCTGTAACCATACAAGCCTCTTTGAGATTCCGACGAACGGATTAATTCGTCAAACAAATCTCATCGCTTTTTTATGCACAGTTTCTAAGGACGCAGCCAAATATGGTCATACTTCTAGTCCTTGATGAGCGCCAGAATGTCAAAGTGAGGTTTCATAGTCTCTTACAGACTACCGTCTGGATCTATGTACGTCATTAGACAAACAATTTTGCCACATCAGCTTATTTACCCAGTCAGAGGGAATTTTTGGAATTCGTTAGTTCAGCTACGTACACAACTTACCGAGTGTAGTTTTTGCTAACTTTACGATACAAGCGAAATATATAGTGCAAGAGAGATTTACCTTTTTGCTCATAAGGGCACAATCTTTTCTAAGTAGTATATAATTGTGATACCCAAATAAATGAATTTAATCTCAATATATTTTAGTGGAAAATTACTTTCAATACAATTTAATCCAAATTACTTTTAATACAATTTAGAGAAACTGTCAGTCTTATTAATTTTACTGAACAAATTCTGTCCTAATAATATCCTCCGGGTCATTTGAGCCGAGTCCTCGAGGCTCGAGAGAAAAAACTACGGCCATGAAAAGAAGGTAAAAGGTGAAAGATAAAAAATACAATGATAAAAACATTGAGAGACGTTTCCTAAGGTTCAAAATTACAAAGAGGAAAAACACTGCAAAATACTCAGTAAAACACAAAAAAATACCATGAGGAAAACGCTACAACATACTTAGTAAAATACAAAAAATACAATGAACAGTACCTTGCAAAATATTTAATAAAATTCAAAAAAATACAATGAAAAGAACATTTCATGACATTGAACGATATTCACAACTACAAAGAAAAGAGCATGGCACGAGATTAAATAAATGTTTAAAAAAGATACAATTTCCAAAAAGGTTTTAAAATATTTCAATAAAATTCTACGCAGTCTACTTCTACGACTAGTGTTGTCATATAATTATAACACTAATTAAAGCATGCAGTTCTTGTTTTCTTTATCTTCCTTTTTGTATGTTAGTTTACTCCTTTTTTATTTGTTTATTTTGTATACCATCAGCAGAATATATTTATTAGTTTTCTTCACCCAAGTGTGGTGAAAAGAATTCTCTTTCTCATGGATAGTACTAATATGCCAATATTGAGTTTATCTTCCTATTGCATACATAATATCAACAAAGAAAATACCAGCAAGATTGAAATAAAAATGGTTGCGAAGAGAATGTCGTCAGAATTTGGTATTATTCAAGAGTTTGGAAAGCGAACATTTTACTGTTGTGTTAGTTCTGCCCTAATAAACATGACGTCTGTTCACTTGTAATGAAACCTTGATCTGCGCGTGTATGAAATATAAATCGTGCTTAAACTAACCGAAGAGCAATAAGTGAAAATATCATTATAATCGTAAAATTGGTTCGGTGTGGTCAGTGCAACTTTGAAATGGGCGTGTATTACCAACGTTACCTGTGACGTAAGAAAGAGACTGTATCGCCGTTATCGTTTCAAACAAATTTGACTCAGAAGTTGGCCGTACGTAGGTCAATAGCTGCTCATGCCTTATGAGAGCTATGTATTAAGGGAAACTCGGTGTCGAGCAGTCGCTCCGACACTTTGACTATTGTATCATTTCAACATTCTTATGTAATGAACAACACGACAACATCAATTGATGTTGCCAAATCAGGGAAGGAAACACCTCTTCTGACTGGTTTGATGGCATTAGAGCCGTTTCTATGGCATTATCGCCGAGACACAATACCATAAGGTACACATTCATACGATTCGTATGAAAACGTGAGAGAGAAACCTCAATAGCATTATCGAACCCAATTAGGCTAACAAAATAAACACCATCTGCATCAATATGTTCGAGACCATTTGTCGGAAATTACAATTCTCCCTTTGATAGGTAAATACGGTAAGACAGTGTTACGTGTGCAGGCAGAGAAACATGTATACGGTGGTTTCAGATCTCAGTACGAACAGGTTTGACGTAAAAGCTCAGTATATGGAATGCAAGTTAAAGTCAGTAGGTTCATTCACACTCTCTGTAGTAGAAACCATAGCAAGCGTGATGAATGTTACTGAAGTAGCTAAAGAAAAAGTTATTGTTACTAAATAATACATTAAATACAGCATAAATTAAATGAGTTGTTTGGAAATAGTTTGATATTAACTCACTAACCTTGCAATTTTTGGTAATTCAAGACACAAAATATGGCATAGCAAAAACATACCTGTGTGAGAATTACCACAGTCCAGAAATATTCTCCTTATGAAACGAACTGTATATTACACGAATAGTAAACAATACACGTATTGTCTGTAATATATACAGAGTTCAAACTGGAAAAGTTATAGTCACTATAACTGGAAAGGAAACTGTCAATGCAGCGGTTGTCGACTTGGGGCCTGGCACAGATGTCGCTGTTCGACCCATAAAAATCTGCTTATGGCATGGATTGATGTATTACAGCCTGGGCTATAAGAAGCTCAAATACGGGGCTGGACTAGGTATTCTGTGCATTCGACATGTCGGGCATTTCAGGTGTTACTGCAAGAAGAACTCTCACCGGCGATGTATACGTTTTATGCTGGAAATCCTCTCAATTGTAATGTGTTCGTTCACGTTGTAATGTACCTGGTGCTGATGTTTCAGAACATACCCTTGCTGTGGGCGAAAAATAAGAAAATCACAGAAGAGATGTCCAGTCGTTTCTGAGTTGATGTATCATAGCTGGACGACGTGAAGTCTGATGGTCGCAAGAGTTTCGGTGTGAGTCTGTTTTGTAAATCATAATTATGTAGAGTGACACCTATATTCAAGATATTCTCCACTAATTGTTTGCTTATTCTCCACCAACCTTTATGAGAAGTACTGTTATGAGAAGAGTCCACCAACTTTTACGGAAATGGTGGTCTCATAAATCTTAGTAATGCTATTTCCCATGACCAGATAGAAAGAGAGAGAGAGAAGAAGAAGTCCAAGCTCTCTTAAAAGAGATGTCACTCATGATGGTGTTGATACGGCTACATCTTGGGGAATATGGCAAGCGGATGTACGGGAATCCTGTAACGATACAAGCCCCTTTGAGATCCAATGAAAGGACTAATTTTATTGAAATCCTCAACATATAAAATTACATTCCAATATCAATCTACATAAACTTAAATTACGGATATATATATATATATATATATATATATATATATATATATATATATATATATATAGATATAGATATATATAGATACATATATATACATATATATATACACACATATATATATATATATATATATATATATATATATATATATATATATATATATATACACACATATATATATATATATACATACACACACATATATATATATATATATATATATATATATATATATATATATATATATACACATATATATACATATATATACACATATATACACATATATGCATATATATATATATATATATATATATATATATATATATATATATATATATATATATATATATATATATATATATATATATATGCATATATGTATATATGTATATATATATATATATATATATATATAACTACGATATTCCTTCACTTCCCAAATACATACATTTGTATAATTTCTGCCTTTTAGAATATAATACAGATAATTAAATATCGAATAAATTCACGATAGCCAAATAATCTATAATTCAATATATTAGTCTAATACCACAATCATTTAGTAGAAATATTTTTTACTGAATTTAATCTATAATGTCAATATATTGAACTCTATTATTTTAAACTTGCTTTATTTCCGAATTAACTATTACTGAGTATGAAGTTAGTAGCGAACGTCGTTTTTTAATACTATAATCAATAATATAATTACAAAATAAATATAAGTTCTTCAAACAATTAACTTTCCAATACATTATATTAAAGAATAGTAAAGAAATATTAAAATAATCCGATGTTGCAACGTACCGATTAGATTAACATTTTAACACTAAACATCCCTATACTAAATAAAAGATCGTACGCAGACGGTATCTTATCTGTAACAATACAAACTTCTTTGAGATTCCGACGAATGGACTAATTCGTCCAACAAATCTCATCGCTTTTTTGTACACAGTTTCTTAGGATGCAGCCACATATGATCATATGTCTAGTTCTTGAGGAGCGCCAGCATGTCAAAGTGAGGCTTCAGAGTTTCTTACAGACTACCGTCTGGATCTATGTACGTCATTAGACAGACAATTTTGCCACATCAGCTTATTTACCCAGTCAGAGGGAATTTTAGTAATTCGTTAGTTCAGCTACGTACACAATTTACCGAGTGTAGTTTTTGCTGACTTTACGATACAAGCGAAATGTCAAGTGCAATAGAGTTTTGCTTTTGCTCATAAGGGCGCAATCTTTATTAAGTAGTATATAATTGTAATACCGAAATAAATGAATTTAATCTCAATATATTTTAGTGGAAAATTACTTTCAATATAATTTAATCAAAAATTACTTTTAATACAATTTAGAGAAAATTTCAATCTTATTAGTTTGACTAAACAATTCTGTCCTAATACACCGCTTTTCCTAATAACTTATTGCGGCAACACATGGGTGGACAACTTTGTTTGTTGTTGTTGCTGCTGTCATTCCTTTTATAAGTTTAATCGTTTGGCCATCATCATATTTAGTTAATCATTTGCATTTTTATTAAAAAATGATTTCCAACAATGTAAACAAATTGGCATGCTTTTTCTGTGATGTTCAAGTCAATGATGAATTTTTGATCGGATAGAATGCCCTGTTGGTGACATCTGTTTTTGCAATACGCAATCAGTATCTTTCGCGTCAAACTGTCAGAACCCCCCCCCCCCCAAAAAAAAAAACAAGAAAATTGCTCCATCGAACTCAAAACATTGTTATCGTTGCTAGTGCGTACAGCCAGTCCGTTGGTATCGACGATGTATATTTTACCAGTGTGATAAAAATGCCAGGTACGTGAAAAATGATTTGACCAAAGAATCAGACAAACAATCTTCCCTGTCTACATTCACGTATAATTTGATCATAAATAAACAATGCCAGCAAGGCGATTAACCCCATCTCATTTAAAGAAGGTAAAAGCAAAATACATAAGGTATATTTGGTAACTGTGGTTTGTTACAAGCGAGTAATTACAACCCATTTAATCTTACCTGCTTGATGTGGTGTTCGATACAGGTATTCAGTCCGTGTCACACACATAGATACGAACCACTTATGTATCTTCATTGACGTCAGTACATGGATATTTTTAGATGTTGTGAATCGAACTTGTTTAAATCCCAGTTCGTTTTGAATTTTAGTCATACAGTAAAGCTGACACTGTTTAGAAGGGGCAAAAAAAGAGGGTATGTAATAAATACAAAACCGCATCCTACATCATATCAGACTATTGTTTCCGCCAATTAGGAACAAAATACGAATGATGTTTTATGTACATGCTACACGTATCCTATATTCATCTACTTTCAGTGCGAGGAAGATTTGTAAAAGGAGCATGTAGTTTTTTCTACTCAATTTGACCTGAATTAAGTTAGTGAATTCAAAATATGCATGTTTAATTATGAATTATGTCCGCATTATTAAAGTTTTCGCTGCCCAAAAAGCATCACGGTGTAAATATTGGAGATAAACTCACTTTCAAACTTTTCTAATGAACTGATATAATGCATATGTATTTGTATGATAAGAATTGTTTGTTTAGTGATAAATAAGTAAAACCTCTGACAGCAGCATGATCTAATATATTTGATTGTCTCTTAACAGATAAGGGAGATATACATTATACGTCGATATTCTCTGAAAATTTCATATAAATCACATTTCCGCAGCAAATTAGATAAGTTTTCATGATTGTTTATGCAATATTTGACTGTCGAGAATTACAGTATCAAAGATACAGATGTTAACGTCCCCAAACCTATTTAAATAATACTCTTCCCTTCACAATATGAAAATTTGAGAATGTTTTAATTAAACTCTCTCTCTCTCTCTCTCTCTCGTTTGACTACAGGAGTTGCGCATTTGGTCCTTAATATACATAAATACATTGTTTCTATTAACGCTGTTTAGGTTTACTTTTACACGTCTCGGTTAAAATCAGTTTGCATCTATAAAGGATATCCATATCACTCTTGTTTTCTAAATTTATTGCCGATCGTACTCTGATGAACTGGTATCGATTTAGAAATCGTCACCGAAATATCTTCACAGACAGTCCTCTCATCAATAGGTTTGTCAGTCTAGACGTCTAGTCTCGACTTTTTAGCGCTGTCATTAAAAACTCTATTATAAAGCCAATTGTGACTTTCAGATGATCCGACTACCTAAACCGATTTAATTCCATTAAGTTATAATTGATTTTTAACTGCATTATACCATGAGGTTATAAATTATCAATTATGATCATTACGATTCTGCTGGGGTTCCCAGTTCGATGTTTGGTCTTCATTTTTATGTGAAGGACCATTTTAGGAATAATTTCACCACATGACATCTTTAATAAATTATGTGCATCAAGACAATTCAAACATTAATCAGAAGGCACATCGTGAAAATTAAATATGCATTTATATATGTTCAAAGCGATCAAAAGGATTATATTATATAAAATCACTCTCATGATTTTTCGTATTTTATTGCTCGGAATAGGAATTATGGAGAAATCCAGAAGAGATAACTAGAAAAGCCTGGCGACTGAGTAAAATACAATGCTATTTATAAAATGGGTGTATCCGGATATATTTGAATTGGGGTGTCCATGCCCTGAAATGAAGTATGGGTTTGAAAGCCGGGATCGCTAGTAAATTCGAAACGATATCAAGGCAAGGTATAATCTTTTCATCCCTCGAAGAGATGGTTATGTCCTAATTGTAATGCTAATGACTTGTACTATAATAATTTATAGCCTGTCAGTTGTTTTCATGATGACCAAAAGAGCCGTTTTTCATTGCACTTTACGTATGACTTTGCTGTAGGGACGAGGAGTCTATGAGACGGAGTCTCCGGTTCGGCCCAGTGGACAAACCCCACCCCCATATAATTGTAAAAAAAATAATGTCTTGGAAACGTTCCCTATTGTTTCACGCTCGTTTTTACGAGGTGGTGGGGTAGGGTGAACAGACAGTTATTGTTTTTAAATAAAACATCATTTGAAAGATAGTGTGAAAGTTAATCAATAAATTAATGACTTCGCGATGAAGGTCATTGCATGGTCAATTTTAGTATAGAAAAAGTAGTAAACTGTTAACTCTATTTCTCTCTCTCACACACACACACACACACACACACACACACACACACACACACACAACATTCATTGTTCAACCTCATGTAGAAAATGAGATAAAATAATTTTGGCTGTAGATAGAAGGGTCTTTTCCATGGTCTTAATCTTCAGTAGAACCATTACGGTTGAGTCAAATGCTGCGAACTCCACCAAATTACAATGCAACTACACAAAGCCGATCTTTTATTAGCTTACCGAGGCACATCAGGACACAAAAAGTTTACTAATTTCTAGTAGACTTGCTGATGGGCTTAAATAATAGATTTCTATAGTTATTATTCATCCGGGGAATCCCATCATTTTTCAATATTTCCATTGTAAAGCCTCTGCTAAAGAAACTAACACTAGACCATAACGATTTAAAGAACTACCGCCCAGTTTCTAATCTCTCATTCATATAAAAAATCTTAGAAAAGGTTGTTCTATCCAAGCTTGTACCTCATCTAAATTCAAACAGTCTTTTTAGCAATGTACAATCTGCATATCGCCCTTGCCACAGTACTGAAACTACTCTTCTAAAAGTAGTTAATGACATTCTCTCTGCATTGGATAGCGGAAAGATTACAGTCCTCACCCTCCTTGATTTGTCTGCAGCATTTGACACAATAGACCATGATATATTACTTCACCGTCTCCAGCATGTATTTGGCATTCATGATACAGCCTTACTGTGTGTGACGTTGTGTCGTATTGGGGTGTGGTTCTCCCAATATAATTTAATTAAATTAAATTGAAAGTTCCACCCCGGGCTCGTTAGGTTAGAAAGTTAAATTAGTGATGATGTAGATTTACAGCTCTGAGCCCCCAGTCAGCAATGCCGACGGTTAAATTATAGAGAACACGAAGATGAAATTCAATCAATAACAATTTAATAAATGTGATAATTTAAAACCGATAACTTCCAATCACTCGTCTTTCCCTCGACCAAGTGACAGCCTAATTCATCCCGTGATTTACAGTGTGAGTTCGATTTTCCCCCTGTCCTTGCATCTACTCATCTATTTCTTCCCGCTGATTTCTTCCTTTTCTCCGTTCCTCTAACTCCTTCTTTGTCTCTGTTTCCTCTCTACTATCTCCTCCAGCTTCGCTCCAGACTTCAACTTCTCCTTTCTTCTCCTTTCCCTCTCTATTATCTCCTCCAATTCCGCTCCCAGACTTCAACTCCACCCTCTTCTCCTTCCCTCCTTTCCTCCGTCTCTCTATCCGAGACAACGGGACGAAACTTTAACTGGTCTGTCCCTCAAAGCTTCCTGTGAAAAACCACAAGGCGTTAACAAATGTTTTATCGAACCTCACCTCACACTATAACGATAATTAACCATCAGATAGCTGTCACTGTTTCGGCCACGCATGCATACACATCGAAATTCACACACACACTTCTTGCAGGGTAAACGATGGCGTAATAACACAGTATCAGCGAATTGTTATACAGACATCAATACATTGCGTCACGTCAGTATATACACATATATATTTAATCTCATCGTACTACAATCTGACAAAATCAGACGCATGTCTGTACATTACAAATATTCAACAATGGCAAAATCTATAATCATATGAACATATGTGTTAGTCTACTATAAAATACCCACATAGTAAATTACAATATTAACTCTTACGACGGCTGGCAAGCTATATAATTCTTTACAAATATCAACTCATTTCTTCAAAATATGCAAACATATTAACAAAACAAAGTAATTCTTCGTACTACGATTCTAGTACTAATAAAGTATACATACGACCTACAATTAAAATGCAGTCGCATTCCACAAAGACCGAACAAATATCTACTGACCGTTTGAAGCTTTCTGTACTTAGAATTTCCCGCTCTAAGATTTTCCCGCCAATAACGAATGGCTATTCGGAGTTACGCTAACCTCTTCTCTGGGTAATTTCTCTCAGCGAACTAACTTTTGCCGGAAAACTCAGGGATATCATTCTACCCAAATCAAGGTCTCCCCCCATCTCGATTCTGATTGGGTGGCGCTGTGCCCCTGTCCAATCGTCTTAGCGGCCAGTTCAACCTGTCTGTCTGTTTGCAGGGGAAAGAAGTTAGGACACTCCCACTTCTTCATGCAATTTCTTTTGATCTGGGAACATTTCGACACCTAGGTGATAACTGGCTATCGGGCGCCTCGCAACATCGATGTCCGATTTTTCGATTCTAGCCACAACAGTCTTACGTAACGGATTAGTGCTAGCCTTCGACAATGTTCGACATCAAACAATGACCCGTCAGAATTACATTGATTATACATGTTTCAAACTGGGCTACTCTGGGTCGGGGTAAACATGACACTGTGGTTCAAGTCCTACTTGGTCAACAGGACACAAATCGTATCTGCAAATGGAATACACTCCAGCCCAGTTGATCTATGTTGTGGTGTTCCACAGGGGCCTGTTCATGGACCTGTTCTCTTCATTCTGTACACTCAGTCGCTCTCAACTGTCATAGATCATCATCAAGTGTCTCACCAATTGTACGCTGATGACACCCATATATACAAATCTAGCCAGCCAACTGAAGTTGATGCTACCATCTAAGTTGTAGAAAGGTGAATTTATGATGTGAAATCAAGGATGACAAGTAACAAGCTGCAGATGAATGATGATAAAACTGAGGCCATTCTGATCATAACACAAAGTCTTTCTCATTCACATCCTTTACCTCAAACAATAAATATCAGTAGAACCAACATTAAATTCACACAATCAGTACTAAACCTAGGTGTTACTCTTGACAGTACTCTCACATTGCACCAACATGTCATGAACATATGCAAGGCTGCATATCTTGAGCTGAGACGCATCAGCTCAATTCGCAAATATCTTTCAGTTGATGCCACTAAAACACTTGTGTGTTCATTAGTACTTTCAAGACTGGACTATTGTAAATCAATTCTGTCTGGTGCATCTCAATATCTGCTCCAGAAACTTCAAAAAGTTCAAAACACAGCTGCCCCCATCATACTTAGAGTACCACGATCAGAGCACGCCTCCCCGCTGCTCTGTACCCTACACTGGCTATCCATTCGATACAGAATCAAACACAAAATTTGTTCTCTGAGCTACTTTTCACTGTCGGACTCCAGTCCAACATACCTATCCGACCTCGCCCATGTGTACACACCAGCAAGATACTTACGCTCCTCTTCTGACAATCGTATACTCATTATTCCCACTATGAAAACAAAGTCATATGGACAGCGTTCTTTTGCGTACCAGGGCCCAGCAAAGTGGAATGAATTGCCCACTGAACTTAGACACAAAGACGCAGTGATCCCATTCAAGAGTGCTCTCAAAACTCACTTATTTCGACTGCAAGAACAAAGGTAAAGACCTAATAATGTTTCCTACCTTAAATATTGTCAGCATGTTTTGTTCAATGTTTTTCTAATTTCATGGTGTTTGTGTTTGTAATCATATCATTATATGTTTTTTTATCTTATAGGTGTTGTCTAATGTTGTAAAGCGCTTAGAGCTTCTAAAGATTAGGCGCTATACAAAGTCATTATTATTATTATTATTATTATTATTATTATTATTATTATTATTATAGCAATAGCTAAAAAGCATCATGCAATGTATTTTATAAAGTATATAAAAATGTCCCGTACTATTATCGTGCAATGTCCCTTATAACATATCGTGAAATGTACCTTAAGATGTATCGTGCAATGAACCTTACAATGTATCGAACAATGAACCTTACAATGTATCGTGCAATGAACCTTACAATGTATCGTACAATGAACCTTACAATATATCGTACAATGAACCTTACAATGTATCGAACAATGATCCTTACAATGTATCGTACAATGAACCTTACAATAGATCATACAATGAACCGTGCAATGTATCGTACAAGTAACCTTACAATGCATCGTACAATGAACTTTACAGTGCATATTGCAATGTACCTTACAATGCATTGCACCATGCGTTTACAGTGTATCTTGCAATAGCCTTGCAATGTATCTTGTAATCTACCTTTCAATGTATCGTGCAGTGTTTCATGTAATGTATCGAACAATATACCTTACAATGTCGCGTAAGATGCATCTTTCAATGTATCTTGAATGTATCAAATAAGTGTGAGGTTTGTTGATACAGATCGCACGTTAATGGGTCCTGAAAATGGCTTCTTTCTTTGTCACATTTCCAGTTTTGTAATGAAGAATATATCAAGACATAACTGCTGTTATAACCCGGAAGTCGTTTTAAAAGTATAGAATTATAACGTATTAAAACGTTTAGGTACGGTACTGATATTTCCGGAAAGGAGTCTTATTTGTAATTAAAGATTACATGAATTTAGTATCAATAAGTAGTTATACAAAATTATGTATTTAAGTTGTACGTCAATCGTCCCGCTTTCAGCTACTTTCACAACGGAAACTGACCAACTGTCGCCAAGGCTGGTGTCATGATTGTCGAGCGTCAGGATATGCAAAATTTCACTATATCTATGCAATAGCATCCTGCTTACAAACTGGAACAAAAGTTCAACAACTGAAGGGATTATCTCCAAGCATTAAAAAACATTTCTAACGTAATCTTATTTAACACTGTAGAATATCATATACCTTTTTGAGCGATTCTTGAGTATGTTGTCATTCACTTCTGATTCAGTCACTGTTTAAAGTAATTTATTGCATGCCCTCATTTATCCAGTTCATCAGAAAGGTTACTTTCCCTTTGAGTGATCTGAAACATTGTACCGCATGCGCATCGGATGAACGACGTTGTTTCCTCGCTGCCAAGGATGACATCACCAAATAACAGTCGCATGATGGGACTACATGTGAGTAAATGGATGCACTCACATCAAAAGAACAACATAAAACGTGTCGTTTTAATAAAATAATTGTTTACTCAATATAACAAACACATAATCAGACCAGTAATTTGAGCTGGGTGCTTTGTATCGTGTGAAGTTGATAGAAGAATGACATTCGAGCACACTTGACATTCGTGTCTCGGGAGATCCAAAGTACTCCCTTCATCAAATTCAGTACGATACAAGAACCCGGATCAAATTTCGGGACTGATAACCATTATGAATGACATCAGAGTAATTTATTCTTGCCAGTAAACAATCAATAAATTAATTAGATTATATTCACACGTGTAATATGCTTACACATCTTTAAATATGAAATTGCAAATCATACGATAAGAGATACAGAGACAAAATAAGCACCAGATGTATACCTGCCTGCCTTCTATACAGTGGTTTGAGATTCAAACAGTGCTTTGTGCTTTTAAAAAAGGGAGCTGGGGGCTGTGTGCGTGACCACAAAGTGTATATAATTACTGGAATTCAAATAAGATACGATTCCTGTGATACAATGAATGCACGTTGAAAGAAAAAAATAGTTGGTAGACTTAGTATTGTCAAATATCTCCACCGCATACACACGCATATGTGCACACAATGACATAATCACCCTACACATCCATTAAAATAAAAAATCCAACAAGTTTATATGCATCTATTTAAAATCCACTGAATAGTTGGGTGCAATCTTAAGTAACCGACCACGTCATTTTCAGGGTATAGGTAAGTCATTTACTTGCTCGTAAACAAGGACATTTGAATACCTTGTGTGTGTGTGTGTCTGTCTGTCTGCCTGTCTATCTGTATGTATGTATGTATGAATGTTATTGTTGCTGTTGTTGTTGTTGTTGTAGGGTTTAACGCCATTTTTCAGCACACGATAGGCTATAAATGGCGGCCAGTATTAATGGTGGAGGAAAAACCCGGGAAATCCCCGGAAAGAACCACCGACCCTCGAGAAGTTACTGACAAGCTTTCTCACATACCCACATGTATGTATGTATGTATGTATGTATGTATGTATGTATGTATGTATGCATGCATGTATGTATGTATGTACGTGTGTGTGTGTTTTTGAAAATTCACAAAGCAAATGAAAATCAGCGTTCCTTTTCAAAAGCGAAAATAATTTATGAAATAACAGATTTAACTATAATGTACGTTACAGTTCCCATACCATGAAACGTTTAGTTCGCAAAAGTCATTTTGAAATTCATTCTTGCATAAATAAGGGAAATGGGCATTTTGCATCGCAAAAAAAATGCTGTTATGTATATTTGATTTAATTTCTATTTGATTTTAGTTGATTTTTTTATTCATTACTTGCTATTATATAAATTTATTTACTGGAATAGAGTTCAGTTCTGACTGATTTGTTTATATTTTTATGTAAACAACTTTATAAAAACATTGTATCTAATGCTGATCTAGTTCCTGACATTGATTCAGATCCAATGATAGCTTGTAGTAAACGATTTTTTTATTCTTTCTAAGAGTAAGATTTATAAAGTGGGGTCGAGGCCATACTTGGAGTACGTGACAAATAACACCTAGCGATTGTTTCAAACTCTGGTTTTTCCAGAGGATTGACCCACATCTGTTCATCTGTTTTGCATTGAAACTAGATGTATTGTTGATGTTTTTAAGAAATAATAGGTATACTTACCTTAACACTTGAGAAGCTAGGCAGGAAGTGAATTATAATTGTATATCAATATTAGGAGCAAAATGACCACAGCTAGTTATGTTGAATATGATAGACGATATCTGACGAAAAAGAGTATGAATATTTGTTGATCCCAGCAGAAGGAAATCCTAACATGTATTTAGGTTGGTAAATATATCTTTATTTGAATGAAACACGAAATTGTTCCATACGGACTGCACAGTGGAAAAATAGCGCAGACTGAAACCAGGAGGTTCATGACTTGAGAGGCCAAAAGAGAGAAAAGGAGATAGAGATAAGGAAAGAGACGGAAAAGATAATCGATCACCAGCAGCGATTGGGAAAGGACCGGAAGTACCAGGTGATGATGTCATGCTAGCAATCTGATTTCAGTATGTCATTCAATCATATGATGAAATTTGTTCTATCAGTAACAGAACGGCTAAACTGAAATTCGCATATTTTTTTTTTTTACTTCTATGCCTGTGAGGAAGCGATTCAATCTCATGTCATGTTCAATGTAATTTTTTGTAATTGATTAAATTGTTGTATTTTAAAGACGGGGCTCGTCTTATTCTATTATATATCTATGCTCAGTCCTCTGTTATTATGTCCCTTAATTTCATATTTTATGCTATTAATTACTCGAACCGGTTAATAACATCATCTTCGATCATCTCCTTGATAACAATAACAGAACCAAGAACAATACCGTTCATCCCACTCAATTGGTAATGATTTTTTTGTTAGTTGTTGTTTGTTGATTAAACGCCATTTTCCAGCATATGATAGACTGTACATGGTGGCCAGTGTGTTTGATGGACAAAGAACACGTGAAGAACCCCCGACACCCGGGATGTAACTGACAATCATTTATCACATACCCACGTTGTCCGAACCGATAAGGACAGAGGTAATTTGTCAGTGATCCTACAACGGCGATCGCCTTATACCACTCAGTCACCTTTGTCCCTTGTTGGAAACGGGTAGAGACAAAATTCTACCCCAGGAAAATTGAAAGATAGGACAAAAATTGAAAGATAGGACATAATCCCCTCGACAAGTCTAAAATTTAGCCCGTTAAAATCTTTTTAAACTATAACCAATATACATCTTTGCATATTGGATTGGACACTTTGACGTTTTCAAATGATTTAGTCGATAAATGGCGTATAGTGTATGGGTTAAATGTAATATCTTAATAGACAATGAGAATAAGACACCTAATGATCATTTGTATCTAAATACATTTGCACGCGCATGTGCTTTATTACTCGATTTCATAAGAATCATTCACATGCTGTTAATCCATCGCACAAAAATTTTCTGCAATGTTTTTAGCACTTTTTTAAAGCATATATCATATTTAACATATACGGCGCCAAGATTCTGGGACATATTTTGTTCGTCGGAGGAATACGAACTCCCATATAAATCGTCATAAATCCGTTACATCGGTTGGAAACAGAGCATTTAGAATAAAGATGGATTAATGACTGCGTTTACTGTTTGACCATTATTGTTATATTTCAAAAGCTAAGCCATACTTTTCCTGGATAAACATGGAATTAGATAATTAAATTAAATATGATGCATACTGATGATATGTCACATTTCTTTTTCCCCTTGTCCCTTCTCATAAAAGGCTAGTACCAGATCTTATAACCCAAGTCTATAGTGATAACATACAGAAAAAGTTACCAGTATAGAGGTATATTTGTAACGACTTGAAACTTTAAGAAAGATACCCAAACTGGGGTAGGGGGTTATATCCTGTCTTTCAACTTGCGGGGGCGGGGGTGTCCAAGAGGGTTTTTGTGTTAGGGGGATTTAGACCTGGGGGGGGGGAGGGATTGTGTCATACACATGTTAGTTATGACGCATATATAAGGTACACAGCTTTATATTTCATATGAGTGTCTCAGTCCGAAAGCTTGCACGATGTTAGTGCTAAAATGAAGATCTAATTACCTGTGCATTTATTAGGACTTCTGTCGACGCGGTGGCTCAGTGGATAGCGTGCCGGACTCAGGACCGAAAGGATGCAGATTCGAAACCTAGCAGCTACTTCGATGTGTCCATGGGAAAGTCGCTTTACTGTAGCTGTTTCTGCACTAAACATCCTATTTGTGTTGCTGTGCCTAAAGCACAGAACCCCAAAACAACGTGACTGGTCCTTAACGTGATATAACATATAAAATTAACATTAACTGGCGTGCAGGGGGGTGTGTTGGGTGGTGGTGATCTACGTCATAATATTTAGCAAACGACTACCGTGTTATTTACGTCAAAAATTATGTAACACAACTGATAACACCTCACCATGTCACAACTAACGTTGTTACGTCACGAATTGGAAAGGCATAACGAGTGAGACATCCGAATGTATTTCAAGGCCATTTCACTACACTATTCTGCGACTTGGTAAAATAAAATCTGGGGTTTGTTTCGTAATGTGACAAACTGATTTTTATCTTTAAGTCATTTTGTTAATGAAATTTACGAAACTCGTTGAATCATTTCAGTCTTTTTCGCCAAGGCTCAAAAAATATAGAAATTATTAGGTTCGCTTAATAAAATATTGTCCCATTCTGCATTCATTGTTGCTGTCTGCCAATCATTGAAACCATACCGTGCGTAACTATTACTGTGTTAATAAGACCGAAATATTTTAGCAAAATCTTGAATTGATGCAGCTCTGAACAGCAAACGTAAAATGAATTTAACATCTGCTCAAAATAACTTGTTCGACCACTTTACTCCTTAAATCCCCTTCCTCCTTTGTCAAATAAAGGAAGCTGGACTGGTTAATTGAATGTGATCTGCTTAAGTCCTTAATCCTTTGTCCTCCTAAACCGATTCCGCAGAGCGCATTCAAATCGGGATGCGGACCCACTTGTCTGGCTTTAACGAGGCTATCTTTGTTTGATTATTTGCCCGAATTTCTGATAAACGAAGATAAGTTAACGAAGAAAGATTTTCTGGTACGAATCAGAAACAGCCTCTTAATTCCACATTTGGGATAACTATAAAACTAGTGTGGGGGAAAAGAGAACTTAATGGCTATACGCAGTTTTGTTTTTCTTTAGATGCGGTTTGGGATTAAACCTACAGAAAAATCGTCAATCGGGCAAAATTTAAACCACAACCTCTTTTTATGACTAAAACATGCGTAGGCGCGAAAGTATTACATTAAAATTCTAATTCACTCCTGAATGCTTTCACACATTTAAAAACAAAATTAAATTGAGAGTGAAATGACTATAAAAATTGCGTACATATATTATTTTCCTAACCATCACAGCATATACAATGCACACATGCGAGATCCTTACCATAATGGTTAATAAAGCTACAGATTCACCAAACAAAACACAGTTTAAAGTTGTACATTTTTCTAGTACTAAACTAATATGTCCCTGTCTCGCATAGTGATTTATGTCCATGCACACGTGTCTAGTACCATGTATCAGTCGTTATTACCACTTCACGGGTCACAGTTTGACATTTATTCTGTAAAGAGAGTGGCGCATTAGCTGTCTTTCACTTATGACAGAAGAGGTTTTATCGGGTGTTAATCAGCCGAAAGTTTTATTGTCCCTTTATCCGCTCTTCCAAACAGTATATGGCATAGAACGATCCCGATAGCCAAGTTTCAATTCAGTCATTGTTCTATTTCTCTACAAATCCATAATATTAAGAAATAGTTCTTCCTATTTGGTGATGTGAAGAAACCACAATATAAGCAGTCCTAAAAAAAATCCATTAATCTAGTGATAAATAGAGAAAATGTATTTCTGTACAGGAAATATAATAACTGTCAATGAGAGAGACATATGAAGGAGTTCTTCCAGCATGTGAGAACAATATTTTAAAAATATATAATTTAAAAAGTTTAATGTTTCACCACGTATAATGATTATTATTGCTCATTCAAAAACTAATGATATCAAAGTAAATCAAAGCTCGGTTCATGGGAATCCCATCATCAAAATTGCACGAGACAATGATCATCACCAAATAGGTTTCCTCATCCGTCCCAGCGTATTCGATTTACGTTTAATTATTTCTTCTGGCTATCTCTCTGGAAGACGACAGAAGGGACACTATTATTTTCGGTGAACTTAAGACCTAATTTAATTACCTCGTCACCTTTTCCTTTTACTTCAGAGCATATCTGTGAGATAATTGCAGACTTATTTCTTCAAACCTAACGTTTCATATGGCGTATAAAATCCGTGCTATAAAATGAATAGCGGTGAGTCAGCAAACTTATTTCTTCAAACCTAACGTTTCATATGGCATGTGAAACCCGTGCAATGAATGAATAGCAGTGATTCGAGTTGGATAGTGAGTACGCATGATCCAGGAAGGCTCATACCGATCATCGTTTCCATTCCCAATATTGCTATATGCGAATGTTTGTGACTGTATTACTTATGAACGTTCTTCCTGGTTATCGTTTTGCTGAAGACCATCAGTTGTCACTCGAGGACACAAATTCCATTTACGAGCATACAAAATGTGTTTTCAGTTTACATAGAAACAAGGTATTTTCCAACTCTTACTAGTTTCGCACTGCATTGTAAAAACTATAAAATAAAAATTAAAAAAGCTTATTAGAAAGGGATTATATACACGTTGAAATTATACGTTAATGCATAAAACATATAAAATTTAAGTTATGAAAATAATATTAACAAATATACACTTGTCGTGATCCGTTGTTGTTAAAAGAAAAGAACTAATGTTTGAAGCGCAGACAATGCTTTAAGAATAAATACTGCGGATTTTAGGGGGAATGATGGGGGGGGGGATGATTGCAGATATTTGGTCGGATTCTCGTGGCCATTCGGATGCAAGTTATTTAAGAACTAACGAGAAAGGACCGTACATTTGAGGAGCCAAGGACATTATGCCCGAGAAATTGATCTAAACCTAAATTTATCCAAAAAAGAATGCCTTCTCAAAGAGAATGAAGACATAAGTTATTACTAGCAAATGAGATGCAAAAAGAGAACCTCAGCGTAAAGGCAAGATATTTTAGTTTGTACCAGAAATGTAAGCAACAGGTCCGGCACCATCCGGGAGAAGTAAAAAAGAAACCTAAAATCTGCAGAGCAATACCAGGTCATCAAGATGAAAGCAAGTGCTAAAATCAAGATTCTTACTCTTTTGCAACATGTGCAGAAGAGATAGCATAAGGCAGTCAATCGTCTCTTCAGTGAGTGCACTGAGTTAGAGCATTATGAATG
Organism: Sinohyriopsis cumingii; assembly: GCA_028554795.2. Classification (NCBI taxonomy): domain Eukaryota; kingdom Metazoa; phylum Mollusca; class Bivalvia; order Unionida; family Unionidae; genus Sinohyriopsis; species Sinohyriopsis cumingii. The sequence goes on along the minus strand of CM068831.1, from coordinate 36,658,298 downwards.
CAGAGAAGGGCACAACAAGTTACGACATCACAGAGCTCTATATTACACTCGTGCACAAATGAACACGACAACTGTCCTCATAATTCAGACTCAGGTTGCCAAATTGCCAAGAAAAAGAACATTAATTTGACAGAGGCGCCAACAAAATTGTATGGAGGGTGAGGTGGGGGGATGGGACAAATTTTTATGGTCAACTATTAAGTTTTACGGATGTAGGCCAAAAGATGTTTAGAGGTGAAATCGGAGGGATGGTGGCAAACAAGTGTCCGCATCCTTGCCCCTATGTACTGTTGCCATGATATAATATGTGATATAATAACATAATGGTTAAAAGTATTTGCAACATAGGGAAACAGTCTAAGAACATGCAAATATTTTTCAAGGGTCGTATATTACCTGTATTCATTTATTGTATTTATAACCATTAGTCCTGGAAATGTAAAAATAAGGTACAAGGTTTTGTCGTTCATCATTAAAATAAGTACGCGACAGAAGTTAGTGATATTCATCACCTATATCATGCGACTGATAGAATGTAAAATATCGTTCGTTATTGGAAACGTTAGTTCATCTTCCAGTTTCGACAGAAACCCTATGACTTGCAGTTCTAAACTTAATCAATATTTTAGATATAAGAGGTTAGTGTTAGGACTGGTCGGCCTGGTGTCAGGATAATGTGACTGGGTGCGGCATGATGCCATAGTGCTAGACATCACTATAAACTGCAAAACTGCATACATCGTAGCGATATTACAGAATTTTTTTAAAGCTACATTAAAAATTATAGTCACACGCACGCACACACACACACACACACACACACACACCAGACGATGTGTTGTGAATTGGATTTTTAATGTAGCTTGAACAATTTTTCAGTCATAACGCTACGATGTCTGCTATGTGGCAGTTTATAGTGATGCCGCAGACATGTAGCATGATGTCCCACCCAGTCACATTATCCTGACACCAGGCCGACCAGTCCTAACACTAACCTCTGAATGCTGAGCACCTAACGAGGCAGCTGGCCGGCGTTCGAACCCACGACCTCCCGCTTCCGAGGCGGACGCTCTAACCACTAGGCCACGACTTACTGATTGAACAAGGAACTTATCAAAATAATCCCATACAAAATAGGAATGTGATAACTGAATTTCTAATTTAGTTGAATAATTTAGACGGGTACAGGAAAGAACGATCATTAAACCATGCTACTAATAAAAGCCGAATGCTTATAAATTTTTAAATTATTCAATTAAAAATATTAAATAATTCGTTAATCTGCCAATGTATCTACACTATTCTTTTTCAAAGAATAAAATGATCGGAATGTGGTCATCCCATCAATACAAATTGCTAATTTTATTTCAATATCTATTGATACTCGTATATTTACGTACACAATAACCATATATACTCGCTTATTAGTCGAGTTTAACTGCAAACAAAACAGATCAGGGTCTTTGTTGGTCTGCTGCACTGCTTACTCCTAATACACTGCATAATCCCAGATCTACCGGCATATTATGCGACGGTAGAACTGGGTCTGTGCAGTTTGAAGTAAGACTCGACTTATAGGTAAATATATATATGGTACTCTTTTCAACAGCATCTAATGTACACGTTTACTTGCTGACGCTCTTTCTTATGTTTCGTACACTGCATTTTGTCGATGTATGTAGATAATCATATAATGGAAGACCTAAAACTTCTCTAATCCTTCGTATACTTGAATTGTTGTTCTCGCTTCATCATACAATGTTTTTGCCACACTTTAAACGCTTCCTTATGTGATGATAGCGGTAAACGAAAAACAAATACGCGCTTTATAATCGCCAACTGTTCTGATTTATTTGTATCATTGTAAAGAACATTTTACTGATTTGTATGCATGTGTACCTTGCAGTTCCAAATAATTAAATAATTTCTTTCTCTTTTTAACTACTACAGCTACTTTTAGTAGTAGTAGTACTAGTCCTGCCACCACTACAACTACTACTACTATTACTACCACCACTACTACTACCACTACTACTGCTACTACAATGAGCAGTTATCTGTCATTATTTCATAACAATGATCGTATGCTGAACCATTATCTTCCCAATTTTCCCTTTTAACTCCAATCACCAATATACTACTAACGTTACCACCACTACTACCTACAATCGTGCTGCTGCAACCACTGCTACTACAACTACCATCACTACTACTACCACTACTACTACTACTACTAACACTACTACTGCTACTACTACTACCTGACATAGCCAGGTTGGCAATTATTGTGTGTCTCTAATTCAAACCATATTCGTGTCTTTAAAATCTCCGCAGCAAAATAACATGAGACAATGAAATACATCTAACAGCATTCCTAGTCAGTCATGTCTATCTCGATTTGCATTAAATCACCTCTCCTGGATAACTAACTATTGAAAAAACGAGAGAAGGGGTTCTGTCTTCTGTTATAACATATTAAGAGCCTAATCAAATTATCTTGTCACTTTTTCCATTAGTTCCAGCGATTTTGCTAAACAATGATGTGTTTATTGATCATGATACTACTAACAGTGTTACTGTTAATCGTTTCATTAACCTCAGTGCTCGTCAAATATATGGCATATGTTGTATATGACGTACGAATACACGAGCTGAATTTGATGGTAGAGATACACAATCCTGGATCGCTTACCGGTGTGAGTGTGATTTGGATTTTTAGCGTAGCTTTAAAAAAAAATTCAGGCATATCGCTACGATGTATGCAGTGTGACAGTTTATAGTGATGTCTAGCACTGGGCATCATGCCACAGACATGTAGCATGATGTCCCACTCAGTCACATTATCCTGACACCAGGCCGACCAGTCCTAACACTAACCTCTGAGTGCTGAGCGCCAAGCGTTGCACCTGTAGGTACCATTTTTTTGGCAAGTCTTTGTTATGTCTAGGCGGGGGATCAAACCCACGACCTACCGCATCCGAGGCGGACGCTCTAACCACTAGGTAACCGGAGCGGTGATCGCTTACCGATAACATATTGCCTACCGGTAAAATATCGCCTACCGGTAAAATATCCCCTTTGCGTCTTGTAAATCTTGATTTTATTCCAGTGCTACTACCTAATGCAAGTAACATTTTCTTTTTAGTGATGGTTTATATCTGCTTGCCCTACGTTCAGCCATAGTTACTGCACGGCTGTGATTGCGTTTTCAAGTTTTAATGATTGTGTTTTGAAGTATTCATCGTTGTTTTTTCAAATATTCTTTGTGTTTCCAATTATTCATGATTGTGGTTTCAATTATTACTGATTGTGTTTTCAATTAGTCATTGTGTTTTCAAGTTTTAATGATTGTATTTTCAAGTATTCATTATTGTGTTTTAATGCATTCGTGATTGTGTTTTCATATATTAATTATTGCCTTTTCATGTCTTCATGATTGTTTTCAAATATTCATGATTGTGTTTTCAAGTATTCATGAATGTGTTTTCGTGTATTCATGATTGTGTTTTCATGTATTCATGATTGTGTTTTCTTGTATTCATTATTGTGTTTTCAAGTAATCATGATTATGTATTCAGATGCTTGTTTCTTTTATGATCGAATTTCACATATATGCTGTTTACAACGACTATTGTTTGAATAATAATAATAATAATAATAATAATAATAATATAAACAGCGAGTTGGAAAAAAATGATTTTGAGACATTGGATTATGGCTTATTGGAAATGGAAAACGGCTCCTTCATAAACTTTGATATGATACGACTACTGCTTTATTAATATTAATAGTTTATAATATCCTTCTTGAATATATAAATATTATTGCAAAAGCAAATTCAGAATTTATTTAATTTAATAAAAGTTGTAATATATTTTTAGGTGGAACTCGAATGAGAAAAAATACACCGTTTGTTTCATTAAGATGTATGTAAACATTGATGTTTTGTATGTAAAAGCACAATAAGAACTAAAGGCGTCATAAATGACATGCCAACATCATGTAAGTTGAAGCCATAATGACTGAGGCGTCCGAATGTATTTCAAATTCACTCCACTACAATATTATGCTACTGCGTCAAATTAGAGCAGTATTTTGTATTACTTGGTAAATATTATGTCTTTCATATGTACTAATTTCATTCTGAATTTTATGAAACACGTCGAATAACTTCAGCATTTTACTCGCTAATCCGGGAACGTTTACAAATGGCATCTTTCTTTCAAAATAAGGTTTAAGAAGCGAGAAATGTTATTAAAAGCACAGAAATTGTCCTAAATGTTGTTTTAATTTTCCTATAACACTGTTAATGCCAAGGACCTTCATAATTTCCACCGTCGTCATAACGATAATACAGACTTTAACTAGTTATAATCAAACCTGGGTTTGGACTCTCTCTCTCTCTCTCTCTCTCTCTCTCTCTCTCTCGTCTGCATGCACGCGAAGGCACGCGCCAAGTTCTACCGCTTGTCGAAAATCACAACACGACGTTCTTGTATGAGCGAGGCGCAATGATGATTTTTTTTATAGACGACAATAACCGTTGAATGAGATGTCTGGTCGAAGAGTCAGACCTTTCCTGACATCATGTTTATTGAAAAACAAATCCCTTATCCTTGTCGTATTAGTCATTTCTTTTATTCTTCATGTTTGACGATACATTTATTGTCAAGTTGGATTGTTCCTGTCTGTCTTACCAAAGTAGGTCAATAACAGCAAATTTAAGTTTAATAAACGACGTTAGTAAGAATCTGAATGTATATCTGTATAGATCAGATATGAGAGAGAGAGAGAGAGAGAGAGAGAGAGAGAGAGAGAGAGAGAGAGAGAGAGAGACTGAGGGCATGCTTAAATTTAATAAAAACGTTTTCATTTCACTAAATAAACGATCACAATCTGTCTGGTTATATTATCATTGACTGTTTATTTTAAGGTTTCAAAGATAAAAGGAAATTAAAACCATCTTCGAGTTTCAAAAATCTCGCTGCAAAACAACAGGAGACGATAAAGAGCATCAGACAGGTTTTCGTCGCCATCCAAACCATCTCGATTCACATTTAATTATCCCTCTGGGCAATCATTCAGAGGGCCACCGAAGGGCGTGTGTACTTTTTTGAGTGAAGTAGGGGTCTGATTTAATTATTTCGTCACCGTTTCCGTTTGTTCAAGTGATTTTGATAAACAGTGATTTTACTGATCGTTCCATATATTTCAGTTGTTCATCACATTCCGAGATAATTATGGGGTAGCTACCAAAAACTGCATCTAGCGTGCGAAAAAAAAAACATGGATATATTTTGATATGAAATATTTTTATTTTCTTTGTGGATATCTCAGTGGTAAAACACTTTGATATCTTGTAAACGACCGCTCCGGTGGCCTAGTGGTTAGAGCGTCCGCCTCGGGTGCGGGAGGTCGTGGGTTCGATTCCCGGCCGAGTCATATCAGAGACTTACAAAAATGGTAATAACAGCTGCCTCGATTGGCGCTCAGCATTAATAGATTAGTGTTAGGACTGGTCGGCCTGGTGTCAGGATAATGTGACTGGGTGGGACATCATGTTACATGTCTGCAGCATGATGCCCCAGTGCTAGACATCAATATAAACTGCCACAATGCAGACATCGTAGCTACGTTAAAAATCCAGATCTCACACACATATCTTTTAAATACTGGTCATGCTTCAGGTGCTGCCATATGCATCCGGCAGTTTGGTTAGTTTACGTTTATTAGTGTTTTACGTGCATTTTATTCCGGTGGTTACTCAAGGCGTAAATTGGTCCTTTCAGTTCCTTAAGTTTATTTTATTTTACAATCCAAGTTCTATAGGCGCTGAATACAAATGCCTTTTTGGCAAGAGTAATATGAAAGCCAAGTCGATACTTATACTTTGATTTATGAATTTTATTCGACATGAAAAATCACTCAATTAGTATACTTTTTATAATAGGACTCTGTGTTGTAAAGTATACATACATACACACACACACACACACACACACACATATATATATACATATATATATATATATATATATATATATATATATATATATATATATATATATATATATATATATATATATATATATATATATATATATATATATATATATATATATATATATATATATATATATATATATATATATATATATATATATATATATATATATGTGTGTGTGTGTGTATGTGTTTGCGTGTGTGTGTGTGCTTGTTGGTAGTCTTCTGAATGCTTTTCAAAGTATTTTACTACCCTATTAAGTGGTCTCGTGAAACAAAATAGAGTATATTTTTACCATGTGACAACTAGAATTTTACATTGGTGCTCATTTGAAGAAATAAATTTATTAATCTTGTCGAGTAATTTTAATCAGTCACTCGCAAAGTTATGTTTACATATAACAAAATCACGTAGCCCCTGTATGTCCTTGATAAGACTCAATCATTTCACTCTAAGGAATAAAATATATGCTAAAAATTACATCTTAAATCAGTAGTCCCATCATGACCTCGACAACAAACAATCATTTTAAAATAAAAATAAAACTTATTTACGTGGTTACTACTAATTTTGAATCAAGGTCAGGATCTAGGTCAACACCTGGTGTTTACTAAAACGAATAGTCAAGGTCAAACTATTTTTCTGGTGAGAGTATCATCTCCAGTGAATAAATTTACATTACAATAACAAGTAATGAAAAAAATATATTAAAACTGACAAACAAACAATTAAATTGAAATAAATGTAAACTAAGTTAAATCAAATATACAGAACAGTGACACCAACCCAAGTGACTCCACTGTATATACTACTTATGGCAGCGCCCTATGGACAGTGTTTTATGACACTTGTTCCACTACCCTATGGACGAGTTGTATATATTATTTATGTTTGTATCCTATGGACAAGTTGTTTTATTCTACTTATGCCAGTACCATATGGACGAATTGTATATGCTACTTGTATGGTAGTACCCGATGGACAAGTGTTTTATTGTATTTGTTGTACTAGTACGCTTAGTCCAATAAATCACCCCACCCATCCCAAATCTGCGTTGATACTGATGGACAATATGTGGGTATGATATCACCTGTTCAGTAAAATGTGCAATTTTGCTGAAAGCAAATCTTTCCAGAACACGCCTACATACACTTTAGACACTTACCGATATTCGGAAACAGTCATAATTAGAGCATATCCGAGCGATCGCTCTAACCATTAGATCACGGGAGCAGTATTAAATAAATGTAAATGCAAATCAAGAATAATGCCTGTAGCGTTATAACCTATTCAGTTTTTATCAATAAACGCAAATTTAACAAACGGAAATTCAAAAAAGAAAATAAAAGCACCTGGCTCATATTTTAGACGAAATCTACCATATAACTAAAGTTAAATATGGAGACTGATGTTGCGATTAAAAACTGAAAACAATCCACTTAGATCCCTCGAACAAAGAATGTAGAAATCGTTAATGACATAGATATGTTTTAGACGAATTGGATACTGGAACAGATATCACGAACTAATTACACAATCAGCCAACAAAAACAAAGAAATAGCTGTCTCTAAAACAAATCGGCTTTCATTCGCAGCATACTTCTAATGCAAAGAGGACAATACGTTTATCTTAATATGCCCCCCCCCCCAACATAAGCTTTTAATATAAACATTATAGAAGGTTACGGTAGTGAAAATTTAGTTCGTAATGACAGTGAATAATCGGTGGTAATGGCAGTGAAAAGTTGTTAGAAGTGGTAGTGAATCGTCGGTAGTAATGGTAATGGAAAGTGGGTGTAACATTAGTGAATAGTCGGTGGCAATATCAGTGAATAATCAGTGGTAACGTTAATGAATAGTCGGTGGTAATGATAGTGAATAATCAGTGATAATATTAGTGAATAGTCGGTGATATTGATGGTGAATAGACTGGTTATGAATACGCTGCGTGATAATTACACTAAATATGGTCGTTGGTAATGGTAGTGCATATGTTAAGTTGCAGTGTTAATGAATATAAACGGTGGTAATGGTTGTGAATATGTCGTGAGGTAATGGTAGTAAATATGTCGTGTGGTAATGGTAGTCAATATGGAGTATGTTAATGGTAGTTAATATGGTGTATGGTAATGGTTGTCAATATGGAGTATGTTAATGGTAGTTAATATGGAGTATGGTAATGGTAGTTAATATGGAGTATGTTAATGGTAGTTAATATGGTGTATGGTAATGGTTGTCAATATGGAGTATGGTAATGGTAGTTAATATGGTGTATGGTAATGGTAGTTAATATGGAGTATGTTAATGGTAGTTAATATGGTGTATGGTAATGGTTGTCAATATGGAGTATGGTAATGGTAGTTAATATGGTGTATGATAATGGTAGTTAATATGGTGTATGGTAATGGTAGTTAATATGGAGTATGGTAATGGTAGTTAATATGGTGTATGGTAATGGTTGTCAATATGGAGTATGTTAATGGTAGTTAATATGGTGTATGGTAATGGTTGTCAATATGGAGTATGTTAATGGTAGTTAATATGGTGTATGGTAATGGTTGTCAATATGGAGTATGTTAATGGTAGTTAATATGGTGTATGGTAATGGTAGTTAATATGGTGTATGGTAATGGTAGTTAATATGGTGTATGGTAATGGTTGTCAATATGGAGTATGTTAATGGTAGTTAATATGGTGTATGGTAATGGTTGTCAATATGGAGTATGTTAATGGTAGTTAATATGGTGTATGGTAATGGTTGTCAATATGGAGTATGTTAATGGTAGTTAATATGGTGTATGGTAATATTAATGAGTATTTAACTGAAGCGATAACATACTGAATGAGGGCGATAAAATGATAACATATTTTTGTTTTTGTGTGTTTAACGCCATTTTCAGCATATGATAGGCTACACATGACAGCCAGTATATCTGTTGGAGGAAGACACCGGGAAGAAACTATTGTCAATGCTTTCTCACATACACAAGCTGACCGAGCCTAGTCTCGAACCCAGGTGGACAGAATGAGAAATGAGAGGTTTGTAAAGGCGAGCGTCTCAGACCACTTGTCCACTCGGGGCACCGAAAAGATAATAAATAAAAACAACACTAAGACAGAGCAATACAATCAAACAACAAATAAAATATGATATAGTTGGCATAATCCTTCGACGAAAATATTTTCAACTCTACAGTCAATTTAGTCAGCTTTTAAGAAGAAAAAAAACAAGAATAGCCTAACACGATCATAAATATGACAAAACTAATCATACTGTAAATGGCTTTCTCACGAAATAATACTGCTTTTACGAGTAGTCTCTGAACGCTCGCGTCTTTTCGTGTCAAATATTATCCTGCCGTTTTATTACTGTTCAGCTGTCTTCCTCGACCATAAAATATCAAAGAATGTCGATGACACGACGACTGATAATTTCCCTCGGCTAAATTAAGGAAATGTTTCCTTATTACCGCTGTCATAATGTAATGTACAGAAAAGGTGCCGGAAAATAGTGATTACATCAGAAAGACTGATAATGAAACAGAGATTGCTTTTAGTGAATTACGGATTGGAGTCTATATCTGAGAATGTATTATGCTTGGTCTGCAAAATAAAATCCTGGATTTTATCTTTTCTTTATGTTAGCCGGAATGAAATTATCTTCAAAGAATATCCGGCACACGTTTTGCACATTTAAGGCTTTCATACCCCAGATTATCGCAAACAATATTTGCAATTGATCACGATTATATATTTTAATATTACGAAGCGGAGTAGGGATGTGTATATATATATATATATATATATATATATATATATATATATATATATATATATATATATATATATATATATGGCTTTTCTTAAAGTGTGCATTTTGTCTAGTTTAAGAGCTATATTGATTTTGAAACAATTACCGTTCCGCAACGTATCTATTCATGGTGAACGACCTATTAACTTCTCCATAAACTTATTTTTAACCTTTCCCTGTTGTTTGAGTTCTCTAGTGTCAAACTTGATTGAATTTCTCTTATGTTAGGCTGAATCGTAATATTGATACATAAAACATTAATTTTAAACTGTGATTATTATTTCCACACACCATAAATCAAGAAAAAATTAAGATGAACGTATCTTTGATTGAATTTGGTGTTCGTGTTAGCAATATTTAGTACTATGATAATAGTGGGTTTGTATTTTTGTTACTGCTCTTGGTGAAAACTTTCTCCCTACAGTGACTTTGTCCTGACCCAAGCGCAAACGTCGCGATTGTAATCCGCCTACGTTTCCAAAAGGCACCCATGCAAAAGGATAGCGGACATTCCAGTGGACGTTCCTAAGGTTGAAACAAATACAACGCAAGTAGCTTAACACATCACATGCTGCTATTCTTTTACAATAGTCAGAAGTGACGGGTAAACTGGGCCACAAATGTTTCTCCTAGCCCAGTTCGCAAGCGACCCAAGCAAGGTATGCGTGTTTCTTAAATCACTAGATGCAACAATGAAATGGATCCGACAACAGCTATCCAATCATAACTTATAATGACGCATGCAGACGTTCAGCGGCCGCTCGATGCTGGATTTGTGTTGGCCCCTTGGAACTGATGCCAAAGTCTGCGATTACTGTCACATCACTTGCATGCACAGAGGACTCGCCCACAAGTAAAACAAAAATCTCTGTGGTGCTTTATAATATGCGTGTGAATAAAGGTTGCCTGATTATTCAAGGAGTCACTGCACCATCAAGGGAGCCAATAACGTAATTACCCACAACATGGAGCAATACATGATATTTAGACTACGTCAGCTGCAGTCATCAACTAGCTGAAGTTTCTAAACTCCAAGTTGGGCAACTAGTCAGTAATATTGCAGTGGGATCCAACGATCGATTAAAAATCACCAGTCAGTATAGTAATGCAAACCGTAACATATTGAAAATGATGAATAGAAAAAGAAGCGTATCCATGAAAGTACATGAACGGATGGAAACTGTTTACTGCAACTAACTTATCACCATCTGAGGAATTGCATTCGTCGTTGTCTCGCGATAATATCTCTCCCAATGACTAAAAATACGGTGATAAGGTTGCAAAATTTGTGGAGGGGTGTTGGACCGGCTGACAGCAGATGCCAATATTAATAGTTATTTCTTTCCCCTTATTGACGAATATTTCCCTCAAATGTATGGCATTAAAGCACCTTTGGGTATATTGAAATTTGATCTTGTTAAGGGTCACGTTTTCAGTAGAGACCAATTCGATGTATAATACTAACTCAACGTCATCTTGGAATCATTGCATTAGCACGCGAAAACGCTCAGTGTTAGAATGCAAAGCCTGGTATGGAAACGATCAGGCGTTGTTTTTACAAGGATGAAGTGGAATTCACAGACAAATCCACCCCATTTCAATATCCGTTGATTATATGCAGCGATATTGACTCAACCAAGAAGAGACAAAATTCTTGACTGTTATTCAACATGGAAGAACTTGTCCATTTAATGGTTTTTGGATGAAATGAGAACGATCTTTCCAGACATCATTCAAAAGCATAATAAGTATGGTTCTTTACGAACGTAGTGCAAAGCCCCATGAACGCACAATCGAAGGAAATTTAAATATTCACCAAATACACATTTCTATGATTGTAGGACAGTTGTACCAGTCAATAAGAATTATTGGATAGAAGTACTTGTGTATGTTACGCCTGAAGATTGCCAGCCTGTTGAGCAATTATACTTCGCGATCACATTATTAATAGAACAGCTATAACAAACCCTCAAAGTTACCGACGCCAGAAAATAATCTAAGCGGAACAACATCTTTAAGATGAAATCACAGAGATAGCCGAACTTCTAGTTAAATACAAATACGTTTGTGTGCTGTGGTAGAAGCTATTTGCAGAATCCCTGCGGCAACGGCAATTGGTTGGGATACGCGGAAATAACGACATCAGCAACTATTAACGGCATACCAATCAGCACTGTTATTGGAGTCATGTTAGTAGTAACCAGTGAAGCTGGCGGCACTGGTAGAGTAATCTCGTTATGATCGCATTTGCGAATACGTCTCATGGCGGCACAAAGTAGTCTCAGTACAATTATCAAGCTGTACAAGATGGCTATCGAAGATAAAACGGTTAGCCTGAATGATTTCGACACCGTGTTGGCGGAAATGGAAAACCACCGGCCACTCCAAGCATATATACAGAACCGCGGCGTAGTAGATTATGGGCAGTAAAAAGTCGAATGAATTCCTTTTAAAACATAAAAAAGTATATAAATGGCAAGAAAACGAGCAGACCTTTCACCGCATATTGTTGCAGAAATACAACGCCTGCATGGTTTATTTCTTGCGAAAGAAGTCCATGAAATGTATATAATCGGGCTCAACCAGACTGTATAAGATATGGGATGCTTTCAAATATTACACAATTGTATTAACATCTGATATCAACCAGAATGATCTACGGCCAATAATTTATAGTAATAAGTCAATAAACTTATTTGATAACGACAAGAGAGATACACAGTCTATAACGGATTAATCGTAATAAGTCAATGAAAATATTTGGTATCGAAAAGAGGGGTCTAAACATAATTTATAATCTCCAAATAATAATGGATGGATTCAGTGCTGAGGAAAACAAACTATCAGAGCTGGATTTTTTTATTTCACCGACGAAAATATTATAATACCATTACAAACGCGCCAAACAATTGTAATGCTTTCATCAGTAGCCGGATGCTTCATTACAAAAATCATGAGCTCAGGGTGTGGTTTTTTTTCCGTGTGTATTTTGGCGACGGTGCACAGTGAGTAATAAGGCCTTGGTGATGATCCGGAAGTGAAATCTGCGTTCTGTTTACATGCTGCTCTGTTGACAGTCCAGCCTCTCAAACAAATGCAGGTCAACCTTTGACAAGAACTTCACCGTGAAGTCATATTTGAAGGTATTTTAGATTAACATATGATTTGTATTGATTGTCACACAGTGGAAAAGTCAGTATTGAGAAACAAATGTAGAGAACCGATAGTAAAATTAATTGTATTATACGTTCTGATACGAGACAAGAGACCTTTCTGTCTGTCAGCATTACATAATTACCTACTGCCTATGGGATGGTTATAAACTGAGGTCTGATGCTTGTAGTTACACAGTATTACGCAACAAGGAACAATATAATGTAATACTGTTCCCACAATCAGAGACAAAATATATTAGGTATACAGTAAGTGATCGCCACGGTAACTAAGAAAGTATTTTTTCTTCTGAATTTATCCCAATTTGAGACTATTTTACCTTTTTCTTAAAGTAACAATTCTGCAAAATGTCATAATATTTAATGTGATAAAAACAATCATTTTTATGTAAATGAAAGGTCAAAAGGTCAACTGACTTTCCATCTAACTAGTGCTGTCCTCTTAATTATGAAGCATCATGTGGCTACATTAATTTTAGTTTCAGATCTGGATGAGCTTTCCAAATAGCAACTATTTAATGATATGTTTGAACGAGAAAATAATGTGTGTGTGTGTGTGTGTGTGTGTGTGTGTGTGTGTGTGTGTGTGTGATTTGGATTTTAAAAAATTCAGTCATATCGCTACGATGTCTGCAGTGTGGCAGTTTAAAGTGATGTCTAGCACTGGGGCATCATGCTGCAGACATGTAGCATGATGTCCCACACAGTCACATTATCCTGACACCAGGCCGACCAGTTCTAACACTAACCTCTTAATGCTGAGCGTCAAGCGAGGCACCTGTTAGTACCAATTTTGCAAGTCTTTGGTATGACTCGGCTCGGGATCTAACTCAGGACCTCACGCATCCCAGGCGGATGCTCTAGACACTAGGCCACTAGGTAGAAGATGAGAGAGAAATCGAAAGTTATTGTCCGTGTAATAGAACTTTGCAGAAAACTAAAAGACTTTAAACAAGGCAAATATACTCTACTTTAAAAATGTATGTTTATTTCCGGTGAGTAAAGACTTTGTCCTAAAGTAACTACAGAGTGTCTTACGATAAGCACAACAGAAGTGGCAAGCACTGTTGAAGTATGTGCGGAAGGATATCAACATTTCTTGAAGGATTCACAACTTCCATACTCATATACCAGTCAGCCATGATAAGCACCTAATTATGTCGATCCCTGTGACTAATCAAACGACTTTCAGTTTTGAAATGAGTAAGTGTCTTGTGGAACAACATATGAAAATATTACCCACGCTGAAACAAAAGAAATATGTCGAATAAATTTTAACTTTGAACCAAGTAGTGTAACTAATACCTGTTATCATGAACATTTATGAATAATTATTTGTTTTAGATTTAAAATTATTATTGTTATCAAAAGAAGAAAAAACCCAAAATAAAGATTATCATAATGTTTATACCACAATTTCTTATTTTTTGTGTGTAATGTATTTATTCCTATGTTTAATGCCATACGTGCATATCCAGTCTTGAGAAAGTCATCACACACGCTTATATTCATAAACGACAAGCATACACATACACCTAAATCACGCACGCACACATGCACATCAATTACACACATACATACATACATACATATACGTACATACATATATATAGACATTATATATATATATATATATATATATATATATATATATATATATATATATATATATATATATATAATATTCACATATATATATTCACATATATATATACACATATATATACACATATATATACACATATATATACATAGATATACACACATATATATACACATATATATACATAGATATACACACACATTTATATACATAGATATATATACACACACACACACATATATATATATATATATATATATATATACATACACATATATATATATACACACATATATACACACACACACACACACACACACATATATATATATATATATATATATATATATATATATATATATATATATATATATATATATATATATATATATATATATATATATATATATATATATATATATATATACACACATATATACACATCTACACAATGGTACGTGTCTAGGCTCAATCAGTAACAACAAAAGACTGAAGACAACAAGCTTTGTAAAATTTAACAAACAATTAATTTCCCAATAAAAACAAGGGAAAAATGAGAAAAAGAACTTACAGTTTTATGAATCAAATTAAAACATAATCAAAGAATTAAAAAATAAAAGTCCTAATGCAACTGAGTTTGAATCCCGATGTAATCCAAAATGGAAGGTGGTGATATATGCTGTAGTCAGCGTCGTACTAATGTGTCAACAGTTCTTTGTTGAATCACAGAAAATAATAGTCCAGTGTTTGAATTCTTAAGTTTCGATAACTGTTCTTGTCCAAGAATTAATTTAGAGCACAAGTATTTCCAGGGAAAAATAATCTCTTGGAATCCAAATAATTTGAAGAAAAATAAAATAATTTGCCAAAAAAAAACATTGTTGTTGTTGTTGTTATTGTTGTTGTTGTAGGGTTTAACGACATTTTTCAGCACACGATAGGGTATACATGGCGGCCAGTATTAATGGTGGAGGAAGAACCCGGGAAAACTCCGGAAAGAACCACCAACCCACGAGAAGCTACTGGCAAGCTTTCTCACATACCCACATTGGTTGAATCTGAGACTCGAACCAACGCAGACAGAGGTGAGATGGCAGTGATCCGTAACGGAGAGCTCTTTAGACCACTCGGCTACTTGGGCCCCCAAAAAAACTGGTCACAACATACAACATTGACTTCTCACGTGCTATGGCAAGAATAACTTATTTCTCAAAATATCAATAATAAATCTAGCTACAACGCAAAACAGATGCCCGGATTTGGGTCAATCCTCTGAAGCAATTGCTACATGTTATTTGTCACGTATTCAAAGTATGGTCTCGATTTCATTTTATGAATCTTACTCTGAGAAAGAATTGTATCTTACTCTTAGAAATAATCAAACAAAAATGTTTTTTACTTCAACTCTCACTGATTTCTGAATCAAGGTCAGGAACCAGGTCAGCATTAGATAAAATGTCTCTATAAAATTGTTTACGTCAAAATTAAAGTAAAAAAAAATCAATCATAACTTAGGGGCTTGCCTCCACCCTCCCCCCCCCCCCCCCACCGGCATTGCACCTCTCAAACTATTTAACCTACATCCGTAAAACTTAATAGCTGACTATTACATATTTACATCTCACCCACCCGTCCCGAAAATAATTCTGAAGGCACCCTTGTCATTGCCCCAAGATATTTATTACACGAGACGCTATTTTTTGTAAACAGCTTTACTTGTATTATTTAAAGATAAAAGAAATAACGTAGCCGTGTTCAGGGGTTTAACAGTTTGTGTTTTTGTCGGTTTTTTATATTTAGTTTTTGTGTTGTTTGTGGGTTGTTTGTTTTTTTTTTGTTTTTTTTTGTTGTTTTTTTTTTGTTGTCTTAAGCATCTCCAGCATGTCAAAAGCCATTAAGGGAAAATTTGCATTTTCAATTGTCTCATTAAGTTTCGTATAAAAGGCTATGAGCTATAAATGTTACTTGAAAACATCCGAGTATTTTAAGAGAAAGAAGCGGGTGAAATTTCATAAAGAAAACCCTCGGTAGATCACAGAATGTCTTGGATCCGCCCATTTTCCTAGTCTAGTCTATTTGGCGTGCGCGCAGTAACCATTTCCGCTAATGGTCCACGTGACTTATTGGAAGGTAATATGCACCTTTTGAGAGATAAGGAGTCCTGCGGGGACCTGGGACAATAATTGCAGACGTTGAGATTATATCAGACCAATTAGCTTGAATGTTGTGAAAGAGAAGGTACGGGGGCTGTACGTGACTTTAAGAGACGAAATGTAAGTACTTACTTGCTTGCATGCTCTCGTGTTTTTGTTTTCACTTAAGTTTGAGACCCAAAATTGTATTAACGATACAATTAGAGTAATGATGAAATGTTTATAATTAATTTGGTCGTAATGTGCATTTGATCAGTGATGTGGATATTTTCAAAGGTTTTTTTTTTTTATTTTTTTATTTTTTTGTACTGCTACAAAAGTATTACAAGAAGTAAATCTGAGTTCTCAAGGTGGTGGGTAAATCGACATATACACACGTATGTTTTGATGTTTCATTGGAATATGTTACATTGCATTTCAGCAACAAATTTCAAACCTGTTTGAAATCATTTCTAACATGTTTAATTCCATTTCAACCTCCCCTTGAAGGATGAAACGGAATTAAGTGGTTTATGAACTTCACCCACCGGAGGCCACAATACCACGGAATTACATTTCTGTGTTCTAGATTTCACAATAGTTTGATTTATGTATGTCGCACAAGACAAACAGTATTCATTTTGGCTATCTATCTATATATGTATATACCTATATATGTATGTATGTATGTATGTATGTATGTATATTGCTTTTGTCTTCTGTTTTTGTGAGTTGAGTGGTTGAATGTTTAGAGAGACCATGCATCCATCCATCCATACATACATCCATCCATCCATCCATCCATCATCCATGCATCCATCCATCCATACATACATACATCCATCCATCATCCATGCATGCATGCATCCATCCATCCATCCATACATACATACATACATACATACATACATACATATTGACTCTTTCACGTCGTCTTTATTGTGCTCCTAAACTAGTAGATATTGACATGTTGTCGCCAAATTATAGAATTCAGGGCCCCTAGCTTACGAGGAAGTTTCGAAAATTTTGTTCCCTATGCACACGCCCATCATAAGCAAGTGTTTTGCGGAAGGAAGGGGTGTTAATTTGATGGATCGTTCTACGAGCATGCGGAAAAGGAAACCGTGATACATTAGAGTGCAAACAAGCAGCAGGGGGGGCGAATCGGACATTTTGTCCAATCGTTATTTTGCTTAATTATTACTTTCTGCACTCAGTGGATCCGGTGTCGTCAGCGCCTGGTAAAAAAAAAACGACGACGTCGTTGGGGGATCGTCGCGTCGTCATTTGGTTTAATTAATACCTTCTGCGCGCCGATCCCCAGCGTCGTCAGCGTCCGGTAAGCACATCGACGACCGCGTCGATGTCATCGCCCCCCCTGCTGCTTACAATGAAAATTATTTACAACTAACCGAATATTTGGTCAAGTCCGATACGATATCGTGTCCGAGGATCATGTAAATTTATCGTTACGAATCCATGTGGGGTCGACTGAGCATGACTAAAAAAGTTTCGAAAAACATTAAAGTCCATGTCACCGCCGCACCATGTCTGCCAAATATTTCGTAGCGTGTGTGTATCAACACCGTTGAATACAGCAAGAATATTACAGTTGTCTCTAATTACTTTTGGAATCTGAGTGTATCGTTGAGTGACATATATCACGTCGGTGTTTTTATGCCTGCCTCTGGAAAATATCCTAGCTGGGTTTTTTTGATTGTCTAACATAACATCATCGTACACGACTAGATTGTTAACGTCGCCATCAATATCATCAATACCTGGTGCATCATTGATATCCGTAATAAACTCAATAACATTTTTTTTAGCGATCGCTGATGCATTCTCGTTGAAATCTTTCAACACCTCGTAGCATCGTTGATCATCCACGCTAGGAGCAACCAAATACAACTTATCCCACTTCATCCATCTCATTATTAAATTGAGTAACAATTGCGTCTTGCCGGATCCAGATGGTCCGATGATAATCATCCGGATCGAGTTTGGTAACGCTGCAACATGCTTAACTGGTTCTCTTGTTTTAGTCGCCGAAAAATCAATTATATTCATATCTCTATACATAAATTATGGATCTATATTGTGTGAAGTGTAGAGTACGTACTGGCACAAATGATATGACAACCGCTACAACAAGAAATAACAGATCGGCGCTTACTGGTAAGTGTGTACAATGCGGTACAAAGAAATTTAGATTTATTTCTATTAGACCCGGAGATGTTTTAAAAAAAAGCGAGGAGGTGACATCGCAGCCAAATTGGCAAAACTCCCCGGAACCCCGTGGGCAAAGTATCCAGGAGAAAAACACCTCCCAGGATATAACTACTGTGGCCCCGGAACACGATTAGATATTAGACTCGATGATCAAAATCAGCCCAAACCCGGTGAGTATCCAATAAACGCTATCGATAAGGCGTGTCATGCTCATGATGTTGCTTACAAAAGTAGCGATCTGCAACAGCGTCATATCGCGGATGTAAAATTAATTCACGCGCTAAATGCTATTCCTGATAAATCCGTCAAAGAAAAATTGGCCTCATGGTTGGTAAAATCGGCTATGAAAGGTAAATTAATGATTGGAAGCGGAGCTTCTGGCGCTGGTAATTGAAAACGATAGCGTTTATAATAACAACATGGAATCCATCTATTATTCTCCGAGAGGATACTGGAAGGGGAAGGCCGCAATTGGTAAGCTTGCAAGCGCTGCAAAGGTAACAAAGACCACTGCGGCTAATTGGTTATCCAAACAGGCTATATGGCAAATCTATCTACCACCGCCTAAACAAATCAACTTCTCGCGCTTTGATGTCAGCGTACCTAATGAAGTTCATCAGGCTGATATACTATTTTTGCCGCATGACAACGGTTACAAATACGCGCTAACCGTAGTTGATGTTGCGAGTCGATACAAACAAGCGGAGCCGTTAAAAACAAAGTCGGCAACTGAAGTAGCCGCTGCGTTTGAAAGAATTTATCGAAGAGGCCCTCTGCGCTGGCCAAATCTATTACAAGTTGATCCCGGTAGTGAATTTCGCGGCGCTGTTTTATCAACGCTGAAACATCATAGCGTCGCGATACGACGAGGTCATACTGCGCTACATCGTGATCAGGCAATTGTTGAACGATTCAATCGGACTCTCGCTGAACGGTTATTTGGATATCAATACGCGAAGGAATTCATCCAAGAAAAACGATCTCGTGAATGGGTTAAAAGGTTGCCAGGTGTAATCGCAGCGTTAAATAACGAGATTACCCGAGCAATCAACATGAAGCCCAGCGACGCGATTAAATACGAGTATATACCCGGAAAATCAAAAATAAATAGCGTTTCCAAGCCGATTCTTGGCGATGTCACTGTTAGATATCTGTATGAACCAGGAGAGCTTGAAGGCGGTAAAAAAAGAGCTACTGATCCTATTTGGAGTGTTACCACACATAACATATCAACGATAACACGATCAACTGGTAGACCACCGATCTATAGACTGGATTCAACTGCTCCTCAGCGCGGGTTTACACGCGAGCAACTACAAGTGATACCTAACGATACTCAATTACCCCCGCGTGGTCTTAACTAGCGCCGTTGCGTCTATTGCACTCAAGACAGGTCAACCTCACATTGTTTTTGACATGACCGAGACTGTTATCGATCCTATCCACGGTAAATTGGCGAGTGTCTTTATCCGAATAACGCCAACTCATTATACAATTGCAACTCGCGCAGTGATTATTCTGTTGTTGTCGTAGCGAGATTATTAATTCGGCATCAATATCAAAACGCCGCTGTTTTTTTTTATCCTGTTGGCGGTAACCCGAGAGTTTTCTATCAATGACGCTTGCATCGATGGTGACTTTGTCGCCGGCTTCGTCAGTGACTCCGTCACCGGCTCCGTCAACAACAATTCTTCGAAGCTGATTTATCCTTCGTACTCTGGACACTGCAAGATAGACTAGATTCGACCATTCGATGCGATTATCAACCATCCAAACAATTGTGTCCGTGATGGTTAGTCCCTGCGAGGAATGTATTGTTGTTGCGTATCCTAGCGTCCACGGGGATTTATCAGCACGTAGCGCGTCCTCGACGACGCTGATATCAACGAGCACGATATCATTCAGCACGAGAATTTGTTTTTTTGTCCCCGACGCTGTCGGGGCTGGAATTTCAACTTCAATGTTCTGCCGCCTTGTGTCCGCGGGTCTATAACATAACGGCACTGGACGCGTTGGAAACTTTTCCTTATGCAACGTAAACAACCTCCGCTGAAGTGTGTCTCTGACTATCTTTCTGCTCGCTACAATTAAATCGTTTGGTTTCCATGTTTCCCAGAATTCATTTAACGGCGTTTCCAGAATCACCTCGCGAATTATTTCACACTGAACTCTATCCGGCTGTAATCTGATTAATTTCTTAACCTCGCGCAGTTGTTCATCAAGTGCTCGGTAATCAGTATCGGTTTCTTCATAATAGTCCACAAAACCCCTTAACCAATCATGTGGACCCTCGCCGACAAATGGTGGTGGTTGGCCATGGTCGCCACACATGATTACCGCTGTATTCGCGCGCAGCAACCACTCAAGAAACATTTGTAATGTATCTAACGAAACAGTACATATCTCATCCCAGATGATAATATCGGGAATAAATTTTTCACCCATTCGATCAGGAGTCCACTCACCGCCGCTGTATCGAAAAAAGCTGTGATAAGTAACGGCGTCAACATTTCGTTGTTTTATCTCTCGCGCTAGTCTATGGGTCGGTGTAAGCACGATTATACTTGCCCGCGTTCGAAATAATTCAATTGCCCGAGTCGTCTTTCCTGACCCGCCACAGCCGCTTAAATAAACCGTCTTGTGTCTACAAATTGGATCAGAACACGATGGTGCATTAGACCATTCTGACAATTTATCACCGCGTAAGTAGTTGTTCTCAACGGTGACATCTGCTGACGGGGAATAATCGCGTCGTATTTCATTTTTAATTCTCCATGTACCCCAACTCTCGTCCGGACTAGTAAACTCGGCTACGTTTCCCTTATACGCTACGTCAATATAAAACGAATCAACTGCTACTCTAACCGCGGTATCGGGGAATCTATTTATCATCGAGAATAAATTGATAGCGGCATAACCCAGCATAGACGCCCTCAAATGCGGGTATGCTGGGCTGTCTCCATCGCTGTAGGTAACAACTGTACCCAACCTCGTTCCATTGGACAAGAAAGCTGTTTTGCAGTTCACGTATCTATTTTTTGCCACTGCGTCCTTGATTACGAAATCATATTCTGCGTCATCTATAATCAGCCGTGAGCAATATCGTTTGTAGTCGCAGTTTCTTCCACCTTGTGTGAACTTACCAATTATTCTTCTACCGAGATCTTTTGCCTCGCGGTTTCGTTGGTTAAATATCCTCCTGGACCATTCGATGATATATTCCTCGTCGGCATCAATGTTTTTTCTGGACTCGTCAATTATGCTATCTAGACGCTCCGGTTCTGGTAACCAGACTTCAGTCTGTGCCCGGTATGATATAATCGCGTCACTGACAATCAACGAAACTAGCATTTTACGATCAATCATATACCGTAGCAGCGCTATTGGCAGCCACTTCTTTTCAGCCATGTGTCTACCGATCCAAATATAGCAACAGCGATGGAGTCCTGCCGCGAATTCAAATGATACTATGCGAGCGAATCCGGTTAAATCAAAATCAGGCAGTGGTCCATTAATAGCAACACGAGTCATTTCATGTCTGGGGTGTCCAAATCGTTTGAAATACTCAGCGGCGGATCCATACCCGAGAAAACTCGCTGGATAACAGGCAACCATATCAACCGAGATCATAGCGTCGCGGTTGTATCCAGTGTTCCATAATCCACCGTGATAATACTCCAAACAACTGGATTGTACATCCGGTAGAAATTCCTTGCGCGTTGGTCTCCACGCATTTTTCCTTGCTGCAACATGAGCCGCAACCGATGGAATCGTAAAACAATTTGTTAGCAGTTGTTCATCATGCTCCTCAAATTCTATGGCGGTTTTTTTCATCCTGTTGTGAAATGCTTCAGTGCGATATAATTCACCGTTTGGCCTTACAAACTGATCAAAGGTATCCGCATCGTTTTCAGCGCTGCGAAGTAACCACACTGATACAGGGTCGTTTTTACACAAGTAGGCAATAGCATCAAATAGTTTCCTCTCCGCGAGAAAACCGTCCTTGGAGAATTGTTCTCCCAGGAATTCTTCGGGTATATACTTTACTGTTCTATTCCGTGGAAATATTGTGATCACGGGCGTCCATGCGTGTTCGTTATGATCGATAATTTTGATTGGGGTTCCCTTTGATTT
Source organism: Sinohyriopsis cumingii (assembly GCA_028554795.2). Taxonomy (NCBI): domain Eukaryota; kingdom Metazoa; phylum Mollusca; class Bivalvia; order Unionida; family Unionidae; genus Sinohyriopsis; species Sinohyriopsis cumingii. Next base: position 36,635,209 of record CM068831.1, on the reverse strand, counting down.
GTACTTTGATTCGTGTAATACTTCACCGGTTATCGTTGTAACGGTTATTGGAAATCTCAGCGATGTTTCTAATCTCGCTATGTCGCTGATGGTCGCTCCACGCTCTTTTACGGTTAGTTCCCACTGGTTGATTTTGCTACGTCGTAAATCAGTCAATTTGTTTCCTCGACATGCATTTGTAAAATGCTCTATTATTCGTTCTGCTACACAATTTATCCCCGTTGACTGTTTCATCGGTTTCAGTTTTCCGATATCAGGTTTCTTATTTAACGGGTATATTCCATAAACAACTGCTGTTTCAGGATACGCTCGTTCATAGTATGGTCTGTCAATTCCGGTTAACAACCCCGGCTTGGAGTCGCGGCTGACAGTGACTGTTTTCTTGTCGCTGAAAACTGGTTCAAATTTATCACGTATGATCCAATCGCCTGATTCCACCCGGACAATGAATTTTACTCTGAAGAAATACCTTTTACTGTCAAGTTGTGATATTATCATTGCTGCGCGGTTGTCGTTCATGGTAGCATCAACAACACCATCAATTCGAAATGTTGACCAACTATGAGATGCACCATCACGTTTGAATTCATTGATACAATCGCGTATTTTATTCAACAGGGTTTTATCGTTTATTAACGCTTTTGGTGTGTCCTTGAGGACTCTATCGAGATTGAACTTAATATTTTTCCAGGGCTTAATTACTGCTAATCTCTCAAACTCATCCATATAATTAAAACAAGTATTTAAATGAAAGAATATAGTATAATGAATCACTGCAAATGGTTGATGATTGGGTCGACAACCCCGTGCAATAAATCATGTAGAGGTGAATTCTGCGGGTATCATTTACAAAGCGTTCGTAATGGTTCTCTTGGCCCCCTCCCGTGCTTGGTTTGTCACGTCGGTGTAAGAGGAAAATCGCAGTTGTGTATTAATTGTGGCGGAAAGCGATACAGGGAACTAAAACGCTATTATGACAAGCGAATTAAAAACGCCGTCATTGACCCCACCGCCGATTTCGTCATTAAAACCCCCCAAGACTACGTTGAAAGATTCATAATTAAACCAAATAATAAATTAGACAAGTAGTATTATTATACAAATGGACCAAGAATTTCAGCCGCATCCTGTGCTCGTCAATTACGAGGCGTCTCGCGACGGCATTGTTAGAAATCGTAGACTGAAGAAACCAGTTGGCACCGTAAATAATCACGGGTATTTGATGTTTACTGCTGGAGGGAAAAAATATCTCTGTCACATAATCATCTATGAATGTTTCCACGGATTAATCGAGAATGGACTTGTGATTGATCATATTAATAGTAATAAGACTGATAATTCTCTTACAAACCTGCAAACTGTCTCTCAGAGTGAAAATAGTAAAAAAGGCCAAACCGGTAAATACCCAAAGAAAGCAAAACCCGTAAGGTCATTTGATACAACAACTCACGAGGAAAAAATATTTCAGTCGATGAATGAAGCAGGAAAATATTTTGACATTTGTATCACCTCAATACGATTTGTTGCAGAACGAGTATATCAAACAGCAATCTCAAAAAAGACCGGGTATAGAATTCGATTTTCATATGTAGATACGAAGTCACCAGCGCCATAGGCGCTGACAAGGCCACCGGCGCTGACAATAAATTGTCCATTCCGGAAGAAAACAAAGTATGAACACCTTCGGAATTGATACACGGGGTTTCATTTTTTTTATTTAAAAACAAGATGTTTTATAAGAATAATGAATATCGAAGACATCAATAATATATTAACTGAGATTTCAAAATTAAAAAATCAAGGAATTGAATTATCTGATGGTCTCGACAGTGAAAAAATATTATCCGATTATGAGATTATTAACGAACAGTCGAAACGGGGGCGTTTTACCCTGGCCCGCGAGTACTTTTTTATAAAACGATTGCAACATACGATTAATGAAAACTTGTACCACAATGACGCAAATGCATTCATTGGACTATTCACTGCCGTTGAAATAATACGAAAAAAACTCGGACGTGTTTATGAACGACGCCGGGAGATTTCTAGTAAAATCAAAAACATTAGAAGGATTATAGACGAAAACTCCGGCGAGAAATTAGAAATTGCTTCGCAATTGCAATAATGGTAGGCGAATCACTTACTACTCGGCTAGCCAGAGAGCGACTAGCAGCGCTTAAAAAGTTCATACCGTTACGAGACAGGGTCCGAGAACAACTTCAAACGCGGCAACAAATGCAAACTGATTTTACTGTTGGAAGCGAACAACTGTTTGCCCCGGTAACTAAAGCGACCAAAGATGTTACGGCGGCAACTGTACCCGTTCTTGGTGCGCTTGAAAAGATAGCGGCAGAGACCGAACAAACAAAAAGGTCTTTAGAAACACTCCCTGCGAAAATAGCGGCTGCTACAACACGGAGGCCACCACCACTCGCTATAACCGAACCACAAGAACCTTATGTTACAATGGCCGACGAGGAAGAACTAGGCGCTACTGCGAAAGAACCAGAAGAAGAAATACCCGAAGAAACACCAGAAGAAGAAATACCGGAAGAAAAAGAGGGGAATATACCCCGTATTGTACTCAAGAAGAGCACAATAGATGAAATTAGAGGCTTCAGCAACAGGGAAGAATTAATTAATTTTGCTGCCAACAATTTTGCTAAGAGCATACGAGATAAGAAGCATATCAATAGCGGTTACGAGAAAAATATAAAGTCGTTAAAGGACTGGGCAAGAATAGTGTATTTAGCGAGTAAACATAAAGATGCATTACCACATCGTAGTAAATCCGATTACGACGCATTCCACAAGGAAGTTAAGAGTATAACACCAAAAAAAGGAAAAGGATACTCTGTTGGTAAAGAATCCTACGGCGTTACCTGTCCTGGTAGTGTTCTCAGTGATATATCACGGCTAGAGGTACTAATCGGAGGAAAACGAGCCGGAAATAACTCTCCGGAAATAATCAATGAGGCCGCTGATATTTGCAAGCGGTTATTTGCAGGCGGTATTATGGACATTAATGCATATCGAACGCTCATAGACGAACTCGTGGATGATTAATTGGAAAACTGGTGTTTTTAATAAGGATGATCATACACTACAACCATGATAAACCAGTACTCGTCTACGTGGTAAACTCGCGATTGCCTGTTTACCGCGCGTACTATGGAGATGGTCTCGGTAGCACCATTGCGGGGTTATTTACAAGAATGGCTCCAAAAGTAGCGCCGTTAGCCAAACAATTAGGAATGAAGGCTATTGATGTTATTCGTGATAAGGGTATTAGTGCTATTGGAGATGTTGCCGGAAAGGCGCTTTCAGCCGCGCGGGACAAACTAATGTCGTTGGTGAAATCCAAGAGATTTTCAAGAAAAAAACAGATGCCATCAACGACAGTGATGCCTGCGAATGTCAGTAAAGTAATAAATAACGCCGTGGAAGAAAAATTAGAGTCGTTGGCGGCGACGACTCCGTCGTTGGCGACTTCGCCATCAGCCGATGCGGCAACCAACGCGCTCATGAACGCGATAGCGGGAAGTGGTTTAAATTCAAAGAATTTACGACGAAAAAATCGCAATTGAAAACGTCAACATGATAAATAATAAAATGTTTGCGCGAACCGCTGATCCCGCGTTTGATATGGACGCCCCAGTGCGCAGGGATGATTCTGTCCGTGATTATCAATTTTATTCTTATTATGCAGCGCAACCCGACCTACGATCGCGAATTGAACTTCAAGTCCAAGATACCAGTAAATATTTTTTGCCGTGTGAAGCGTTTATCGAAATCGAGGGAGAACTCGTGACAAATGCCGCCGATAATGCACCATACGCAGATGACCATCGTGTTCGAGTTGGCTTCGTCAACAACGGTATCATGGCGTTATTTGAGAGCGCCAGATATCTTATTGACGGGCGAGAAATTGAATCAATAGAACGCGAGGTTGATGTTGCAACAACGATAATTGGGTTGGCGAGATACTCGGATGATTATACAAGATCGGCGGGCCCATCTATAATGTTCGCAAAGGACTCCACCGATAACGCTGACCATCTTCAGTACGTTAACGTGCTGGCGGAAAGAAATACCGCAGTTGACCCACAGGCTGAAGCAAATAACCCAGACCGCAGAGCAAGACCAGGCGCTAATTTCAATATTATAAAGAGTATCAACAATGATTACAATCTAGGATTCGCAACAAGAGTAGGGATGTTGCAAAGACCACGCCGGCAGTTTTCATGCGCGATTCCACTCCATCACATATTTGGATTCTGCAGAAATGTTAGAAAAGTTATCTATGGGGCTAAGCATACAATCGCGCTGACGCGAAGGGGCGATGATAACAATGCAATATGGCATGCTGCTGGCGTCGCTGCCGGTAAAGTCGTTTTAACTAAAATGGCATTGTGGATGCCGGTGTTGACTCCATCAGTTACCACGGAAGCACGATTGTTAGCATTTATGGAACAGGGAGGGAAATCGTTGTTGAGTTGGCTAGCGGTAACAACTGATGCTAAAGAGGATAACGTCGCCGATACGTTTACATGGCACCTGGCGTCAAAACAGGGTGTTTCAGCCCCGCGTCATATATTCATAGCGCTGCAGAATAGGGAACGATTGGGTAGTCAAGAACGCAGCCATATGATATTTGATCAATTAGGAGTCAGGGATGTTTCGCTGAGAATAAACGGACAACAGGAACCATCCGAGGATATACAGCTTAATTACGGCGACAACCATATCGCACGTGTGTATCATCGATTGCTGTCGTATATGGGTCGTGATCAAAACGTCGACACTGGTTTGCAAATATCACAACTTGATTTTAAAAACCTGTATCCGATTTATTATTTTTCGCTGGAACATCTTGATTTAACGAGACAATCCGTCGTTGATATACACTTCCGAGCTCGTATAGCCCCGGGTGGTGTTAATTATAGAGCGGTTGCTGTCATTCTCAGCGATAAATCAATGCTGCTAGAAGGCGTTGGTGGACGAATGAGAATCGTTGATGCGCCAGTGGAAAACATGTAATTGAAAGCACAAAACGCGTTTACAATAAATGTCGTATAGTGTCGTCAGTGTAGAGTTGACTGATGGTCAAGTCAAGAAATTACGATCAAAGTCGGCTAAACAATGCGGAACCACAATAACGCTGAAGCCGTCACAGATGGCAGGTGGTAATCATAAGATATCGTTGACGGCGCGTCAAATAAAACATTTCAATGATGCGATGAAGAATAAAAAGGGTGTTCAAATAGATTTTTCAGCCGCAGCAATTAAAAACATGGAAAGGACCGGTGGGATATTTCCACTGTTAGCTGCGATTCCAGCGTTGATTGCCGCGGCCGCACCAGCAGTGGCTAAGGCGGCGGCGTTAGGAGCCGTTGGTACCGCGGCGGGGATGGCATTGAAGAAGGCAACCGGGAAAGGTTACAAAAAAAAACGACCCGTGGCCGGAAAGGGTCTAAGACTACCGGGAACCCCGTATTCATGGTACTCGGGAAAGGGTCTAAGACTACCAGGAACCGTTTATTGACTCGGGAGTCAATGACTCCTGAGTCAATGACTCCCATGTCTAATTTTGATTTAATAGGCGCCGCAAACGCGCTAGCGATAAAAAACTTCAGAGGTGTTTTTATGAGGGATCAATTACCGGCGGCCCCAAGGAATACTGAAACAGGCATAATTAACCTCGATGGGTCCTCCGGAGCGGGAACTCATTGGGTTGCGTACGCGATTGATCCGCGTGCAATCGTCTATTTTGATTCATACGGGTTAGCCCCGCCGAAAGAGTTCATGCGGTATGTCCGGGCGTGTTCAGCCCGGGCGTGTTCAGCCCGGGTTTTTTATTCCACGCTGCCAACACAGCGATTAAGTGACCCACCGATATGTGGCCGTGAGGTATTGAACGTACTCGCGGCGATTTCATCATCGCGGAAACCACCTCATGTGGTTGTAAACGAATACACTAGTGGGGTTGTAGAAGCTCAACGGATTTTAGAGAATAACATTTACAATAATAATGATTGATATCTGGGGGCGACCGGTTTCGGCGCTGAAACAATCCGCGGAAACGACCGCCGCCGACATAAAAAAACTAATTGAGGATGAAATCGCTGATATGTTGAATCTAACAAGTGTTGACCCGGGCGAAATAGTTGTATTTCAAGACCGCCAGGGTAAATTGAAATCCGGTAATGTGTCACTGAATGACGTTTTAATACGACAGCGTGATGCCGCCGAGGACACTATCGCGCTGTATACCAGCGACGGACGACTCAAACCGGGTGAATCCATCTTGACGATAAATGGAAAAATAAGTACACTTGGCAACAATTATGTAACCATGTCGGATTCGTTAAAGGGTTTACGTGGTGAATTTAACTTGCAGGGAGAACAGTTCAGGTCGATAATAACGCACATCGGCGAAATGCGAGACATTGTCGAAAGATTTTTTCGGGGACCCCCGACGGCAGACGAACCAAATCTTGTAAAAATAAAAAATGCTATTTCGGATCTTATGGAGATGTCGGCCAATTTACCCCCGTTGCGAAAAAATGTTAACAGGATCGATGACAACTTTGATAAATTCTTTGGTAAAAAAAATACCAAGCCGGATGAGATTACAATAACTATAAATGATATCACTGCGTATGGACAGGAAATAAAAACAATCAAAACTGATGTTGCAACAAACAAAAGGAGTGTAGACGCGCATACACAGGAAATAGGAACAATCAAAACTGATATTGAAGCGAACAAAAAGGGTGTGGACGCGCATACACAGGAAATAGGAACAATCAAAACTGATGTCGAAGCGAACAAAAAAAATGTAGACGCGTATTGGCGGGGAATAGGATTAATCAAAACTGATGTTGCAGCGAACAAAAAAGGTATAGACGTGCATACATATGAAATAGAAACAATCAAACTTGATGTTGCGGCGAACAAAAAAAGTATGACCGAGAATACACGGGAAATAGAAACAATCAAAACTAATGTTGTAACGATCATAAATAATGTAGACGCGCATAGACAGAGAATAGAAACAATTAACACTAATGCTATAGCGAGCAAAAAAAGTATAGACGTGCATGAAGGGGAAATAGAAGTACTCAAAATTAATGTTATAGCGAACAAAAAAAGTATAGACACGCATATACAGGAAATAAATACACTCATTACTAGGGTTGCAGCGAACAAAAAAGATGTGGACACGCATATACAGGAAATAGGAACGATTAAAACTGATGTTGAAGCGATTAAAGACGGACTACCGAGAGTAGCAGAGCAATTCGAAAAAATAAAAATCCCTCATGAGAACATCATCAACACAGTATACACAATTCGGCATGGATCATTCGATTGGACTCCTACACAGAATACAGTAAATATTACCGCAACTGTTAAGGGTATTTATCGATTGACACTGGTTTCAATGATGCAGTTTAATATATTATCGTCGAGTTCATCCGGGTTTAACAATACAATATCAACAATTATAGACAGGAACGCAACTGAACAGTTTACAATTTATGCCGTTGATAGAAATCTAGCCCGGGCAAACATTACATGGTATGTGGAATTTGCAGCGAATCTAAGTAATTAAAAACACTAGCTCTTTTAAAATAAAAATGACCACCAAGGAAGTTGAATCAGAGGTATCACCGACGTCACATCAATATCGATTCGATACCGCAAAAGAATTTTCCGCGAACTTGAAAACACTTTCCGAACAATACCGTGTAAAAATAAAAAAATACCGTCGTAAAATAACCGCCATCGACGCGGTCGTGTACTCGGTGTCGGGTATAGTAGCTGGCGCCGGTCTTATTTTATCCACGGTGACCACGATAACCCCGATCGCTGTTCCAATCGCTGTCTCCGCAATGACAACAGTTGCTGGAGTTGCCAACGCAATCACTAGGAAGATATCATCGTGTTTTCAGAAAAAACTCAACGAGTATACAGTAAAACATCAAATAGTATCCGACGCATACTCGAAATTATCCGGGTTGATCTCGTTATCGATTGATAATTTGTTCGTATCCGATGTTGAATTCTCCACGATGGTCCAGTTATATAGCTCCGCGATGTCAAAAATCGAGGATTTTCAACTGGAAGCCGAAACCACCTGGTTGTTAAAATTAGACACTAAAAACAACGAATAATAATAATGTCGCTGAACCCCGAAGGGTCTCAATTACTTCAGCGGATCGCGGAGAACACCACTCCGGTACAAACAAGTATGATATCGATAACATCAACGAAACCCGAATTCAGTGTGAACTTCCCATCACCGGTTCCAGTAAAGGAAATAGCGCTGGCAAAATTGCGAGTATATCACAGTTGGCCTAATATCCGAGCGGACGCATTTAACGGACAACAACCTAATAACTCGCTGGTTTTTGCACGGACAAATAAACCCGATGGGACCCCAAACTGGGAGGAGGTTACAATACCAACTGGGTCATACCAAATAGAGCAAATCAATAAAGAATTTCAACGCAGGATAAAATCGATCACAGGAAAGGAATCAAAAATCGCTATTACGGTTCATGAACCGACGTTATCGTCGACGATTGAAATAAGCACACCGGGGTATATGGTTGATATTTATAACAGTTCAATAAGAACCATACTAGGATGGCCTGAGAATCCACCCGCGGACACCCCCCCATCAACTATCCTCAGACACGATAACGGAGATGGTGGTAGGCATATTGCTCCATACAACGTAAATATCGCATCAGTGATAGCGATCAATCTAGTGTGTGATGTTATCGAAGGGAGTTATCAGGTGGATACCAAGCAATCAAATCAAGCTCAACAGGGGTATATCCTTTATTCGTTTTCACCAACAGCCCCTCCGGGATTTTTGATCATTGAGAGTCCGATTAATCCGGTCTATATGCGATGCCATGATCGGTTTTTAACGAGAATTAATTTCAGACTTACCGATCAGTCAAATAACCTAATTGATCTGCAAGAGGAGGAGTTAGTGATCACTCTGTTTGTAAGATCATAGCAGCAGGGGGGCGATGACATCGACGCGGTCGTCGATGTGCTTACCGGACGCTGACGACGCTGGGGATCGGCGCGCAGAAGGTATTAATTAAACCAAATGACGACGCGACGATCCCCCAACGACGTCGTCGTTTTTTTTTTACCAGGCGCTGACGACACCGGATCCACTGAGTGCAGAAAGTAATAATTAAGCAAAATAACGATTGGACAAAATGTCCGATTCGCCCCCCCTGCTGCTAAACATTAGGCATACAGTAAAATTGTCCATAAGTTCCAGCCATTGGCTATGCTGCCGTATAGTGGAGATTAAAATAACTTCCTGCAAAAGTTACCACCATAGGTATTACGACATCTCTAGGACTGGAAGTGCAGAAATAGATCCATCTAAAAATAAAATACAACGATAACGAGCAAACACGATATTTTTTTGATTCCGCGAAAAATGCGGATACTCGATATACGGCATATGACTTTCAAAGACTTTAACACACAATAATGAGGATGCCACTATCGCCAGAAAAGCCATACCTTCATTTCACCATTCACAGACCAGATTTATGTCTCAGTAATTGTACCTGAAAACTGTCCCACCATGCACACAGGCGAAAACTATTTCTCACCATGTAAAATAAAATGTATCAACTCGAGGTAGATTCAAATATAAATATTTAACTCAGAGAACATTTTATTTAGGTACAAATATATAAAAACTTTAAATTACACTGAGGAAGATTCATGCAGTTGAATTCAATTGTATTACTTATGAGGGAGGTTGAGAGTTCGAACCCCGGCCGAGTCTAACCAGAGATTTATAAAAATGGTACTAGCAGCTGCCTCGCTTGGCGCTCAGCATTAAGAGGTTAGTGGTCGGCCTGGTGTCATGATAATGCGACTGGGCGGGACATGATTGCTACATGTCTGCGGTTTGATCCCCGCTGCTAGACATATCACTAAAAATTGTCACACTGCAATCATCGTAGAGATAAGACTGACAAATTGCTAAAAGCTACGTTAGAAATCCAAAACACACACTCGCACACACACTTGTCTTTCTTGCATGGGAATTTCTCGCTTTGGGTGATGGAGAAGTCATCTTGTGAAGCCAACTTTTACATAATATATGCAAATTGATTTTTCTTCTAAACAGGTCATTTAAAATATAAATATTCCGATGACTGTACTCATACAAATAAATATGAGCTAAGCTCAGCAAATAACAATTTTGTTTTGTGCCTTAACGAAATTAGGGGCACAAACGTGCTCGCTTTTTCTGTCACGTTTGCTATCATTGCAGTTTATCTTCACACTGCGTGATCATTGCAATAGTACGTGTGTCTTATTCAAGCAGCTGTTAAGATTATGTTGAACTGGAGATCAAAAGATGTCTGAGGTGATGTCTGTCGTGTGAATAAAACCTTCTAACGTGTTTTGATGAAAAAGAAAATAACATAACGATTTTGCCATACAACAAGCAGTTGCATATGCCAAATCTGCACGTTCCCCATCGATGTGTATTTTATACACTTACCGGCATTTCTCGTGGCTGTGCAGCTACCGTCGGCTGAAGGGTTCTTTTGGTGACATGTAGATTATATTTCCTGTTTGATGACTTGTAATTCCACCTGGAATAGCACAACCATCTTTCCTGTGGCCATTTTGAATTTCGCGCCTGATATGGCTATTACCAATTACCGGTATGTGTCTAAAGTGTACGCAGCTTTGTTCCGGAATAATCTGCATGCAGCAAAATTGCATATTTTAATGAACAGGTGACATCAGACCCACAACATCGTCTATCAGTATCAACATAGATTTGTGGGGTTGATTTATCGGACTAACTGTTGACGTGCTTAAAATTCAATCTATATGGTCTGTACATATTAAACATGTTCCCTTATTCCATGTAAGATGAGACGTGCATATTTTTGTCAAGTAAATGAATAAATAAATTAAAGTTCTTGTGAGAAATGTTGCAGCTATTTTACCATTATATCATTATTTCTGTTTATAAATTTTAACTCCATGCAAAACTACGTGTAGAACACAGGGCCGTAGAGAGCGATCACGGGCCCTGGGGTGGGTGGGTAAGAAACACCCATGCCTCTCCTTGTTCTTGTTCAAACAAAAATGTTCTTTTATAAAAGTAAAAAGTGTTGTTCGGATATATCCTTGGTTGCCACCCCACCCCTTTTTTTTTTCGGCCCTGGTAGAACGTTTCCAAAAGTGTTATCCATGTCCTCACATGTGAGACAGGAGAGTAGGGGAATGATAAGTGTTCTTCACAATTAGATAGTTAAAAATTATGCCCTGTAAACGTTTAAAACGCTCGTTTATTCAGGGCTTCGCCTTCTAGATCCATGTTGGTGGTTCTGACCTACAGAACTCTTGCATATTTGTTTGCATCCTCCCTCAAAACATATTTCTGTATCCTCCCCTGAATGTTGCAGAGATATCTTGATACGTTTCAAGCGTCTCGGTAGCTGCGTTGGTAGGGTCTTGGATTTGATAATTGCCTAGATAAGCGGTATATATGTAAAATGATGTATGAAGAGCACGCTTTACTTCGACATCCCTAATGTCCTAATAGACTAGTTAACACGTATTGCCCGTGCTATGATGTGAATGTTTATCAATGTTATCAGCAATGTGGACTAACTGGAGACAATTACATGACAAGTCGCAGTTACACAAGCTATATATAGATTTACAAATACGTCTGATGCAAACACATACTAGCGTAGGCGCTATAAATATGCTATAAAATTGGAAGTGAACTAATCAACGCAATACTATGGTAAGTAAGGATGGGGTTTGGGTATTTTCTCACGCCTTGAACGTGGGTACTTCCGATAGACCGGTCATACCAATGTAACATACTCATATTAATGTGTTTACAAAACGCGATTCGCGACGCCCTTGTTACAATACTGACAACACGTAAAAATTAAAACAGATTGTAATTTTTTACATGAATATTAATGGATCTGTCAAGCCTTTTTGTGATCAGAACAAAGTTCATGGCCCAAAATGGTTCATTCTTTGTGAGAAATAATCTTTAGTTGTAAAAAGCGGGGGTGGGGGTGGGGGTGGGTGGGTGGGTTTGGTTGTTAAAGCAGTACAATATTCTCAAAATAACCTGAACATATTTCTCACGAAAATTCTTAAACAATTTTGATTTTCACGAAGGAGGTAAACATTTATTTATTACTGTGTGCGTTAGAGTTTTACTGAAGAATTATATTTTCTTAATTATGGTACCATAGACTGCCATTGTTGATTTAATTAATTCAATTTGTAATTTCACCAGTCAACCATAAATTTATAATAATTTAAGAATGAACGAACGGATTTAGAAGTGGAGTGAAATATTATATATACGAACGAACGAATGAATGAATGTACAACAATACAGACAAATATAAAAATTGCGCAATTAAAGAATACACACATACATGACAGAGAATCGTGGATAGAGAAATTAACATCACTATTTTTTAAGACATTATATTGTAATATTACAAGATCAAAAAGAAATGTTACTAGATTTCCTTTTTCCCAAAAAAAATCTAGTTTTTCCCTGTAAATTACAAGATTGACTGATTATTCATTACATGGTGGTATAAAACGATTATCTTCTTAGTAAATAACCCTTGGAAAAACGCGGGAAACATTAATTTATACGTAGCCCCTTTAAATGCTCGATAATTTTTTCATTAGCAGGTGACTCTCGGAGACACGCGGTAAACTTTCAACACAGATGAAAAGCCCTAAGATTCCCTAGTTACAATATCCGTACAAATTAAATAATCATTCTTATATGGCATCGCTGTAACAATAATATCACCGTAAAAACTACCCTGGCAACGATAAAATTAACCGTTGCAAGAATAGAAAGTATCGTCGCTTCGCTATTTGAATACGCTGCGGCATTCGGTGAATATGGTTCCAACGGCACGTGGATAGCAAGGTAGCAAAAACAAATACCACGGAAATGACACTAATGTTTATATATCATCAAACCAGTAAATGTTGTTGTAATGTCAAAAAATACAGTTACATCATCAAAATTTGGGAATACCAATAATTGAATACATTTGCATCGATGCGTAAATCTCGTTGAAATATTTCGCACAGGATAGTTTAGTGCTTTAAAATAATATCTTGATCACTTTTCAATGTTAGCGCGTGCCATAGGACGATTTGAAAAGTAGTATCAGTACTCAATGAACCGTTATGTGTTTACGTGAACCATCCTGCTGCCCCATCTATGTTGATATCTTCTTGTTGTTGCTTTGGGTTTAACGCCATTTTTAAACACACATAGGCGAGGCTGTATATGACGACCAGAATAACGGCTGCTAACCTTTCTCAGATACCCATATTTGCCGAATCCAAGACTCGAACTCACACGGCTCTATGGCAGTTATCTGTAAACGCGAACGCTTTAGACTTCTCGCCTCCTCCTCCATTGACATGCATTTTTCCGTGTTTATAAACTTGGGTCATAATATCATTGTTGTTGTTGTAGGGTTTAACGCCATTTTTCAGCACACGATAGGGTATACATGGCGGCCAGTATAAATGGTGGAGGAAGAACCCGAGAAAACCCCGGAAAGAACCACCGACCCACGAGAAGCTACTGGCAAGCTTTCTCGCATATCCACATTGACTGAATCCGAGACTCGAACCGACGCAGACAGAGGTGAGATGGCGGTGATCGGTAACGGAGAGCGCTTTAGACCACTCGGCCACTCGGGGCCCCCTAATATCATTGTAAACTTGCAATTCAGTATTGAAGAAACATATTTTCGGATATTATTGTTTTGGGTGCAGCGCCGTTTCTCGGCGCAAGATAGGCTATACATATCGGCGAGTATAATTGGTGGAGGAAGAACACAGGGAAATTTTGGTAAAAACCACCGATCCGCGGGAGGCTACCGGCAGCTTTCGCATATACCCGCATTGGCTGAGCCTGAGATTCGAACCACGCGGACAGAGTTGAGATGGTAGTGTTCGGTAAAGGCGACCACTTTAGACCATTCGGCCACTAGTGGGTCCCTATTTTCGGATCCAAATATAAAAATATATTTAATGGTATTAATCAACAAATATATTACTAGTGTTGTGATAAAATCGTGGGACGAGTAATTGTTTTTCGCAAAGTTTTATATTAAAGTATTTTATATATATATATATATATATATATATATATATATATATATATATATATATATATATATATATATATATATATATCCGGTTTTCCTGCTTCGCTTAAACTAAAGCTGGTTGTCAAATTATGATCTCATTTTGATAAGTTACTTGTTGTTGGATAAAGACCAAATGTACACGTATTCATAGCTTACTTTTATCTGTGAAGAAATAATATCAGATGTTGAGAAAAGTATACTTGAATTTGAATTGTGTTTTACTGTGTGCAAAGAAATACGTCTTAAGGTGCAAAATAAGCCACATCACATTATATAATCATAATTTTAATCTTTGAATATCTTTGATTTATAATACACTCCGCCAGTAGAAAAACATTGGTTGTACAAATTGTAATGGGGATAAATTTGATGATAAAATGCAGTTTGTACAGAAATTCAGCATAGGATCCTTATCTTTGTAGGTAACCTGTATTTTCGGTATCCTACTACATTTATTGTATTCACTCTCTCTCTCTCTCTTCTCTCTCTCTCTCTCTCTCTCTCTCTCTCTCTCTCTCTCTCTCTCTCTCTCCAGCTTCGGTGGCCTAGTGGTTAGCGTCTCCGCCCCGGCTGCGGGCGGTCGTGGGTTCGATCCTCGGCCGAGTCATACCAAAAACTTATAAAAATGGTACTAACAGATGCCTCGCTTGGCTCTCAGCATTAAGAGGTTAGTGTTATGACTGGATGGCCTAGTGTCAGGATAATGTGACTGGCTGGGACATCATGCTACAGGTCTGTGGCATGATGCCCCAGTGCTAGACATCACTATAAACTGCCACACTGCAGACATCGTAGCGATATGATATAAATATTGTTAAAGCTACGTTAAAAAAACCAAATCTCTCTCTCTCTCTCTCTCTTATTTATTATGTTTATCGTGTATTTCTGTATATGACACATTATTTGTGCCATATAACTGATGTATTTGTTTTGTACGGCAGGCATGGGAATGCCCTATGACGCATGAACAACACATGAACGAGATAATTTTTTTAAAGTGGTTTTTAATGATAAAATAGAGTCAGTCAAGCACAAATGTATTCCTCAACGTTCCAAACAATGTTTATTGTTCTGCACTGGAGATTAAATGACTTGCTAAGATAATGGGGTACAAATATTTACTTGGGCTACCATAATTACAAAAATAATGCATTTTGACGGGTATCCTCATTATAAGATAATAAAGCGTTTTGGCGAGACATTTAAAAAATGGACTTTTGTCCCTATAGAAAATACAAACCCATAGTTAGACGCTTTGCTTATATGTTCCCGTTAAAACGACGAAACGATATATAAAAAATTGGTCTGTCTTACTGATTCATTCATGTGTACATATGCAGTAGTTTTATATCCAAGTATCCGTCACCGATCATAGTTTGCCATTCTGCCATAAAGAGAGATGCGCCGTGAGAACATCATAATTAGAAAGATGCAAACTTCATAAGTTTTGGTGTTTTTCAAAACCGATCATCTCTATCGAGGCATTAAAAGACTGCTGACTGTGTAAGATTTAGTTTCTTCCGAAACTGAACAGCTTGATAACGTGCAAACACTACACACATCCGAGACTAAGGAATTGACAAAGGAAATGCTCACGTGATCATGGGCAATATTTCGTTCGCCAAAAAGACATGCTACCATATTTTTTTCAAAGAATTTACTTAGTTCGGATTACAGTCAAGACATGTATTATATTGACCACTGTAGGCCATCACAAAAAAGTAAAGAAGCCAAGTATTTGGAACTATTTTGTTAAGGTGTTAACATACATACCGTTTACACCTCCCAACACCCACCCTCTTGACTTCGTATTTAATTTTCTTCCCTGGATAAATCTTAGGAAGGCGGCAGAAGGACTTCATTGTTATTGGCTTAATTTAATTCGAGGTCCTTTTCGTTTGGTTGGATGATTCGATTAACACTGACTTTGATTGGATGATTCGATTAACACTGACTTTGATTGGATGATTCAATTAACACTGACTTTGATTGGATGATTCGATTAACACTGACTTTGATGTTATAAACTGTTCCATAAGACTAATCAACCATTATATTTAAGATAATTATATTGTTGGGTTCTCATTTATAATGCTGCATCTGGTGTGTGAAAACCTAAACATAATTCTGAATATACATGATCCTGGATTACTTAGTGGTGAAACATTCCTTCTGTATGGATTAAATCCTGGTCTCGATTTTCAGTGATGCCACATGGATGGATTAGTAGCTATCATTAATTGCTTTGATTTATCATTTGTTATCCTGCGTTTTTTTTTTTACCTCGATGGCTTTGATATCAATTGGAACGTCCTCGTTCTTTTCTGTCGCATGCTAGAAAAATGTCTTAGATGTACATAGAGTCCGTAGTTGTTATTAACGTTGCAGCGCCTATCTGACGCCTCATCACGAGTGGCAACGTAAGCACCTATTTGAAGCTGATGAATTATTTCTTGATTATGTTCATTAATAAAGTTGCAGGAATAAAATTATGGATTAAATTTCAGTTATTTTATTATGGTCGAAACTGAAATGTCATCGATTTCGGGGTTTCCCCCACATACCTATCATTTTTAAAAAGATCCTTGTACGTCAACTTTAACTTTATCAGCTTGATACGCATCACTACGATTACGTCTGACCATTTTTGTAACAGTCGAAGTTATTCACTTCGTGTCGGTAGAGATGACGATACTCCGATTGCATGTGACATTTTGCACGAATAATAGGAACCGTAAAAAATAAAGAAAATTATTAAAAGATTTGGAATTTTCTTTACTTCGGATTAAAAACCCTTGTCTTATGTAGTCTTTCAATGAAGGTAAATAATCGGATTTAAAAAGTTTTTCCCTCCTCTCCAGACAATAATCTCACTTATTATACGACCGCTCCGGTGGCCTAGTAGTTAGAGCGTCCGCTCCGGATGCGGGAGGTCGTGGGTACGAACCCCGGCCGGTCATACCAAAGACTTATAAAAATGGTACTAAAGCTGCCTCGCTAGGCGCTCAGCTTTGATAGGTTAGTGTTAGGACTGGTCGGCCTGGTGTCAGGATAATGTGACAGGGTAGGATATCATCCTACATGTCTGCGGCATGATGCTTCAGTGCTAAACATCACTATAAACTGCCACACTGCAGACATCGTAGCGATAGGACTGGAGAAATGTTAAAGTTACTTTAAAAATCTAAATCACACACACACACACACACACACACACACGCATATATATATGTGATACTCTAAGGTGGAAGACTATTAATGCTCTTTCGCAACTCTTTACCCAAAAGAACACTTTAAAACCAGATTGATTTTTGCTAGATGAATATCCGCAGCGAGTCGTAAAATATTTTTTCAAGCTACTGTATCACAAGGTCTGAATTTGTCAACCTTTTCGATGTATAAACTGAAAATTCTATCTTAGTGTCTGCCGGCTGGAGCTTTCCGGAAGTTGGTTGTAATAAGTTCTTGATGAACTTTAAATTAAAGAACGTGTTACAAAAAAATGTTGCAAAAATTTTAAGAACAGACTTGTTATTAATAGTTTCCTCTGCAGGCTCCGGGATGTACATTAGACCTGACCCACCCACCCTGAGTCCAAGGTAAAAACAGAGGTGATGCATTCGTTTAGCATGGCGAACTCATGACTGAAAGGGTGCTGATTAGTATCTTACAATCGATGACCAAGAATGTGACGATATTTATGTCGACGATGACAGTACACATTTTCGACGACAACGATGATAATAATGATTATGTTCAGTTCTGCACCCAGTACTCTCATACCGTTATAACTAATACATTATGCTAGTAAGATGCGCAGTTTCATACATGGACTGAACGGAGTTAAATATGACGTAACACTCTACAAGATGTGCACATGCCACATTGTTTGACATGACCGCTGTGTCTATATTTGTACCTAGTTCATGTAGCATCTCTCACCTTCATGTGAATGTTGACTCCTTCTTGCTGACTTTGATAGGGATTTACGCCACATGCCAATGTTATAGATGTTCTGCCTTTCATGTGGTCTTACATATGCGAATTATATGGTTCCATTAGTCACTTGTACCGCGGAAATGTGAAGAATATATGTCGCTCCAGTCTTCATTAAAATGTTCATAACTGTGGCAATACATGTACTTATTAAATTCGCAAAAAGTAGTAGTAGTAGTCGTAATAATGGTAGTAATAGTAGTAATAGTAATAGTAGTAATATCAATAGTAGTAGTAGTCCGAGTTTCCTTTGACCCTTGCCACCCCATGTTTGATATTTCGACATTTATGTTGGGGCGTAGGGTCAGAGTCCATTCCCTATCGAAAAGTTAGAATTCGCCGACACCATTTGGTGTGGGGTAGCCGCCCAGCAAACTTGAACGACCTTTCATCGAGATACATCTGCATGAAATCGATAGGAATATGATTTATTTTCTATTAAAAAAAACCGTAAGCATAGCATTCATCATGTCTTTAATTCGCTGACAGATGAGACGAAAGTACATCGTTGCTGAAATTTGACCTGGATCTGGATGTCAGCGGATTAAAGGCAACGAATGCTATGATCCCAATTTCTGAGAAAATAAATCATATTTCTATCGATTTCATGCAGGTTAGCTTTCTCACATACCAACATTGGACGAATCGAGACTGGAACCCTTTCGGACAGTGGTGAGATGTCAGTGATTTTAAAGGCAAGCGCCTTAGAGCACTCGGCCACCCTTATTTAAATGAAACGGGACGTATTTCCATGCTGTAATTTACTAATTACCCACAGTACCAAAAATGTACATGAGCATGTTCCACGGTAAATTTACATTCATGTACTCAATGTGTTTCCCGTCCTTACTCGCGTGTAAGTTCGATCCAGCCGCAAACTGCACAGACCCCGATTTGCCATCGCATAAAACAACTAAACCAAATGTTTGCAGTTGGACCGGCCTTATCTGTCAATACAAATGGTACTAGTATGAAAACCTAGATGCTGATACTCATACAATACTTCGACGGCGTTGTTAATCGGTATGTAAATATACCCACGCCAAAGAAGATGCAAAAGTCTTGTATCTGTCTCTTATGTTTAATTAAAGTAGAATACCCGTTTCCACGCAATAAACCATGATTCATATTTATAGATATAGATTCCTAATTATAGACCCATTCATGAATTTATAATTAAGATAAGAACTGAATCAGTTAGTTAAATCGATGTTCGGCCTGAATGCACCCAGTCAGGCGGCACATCTTCGGATAAAATAGCTCCTGAAGGTGTCGATAACAGCAATAACGATAAGTGATTTTGTTTGTTTTATTTTTACTATATGTACACCTATCTTATACATTTAGTACCTGTCAAGAATTGGCCATATTGCTATGGAAACATAGACTCGATATTAGACGGGATATATAAACTAGAACAGAATGACTTCTCGCATGCTATAAACAATGTATTGAAATGTAATTCTAAAATCCGTCATTTATTTCCCACATAACATATGATCTGTATCGTGTTATTACGAACCGAAGGCCGTACCTAAACTATTAAATATCAAAGAGCGACTTTTCCTTTGGCTAAATTAAGGAAATGTGTTCTTATGTTAGATGTGGTATCGTTGTATAACGAAGTCGTGGTATAGTGACAGTTTGGGAATGATTAAGAGCAAAAGACATAGTCCAAACATTTTTAAAAATTCCGTGGCATAGTAACCACCATAGCAACAACCCCCACCCCATCCCACCTGTGTTGTAGGCTCAGTAGGTACCCAAAAGTGTCAAGAAGCAAATTTTTATTGAGATGGGTATCATAATTAAGTTTTGCGGGGGTGGGTGGGGGCATAATTGCTTGACACGCCTTTGACGAGTCTATCCAGCTTGGACTAAATCTCAACGTCATGTTCATTCATAACAAATTATCGATTTTGATTGTTCGTTTTACATATAAAATTAACGATATGATTTTCTTTTCTTTTCTTTCTTAGCATAAGTGCGTTTACCTAAGAAGATATCTGACACATTTACCTTTCTTAAAAACAAAATAAAAATATTATATTTAATTCAATTTTATTGAAATTTTCATATTTATTTTTTTACATCTGTTCTAAGCTTTCAACGAAAGTGGATTTTATACTCTCTTCCCTGTTAATATCTGATACTCATTATTTAGATTGATATTGCCAATGGTAATTTCACTTCTATATTTAAATCCCAATATCCCTTGTCGGTGTGCACTGTTTCTGAATCCAGTGCATAACGCAACCTAATTTATGTCCGATTTATTTGCTGTCCCAACCACGACTAACATTACCAGTGCACATTAACATTAAATCACGTACGACAAGAGCTCTTTCAATGTTCGCTACGTCAGAAAAGATACGATGCAGTTTATTGGTGATAATGAGGTTCACACTTGCTCCTTGCGCCTGAGTGCCCACCAATCAGAGAAGATAACGGCACGAGACAACTGCCGCGGGCCACTCTAGCATGATGACTGCGTCATGTGATTACTGTCCTTACACTATCAATTTATGTCATAGCTATATATGTGCCAACTTTTCAGAGTGCATCATTTAAATCCTTTTTTCCAATGAGGGGAATACGTAGCAAGATATAGAAGCTTAATGCAAACATTTTACATTGATGTGTGTAAGATTTCCACTTTAGGACCCGTTTTGTACAGTGAACATTTATCTGTGTGCTGAACAAAGCACCACATTGAAAGACTATTATCCACACACGAGAGAGAGGGAGAGAGAAATCGCTGTAGCAGTGTTTGAAGAACTTTTATGACTAATACTTGACATCTCTGAAGGGTATTCGCAGATTCCCTTCTACTCGTATAGGGATGTAAGCTGGTATAAACAAAGGACTTTATGGAGTCGGGGAACGATGGTGAGAAATTCAATCTTATTCATATAGTCTAGTTTAGGTTGAATATAACTGCATAGACCCAGATCTGTCGTCGCATAGTGCTACGTAAGGTCTGAGTCGGTGCATTTTTCTTAGGGTCAATTAAACGGTTGAACACGCAATATAGACTGATCTGTAAAAGGCGTTATGCGAGGGATGACCAGGATCAACGTTGTTGGCAGTTGTTTGATTTGTAAGTGTGTATCATTATATGTTGATAATGCATTTACGAACTTTCTTCTTCTTCTTCTTATAATTACTTTCCTGCATTGTATTTCTATTTACCAGTTGCTCTTCAGGCCAAATTCATACATTACTTATTTTTAATCAATATTGTTCAGAATAGTTTCTGAATGGGCTCCAGTAAATAACATTTTAGACATGATCAAAACCCAAAAATTACAGATGATTGTTTAGAATTATGGAAATGGTCTGTTTAAACCAAGCACCGCAGAAATCAGTATTCTTTGTCTTGTTTTCGTCGTTTTGTATTATATATATATATATATATATATATATATATATATATATATATATATATATATATATATATATATATCTTTGAGAAAGTACAATTTGGCATTTTCAATGAGAGGAATTTTAGTGAACTATTTAGTGATGCTAAATTCATGTGAGCTTTACTTTTTAATTGCAAATAATGCTTTCTTTCCGAAAAGATCGGTACCCTACAAAAAGTCGTTAAAACGTTATCATTCTGTACTAATGAAATTACAGCGGGGTTGTAACAGCAGTAATTTCCTTAGTCTTCATTCGTGCTGGCTAGATCTAACTGTTTAATCCTCTTCCCTCTTAAATTGTAACAGAAAGATGTCTTAAAATCGGAAATATCACACACACACACACACACACACACACACACACGTGCGATTTTCAGACCCAGTAACTTGATCTGTATGAACGAACCTCCAACTTGTTTTATACATTCAAGGTGCATTGTAATACGCATATTACGCTGTAGTGCAAGGTATACTGTACGATACATTGCAGGGGATATTTTTAAGACGTTTGGTGCGATAGATTGTAAGGTACTGTTACGGGGTACAAAAGTTGCAAACAGTAACATCCAACACAAAGTATATTCCCAGCCAATTTTTAATGTTCACCCAAGCTAGGGCTCAAGACGACTGCCCTTTACAGAGAACAATTCTTTAGTTTTACACCAGGGCAATAGTTTATCAAAACAACAGTGATGACAAATGCAGACTCCAACTCCTATGGGTCAGAATCTTTATCACTATCAGATGTGAACTAGGTAGAATTTGTTTCTATCATTACCATATCTGACCGCTTAAAATCCGTTAAACTAAAACTACCATGTACACCACTGTCTCTTGTCTTAATGATAATCAATATTTATACAATAAATTGGAGGGAAATGTTAAGCATTAATATGACGGCAACAGGTACATTGTAAAATACATTGTACGATTATAAGACATATGGTGCAATACATTGTAAGGTATATTCTGAGGTACACAGTACGATTATAAGACGCATGGTGTGATACATTGTAAGGTACAGTGTACAATACATTGTACGATTATAAGACGCATGGCGTGATACACTGTAAGGTACATTCTAAAATACAGTGTACGATGCAATTTAAGATACATCGTATGGTGCATTGTTTATCAATTTCAGGAAAAATAACAAAATAAATTTATTGCTCAAAGCCCATCAGCAAGTCTTAGTTGAAATTAGTAATATTTTGTGTCCTGATTGCCTCGGTAACTAATAAAAGGTCGGCTTTTTGTTGTTTTGTAATTTGGCCGGGGAGACAAACTTTGGCTCAACCATAATGGTTCTGCTTATTTTCAAAGACATTGGCTAAAGATTGAGACAATGGAAAAGACTTTAGCCAAAATTATTTTACCTCATTTACTTACGTGAAGCTGAACAATGAGAGAGAGAGAGAGAGAGAGAGAGCCTTTGAACATTTTCATATTTAATTAATACATTTTAGAACATTATAAAATGTTTAAAAACCAAAAACTACAACAACACTTTACATACATCACAGTAGTTGTACCACGTAACCGAGAAATTTACCGTATAATGTCGACAGGGTTTGCAACTTTGTATCAGCGCTTATATAAACACTGTAGATAAACCCCAAGGAAAATGCTCATATACCATTACGACGAACCATATTCTTGTAGGTTACTTGGTGTATGTTCAATTTCAAGGATTTCATCCAACCCAAATTCTTTTTTCTTTAGATTTATGCATAGTTTTCCCCCGTTATTCATGAGAGGAAAAGGAAACATAGATCACAAAATATTGCGATGAAATTGTGTACAATATTAAATTCATTTATAAAACGGGGATTATTGAACACTTTTTATCATTCTTTTCATACGTCACTAATGATTAATGTGTGGAAATTCATCATTGATCTAGAATCAACAAGACACGGTCACAATCATGTTTATGTATGCGTATTATTGCGACATGGGCGGATCACAATTTAATATACCAATAGTATTGGTATATCAACTTGCTTTATACCAACACTTAAATGCCATGCTATTTTAAATGTATGTGATATATAAGAGATTTAGCTATTTGATACACGTTAATTTTCATAAAACAAATTTGACTGCCATGACAGGTTTATCTGAAAGATATATATTAAATATAGACAGTTATCTGTTTCTCGTCATCATCATCATCACCATCATCATCATCATAAACCCATTATGCAGACTAAGCAGAAGGTGATGCAAGTTGTTGCCAGGTTTTATCAATGAACTTAACATTTCCTTTGTTTATAAAAGATTAAATGCGTTAACAACTGAAGACAGAATTGTTTAATGTTGTTTATTCATTATAAACGACAAAACGATAAATCTTGTCGTGGTTCCATCGTGGAAACTTTGTTCTTTAAATGTGGGTAGGTGTATTGGTTATGAAGTGCTTTAATTGCATGTCTTTTAATAGCCTTATCCTGATCAATGACTACTGCAATAACACACACACACACACACACACACACACATTACTGGTAAACAAGAGTATGGAGTAAGCCTATGGTCTTTCTGGTAACCAGACTAGGGATCTCCCCACGTGATCATGCCCTATAACGTCACGGCGATGTTCGCTATACACGCTTACAGTCGATTCTAACTGCAAACTTCATCGACCATGATCTGCCGTCTGGGACTTTGAAGTTTGATAGGAGAATACACGCCATAGATCCCGATCTGCTGTCGCATAATGAAACGGCAGATCAGGGTCTATGTTGGTTGCAGTTGGACTTCACAAATAAGCGAGTATATACGGTACTATCACGTTAACGACACTGTGTGAATTAAATCAAAACGTTGATTTCATTCCACAGTCCAACAACGTATGACTCGTAATTTACGAGAAGTTCATTGTAAGTAATATTTTCATGTGCGAGTCATCGTTTTAGAAAACTCATGGGGTGGGCAGATGATAAATTACAAACATTAAACATGCTGACATTCTCTCCTTCAGTGAATTAAATATCATAGCTAATACCAAATCATTACAATAATTATTGGGCCTGGGTTGGAAAATATTAACATAAGTTTCTTGGAAGATACTTTTATCCTAAATAGCCCTTGTTTGCCTGGACGTGTTTTTTCGACTGTACAATGTGACCAGAAACTGCAGTTAGGTCTTATCATCTGTACACATGTATTTACGAATGAGTTACCGTATATACTCACTTAAAAGTAGAGTGAAATTGCAAACATTTTAGACTCAGATCTTCCATTGCATTATATGCCCGCAGACCAGGGTCTGTGTTGTTTGTTCTGTTGAACACCCTATCAAACTGCATTGACCTAGCATTATGCGACGGCACATCATGGTCTTTCTTACCTGCAGCTGGACTTGTAAGCGAGTAAGACAGTGTATCACAACGGCTTTATGTATTGTATATGCAAAGAGGATTTCTGGCTTTGATAGTGTTGTATGGGATCTGTTACATTCACAGCTGTCCTTCAGGCAGTAATGCTACTAAGCGTACTTTGTATCATTACTTGTGTTGCTTTAGCTCTTGAATTGCACATAAGGAGTAAACTGAAATTTGAAAAATGCATTTACATGTGCCTAAACTAATTCGTAATCTCATAGGACAATATCGTTCTGTGAAAGTCATTAATTAAGTTTATGTAAAATATTATCAAACATGCCAGTAAGTGTGTGCATGTATTCGGGGGGTTGGGGCAACAAGCAAACGAATAGTAAGTTGTGGGAAGAGAAAATAAATTAATCAAGCTAATTGCTCTGCTCAGACGAAGGACCATTCATAGTTTCCTCTTACCCTTCTCACCCCAATTTTTCATATTGGAATGTGAGAGTAAACTCGGATTTAAAAAAAGTCATGCTGGAATCGCGGGGGGGGGGGGGGGGTCGCATTGGAGTGGCGGGTAAAATGATTGCCCGCTTGATTCTAAGAAAATGTGTGTGTGTGTGTGTGTGTGTGTGTGATTAGGATTTTTAAAGTAGGTTGAAAAAAATTTCATTCAAATCGCTACGATGTCTGCAGTGTGGCAGTTTATAGTGCTGCAGACACGTAACATGATGGCCCACCCAGTCACCTTGCAATTATTTTTTTTTCTTGGGGTGTGTGGGTGGTTGGTGGACAATAGCTTGAAAGAAATATTCTTGCTCTGAACTAAAATTGATGAATATGTTAGTTTAAAAAAAAAACTAATCTTCAGGTAAAAAGTAAAATAAACTCCAAGCCCACCTTCCCCAAAGCAACCCCAAACATTAGTCCGAGTTTCCCCGACCCTTGTCACCCCATTTTTGATATTTGGACATTTATGATGGGGTGTAGGGTCAGATTCCATTCCTTATCGACAATAAACGACTTTCCAAAGTTGTTGTACATAGAATTTGGACATATTATATAGAAGTGACTTAATGTTTGTAAATAAATATAATGTACACTTAATTCTCAACATATTTATTCAGAGAAGAACGACCAGAAACCTGTCGCTATCGCAGCAGGGTGGAGAAAACCATTTTCAAGAAGTACCGAGCCCGTGTTAGCGATGTATTTTGTTGGTGTCACGTGGCTACCACATTGACATGTGCTCTCTGCATAGTGAATCGTTTTCTTCAAATTGCTGCAACAGATTTTCGGTCGTCGTTTTCAGAAAAAATATTTTGAGAAAATTTTATTTTGTTTTTTGTTTCTTTCTTCATTTTTCTTTAAAAATTACATGACTTTCATTTATATGTTCGATTTGTTTTCCTACAGCAACACTAGAAATGGTTTATTGATGATATCACGTGACTATGAATTCTGATCTCATTGACATGTAGGTTGCGAGAGTTGTATAATCACGTGACTAGGAAATGCAAATGGCCAGATCCCGGTCAAATTTCAGCAACGATGTATTTTCGTCTCGTCTGTCAGCGGTTTAAAGACATAACGAATGTTATGGTCGCTAATTCTGAGAAAATAATTCATATTTTTATCCGATTTCATGCAGCTATATCTCGATGAAAGTTCGTTCAAATTTGCTGGTCCAGCTAGTAAGCGGCTACCCCATGCCGATAACAAATGTTGTCGGTGAATTCCAACTCTTCGATAGGGAATGGACTCTGACCCTACACCCCAACATAAAATGTCCAAATATAAAAAATTTGGTGGGAAGGGTAAGAGGAAACTCGGACTACCCCAAACATCAAATAGTCTTTTACCAGTTGCTTCGTTTTTCTCGTACGTACGCCATGTGTATCCTTACACGGCAGGTGCATTTTCCGTCTATTTTGCCCTCTTCATCCGATAACTCGATGGCATTTACACACTGAGTTCAAGGTTATTAATGCTATATGCAGATTCATACATCGTTTAGTTTACCATAAGCATAGGAAACAACGCCGACTATTCGTCGTTTGATTCAGATGTGTGTAAAGTAAGCTAATTAATGCTGGATCGGACACATTCCTCAGCGGTCTTATTTTCTATAATGACTCCGTGTCACCAGTTCGGTCATCTGATGTATTGCAAATCAGACCTTAAAGATAAGGGACACGAACTTGTTATATATGTATAGACACAATTCGAAACTGTCGTACTTTTGATTATGTAATGTGATGAAATTCAAAATTATCTTTATGGAGATTGTGCATGCTGCGACGTTCCAATTTTATGTAATTTACGTTAAAATAAAAAATAATTAAAAAAATCCTACCAAAAAAAGATCCGTAAATGACATGATACACTCATGCAAACACTAAAAATTGTCAGACAACTAACAAATCTGATATAGACCCAAACAAAGAAAATACAAAAACACGTTATGACAGAAAAGAAAAAGAGCAATAACTTTGAATTAGACCCTAAGGTAAGAGTCACTAACAAACTGTCTTGCGGAGAAAAGGGACCAGAACCCTCCATTCGATCTTAATACTGGAGAGGAGGAGAGTATACAACTTAGACCCCAGGACCTAAAGCTTGGACCTTAGGAAAACAAGAACCTCCACAAAATAGACTTCCTCAACAGAAATTAACGCCGTTAGATAACTACAAAATTAGGATGGGCCATCCCTATAGTCCAACCAGTTATATACGCTGGGACGGATCAAAGAATAACCCACACAAAAAATTGCAAAATCTTACTGCAGAAAAGAGCATACTTATCCAGTTATTTAGACATTGACATTTACAAAGAGGCGCACTTGCAATTTCAGTAAGCTTCAGTTTCCTTGAAATGGCCAGTAGTTCTATAAAAAGTGCCATAAAAACCAACAGAACCTTGGGCAATTATTGCACTGATAGCCTTGGCGTACAGCTGCTTGATGGTATTGGTCAACTTTTGACCCATGTTGTGTTTCTTCATTGTGGCCCACAATACCTCATGCCACACTCTGTCAAAAGCCTTTTTGAAATCTATGAACACATGATAGATGTCTTGTTGGTGTTGCGAGTACTTTTCACACAGAACCCTGAGATTTAATATTTGTTCTGTTGTGCTTCTTCCACTCCGGAACCCGGCCTGTTCTTCAGCGATTATTTCTTCTGCTTGTGGTTTCAGTCTGTTCAAGATGATATTCAGCATTACCTTACTAGCATGGCTGATGAAACTGTTAGTTCTGTAATTTTGGCACAGCTGGAGATTGCTTTTGTTTGGGTAGTGTTATAATCAGTGACTGGGTCCATTGTGTTGGCTATTCACCAGTCTGCCAGATCTTGTTGCAGATGTTTGTTAGTACCTCTTTCACTGATCCCCCCCCCCCATTCTTCAGCTGGGATGTTGTCTACTCCAGCTGCCTTCCCATTCTTCAGTGCTCTTATTGCTGACTCCACCTCTTCTTTGAG
Source organism: Sinohyriopsis cumingii (assembly GCA_028554795.2). Lineage (NCBI taxonomy): Eukaryota > Metazoa > Mollusca > Bivalvia > Unionida > Unionidae > Sinohyriopsis > Sinohyriopsis cumingii. Next base: position 36,606,733 of record CM068831.1, on the reverse strand, counting down.
AATGGGGAAATCATTATCGTTTGAGGAATTTGAAACTTCAAGCACCTCTGGGACTCCTGTGGACTGATGGTTATAGAGTTCTTTGCAATACTCAGTCCATCTTTCTGCAATATCACTCGCTTCTGTGAGGCATTTTCCATTTTCGTCTTAAATGGTACTTACTCTTGGTTGCTTCTGTCTGGTGAGGTCTTTCACAATTTGGAATGCCTTTTTGCTGTTATTCTTTATCAGACTGCTCTCTATTTCTGTGCACTTTTGTCCAATCCAATCTTCTTTTGTTTTCTTCAAGTTTTTCTGATATTCTTGTTTATTTCTCGGTACTCCATTGCCCCTGTCGTGTGTCTGGTGTTTTTGAGGTCTCTTCGGGCATCACACAACTTCAGAATCTCTTCTGTAACCCAGGGTTTTTTCTTTGGGCGATGGAGGCCAATGATGTTCTTGGCAGCTGCTGTCATGACTGTGTTGAAATTGTCTGTCATCACTTTAACATCACCATCCATCACAAGGAGTGGAGCCAATTTTCCTCCAACTGTGGCTTGGAATGACTTGCGATGTTAGGGTCCTTCAGTTGTTCAGGGTTGAATTAGAGCCTGACGTTCTTTGGTTTGTTAGTTTTCTTCAGCCTCACTCGGAAGTTCATAATCACGAGGTCGTGATCACTCCCAACATCAGCACCTGGGAACGTCCTTGTTTTTGCTCTATTGATGCCAGATCGGTAACGGTTTTGAACCAGTATGTAGTCGATCTGGTTGTGATGGGTTCCATTTGGTGCGTGCCATGTCCAGCATCGTGAAGCTTTATGTTGTCCCAGGGTGTTGGCTAGTACCAAGTTGTTGTAGCTTGCGAACTCGAGCAGCCGTCTCCCTCTTTCATTGGTAAGTTCATTGCAAGAAGGTCCACAATGATCTTCCTAGTCTTTTAGAGCATCTTTGGCATTCCAGTCTCCTTGGATGATGAGGATGTCTTTTTTACTGACCATGTTTAGAATACCCAGGAGTTTGTTGTAAAACTCTTCTATTTCTTCATCATCATGATCGGTAATTGGAGCATAGACTTGGATAATTATGATGTTAAACGGAGATGCTTTCAGACGAATGGAAATGATTCTACTAGATATGGGGCAGCATTCAAGCACAGATCCCTTGATGGCGTTTGTTTACAAGGAAGCCTACTCCATTTATGGACTTGTCAAACTCTCCACTATGGTAGAATATATGCCCATCTTCAGTATGCCCATCTTCAGGACTTTCCATCTAACTTCACAGAGTCCTAGAATGTGCCATGTGTAGTGTTCCAGCTCATGTGTCAACTCTTGGAGTCTTCCAATTTGCGCCAGAGTTCTAATGTTCCAGGTGGCGATGGCGATGCTGTCTCTCGCTCTGATTTTATGCAGAGTACCAGTAGCACACTTGTCACCTCCGTCCTGGTGGACAACGGCAGACGCGGTCCTTGTTGACCCGGGCGACGACCGATCCGGTATAGTAAGTTCAGATTTGTCCAGCATTATCAGTGTGTCTTGGGCAAAAGTCGTCTGGCGGAGTCCATCCCTCTCCAGACCAAGGAGTTGCCAGAAGGGGATGTAGTACATCGTCCAGCTGCCTTTTCTTATAGGGTTTACTTACAGGGTTTACTCCCTTAGCCTTTGGCTTACCAAAACCGACTTGCAAGACAGCAGGAGACTCGTGGATGGGCGGTTGCGTCCATTTCCAGAGCAGATAAAGCATCTGCCACTGCCCCAAATTTATATAATAAAAAATTTATATTGAAAAAAATAGCGTAAATTGTTTGCATGTTATGCCTGTTTGATGACGAACATTATAATTCAAGACAGCAGAACATCTAGATCGTCCTGTAAATTTGAGCGAAAAGATAGGTGCAAAGGTAGATTTAAATTAATACCTGAGGCCGCTGCTGGTCCGTGATAAAATTCTGCCGATTTCAGGTCTCAAATATTTTTCATTTTAGCAGCTATTTTCAGTAATTCAGTACAGATACACGGACCAGAAGCACGTACAAATTAACAGCGAATATTTCGTAGCCCATTGCGAGCTAATTGTCGTGCAAACAATGATGATGTGTTAGAGGACGTGGTTACCTGAATCAACCACCGAGCCAGGTGTCAGGTTAATCAGGTAAATCAATGACAACAGCAAAGCTATTTCTGTTTCGTAAGCAATACGAGACGGGCATATGAATTATTTAGAACTATGAGTATTACATGTAGAAGTGTTAGTAAAAATATGTGGAAACGATTGCTTTCACTATTTGATGTATAATCTATTAGAAGTTTAATATATTATGCTTAACGTCGGGTTTTGTTTGACATTCAGAGGAAGTTCTTACCTGGTCGTAGAATGTGGTAGTTTCTACATGTAATTAATGGGCTATTTTGATTTTTGGTAGAATTTTGCATTTCAGAAATTTACATTTCGTGGACTGCTGGCAGTCGTATATATATATATATATATATATATATATATATATATATATATATATATATATATATATATATATATATATATATATTCATTTTAACTGTCCCGTCGACGAACCAACCTCCACATTTAGTTTGGTTTACAAATGCGTTTATTTCTATTTCACACACATATATATATATATATATATATATATATATATATATATATATATATATATATATATATATATATATATATATATATATATATATATGTGTGTGTGTGTGTGTGTGTGTGTGTGTGTGTGTGTCCAGAACAGAGGGAAGACTTCATCAGTGTCGTCTGATAAACAATAACAAATAACTAATCCGAATAGTTGTTGTTGTGCGTGTGTGTGCTTGTGTAGAATACATGTTTCCTTACAACTACCATATGTCGTATTGATCCATACGAGTACACATTTATAATCTTCATCCTTTTACAAATATAACGAGACATTCGGACCCGTTTATTCCATCTTCTTCTCTTTTTGAAAATGTACTAAAATTGCGAAAACGCACAAGATATCTATTAAAAAAATATTCATATATAATTAGTTTTTGAAATATGTTTTAATTAAAATTTGAAATAAATATACACAATCAAATAATGTTTGGGAAATGTTTTTAATATATAGCACTTAAGTATATGTCTGCCTGTGGACATTATTATTTTCATCTTTTGAATTACCATGTGCAGATGTTGTGTTGATACATTTAGCAAATTATGAGGATATCGTTTGTTTGATCATTGTGTTTAATTTCACAGACATTTACCCCCCCCCCCCCTTTACACAGGATATTAATAGAAGGCCTAAAGCCTAATTGATTTTACAACTCTCAACAATTCGTTTGTCAATCGGACAGCTGGAGATTCGAACGTATATACCATCATCCAGCCTCCAATAAACACTTTTACGACAGTTTCAAATTTCAAAGTACCCTTTCATTGTATTAAGAACAACGCGTGATGTGGCCGATTTTGATTTGGCAGTCAGACGAAAAATAACGTTTTCCCCCATTACTGAATCTGTAATTAGAGGCTGGCATTTGGCGCAGGGATATCTATTGTCTGCCACTAATCGGTTCACGCGCTTGCCTTTAAGTGGCGATTTAATACAAGAGGGACTTTTGTCATGCATACAAAACGAACATAGGAACAACGTGAGTAATTGAATAGAAGAAAAAAAATTAAATTTCACTCGGTCGTAGCTTATCTAAACGTGGAATTTTCAAATGAATACGGTAACATATTAGCATAGGATTTATTTCTTTAACTGTAGTTGTCGTAGATTGCTCAAGCAGAAATGACGTATTCATTCAAGATGAGCAAACAAACCAATCTTCTCCATGAGATGATTGTATACTTAAGAATTGTTTATTTTAAAATTAATTAAGGTTAATAAAAAGGCATTTGGGTGGATGGTGGCCACAAGTTAGATGAATAGAAGTGTGTTCTATAATTTCAAACAAAAACAACAGAAATGCGGGTCGCGAAATGACACATTACAATCATTAGAGATACTCTTTATTCGAAAATTTAATGATTAATTTTCCAGACATCGAACATTGTAAGTGGGTTCTGGGTGGCATGGATCTTATTTCGAATTTCTTGTTGTTTCTTTTAAGATACTTTTTTCAACAAATATAATGAATATAATTCTAGTTCTTTTCCCCAAACTTAGATGAAGAATTTATTCTCCTCAAACTATTTGGGAGCCCGAAGTTTTGAGAAATGTCTTCAAGGCACCTACCCAAACCACATTTGAAGGTGACATGGTTGGTCCCTTATGGGACTTAATCTTTGGATACAAATTAAACAGCTTTTCTTTCTTCTGCATGACCGGAGTCGCGGTAAATGAGTGACACGCAATCCAAAAGTCGCGGGTTCCAATCCCGCTGAGGCCAGCCCCAATCCCCAACAATTGATACCATCCATTTCATCAGTATGTTATAGCCATTACTGTGTTAAAATGCCGTTACAAAATCGAAATACTAAATCAAAGAAAGAAACAACCAAACTTTACCTTATTATGCCTAAGAAAGGGGCATTTTAAAATTTTGTAGTGATTGACAAAATTGCATTTTTTTATAGTTTGAACTAGATCTGGTAAGAAGAACGAATATCCATAAAGCGCAATGTAGCGAAACCCTCATCTGTAAAAGTATGAAATAATTACTCAGTTCCATATAAAAGTGCAAAATATAGCAAATGTCGATGTCAGTTTGTCTTAATATTACATTTATCAATGTTTATTTTATTTTGTTATTCAGTTTGACGGTATTATACTGTTTTTTTTTTTGATAACTGATGAAAATTTTATATCTGTTGGCAGCAGAAATTTTAAATTTTAAATTTTTTTTGTCACTTTATATAAGCCTGGCCCAACTGCAACCAACATAGATCCTGGTCTGCCGTCTCATAATGAGCGTGCGCATCAGTGTCTCTGTTGTTTGTTGTAGTATTTAACCCTTACAAATTGCATAGACGCCGATCTGATAGCGTTTTATCCCAAGGTAAAAAGTGGAAATTATTCAACTCGTTTTATAAATTTAGTATTAAATGATTAGGGTAATCATTTAATACTGAATTTATAAAACAATTTGAATACTTTCCAGTGTTTGCCTTGGCATAATACACTAAAAGGTCTGCGTGTATTAAAAAATGGTTTTTATGTAAACCATTTATTGGTACTTCATTTTATTTACTACCACTACTGTCTTCTCTTTTGTGTGAGTATTAACCTCGTCCAAGACCATTTATGACATGCATAATTTCTTTCTTTTTTGTTTTTATTTGCATTTCTGAAATGTGACAGTGACAAGTTTGAGGGTAATTCAGACCCGACAATGGGGGGGGGGGGAAGGGGGGCAACTGGGGATATATCACCGAGGCCCGGGGGCCAAGGTCCTGGTCCCGGGCCGAACAACAGTTTTAATTTTATAAAAGAAAAATTGTTTCAGCAAGAACTATGAGTGGCCTGGGTGTTTATTTCCCCAGGGCCCCTGATCGCTTTCTACGGCCCTGGGTTAATTATATCTCATACAAAGCATACGGCTTTTACGATTTGTTTCTTGAGGAAATGGCTGTCTGTCGATAGCTCGTGCGTGCGTGCATGTAAGTCTGTGTGTGTGTGTGTGAGAGAGAGAGAGAGAGAGAAACAGAGAGAGAGAGAGAGAGAGAGGTGGATTAGTGTATGTTAGGCTATAAAGTTTTTTTATATTAAGGGAGAATATTGGTTGAGGGAATGGTTGTGCATTCTTTATCCCCCCCCCCCCTTCCCCTTCCCGCACCAAAACTAACTGGCCGGGCCCGTCATTTCGTTAGTTACAAAAAGCCATTGTGATAACACTTTCGCTCTGAGTGTTCTAGCAGCCATCGACCCGGAAGCGATGAATAATTTCCCAGGATTGCTAAGCAACGCGATTATCATGCCGATGTTGCACATCTGGCAACTCAAGAGTCCCTCGTAATGATTTCCTGATCTCATGATTTAATACAAGAAGAAGGATATATGGTATTACTAAGCGAAGTATAATCAGAAAGTATACCCTAAAGTTGAACAATACGCGTTAGAAAATTTGCAAGATATACGTAATATAATTTAGAAGATATTCAAAAATACGAACACAATGAATAACAATAACACACAAAATTCTCATACGCGAGTTCTTATTTCATAGCATTGTCCTACAGACGGGCTTGCTTTAGGTGGAAGCAGGTTGATAACGTGCACACTTTGCATATATTTCTTACATTCGTGTACATTCTAGAAAATAAAGCTTGAAGTTGATTATGAATGATGCTGGTAAAATAATAACAAAACATGTCGAGGTACTGATTGTTTGAGAAAATCATAATTCACTCCTTGATACTATTTCCGATTATCGTCCATATTTTGAAGAAAAAAAAAACCCACATAAACGGTAGAAGCAAATGTTTGAATAAATAACAAGTTTTAACGAACAGTTTTGATCACGACAAAAACTTTGAATTATCCATATCCGTGTCTAGGACGAAAAATCAGAAAATGCGGTCAATATGGACGATATGTACATTTTTCTGTTCTTAGTAACTATTTATAATACATTTAAAGGATACTGTAACTATTTATAATACATTTAAAGGATACTGTAACTATTTATAATACATTTAAAGGATACTGTAACATAAACACTATCACCATGATTTATTCAAACATATATTCAGTAGTGTTCATTTTGAGGTGATTGTGGTGGTGTATATATATATATATATATATATATATATATATATAGAGAGAGAGAGAGAGAGAGAGAGAGAGAGAGAGAGAGAGAGAGAACTATTAAGCGTATTCCACACATATCATTGCACATCTGTCAAGGTGGGGGCCCCGAGTGGCCGAGTGGTCTAAAGCGCTCTCCGTTACGGATCACTGCCATCTCACCTCTGTCTGCGCCGGTTCGAGTCTCAGATTCAGCAAATGTGGGTATGTGAGAAAGCTTGCCAGTAGCTTCTCGTGGGTCGGTGGTTCTTTCCGGGGTTTCCCCGGGTTCTTCCTCCACCATTAATACTGGCCGCCATGTATAGCCTATCGTGTGCTGAAAAATGGCGTTAAGCCCCACAACAATAACAATAACTGTCAAGGTGGTGTGAAATAGAGAAAAAAAAATGTATTGTCCTCGAGGCATTACTGATATTATCACCAAAGGTGACTTTCTTTTATGTTGTAGAAAATGTTCGATGCGATCGGTTCATCTCTGCCAAAATCGATTGATATAGATGATGATTGTTGTGTCCCCGTTTTCCACAGGCTTCCGTGTTAGCTCAAAGTACATAACCCAAGTTAATATATACAGTATTTTCCTTAAGGCCACTTAGTGTAGGTCATTAAATATTCTGTACTCAAGCTATATTGCACACGTTTTTCTTATCGAGGGATTGAAAAAAAAAAAGAAAATAAAGAAACAGCAGCAACATAAACAAGAACAGCACTCGCACGGAATTATTATTTTTCATGAGTTTTCGTCCATACATGCATTCCTATTTTTGGGGATTTTGTGTATTCCATGTAATTACACGTGCTCTGGTAGGAATGTAGCAGTGAAGCGTTTAGGTTGCTTATTTCTAGCTACAGTACCGTAGTTTAACAGCATTTATCACCATTTGTTTTTAAATTTTAGACGCAAACCTTGAATCATATAACTTCGAATAAAAAAGATCCTATGAAAATGTGACAAAACCCGATGCAAGACGATTACCAAAATCTACAGAACAATTGCAATTCTAGAAATGATAAATTGGGTAAATTTAACATTCTTATGGAACCGACAGTGATTGGAAATGTTGTTACCTGATTAATTTTAATTCCGTTTATGTTCTTATAGATTTCACCACTGCGTCGCTCAACAGGACCTCTATGATTGGAACTTCACCTGAGAACCAAGGACCATTCCATATCGAGACAGTTATCATAATCCTGTGGGGCCTTGGTGGCGTCTTGCTTGTCGCGCTTATCATATTGATGGGTTGCGTTTTGAGAGCTCACAAGAAGGGAAGACAACCACTCCAAGCCAGGTAAGGCTGTTATTATTTATTGTTAATTTTTTAATACAACGAATTAGGTTTTCTTTTGTGCGTTTCTTTATATAGTTACATCTTTAGAAATAAACGTTTATTATGTACACAGAGTATTGTGCTGAGGTGCAGTTTTCCCTTAAGTATACATACATTCATACATACATACATACACACTTACATACATACATACACAAATACACAGACGTACGTACGTACATACATACATACATACATACACAGACGTACATACATACATACATACAAATGCACATACATATATGGAGGGGCCCCGAGTGGCCGAGTGGTCTAAAGAGCTGTCCGTCACGGATCACTGCCATCTCACCTCTGTCTGCGTGGCAAATGTGGGTATGTGAGAAAGCTTGCCGGTAGCTTCTCGTGGGTCGGTGGTTCTTTCCGGGGTTTTCCCGGTTCTTCCTCCACCATTAATACTGGCCGCCATGTATAGCCTATCTTGTGCTGAAAAATGGCGTTAAACCCTATAACAATAACAATAACATACATATATGCATGCATACCTACCTACCTACATACACACTTATATCCATACATCCATGCATGCATGCATGCATACATACATACATACATACATACATACATACATACATACATACATACATATATACAGGGGGCCCCAAGTGGCCGAGTGGTCTAAACCCAACTCCGTTATGGATCACTGCCATCTCAACTCTGTCTGTGTCGATTCGTTTCTCGGATTTGGCCAATGTGGGTGTGTGAGAAAGCTTCCAGTATTTTCTCGTGGGTCTGTGGTTCTTTTCGGAGTTTTCCCGGGTTCTTTCTCCACCAAATATATTGGCCGCCATGTATAGACGCTAATGAGCTAAACAATGGTGTTAAAACCCACAAAACCAAACCATGCCATTCCGTTTTCTCCACATGATACATACAAGCATACATACATACACACATATATTCACACATACATACATACATACATACATACATACATACATACATAGATACATACATACATACATGCATACATACATACATGCATACCAGCATCAAATTACTAAGACTTACAAAAGGCACAAGACTATCATGAAATTTTGAAAGAAAATAGATATTTCCTGTGAATTATTTTATTTGCAACACCTTTCCATTATTATCTTTTACACAAGCTTGATCCTTAAGTTAGAATTTAGTGGATATGGATACCCCTACCCACCTTTCATAAAACTGTCATGCTCCGATTAGTTTGCTGGAATTAAGCTAGGTGCTTAAAAAAATAAAACGAGACTTTATATCTCCAGGCAAGGATTGTTTCATACTAGGTCAAGTGGAGCATGCCCTCCCCATGGAGGAGTTAATCCAAGCTTCACATCCTATGACGAGATTTGGACGTGGATCCCCGTGATTACGGATACCCAGAATACATGTGTAAATGGCAATAGCAATCAAGCGGAGCAAGATACGGATGGTGGCCAAGGCAACACTTCCATTCCTCCATCGTATGATGAAGCGATCAATGAGCAATCCAATCCAACAGAAATATCAGTCCCTCCCAATAGACAAATGACGTCCACGCCAATTGAACATCATTATGAAACTATTCAGATAAGGGAGATTAGAGCCAATCCCAGAATGCCTAGTCCTATGACAAATGTGAATTCCAGTGTGCCAAATACCAACCCAATATCCAGTGCCTTAAGACCTTCAGTGCAGTCCCCTTTGCCAAATAGATCTGTTCAGCCATCTACGGACCAAAATGAAAGACACGGTAGAAGTCCGCTTCAGCAAGAAACGCATGATTCGGAGTCACGTAATGAGAGAAGAAGTTCATATAGGATTTATCATCAATATCCACGGTCAGACCAAAGGCATTCCGAACGTATTTATGAAGGTCAGAATCGAGCTGACAGAAATTTGAGTAAGTTATTTATATCTAATTAATAAAAGCATATTGAAACTTTGCCATGTTTTACTACATAGAATCAACGAAATATATTTCAATAGATAATGATAGTATACCGTGGTATAAGTATTATTCTAACGAATGATATCATGTGCACTACTGATGCATGTTCAGCCAGTGAAAAAAAAAAAAACACCCGGGGGGGGGGGGGTCGTGAAGATGCTTACAACACAGGGGCTTGTATCATTGCTAACAATTTAACATGGACTAACAGTTAAACTGAAAGCAATGATACGAGCCCATGTGCCTTACAGTTTAATTAAGTGATACAGATAGCATAAAATAGTACAAGAAAGATCACTTCTTTCCTATCTCGCGCAACCTATTTAAGAATTAACGCTACTATTTCAAGCTACGTTGCGCAGAGCGTAATAAATTAAATACCGATGTTTAGCTCAGGCATTCAACTTTGTATGCATATCCAAAGTTTGAGTTATATCTGTAAGGAATGCCAGACCATTTTTCCACGCTACCGCTCGACATAGTCATGAATGCACCCGCTTAATATGCAAGTGAAATCCCGCTGAATGGAATACTGTCGTCTCATTGGTTTAAAGGAAATGATGTACTGCATTTATTTATAACTTATTTTCAGTTGGCCAATGACAATGCAATATTCCATTCAGCGCATTTTACTTGCATATTAAATGTGCGCGATCATGGCCATGTCGAGCAGTAGCGTGGGGAAAATGGTCTGACATTCCTTAAATGTATGACAGAAAGCCAAACACTAGATAGGTATACAAAGTCGAATGTAAGAGCTAAACACCAGTACCAAATTTGTTCTGCTACGCGAAATGTAGCTTGAAATATCAGCTGTGATTCTTAAGTAGGTCGAGCGAGAAAGGAGAGCATCTTTGCTAGCCAAGATTTCACTATGATAACCAGGGCTACACCTTGGTATATCGAGCAGATATTTCTGTGCGTCGGGTCTGTGGATGTCATAATCAAAATTAGGCTGTTGAAATTTGAACACATGGTATCCATTCTATTATTCTATAGATTTGTAAAGTACGAAACTATAAAAGAGATTGTTATAGTACAATAGACAGAGTCCTTTGTCAAAACGGGTCAACAGCATAATCCAAGGAAATTTTGCCTCTTGGTATGATTTGTTTTTTACCCATCAGGTTAATGCTTTCTTTTAACATTAATCTTGCATCGAGCACGAAAGTGAAAAATTACAACATAGTTATGCATGTTAAAAAAGTTTAATCAAATGCATGGGATTGTTATTGTCATTTTTAACGTGATTAATTGATAACAAAATAATAATCGCAGCAACACCAGATAATTCAAATGTTACACGCTGATTATTCAAGGTATACTAATCTACAGGAAACACGTTATGAAGGTATCATAATAACCTATATATAACTGTCTGACCTATTGTGGTATATTTAACCAGCATGTTACACGCTTATCTCTCCAGGCGTAATAATTTACATGTGACACGCTGACCTATCAATTCATAATAATCAACATTTAACAGGCTAACCCATCAAGACATGGTAATCCACATGATTCACCCTGACTATCTAAACATAATCCACATGTAACATGCTGACCTACCAAGACATAATAATCCACATGTAACATGCTGACCTACCAAGACATAATAATCCACATGTAACACAATGTGGCCTATCAGGACGTAATAATCCGCATGAAATACGATGACCATTCAAGATGTAATAATATACATGTATCGCGCTGACCTAGACATAATAATCCACATGTAACATTCTGACCTATCGAGACATACCAAAGACTTATAAAAAAAAGGTACTAGTAGCTTCGCACTCAGCATTAAGAGGTTAGCGATAGGACTGGTAGGCCTGTTGTCAGAAAAATGTGACTGGGTGAGACATGATGCTACATGTCTGAGGCATGATGCTCCAGTGCTAGACATCACTATAAACTACCACTCTGCAGACCGACATCGTACCGATGTGACTGAAAACTTGTTAAAGGTACTTAAAAATGCAAATCAGACACAGTCACACATGTCACGGTCAGGCACATATACACATGCTGAGGGGATTATCGAAGAATGGAAAGAAATAGTATGGAAGCGTGACTGAATAATTAGAAAAGAAACGAAAGCATGCACAGTGCAAAATGTAGGTTACCAAAACAAACCATAAATCGGTTGCAAAAGACGTTACACGTAGTGCACCTTTTTATTGCATATTGTGGTTGTTGATATTTGTATAACGCTTTCATACGTTGAAAGACATAAGTAGATCTAGATGACAGATCAACCCTCTGTTTTTGATAATGTCCCCCAGTTCTTTTGTTCTGTGAGATGCTTCGATATATATATTTCAGAGGACAAGATTTGTTTAGATGAAGTAAGAATTGTACTCAGGTAGCTATTCGCATGTCGTTTGCAGGGTTTACGCACTCTGACAGCAGTATGTTCACGTATTACACGGGACATAATGGCAGAAGGGTGTATTGCGATGTACCCCCTAGTCTTTATGACGAAGATGGGCCTCCTCCCTACAGTCACAGACACACCAGGAACGACAGAAACGCCCCCGTAGTGAGGTATGCAATCCACGTCTGAAGCAATGGTTAGTTATTCATATTTTGCAAAGAAAATTTCCTTCTTGTTTTAGATGGCTGACTTAAAAACATACCTTAGCAGAACATCAGTTTATTTTTTACGAACCTTATTAAATCTTGTTTATAGTTAACACGTTGGTAAGGCCAAATGAGCATCGTGCATCCTGTGTCATCCGTCGAGAGTCATGCATTGTGTGTTGGCCATTTTTCAACAGTTGTTTGTTAGCAACCTGGAAGTCATATCTCTGATTCGTTTTCTGTCAAACTTGGAATATGAGTTTATATCCTTGAAATCTCGAACAAGTTCGATGATCAGCGAGAGTCCTGCATATTAATGAGGTGATGTTGCATCTGATTGGCTGCGTTTCTAACACTCTGGAGGCCACATTTTAGATCCGATTATGATAAAACCAGTAGTATATGGTAATATCATTAAAATCTTGCATGAGTTCGATTATTAACGAGACCCTCATACACCAGTTAGATGATTCAACATCGGATTGGCTGAACATGTTACCACTCATCAAGTCACATTTCTGATCCGATTTGTATCAAACTCATCAAGTCACATTTCTGATCCGATTTGTATCAAACTTGCAATATGACATCACGATTTTAGACCGTTACAGTCGTGAGCTAGACCCATCCACATTAATGAAGTAGTCTCGCATCAGATTAGCTGACCTTGTTATCACTCAGGATGCAGCATTTCTGATTGGATTTTGATGTAACTTGGACTATACGTTTATATCATCAAGATCTCGAATGGATTTAAAAATAGTGAGATCCACGCATACTGAGGGGAGTATGCATCTGACTGATTAAGCCTAGTACAGTTCTAGAGGATATATGTCTCCTTTGACTTTGATCAGACTTGGTATACATACTTATGTCTTCAATATCACGAACATATTCGATCACGAGTAAGATGGATTCGTGTTAATGAGGTAATCTCGCATTTGATTAACCGTGCTCGAAAAGACACTAGAACTGTATTTCCTGTCTGAGTTTGATCGAACTTAAACTATGGGGTATACTTGTCGATGTCTTGGATGGAATCATTAGTGAGCAAAATCTATGCGTATTAATGATGTGGTCTTGCATCTAATTGTCCGAGATTATTATCACTCTGGACGCCATTTTTCTGATCCAATTTTGATTTGTATGATCAAGCTATGTGTAATTATATGTTTTTTTAAAAAATATAATTCTGAGCATGATCGACCAGCATGAATATTAATGAGATCATGCATATGATTGGCTGATCTACATTTATCATGCATAAGATTGGCTGAGCTACATATATGATGCATGTTTAAACAAAATTGGTAAGTAGGTTTATAATGTCAAGAAGTTTGATTATTTTTTTATTATACGTATATTGATAAAGTGGTCTTATATCTGATACAGAGTTTTACTGGCCACTATAGAAACCGTTTTTTTTATTTTAATTTTTTTGCATAGGATTTTGATTAAAGATCTGTGCCATCCATGTCTTACCAGTATGTTGGATGAGTTTTATTAGGAACAAGATCTGTGCATATTAATGAGGTAATCTTGTATCAGATTGGCTGAACTTGTTACCACTCCAAGTTTGCTTCACCTTATACTTATATTATCAAACTCTTTGATGACTTTGATTAATGAGCAATAGTCAGTGCATGTTAATCATGACATTATCTTTAGATCAATTTTTGTTTATAAAGATATAATAAAATATAAAGCTAACAGGGTATGTTTGTTTGGGTGATGGTCAATCTAGGTTGTGTTCTTACAATGCCTTCATAGTGAAATGGTCAGCTGTTAAGTGATCTGAACCAAGTGAGTACTATTAAGCCCACATGGGCATCATATTTATTATTTTCACAATAGATCAGAATATTTTAATTGAAATAAATTTTAAATCAAGTATGTGTATTTTCATTTTGAATCCTGGTCTAATAAATGCATGTTGATTACAGGACAGTCCTAGTCTAATATTGACTGAAGGAAAGGGTCTTTATTAAACATTCTTGACATGGGTCTTTATTAAACATTCTTGACATGGGTCTTTATTAAACATTCTTGACTAGGGTCTTTATTAAACATTCTTGACTAGGGTCTTTATTAAACATTCTTGACTAGGGTCTTTATTAAACATTCTTGACTAGGGTCTTTATTAAACATTCTTGACATGGGTCTTTATTAAACATTCTTGACGTGGGTCTTTATTAAATATTCTTGACTAGGCCTCTTTAGACTAAATACAAGTAAATACTGATTTTCTAGTCTGGTATAAAGTGTAATGAATCTAGATCTTGTGTAGAGTGTAATGAATCTAGATTTATAAGAGTATAGTGTGTAATGAATTTAGATTTATAAGAGTATAGAGTGTAATGAATCTAGATTTATAACAGTATAGAGTGTAATGAATCTAGATTTGTAACATTATAGAGTGTAATGAATCTAGATTTATAACAGTATAGAGTGTAATGAATCTAGATTTATAACAGTATAGAGTGTAATGAATCTAGATTTATAACAGTATAGTGTAATGAATCTAGATTTATAACAGTATAGAGTGTAATGAATCTAGATTTGTAACATTATAGAGTGTAATGAATCTAGATTTATAACAGTATAGAGTGTAATGAATCTAGATTTATAAGAATATAGTGTGTAATGAATTTAGATTTATAACAGTATAGAGTGTAATGAATCTAGATTTATAAGAATATAGTGTGTAATGAATTTAGATTTATAACAGTATAGAGTGTAATGAATCTAGATTTATAAGAATATAGTGTGTAATGAATTTAGATTTATAAGAGTATAGAGTGTAATGAATCTAGATTTATAACAGTATAGAGTGTAATGAATCTAGATTTGTAACATTATAGAGTGTAATGAATCTAGATTTATAACAGTATAGAGTGTAATGAATCTAGATTTATAACAGTATAGAGTGTAATGAATCTAGATTTATAACAGTATAGAGTGTAATGAATCTAGATTTATAACAGTATAGAGTGTAATGAATCTAGATTTATAACAGTATAGTGTAATGAATCTAGATTTATAACAGTATAGAGTGTAATGAATCTAGATTTGTAACATTATAGAGTGTAATGAATCTAGATTTATAACAGTATAGAGTGTAATGAATCTAGATTTATAAGAATATAGTGTGTAATGAATTTAGATTTATAACAGTATAGAGTGTAATGAATCTAGATTTATAAGAATATAGTGTGTAATGAATTTAGTTTTATAAGAGTATAGAGTGTAATGAATCTAGATTTATAACAGTATAGAGTGTAATGAATCTAGATTTGTAACATTATAGAGTGTAATGAATCTAGATTTATAACAGTATAGAGTGTAATGAATCTAGATTTATAACAGTATAGAGTGTAATAAATCTAGATTTATAAGAGCATAGAGTGTAATGAATCTAGATTTATGACGGTATAGTGTAATGAATCTAGATTTGTAACATTATAGAGTGTAATGAATCTAGATTTATAACAGTATAGAGTGTAATGAATCTAGATTTATAAGAATATAGTGTGTAATGAATTTAGATTTATAACAGTATAGAGTGTAATGAATCTAGATTTATAAGAATATAGTGTGTAATGAATTTAGATTTATAACAGTATAGTGTGTAATGAATTTAGATTTATAACTGTATAGAGTGTGATGAATCTAGATTTATAAGAATATAGTGTGTAATGAATCTAGATTTATAACAGTATAGAGTGTAATGAATCTAGATTTATAACAGTATAGAGTGTAATGAATCTAGATTTATAACAGTATAGTGTAATAAATCTAGATTTATAACAGTATAGAGTGTAATGAATCTAGATTTATAACAGCATAGAGTGTAATGAATCTAGATTTATAACAGTATAGTGTAATGAATCTAGATTTATAAGAGTATAGAGTGTAATGAATCTAGATTTATAACAGTATCGAGTGTAATGAATCTAGATTTATAACAGCATAGAGTGTAATGAATCTAGATTTATATTTGTAAAGAGTGTAATGAATCTATATCTGTAATAGTGTAGAGTGTACTAAATCAAGATTTTTATTAGAGTAGATTGTAATGAATCTATATTTTGTAATAATTCAGAGTGTAATGAATCTAGTTTATAATATTATAGAGTGTAATGAATCTACATTTTAGCATAGTGATTAATAAACAGAAGTGCAAACTCTCACTTTCCTGTGGTATTAAAATTGCCATCTAACACCTTTTGCATAAGTATAAAGTATATCATACTCAAAAGCAGAGATTGCACAACCCTGCAGACACCATCTTTTTTGTAATGGGAACAGCCTTACAGCATTTATGATTTGGATTCAAACCGGAGTGCTTTGAATATATTGAGGTGTATTTTAAAAGTGGTTGAGAAACCATTAAAGTGTTTTGAAATTTGCCTTTAAAGTATTGTTGGGTCTATTATTGTAGAGAATGTTTTAAAAACCTTTCAGGGGCATATGGGTTTTACAAAGTCATCTTAGGGTGTTAAATGACATTATGTACCAACTATACTTGCTTATAACATGATTCCAACTACAAACTGCACAGGGGGGCCCCGAGTGGCCGAGTTGTCTAAAGCGTTCTCCGTTACGGATCACTGCCATCTCACCTCTGTCTGCGCTGGTTCGATCTCAGATTCAGCCAATGTAGGTATGTGAGAAAGCATGCCAGTAGCTTCTCGTGGGTCGGTGGTTCTCTCTGGGCTTTTCCCGGGTTCTTCCTCCACCATTAATACTGGCCGCCATATATAGCCTATCGTGTGCTGAAAAATGGCGTTAAACCCCACAACAACAACAACAACAACAACAACAACAAACTGCACAGACAGAACTGTTGTTGCATAATGTGCTGGCAGATCTGGATCTATGCAGTTCATAGTAATCATTAGAACAAACAACATAGATCCTGATCTGCTGGCACATTATATGACAGCAATCAGGGTCCATGTTGTTTGCAGTTGGCACTAGATCAGTAAGTGAGTACATACAGTATTACAAATCATTCTAGTCTAGTTTCATTGTGTTTTTGTCTGAAAAAAAATGTATCAGCTCTAATGAGTAATAAGCATCTGAATAACTTCATATGCCTTTACTGGCAACTTGGATATAATGATTATTTTCCATTTATCTTTCAGAATGGATTACAATTATTTCTGACTATAGGAGCATCATGCCAATAAGCACATATTGTTATGGCAAGCCCCTCGTATCATGCTTTCTTCCACACGATGTCTGTAATGACGTTGACAAACCAGAGAATCATGAGCAAGACTGTCTGAAAATATCACAGAATCATCCAACCCTGACCTGTACTTAGCAGACTGGATGGTCTTCATGTGTGTGTGTGTAATGTTATTGTAGTTGTTTTGAAGTAGATACTGTCATCATTTTCCATTGCTCACCATTATGGGAAAATGTTGTCAAATAAAACCGAGGTTTGGTTTATATAATGTACATAGAGTGTACCAATGTTATACAATTTTGATATTTTTTGTTTTTTCAATTGAAGTATCAAATGGGCTATTCTTCATATTTGATATCATTGAAAAATATTATTGTATCAGAGTTTTTATATAAATATTTATGATCAGTAGAAACTTTGTGTTATTAAATACTGAGGAAATCAAAATCAATAAAAAAAATTATCACTCGACTAACATTATTTCAAGAATATACATGTGCAATAGTTTCCTAATGTTAGATATGGTTTACATAATGTAGTTGTTTTTCTTTCTTACTGGCAAATTGCAGTGAAAGAATCAACCTTGCCCATGCAAAGTTTAAGTCTTCCCATAATGGTACTATAATACACTCTAATACATTAGACCTTTTCAGTGGAGTTTTCAATTTACATCTAAAGGATGATTGGCCATTTGGACAAAGAGTCATAAATGAACAGGTTATTTTAATTTTTTAGATGTGAAATTTTTTCTATTTCGAATAAAATCATCAAAATTCCAATTTGTCGATTGCCATATAATTATTGGTAACACAATCTTTGGCATCAGTGACATGCTTTTAATGGCCAGAGTTTAGGTGAGTTAAACTTGGTGGGTTTAAGAGTGAAAGCTGCATGATTAGTCATAAATTAATTCAATTCTATGCAGTTTCCTCTCATTTAACAAAGAATTTAATTTTGTATGAAAAGTGGATGGCTTATTTTAATTGACATAAAACATCAAGAAAATGTCTAGTCCGACAAGGCTGTTGTTATGGGTCATATTATCTTACCATTGCCATCTGGAACATCATAACTGTTTTTGATGATAGACTCATGAAAAAGATGAAAATATTGACTTGTCTCAAAAATGTAAAAGATGTTTTTTTCTCTTCAGGTGAAGTGGAAACACTTATATATATATATAAACTTTTGTTAATTGAGCTAATTAGGGATAGGTGCATATGGTAAAACTTCAAAAACGTTAAGCAACTTAGAAAATGTAATATATAAATTGGAAATGATAGGACGGAAAATGTAATTCCATGTGCCAAACATATAGATAGATATTATTTTAGTATTGTATACGTTTTTCAAGTATAAATGCAATGATTTCTTGTGTAGCTTCATTTTACATGAGCTAGCACATTTTGTGTGAAATCAGCATCTTTGTACATGCCGATATTGAGAATCTTAATACTTCTGTCTTATACACCTGTCAGTATGTGACACAAAGTACGGATGCAAAATAAATATTGTCCATTTTTTATGAAATGATTTCCAAAATTTATGTGTGAATTTAAGATGCATTTGGGTTATACATTTTTATAAATCCCTAAATATTATTGAAAGAATGAATAGGAGCTGACTGATGACATAGTTTTATTTAATTAATTATGCTTTGGCATAATCAGGATTGGCGAAGCAGATCAAACCTATCTATACCTCCTCCATAGAGCAGGATATGTGGATTTTGCAAAGAAGTTTAGTATAAATAAATGTACATTAATATATTGATGTTAATTGGTTTATATTGCTGTGGATAATAATAATAATAAGAAGAAGAATTTATGCCAAGTGAACATGTTGCTCGGCCTCATCTAACAAGAAAACCATGAAGTTTTCCTGGTGGGTCATTTCAAATTAATTTTTCTCCATTTTTTTTATGGCAGCATACATTTTTGACACATCTGTCATATTTCCCTTGGGCACATCCACAACCACAAAAGTTTTAGAAGCTCCATATATATATTTATTAAAAACATATATATATTAAAAACATGTATGATAACATAGTAAATAACATGTTGAGGTGAAAGGCCATGATATGCAAAAGGCAATTTCTGAATCACAATTAGTGGAGTCCCCAGCTGGATTCTTTCATTGGTGGATTGGACTATACCAAACTATTCTCCAGCAATGTGGTAAACAATGCAACTGTCTGCTCATGCCATTTGTGATGTATAGAGACCACCTGTCTTAAGAGAACACATTATCAAAGCAGATTGATTGATTATATGTTGTGAACTGTAATGAGACACCATAATTTTTGGGTGGTCTTTGAAGACAGGTTATACTCTTTTGTATTAAACGATTTTGGTATTTAGAATATAATATATCGAAGACCACTGAAAATGGAGATGTAATAAACTGAATTGTTTATTACTTGGTACAAATGCTTGTAATTTGTTTACTGTCTTGGAACTGGACAGAATGGCTCCAAACTCTCTTCACCCCCACCTGCTTTCCAATCATGTAGAATAATATATAAATATACATGTGTGTATATATATATATATATATATATATATATATATATATATATATATATATATTTGCAATCTCATACAATTTTAGATAAGAGACATAAAAGTTATTTGCAGTGAAATATAAGTATTTATTGATAATATCAAGTTATAATACTACACACAGCAGGGTGGTTGGTAGAGCATCTGACCTTTAATCTATGAGACTTGGATTTAATACCCTGACAGGCAAGCCTGACCTTTAATCTATGAGACTTGGATCTAATACCCTGACAGACAAGCCTGACCTTTAATCTATGATTCTTGGATTTAATACCCTGACAGACAAGCCTGACCTTTAATCTATGATTCTTGGATTTAATACCCTGACAGACAAGCCTGACCTTTAATCTATGAGGCTTGAATTTAATACCCTAACAGACAAGCCTGACCTTTAATCTATGAGGCTTGGATTTAATACCCTAACAGACAAGCCTGACCTTTAATCTATGAGGCTTGGATTTAATACCATGACAGACAAGCCTGACCTTTAATCTATGAGGCTTGGATTTAATACCCTGACAGACAAGCCTGACCTTTAATCTATGAGGCTTGGATTTAATACCCTGACGGACAGGCCTGACCTTTAATCTATGAGGCTTGGATTTAATACCCTGACAGACAAGCCTGACCTTTAATCTATGAGGCTTGGATTTAATACCGTGACAGACAAGCCTGACTTTTAATCTATGATTCTTGGATTTAATACCCTGACAGACAAGCCTGACCTTTAATCTATGAGACTTGGATTTAATACCCTGACAGACAAGCTTGACCTTTAATCTATGAGACTTGGATTTAATACCCTGACAGACAAGCCTGGGTTGATTGCCACACATTGGGAAAAGTACCTAGCTTCATATCCACAGCATCATATAACAAAGAATGAACTCAAAGTTAAATAATACACCCACCACCACCACCACACTTGGATTTCACAGAGCTAATGGGAAAGCGGCTGATGATGCCACATAGAGTTGCTATTACTGCCGGAGAAACAGCTTTGAGATCACCGGTATATTGTTCAAGAGAAGTAATTCAAAAATTGTTTGTCAAATGCTATCAATATTTCTCCAAAGATGGAGCTTGTCAGTGTGAAAACAGTCAATATTACCAGTAATCTATGTCAAGAGTCAATTCATCTATTAAGAAGTGTTGCAGAGAATTAAGAGTAAGCTTTTATTGAGTTCAATATGGGACAACAGAAAATGGTGATAGTTTATTCTTGTTGCTGTAACCTTTCTAGCACATTTTATTGCTATATATCTGAATCAACATCAAATTGATTTTCACATTCATGCATGAACTAAGATACATATATTTTATGTTTTAAACATTCTTGTTCAATTTTTAACCCAACCAGATTGGGTGTGCTCCAGTTGCTTATCAAAGAAATACACAACACATAGATACTGGTATAGTTAGGTGGACTTGTGCTTGTATATCTTCAGATTCAGAGATTCCTGCCCCCCCCCCCACAAACAATCTCAGAACTTGAATCAGGCTAAATCAGACCATATAACTAACAGTCTCAGAATAGCTGGGGGTCTGGAAGTGTCTCCCACCCTAAAATAAACAGCTAGATTTAAAGAGGCAAAACTAGTGATCCCTATATTTGTTCATAAGTTGATTCAAGCTGCAAACAATGAGTCTTGATCTACCATAGCATAATGCACCAGCAGATCAGGATCTGTGTTGTTTGTTCAACTGGTTGCTCCTAACAAAATGCAGAGAGCCAGGTCTGTGGGAAAATAATGACATTAGATCTGGGTCTGTGTAATTTGCAGTTAGACTTGACTTACAAGCGAATTCATATGTTATGTAAATTAGTCATTGATGGCATACTACTTTTTTATTTTCCTCCACTCAAGGTGAGTGAATTAGCTCTTAAGTTATTAACCATTGTCTAAATATACCCATTTTAGGTCAGGAGTTATTTAGCCATTGTCTAAATATACCCATTTTAGGTCAGGAGTTATTTAGCCATTGTCTAAATATACCCATTGTAGGTCAGGAGTTATTTAGCCATTGTCTAAATATACTCATTTTAGGTCAGGAGTTATTTAGCCATTGTCTAAATATACCTATTTTAGGTCAAGAATCATTTTATCCAGTACTGCTTCTAAATAGCATAGACTGGATTATTTCAGAAATGACTAACAGTTTGATAGTCACTTGTTCACTAAACTTGTATTGGAGTGGTGGATGAATGTTTTTTAAACCGTGATATTTATCGTGTTTAATTATCATGATATATTGCCTTTGTCAGTCTTCTTTCAGTAACTGATGTGCCACATATATATGTCTGTCTTTGAGATTTACATCATTATTTCAAATTTATGTTTATGTATGAATGAGTGAAATTTGAGACTTGGCAAACAGCATTTATTGTCTATAATTAAAAACTCCATTCCACCCCACCCCCACAAAAAGTGTCTGTGACATTTTGGGGATGCAATAATGCAGTGAGCCTGCATTTTCAAAAAAGTTACATATTTTGTTACACACAATTCTGCTTCGTTAGAAAAAAGGTTTTAAACAGACATAGCAATTTTGTTGACAACTGCCATTTTTGGATATCGTGTTTGCTTTCTGTCTTATGTTGCCTCACATATGAAGAAATTGTATGTGGTCAGTGAATACTATTGTACATGGATATGTAAGGTTTTTCATGCTGTATTCCACTAAATAATACAAGCCAGTATTCTTGTCCAATTCACATATTTGTTTTTATTATTAGTAGTAGTAGCAGTAGTAGTTTTATTCATAGCATGCAACACAACACAAAGAGCATCAAATCAAAATTGTTACTCATGATCCAAAATATTTTTAAATCTTCTATTGAAAGAGTAAGTTGTATATCACATAACCTTTTATTAATATTGGAGGTTTTATCAGTTTTCTTCATAGTTTTGAATGTTTTGATTGCTTTAAAAAAAATATTAAGTGACCATAGCTTTTGTACTGTATTTGATGGACTTATATGATGCCGTGTCTTGTACAGGTTGATATGTAATGTATAGTTGGATTTTGTATGCTGTAAATGTGAAACATGTGAAAACATGGGAATGTTTATTGATGCAGTTTATTATCCAGATTTATAAAATCATAATAAATCCCATTAATACTCAAAATATTATTCTGTGTGAAGATTATTGTATGATTCAATACAGTTGATTAAGATTTGTAAATATCAGTAATGTATGACAATAAATGTATTGTGTGGTTATTTCTTTTGAAAGAGCTTTTTCATTTCCAAGTCTCATCCTGAATGACCAAAACTGTCATGTTTAGCCGTTGTTATGTGCAGATTCAGGCAGTTATATTGTCAATCCTTTTTTAAGAATGTCTGTCTGTCTGTCTGTCAGACAGATATCTGCTATCTCAGTCAATCTTTTGGAGACCATGCCACTATAGAGTGATAGTGAGTCTATCATTTAAAAAACAAACAGGCATTAAAAGATAATTAATTTTATTGATAGTTTAGATTTGAGACAGATAAGAAATGCTAAACCTTAAAAATTACCAAAAAATTCAAACAAAAATGCAGGTGTAACATTGAGAGTGCAACAAAGGAACAAAAACATTAAATGCATATGAACAAAGCGGTAATTTGTTTTGTCTTAAACAGATTTTCATTGAATGCATACAGAGAATAGATGCTGTACAGATTTAAGTAATTGACATTGGCATCATAAATGAATATGTACATATATTCCAGTCCAAGGTTTGCATCAACATACTTCTTTTGAAAGGGATTTAAAAAGTTCACAACATTTCCCTTAAGTAGTTACAACTTTTTCCATTTTTTATTCAAGTAATTTCATTATTGTCATTTAGCAAAATGGACAATGGGAGAAAACATGATTCCCAAGTAGAGTATCAACATAGTTCTAAATGTAAAAGAGGTTATTTCCCATACATATCTGCACATTTTTCTTCTTTATGTTCCAGCCATTTAGTTATTTTTCTTTGGACAGAGGGAAAACAATGATCCCTAAAACAAATATCATTACAAATAATTTGAAGATAGAACAGACTTGCAATTCAACCTGTTATTTTTCTTTACGAGATTATAAGTTACTCAGCTTGGTGTATTCCATATAAAAAACATAAAATACTGTCTTTGCTTGTGCATAAGCCTACTTGGTTTCAAATGGTATTTATCTGTATATTCCATGCATGATGCACAGTTAGGTGAAGTTTATACTTTGTCCATTCTGTCTTTGATTTTGACTGAACACAGTAGAAACTGATATGCCAGCACATTATTCACAGCATATATGGGTATATGTTACTTTTAGTCAGCATGATTACACACAGCCAAAAAGATATGACTTCTTACTGCCATAGAAGAATTATTTACAATGACTTCAAGCATCTTTCTTTTCTCTTTTGTAGAATTGGTAGACATTTGTTGAAATCTGTGCATTGTTGGCTGCACACAAGGTTATTTGTATACCTGCTACCTCAACCTCCTTGTAAATCCAGAAGTTTGTTTAGAAAGATAAAATGTTATAACACAATCAAATCATCAGTACAGCTTAACCTCAGTGGAATGGACAAGTCATTGTTAAAAACAAAATAGGTAGACGTATTCATACAAAAAGTGGAATGGACATGTGCAAGTCATTGTTAAAAACAAAATAGGTAGATGTATTCATACAAATTAGTTTAAGTAAACTGTAAATTGTTTCATTTGTTTTTTCAGACAGCAAATTTCAAGAATTCTCATATGGCCAGTTTGAATGGTTGACATACTGTAGGTTGTTCCAACTTAAATCAAACACATACAGTGTTAACTTTCTTGGAGATGATATTTTCAAGTTAAGTTCCAATAGATCACTATATTGCATCAGAATAATTTATTGTAATGACAGCCGTGATAATCTAGGACTCAGAAAAACCTGATAATAAAAATATTGTTCATTTTGTGCTTTACTGATTTGCAGGTTTTGCTCATGTAATTACTTTTCACCGTTTTTATATTCCATGATACATTTGCTTAACAGCATGTGCTTGTGTCAACAGCAGTTAACTTCTAAATCGTAGAAGAATTGCTTTGAAAATGTTAGCTATATTTATGATCAAATTTCATCGACAGATCAAACTGGTCTTGCAATGGAATACTTAACATGCATGGATTTCTACTTTTATTGTTTAGATGAGAATTATGACAAAGGCAAACAAAACAGTCGATACACTTGCAGATAAAAATGAAGTCTCACTGTAGGAAGAGGACAATGGTATTACAATTGATAATTAGAGGAAATAACCTGAAAATACTAAGCATTTTTTCAGTGCAAACTGTATTACATTGTGTTTTGATGGGATGAAGACAAATCAGTCGTGAAAGTTGCAAAAATGTGAAACTTCTGGAATCTTAAGATACTATTAGAAACTATTTTTACATGCATATACATTATAGGACATGAAAAATAATCATATTTTTACATGCATATACATTATAGGACATGAAAAATAATCATATTTTTACATGCATATACATTATAGGACATGAAAAATAATCATATTTTTTACATGCATATACATTATATGACATGAAAAATAATCATATTTTTACATGCATATACATTATAGGACATGAAAAATAATCATATTTTTACATGCATATACATTATAAGACATGAAAAGTAATCATATTTTTACATGCATATACATTATAGGACATGAAAAATAATCATATTTTTACATGCATATACATTATAGGACATGAAAAATAATCATATTTTTGTGTTCCAACATTTACAGCCATCATGATAGTCCAAAAAAAAATCTTAAAAACATTCAAGTTTAGAACTTGGCCCATGGATAGGCCACCCCCCTTCTTCCAGGCCTTTATTTTTTCCAAAATTATTCGGCTTATATGTGAGTATATATGGTATTAAAAGAAAGAAATGTACAAAGTTTAACTGCCTCAGCCCTGCTGTACTTTATTATGGTAAGATATTATACATTGTGGAAAGAATACTACAATAGGATTATATTTTCAAGCTCTCCAATTCACTATGTATCACACAGTCTAGCTAAAGGTATAGTCTTGACATCTTTTTTTCTAACAATTTTGAGGTATACAAAGTTTTCCCCCATGTTTTGTCTCAGTATTAAAACCAATTATTGTAATAGACTTTACATACACTTAACAAAAATGTCATACATGTATATTAAAGTGTAAGTTGAAATTTATGATATGAATTATTATTTTTATTTTATTTAATTTCCGAATTTTTCATTCAGACAGTCATTGTTGGATGAATCATGAAGAAGGCAGTCCAAGAAAGTTATATCAGAAGTTGTAAAACTTAAAAAATAAAATGCAACCTTCATTTGCAATGGTGTGAATGAAAAACATAGGTGAGTTCATTTCCTACAAATAACACAAAAAAGGCAAACTTTTTGATAATGGTGTAAATAGACAGAACACATAATCTGCAGATGACTGAAATTATAAATTAAATCCTATAAAGTGTAGGATACTCATGTTTATCTGGTGGGGGAATGTTTAACAAAAATAACTTGTACTGGCAGAAATTGTCTGCTGGCCATACTATGAAAGAACTTGTGAAATAACTAAATATACATACTCCTTGGGCAGGTTGCATTGGTCTTTGCTTGTGTCACTTGTCCAACCCAATTGTCATTCAAATTACAGACACTATGTAAAAAAAAAAAAAAAAACACCAGACTGACCAGAAGGAGTTGCTCCTAATCTTGTGCTGGCAACTTCTGTGTACCTTTGATTTCAATAAGTGAGTGCTGACCAATCATTTTTATCATAACATCCTTACTGGCCTTTAATCAGGCTGCACCCCCTATTCCGACTGATTTGACGAAATAATTCACTCAGTGCTTATAAATGGTAAATAATAATTATGATGATGAATCAAATTTTTCTAGGATAAAATTTTTGTACTTAGACCCAAAATGCATGGCAATTTCTTTTTTCACAAGAATTTCTTTTACAACTTTTGAGGTACTCAGCAAAAATTTAAAGAATTTAAGGTAAGACTAACAATTGATCCCATCAGAAGAGAACTGTATCAATGGTGTATTCTGTCTTCAATGCCAAGAACAAGGCGTCGATGATTTTAGCATGGCTCGGGTAAGATTTAATGGTAAAGATGTAGTTTAATGGTGAAATTAACACGACAATGTTTGATGTGAACAAGATCAGTTACCATTTTAAAATAAATACAAACATGGAATATGGAACCATCAGCTACAATAAGATTTGGAATATGAAATCAAGTCTACGTTTGAAATCGGAATTTTCTCTAAATCTTGAGTGCAGAGTGGATATCACAAACTATGTCAACCATATCAATAGCTATTTAGAAAAATTACCATCAACATGGTGAAAATATAAACATCTACAGATAGAATATAATGTCCTGACTGCTAATTCACTGAATCCCTTGTTACTCTTGAAGTCCCATATTTTGAAATTCCACATTAAATTAAGCTACCATCTTTACTCACCTATAAGTCAAGCCTAACTGCTAACTGCAAAGACCCAGAACTGCCATCATATAGTGAGCTTGAAGATCTGGGTCTATGCAATTTGTCAGGAGAAATAAATACAATAAACAACACAGACCTTGATCTGCAGGTGCATTATGCAATGGCTGATCAGGTCTATATTGTTTGCAGTTGGACTTTACTTAGAAGCAAATATATATGGTACTCTGTTTATTATAGGCAATGACTTCTCTCAATGTTAACATATTTGTGCATGGTTTTAGTTTCTATGGTAACAGGATTTGACTTGTTCAATCAGCAGTTTCCAGTATAGATGTGGCTATTTATCCTTCTCCAGTTCTGGTGGATACCGTTCTCCCAGTAACCAGTAGGTGGTGACTTTTCCCTTACCCTAAAGGACAGAGAAAAGCTTATTAACATACATAATACATATTGTTATTACTGACATATTATACGATAATTGTCAATCAGAAGAAATTTTGTGCATTTATAGGAGGATTGAAACAAGCATTTATCTTACAATAGGCTTTAACTACCTTGAACATGTTAAATATGTTCCTTAAACAGCGGGTATGTCTGCTTCTGAGAAATATGTGTTTAAAGTGAAGATTTCTTTTTCTGAGCTTCAATACATCCAATATATATATATATATATATATATATATATATATATATATATATACACACACACACACATAAACATATTTATATTGAAGCTGGAAATAGGTATAGCTAAAATAACAAAGTTTCTATCATTTATATCTAAATCAAAGTCTTCCTCAAAAGACAATAAAGAATATGCAGAAAGATGCATGCACACAGAGTGACACAAGTTTACATATTGGTACAGAGATGAAAAACTATCCAGAATGAAAAAGGTTTTGAATAAAAAAAATTTTTTTAAATCCACCAAACTATTTCAAACAGTTTGTCTAGATATGCTGGCACAGTAATGCATCCTCTCTAGGTCTCTAGGAAGTTTCCAATCCATTAATGTCACTTATCAAAGACCAAAATCTTAAGACTGTAAATATAAAGATGTAATGCTGGACGTTGTCCAAACTTTATGCAAACACCAGAGAATACAACTTTCAAGAGTTTATAAACAAGAGCTACATGTACTTGGACTATCAACCAAAGGTTAGTATGCATTTGTAAGAATTTCATCCTGAAGTTTAACATTTGTGCTCACTTTATATATAATTCCAAACACACACATTTTAGTGTATTTAAATATCTCATTTTAGTGTATTTAAAAATCTCATTTTAGTGTATTTAAAAATCTCATTTTCCAAGATTAGTTGAAGTAAGTTCTCTTCGACACAATTTGTTTTCTAAAAATAAATTTTAAGATATATTAAAAACTAAAAGTTTTTTAAAATTTACCTTCATTTCTACCTCGCCCCTGAGTTCAAGTTCAAATGTTCCAAAATCCTGTAATACTTTACCCGTTTCTGGACTAACATGGATTCTTAAAGCTGAAAAAGAAATATATTGTACGTTAATTGGAATCACAAAAAAAATAATTGAGTCATCTATTCAAAATAGCATGTATGTATAAAGCTGATTTTTCAAGTCAACATGAAGAAAAGTAACTATAGAAGGAGAAATATTAAAAAATACTTCAAAAAAATATTAAACAGTCAAATAATTATGCAAGCATTATTTGAATAAAATTGTTAGATGCTTACAAATACTGATGCAGACAAAACATACCATTATATTGAGAGAAGATGTTTGTTAAAAAGTGATATAAAAGTTTTGTAAATTAGCTTCATGAATAAAACATGTGCAAAGCTTTCAAATTCGGAATACAATGTATTTCTTTAGTTATAAATTATTATCTTTATAGTTATTGCTAGGCACTAGATAGATCAATAAATAGGTATAAAGACAAAAAGATAAGTTATCATGTATTAATTGTTGATTGTTTAAACTGATGACAAAAGTTCTAGCTTACATCCAACTCTTCTATCTCATACTTTCTCTCTCCCCCCAAACGTCTGGAACCACATTTAAGAAGAGTCCATATACTATCCGTATTATAACATGGAAATGGACACATTTATGAAAAGTCCATATACTGTCCATATTATAACATGGAAGTGGACACATTTATGAAGAGTTCATATACTATCCATACTATAACATGGAAATGGACACATTTATGAAGAGTTGATATTAGTCGTACTTTAACTTGGAAATGGACACATGAGCAGTTGATATACTAGTTGTATTTGAACTTGGAATGGGATACATTTATTAAGAGTTGATATCATGTAGTTACTGCCTACCTCTCCCTTACCCCACCCACCCCCACCACCCAGGGCAGCAGCTTATACCCCTCCTACCAATTTTAAAAATGATAATCATCAACTATATTACCAAAAGTGCACAAAATGTATTCATTTTATTCATTGATTTATAGAGTACAACCTGTTTTGTGATACCACTGCGATGAAAGACCACCTATCTTGGAAGACCAGGTTTTCCTTGCACATATTTATTGGTTATGTAGCATTATGGCCTGTCCTGAGAGACTGTTATCTTTTGGCAGAAGGCGTGTTCTTTCAAGACAGGTTTTACTGTAGTGTTTAACTTGATTGCCATCAAGCCATCCGTAACCTTCTTAGTGTTTCGAACTTAGTGGAACTTCAACGCTAAGACAGCATCCATATTTGCATGGGTGAGTATATGTTGCTAACACAACTGCAGTGATGTACCGGTAGTTCATAGACTTGTTCATATTTGGGATGATTCCATAAATTGCCATAACATAGAGATGTATGGGCATATTTTTGTCCCTCCTTTTCTCATTTTTGTTTTGGGAAATATTACAATTAGAAATTGGATGCAGATGACCATATTATGTAGGCATCACATCACCAAATATACTATGACCATGTTATGTAGGCATCACATCACCAAATATACTATGACCATGTTATTTAGGCATCACATCACCAAATATACTATGACCATGTTATGTAGGCATCACATCACCAAATATACTATTCAAGCAACCTAAAAATGATAGTGAGCAGGCAAAAACTTAAATTGGGTTTGAAAAGCAAAGAAGATGACAATGGTATGGACCACTTAATGACAATTGAGTTCAAAGTTATAAATCAATGAATGAAATGATAAACTTATTTGCATGTTTTGTGAATTTGATGTTTTTCATTTTTTGACATTGGTGGTGTGGCACATGCAGCTGTTGGTGAGGGCAGAAACTACAGCTGTATTGCAACCTCGAATTGGACATATTTAAGAAGAGTCAGTCCACTAGTTATACTTTAAACAGGAAATTTAAATGCACTAACATTATTTCCTGTCTGTACTGACTAATAAATTTATTTCATTTAAAAAAGGCACTCAACTTTATTGCGGGTAATATGAAACAAAATAGTATTTCCTTTTTATTGCTGGCTAGACAAAATGAAAAGATGCCCAACAATCAGGGATTCAAATGAACTGTGCTCATTCTGTATGAATTATTTTTTATTTGTTATTTTGATAAAATGGAGTAATATTTTAAAATCAGAATAAGAGCATAAGAAACATAAATAAATGCTGGACTCACTTATACGAAATGAAAAAGAGCGAATTCAATTTTCAGATTGAAAAGCAGTTTAATTGACCGAAAGTGTTCAAGCTAAGTCATAATGGGTTTACTGTATGAGAATTTGACTGTTGATGCAGACATATTAGTTGACTTACAATTCTTTCCGAGACAAGAATTTTTTCTTTCCAAGTTCTTGGTCTATAAACTGGCTTAGCCCCTAGTTATTATTAACTTAATGATGTATAATGGTAAAAAAAAAATAGGGGGATAGACATAATATTCCATGTAATAAATATGATTCACTTATGCTAAGAATGCAATCACACAACTGCTTAAACAAGAAGCTCATGCACATATGCATATACACATTTCTAAAATTTGATCTAATTTCTGACTACACTTACATACAGATGAAAATATATTCTACTGTATGAAGTATGATATATGTCATAACGTGTAGATTACGATGATGTTACATTAAGAAAGAAATTTTAGATTTTTTGCCTAATTAGGGCTATGAAACCAGCAACTTTTCATTGGCCCTTTGCCAATTACAAGGTACATCTGAATGTTAACAAGAGTTATCTACCTTTGCAGAAAATGAGTTCATACCCTAATTTTCAGAAATTGATTTCTTTCCTTTTTGTATTAACAAATATCTGTAAATAAAATGCCATCAAAAAGAGAAAATTTTAGATGAAGCTGAATCTTTTATTATAAATTTAGTCATATAACTTAATGGGTGTCCTCTTGAAAGGGAAATAACCCTTAATAAATGTTCACTAGAACTGCAACACTATTAAGTTTGAATATCACTTATTAGATTGGATTGGATGTGGTTTTTAGTTACTGAATACACGTATGACTTTTAGCTATGTGTTTTGTTACTTACGCAAACCATTGGATTCCATTCTAGAGGCTGTGTTTACGGTATCACCAAAAAGACAGTAACGTGGCATTTTCAGCCCAACTACCCCTGCGCACACAGGACCTGATAGTTAAAATACAACTGTGTCTAAGTTCTCGATATTCATGCAATTTCAGGGAAAAAGAATTATGTTTTCTGCATGACAATAAACCATAAATAACTAATTTGTTAACCAATAAAATACCCTCTTAAATCCAAATATCACAATAACATAATTTACAGGAAATTAATTGTGACTTTTGTGAATGAAGATTAAACATGATCTTATAAATATGCATATTTTACTTGCATGAAAACAATATTTTCCATACACTTGTACTGAATGACTTAAAAGTCAACTTCAAAGCCGGTCAGTTGCTAGTAGTTTGTAGGCTTGACTATTAAGACTGAGTAGGTAGAGCGTAATTATGAAACCATGTCAAACAAAGTGTGACAAGACAATATTTAAGGGATAATCTCATGGGAACTGACCAAACAAACTTTGCAAGCTCTGGCATTTTTCAAAACCGATCACATCCATTTAGGAATTATGGTATTGGAGACAATATGCAAGATTTACTTGACATCAGAATTTAAGACCTTCATAACATACATACCTCTGAAACTGATGATTTTAGGACAGAAGTAATGCAGTGGTCAGGCAATTTTTACCTTTTGCAAAAACACATTTTGACACATTTTTACAAAGAATGGTACTTTGCTAAATTACAATCAAGACTTATTAGTTAGACCCAAGCAAGCCGTCATAACGAAGAAGGTAACGAGACCAAGTGTTTGGAGCTAATGTGTGAGACTTTTGAAACACATACGTGTTTGCCAAGCTTGTTGGCATAGGGATAGGACCCAAAATTTGTCTAGTAAATCACCAGATTATAGAGGTGTTAACATTGCAACGATGGGACAGTACTGAATAATCAGCTAATTAGTCTCCTTCTGTAACCAATTATAATGGACAGGTGGTCAGTTCGGAATTAAAATTTGCCGATTGGGTACTTGCCAATATTCTGGAGACAGAAGGAGAGAGGTGGAAAATGATGCAGGAAAGTTGTGTTCACTGAGAAGGGTGTTGCATGTTCACTGAGAAGGGTGTTCCATGGAAATGGGGAGATAATATCCAATATGATGATATCCAACCATTGGTGCAGGGCAGTTGTTTTCCATGGAAGTGGGGAGATAATATCCAATATGATGATATCCAAACAGTGGTGCAGGGCAGTCTTTTTCCATGGAAATGGGGAGATAATATCCAATATGATGATATCCAACCAGTGGTGCAGGGCAGTCTTTTTCCATGGAAGTGGGGAGATAATATCCAATATGATGATATCCAACCAGTGGTGCAGGGCAGTCTTTTTCCATGGAAGTGGGGAGATAATATCCAATATGATGATATCCAAACAGTGGTGCAGCGCAGTCTTCTTCCATGGAAATGGGGAGATAATATCCAATATGATGATATCAAATCAGTGGTCAGATAAGATGGTGCAAGCATTGCAAATTTAGTCTTTCAATAATGCAAGGGGTCTGATAAAATCTGATAATTTCCAATAACATCACAAGTAAGATAAGCTAGTTGAATATCTACTGCAAATAAACTGCAAAGATCAACAAAGCAAAAAAAAGTAGAAATCCAAAATGTCATTTATGGCTAAATTATCATTGACTTTTAAAAAATGTATGATGTCACTGAAATCATATAATACCCAAAATTTAGCATGTATCACTGGTATTTAAGATCTGGTTTCCTATTGCTAACAGCCAATCAGCTCGCACAAGTCAAATTCAGACTAAAGGAAAGATGTATTACCTCCACTGTAAAGTTTGGCTTTGGTCTTTAAATTAAGGAGTAATACTAATAATAATAATAATACAATCTTAGTTGATATAGTTGTTATCGATGTTGTTACTCTTTATAAGTTTTTGTTGTTACTGTTGCATTTGGAGATAATATTACCTGTATGGATTCCTATTCTAAGTTTTAGTTGCATGTCTGGTCTGTGTCGGATTTTGAAAGACAGAACGGCATTCAACAAGGCAAGGGACATCCGGGCTATTTCACGAGCATGGAGATTGCCATTTCTGACTGGAAGGCCGGAGACAACCATGTAGGCATCACCGATGGTCTCCACCTAACAGGGTTTAAAAACCAAAATCTACCTTTTATATTGATGTTGTAAAGCATATATTTAGCATGACCTATGGCAATTTTGAATACTTTGTGCTCAAGCTAAAATCGATGGCAACAAATATATCATGGATTAAAAAAGTCATTTATTGCCTACTGTATTTACCGCATATATAATGGGGCACCGTATTTGTTGGAACAACATAACTTTATTTTAAAAGTAATATTTTTGTGCACTGTATGTTCTGTGGCACATAGAATTTTTTCGAGTCGAAAGTTGTGAGACACCTTTCAAATCATTCGAAAATTACATGTTGGAAGATGCACTCAAACTTAAATTTTATTAAAGAAAACGTTAAAAAAGAAAACGCTGTGAGTGTTGTTTCTTTACATTTTTTTCCTAGATGTAGATTTGCTAAGAACAAGAGCTCAGGTAAGAGTGAATCGTTTGTGTATATGAGAATGAGTTCAACTTTTTCTGTTCTAATTTATGCTTCAACAAAGCTTTTTTTAAAATATTAAATGCCAAGGTTTATTTGCCATTCATGTTCCTTACACGACTTA
This sequence comes from Sinohyriopsis cumingii, assembly GCA_028554795.2. NCBI lineage: Eukaryota > Metazoa > Mollusca > Bivalvia > Unionida > Unionidae > Sinohyriopsis > Sinohyriopsis cumingii. The sequence goes on along the minus strand of CM068831.1, from coordinate 36,571,738 downwards.
TTTTGGCAAAATAACTTTTGATGAGCACAGTATAAACTACTCACTGCAATTACGTAAAAATATATTTACAGAGAGAGAGAGAGAGAGACCAGTAGATGGTGACGGTACAGAGTGATTGATAAACATACTAATTCAGAAACCGAACATCTTTTATTTACACCACAGTGATACCTGACATAATCCAAGTACTGCTGAACAAACTTGAATGCCGCTAATATATTTAATTTAAATCCTTCAGTCTGTCCACATTTTTAATTGCCCACTCAATCTCCTCAGGCTCAAATCCATCCAGTTCGTACTCTTCATTGTCGCTGCCATCACATTCAGTATCTCTTATAATATTGTCCTTACATCCATTAAAGTTATTAATACCACAAAGAGAAAATTAGGATTGTAAAATAACAAGTATGAAAATGGGTTGTTGAAAAAAGCAATAACCTGAAGAAAACAAAAACAATATGACTGACAAAATTACCCTATATTACTCCTAAAAGAGAATTATATGAGATCTGGTTTCAGAACGGGTCATATAAGTAATATGATGTAATTTTGTCAACGGGTATGATTTTCTTTTTCCTTCAGGTTACTGCTTTTTCAACATCAAGCTTGCACTAGCTACCCATGGTATGAATTATTATTTCGCTATTTCTAGATGTAATTCAATTGTAATTGTATTGTGACTGATTAACGTCATAATTTTCGGCATTAAAATTTGCTTTGTACAAACAGATACTTTGTCATCCTTGTAATGATCTGACCCTTCATATGAATTGATGGCACCAACAATTGTAGTTTGAACTATTTTTGACAATTTCTTTTAATGTGTAAATATAGTAAATACAGGGCTCATAATATGCTTTCAAAATTTCTGACATATAGTGGTGGCTATAGAGGGGCAAAGTTTACATTTTATCATCTCCCCTAATGTGTAGCCGAAAACGATAAATATAGAACCGTACTCTTCTACTAGCTGAGCCTTGCGGCAAAGTACTATAGTATTTCTCAGAGACACTCGTTTCAAGATATTGTTGCTATTTACATTGGAAGACACATTTAATTTCTCCATTTTGGACCAGAATATCAATCTGATTAAAACTGATCTCAACTGTCCTGTGTGAAGATTTGACATCGATTGCTTAGAGGTCATTGTTATGTAAATTTAATTTGCAATGTATTTTTTGTTTTGATTTTTTTAAATATATTTTTCATTATATGCTATTGTGATGTATATTGGACTTAACCTTGTCCAAAATCAAGTTTATTTTCTACCTGACCTGAATTATTGATATTTTTATTTTATTCTGTAAATAACTAATACATAGCTAAAATATTCCGTGTGTGAGTGTGGGTTTAATATCAGGATAATTATTAATAGAATATATTTATCTGGGTCTGGGTCTAGGTTATTGGAATTCCCCTACAATTTTGCCTGGTGTTCCTGACATAGTCCAGGTTATATATTATCATTTTAGTTACAGATTTTCTAATTATATAACATTTTATTTTATTTTATAAACATTAAGAACTTTCTAGAAGGTTATCTTCCATTAGGTAATGTTTTGATTTTTTTTATATATAGAAAATGTTAATTGTGACCTGAGGTCAAATGGAAGGCTATATAATCTTGTTACTGGAAAGATTATTCATTCGTGCTTTAAGATCTAGCAGAATCAAGTTTTTATTATTGTTGGGAACAGAAATTCATTTGGGCTGGAATTTATTTCTTGTAATTATTTAATTTAGTGATTATTTTTTCTTAAAATGCTGAGAGCTCATAAAAAATAATATTCTTGGACAGAGCCATTCACGGGGATTTATAGCGAATTCAACCATGGAATTATATTACTGCTTTTCATCAGAAAAACTGTTGGTACAAAGACACCATACAGACAGCCACAGGCACATCAACACTTTCAGCATCGGATGTAATTTGGATTTCCATTAAAGTTTATTTATAACCAATATTTATCAGACTTGTGACTGTAATTCTTGGATTATTTTGGGATTTAAATCGCAATACCATAAGTTTTCTTTTTCTTTTTCAAATTCACTTTGAATTCTTGAGAAATAAATTATTTGTTGCTCTTCCTCTTTTCTGTTACTTATTTTAAGAGCATAGACTTATAACAGTGATGTTCTGGTGACCTTTGAATTAGCGAATGGAAATGAAGCTTTCAAAACTTTCAAAGTGAATCAATCGTTCTGCACACATTGATGATTTTCTGCCATGCTGCTCAGTCTCCAAAACATTAAGATATATGACTTCATCTGACTGGATGATAAAAAAGTTAGCGATTATGGTAATAACATAGGCCACCAGAACATGACCCCTAAGTGGTCACTTTCAGATCTTCACATACGACAGTAGAGATCTGATTCAGATTGTAATCAGACTGACCTGACCATTTATCTTGTTTTATCCGAACAAATTCTCTGTGTCATTTTATATATAATATTCTTCTTCTCTTCAAAAATTAATACCAAAGCACGTTGTTTACGCTTATAAATTTGCAAGAATTTCTTCAGCACTGTCAATATACATTCTTAATTATAATTTTGATTTTTAGCATTTCTCATGTTTTTCATGCTTTTTGCCATATTCGCGAGGATCTTCTTTTCACTATCTTTATAATTCATTTACATTTCAAGAGGCTATGTAAAGCAGACTCTCCGTGAATATGAAGTATCTAACAAGAAAGAATTAAAGAAAATATTTTCTAAGAACTTCTATGCTTTACCTATCAAAATTACATCATTTTTTAGCAACTCCGTTAGAATGACTGAAGTTTCTTTACATGAACAGTGAAATACAAGTGTTTGGGTTACTCACCTTATATACGTCAAATTTTTCTATAATGGAATCAAACATTGTGTAGAGGTCATTCAGAAGATCAATCACCTGCAAATGTATTACATATTTTATTTTTTGGTGTCTCTAACGAACTATATATTAGAACAAAATCTTCATAAGCGAAGAAAATACAGGTACATTTACAGTGAGTTGAAAGAAACATTGCACATGTATATGGTCATGATGTCATATGTTTATACATTGTATTAATTCACGTAATGGCTATGCATACTAGCAGAAATATGAGTATGATTTTTGCGGTTAGCATGAACATGTATATTAGTATGTGACGTGAGTGACCAACATGGAAATTTCTTTCGAGATGAATTTGTTTCAACTAATATAATAAATATAATATTTTTGCTTCCTCTGTAAATCAGACCATGAATATTTTGTCAAGATAATTGAGAGCCAGTTTTTTTCTTCATAAAAATAATCTCAGCCCCTTTGCTATCAACACCCCCCTCCAAAAAATGTAATGTTTGGTACTTAACAGACAATGACAGTTTTCTCTGCAGGTAAATAACAGATTCCAAAGAAACTGTTTATACATTGTGTGTTTAGGAGATAGACACAGGTTGCTGGACCTAAGAATGTAATTAAGGTCCCTGATATTTTATCACAAATAAACGAATTCTATCAAGAAGCAGGCGAAACATCACTTCATGTCTTTTAAAACCACTGCACGATTTCCCATTTACTCGTATGTACATAGTACCATAAATCAGGCAACTCAGTCTTTGTTGAGATGGTTTGTGGGTGGGTCATCATCTGGTCATTAAAATGTGCACTTTTGCAGCATGCAAATCTTTCCAGAACACATCCGAGTTCTGTTTAGACACCTACCGGTATTTGGTAACAACCATATCTTAGCACAAAATTCAAAATCGTCATATATCATAGGGTTTTCTTAATCCACGTGGATGCACAAATCGTTGAACATAAGATCTGATGTGAAAATAGTATGTACTTGTTGCTACAGGAACGCTTCAACCAACGGTAACTCACGAAACACGAGAAATACCGGTGTCTGAAATGTACACAGATTTGTAACGGACAGCTTTGTTTGCAAACAGTCCTCTATTTATGAATAGACACTATCAAACCCACAAATCATCCATCACTATCAGCACCGATCTGTGAGTCTGATTACCCACAAGTTGTCCATTAGTATCAACACAGATTTGGGGGTCTGACATATCCACGAAACGTTCATCAGCGTCAACACAGATTTTGGAGTCTGATTTACCCACAAATCGTCTATCAGTATCAACACAAATTTGGGGGTCTGATTTATCGTACTAGTGCGTACACGCAGCAGAAACAAACCTTTTTTTAAATGCATGTGTGCATGTACATATAATCTACATCTACTTGTTACGGAAAAGGTTATTCTAAATTGAAAGAATTTGTGTCCAATCCATTTGCTTTTCTAACATACACAGTCAAATCTGTTTAAAACAAAACAGACACCAAACTGATGTCATCGGTTTGGTACGGTAAATGGAAGGTCTGAAATGGCATGAAAACAAAACGGTACGATAAACAACGTATTAGGAAGGGTATGCAAACGGAACAAAGAGGACAACTCAGAACTCTTTGATTGTCTTAGAGCAGGCGTGTCCATTCATCGGGCTGCATGCGTCCCAGCCCTTCATTCCTGCGGTCCGCGGCCATGTGGGCAGTCCCTTTGAAAATATGCATTGTAATTAATATGCATAATTAATGACAAGGACCTGTTCTTGCTCATGCGTCCAGCAACCTAAAGCATTTCATCTATTTTGGCCCCCTGTCCAAAAAAGGTTGTACGCCCCTGTCTTCGAGGCACCAAAATGCTTAGATGGCACGTCAAGAACAAAAAAAGGTTATTTAGTTCTGTGGCACTTGCTGCAATGTGTTTGCCTCTGGACACACCCTGGTTGGACTGGTAGTAGGATTCAAGCATTTTGTCTTCTATCCACTGACTCACTGCAGCTCCTGCTTGGAAACGGTTACAAAACAGTATGAAATAGGATGGAAACAAAGAAACGGTTGGAGGTGGTAATTTTTGTTATTGTTTTTTTTTTGTGTGTGTTTTCCGATGGTTGCTTTCATCCCAATGTTGAGCCCTTTATTGACTATACCATGTCTAAGAAACAGGATATAAGCGATATTCCCAATGACACACCGAGGCAGCCGACCCAGGCTGGCCTGGGTAGATGTCAAACCCACTCTTTTGGATTACAATTCTGACGCCCATGCAAATGAGCTATCGCGGCTCGTTCGGAGGACGGTAAGAGAAACAAAGGAAACGCATCGATAATAACGACAAAGAAACTACCAAACTGTGTGCAAAATACATTACGAAAACCGCATGCTATTTATGTTACAAAAACGTTACAAGTCGCATAGGGACATTACAGTAGGCTACGAAAGATTAATATCGGTCAGTCGTTAAACGCTTCGTTATCTACCTAAACGCTTCGTTATCTACCTAAACGCTTCATTATCAACAAGAACTGGGACAGAAAAAAATGTTTGTGCCTTGGTATTTATCAACGTAAAGCACTTATATTAGGGACCAGCAATTCAATGTTTTGGTGTACAGGGGACGTATCATTGCTTACATTTCATCTATCGTTCATACGTATAGTTATGTTATACTCATCTATGACTGACAGTTAAATTGTAAGCAACGATACCAGCTGCTGTGCTCTGGTGCATGGACTTGACACTTTTTGTTTAATTCCGTCGGACAATAACTGGAACAAATATTTGTTTCTGATTTATAGTAAAAACATATTAATTAAATTCATGATATTATCAGGACAAAATATTAATTATCTTGAGATGAAGAAAAATTTAAGCTAAAAAAAATCACAGTACCTTCCTCCCACCCCTAATTAAATGGTCAGTACTTTACAGTAGACGAATTTGCTATTTGTATGTTACTTATTGTATAAACTGCAATTGAAAATTACAATGGGATGATTATGGTTACACTACAGCTGATAATGTGAAAGACATCGTGCTGACATTAGAGATAATATTGCTAAAAATAGGGAGTGTTTATAATGATGCCTACAATTTTCAAACTAACTATTGATATTAATTGACAGCAAAACGTTTACTGGGATGCCAACACCCGGGAATGATATTTATCAGAGAACCAGTAAACATTAAACACACTTACTCAACAAACTAGAAAATATGTAGTGGACTTGGGAAATTACGTATTATTCAGACAGAAAACAAATGCGCTCTTAAAAATCTTAGGATGGTTTACAGTCTTACAAAGGATTACATATACTTATCACATTCATATATGCTAGGAAATAAGTAAGACATGAAATGTGTTTGTCTTCAATCCGAAATTTGTCTGAAAGTTGGATTTTGCCCGAATATGTTTCACAATTCATTTGGCCATCGTGCTAGCATTCATGACAGGCGTCAAAGACATGATTAAAGGACAATAAATATAATTATATATGTCAACATTAATTTGTGACATATACAACCGTTTTGAAAAGAAAAGAGAGATTTTTAAAACTTGTTTGCCATGTATAATGAAAACAAAAATGCTATGAATATCATTAAAGTCGTAACAAGATTCATGGGGGATTCCCATACATTCATTACTGCCAAAGTATTGTTTTACGTACAACCCGAAATAAATAGCGCGTTATACCGGTAATACTAAGCGCTATTTTCAAATACCGCGTTATACCGGTAAGTATGTACGTTTGTACGTACGTATGTATGTATGTATGTATGTATGTATGTATGTATGTATATGTATGTATGCATGTATGTATGTATGTCTGTCTGTCTGTCTGTCTGTCTGTATGTAAGTAGTGAATGGGGGCACCCTACGGACAATGGGAATTAGCATTAAAAACACCCTTGGGGCACTCTACGGACAATGGAAAATTAACATGGAGAAAAATCGTGGGGCACTTTACGGACAAGGGGAATTAACATGGCAATAAATCGTGGGCCACTTTACGGACAAGGGGAATTTAACATGGCGATAAATCGTGGGTCACTCTACGGACAAGGGGAATTTAACATGGGATTTTTTTAAAAATTTTTTTAAAAAAGGGGTAGGCAATTCAAAGACTATCTCTTTTCGAGAAATATGGGGGCCCTGAAAAGGGCCTTTGGGTTTTCTTCTTCTTCTTCTAATTTCTTCTTTTTCTCCACCAAGTTCTTATTTTATCTCCTACACTCTTCTTCCCTTTCTTTTTTTTCTTCTCCTCCTCTTCTTTCTTCCTCTTCTCATTTTCTTCTTCTTTTTCAATTTTTTCGTTCCATTTTGTGACGATCGTGGATAAATACCTATGTATCTATAATCAGCTGAAATTCCTATGAAATCCCACTATCTATTTATAGCTCCAACTTGTGGGTTTTTCCTTTGGAAAATCCCACTATCTTTTTATAGCCTCAGCTTGAGTGACGTTCCTGTTTATGAATTCTAGTATATATGTATAGCTACAAAATGTGGAAATCCCCAAGTCGATATTTATAGTCTCGAAATTTCCAGCGTCAGTGACGTCACTGTACTGAACACTAGGGATAAATATCAACAGTGTTGCAAGTGGCTGACCTGAATACGCGCTACTGTAGGTAGGTAGGTAGAGTGTATCTGATAGGGATAAAGTGAGTTTTATACGGACAAACAGAGACCAATAGACACACACAACGTACGCGCGCAGACACACACACACACACACACACAAACACACAAACACACACACAACGTACGCGCGCCGACATACTCACACACACACACACACATACTCACACACACACACACACACACACACAGAAACACACAACGTACGCGCGCAGACATACTCACACACACACACACACACACACATAAACACACACACTATAAAATAGATAAAATTAGTAACTACTTACAATATCAACTTCTGTGACGATCGTGGATAAATACCTATGTATTTATAATCAGCTGAAATTCCTATGAAATCCCACTATCTATTTATAGCTCCAACTTGTGGGTTTTTCCTTTGGAAATTCCCACTATCTTTTTATAGCCTCAGCTTGAGTGACGTTCCTGTTTATGAATTCTAGTATATATGTATAGCTACAAAATGTGGAAATCCCCAAGTCGATATTTATAGTCTCGAAATTTCCAGCGTCAGTGACGTCACTGTACTGAACACTAGGGATAAATATCAACAGTGTTGCAAGTGGCTGACCTGAATACGCGCTACTGTAGGTAGGTAGGTAGAGTGTATCTGATAGGGATAAAGTGAGTTTTATACGGACAAACAGAGACCAATAGACACACACAACGTACGCGCGCAGACACACACACACACACAAACACACAAACACACACACAACGTACGCGCGCCGACATACTCACACACACACACACACACATACTCACACACACACACACACACAGAAACACACAACGTACGCGCGCAGACATACTCACACACACACACACACACACACACATAAACACACACACTATAAAATAGATAAAATTAGTAACTACTTACAATATCAACTTCTGTGACGATCGTGGATAAATACCTATGTATTTATAATCAGCTGAAATTCCTATGAAATCCCACTATCTATTTATAGCTCCAACTTGTGGGTTTTTCCTTTGGAAATTCCCACTATCTTTTTATAGCCTCAGCTTGAGTGACGTTCCTGTTTATGAATTCTAGTATATATGTATAGCTACAAAATGTGGAAATCCCCAAGTCGATATTTATAGTCTCGAAATTTCCAGCGTCAGTGACGTCACTGTACTGAACACTAGGGATAAATATCAACAGTGTTGCTAGTGGCTGACCTGAATGCACGCTACTGCAGGTAGGTAGGTAAAGTGTATCTGATAGGGATAAAGTGAGTTTTATACGGACAAACAGAGACCAATACACACACCCACACAACGTACGCGCGCAGACATACGCACACACACACACACACACACACACACACGCACACACACACACACATACACACATACACATACAGAGGGAAGAGGAAAAAACAAACCCCAAATATACTATCAACACAGAAGGGAGATGATACAAACCCCAAATAAACTATCCACACAAACGTACGCGAACGCATACAAACTCCAAATATACTATCAACACAGAGTGAAGAAGTAAAAGTTTTTTGAAAGCACCTAAGCCCTCACCTGCAATGACCAACTCTGCCAAACACCTACACCCCACCCACCCCACTCCCAACAGTACAAAACCCATTTAACCCGTTATTTTATGGCATCAGTGTGTGATTTAGGAAACATCAAGACACAAAATAATGGAGGAATAGACTGACTATTGTTTACCGACTTGCATGCCTAAAGAGCGTGCGTGAAGGAAAACATCCTTCCATTTCAATTCTAACTAAAACATGATCCAGAGGGATAGAGATAGGTGAAAGGGCACAATTTCATAAAGTGTGAGTAGAAAACAAAACACGCCATCCTTATTATACAATGTCAAGACCAAGAGACACTTACGTGTTCTTTCTGGTCTATTCTCTTTTAGAAGGTAGTATGAAATTTCACATCAGGACCAACGCATCGGCTCACATTGTCAATTTTTCCATTTCCATGTCTTTACTGGCACAAGTTCTTCATCATCTTCAATTTCTTCTTCTTCTGAATCCCTCTTCTCTGTTTCGTCTTGTTTTTGTTTCTTCTCTTTTCTCGTAGGGCACTCTGAATTCCAGTGTCCTTTCTCCTGACAACGATATTAGGTATCTTGACTTTTGTCTCTCTTTCTTAGACGAAGCAGGTATTCTGGAGACAAATACCCATTTACCTTTGCAGATATAGCAAACTTCATTAGCACTTACACACTTTCGTATGACTCTTATCAAATCAACGACCAAAAGAGTAAGTTTTGTTGCCACTTTCGCATGTGAATTATGCTTTCGTATGACTTTTAGCAAATATTTGACCAGCAGGTCGATCTGTGCTGACTCTTCCATCTTTGATCGTTTGAGAGCGAAATGAATACTCTGACGCTAAGACACTCTCCTTATATACAGAGACCTGCTGCGTATGAAACCTAGTCAAATGTAATTTTGCAATAAGATGAAACGATTTCATTGAGGAAGTAAAAGGCAATGATGTACCGTATCGCCTCACACAAAACCTGAAGTGTTAGTTCAAATCCGTGTCAGCGATTTCGAAGACGACATAACTGGGCTTTAATCAATGCTCGCCAATTATGCCACAAAACCACGAGTCCTGATTCACGCCAAAAGAAATTTCGTTCGGTCCATAAAAAATAGTATCACATCCGAGAAACGCAAAAACGAACTTCCAGAAAACTGAGAACGACGGCTTACACCTACAACGTGAAATGTATGAGTTCAAGTAGTGCGTAAAACTTAGTCAAATTAAATTTTTATAATCAAGACGAAACGATCTCTTTTCGAAGAAGAAAGCAGACACCAAGCGACAATGGCGATCCGTGTCACACAACACTTTTCAAAATGTATATGATCAGAGGTTTGTTCTAGCGATCTGCACGGTTAAATTAAATGTTGATGTATTTTGCAATAAGACGGACAATGGTCGCCCATGGAACCATTGTTCGTGCATTAGTTTAATTTTTTAAAATATTTTTTTATATAAATCGCCTATAGGATAGACCCAGTAAAGCATGGCCATTCTCGTCACTGTGTGAATAGCTGCTCAAGTCAATTCGAAGTGAACGCGGTAAGAAAATAAGTATAGCCAATGAAATGGCTTACAACGGGTGATGCATTGTTTTGTTCTAGGACTGTGTGGCATAATAATCCCTATGTTCTTGCGTTGTTACCATTACAGTGCAGACAGACTGAAATGTGAACTTACAAGCCCTCTTTGTGTGTGTGTGTTGTACCATTTCTTCTTACCACATCAAAAGACTGAGCGTCACAGTATTGGTTCGCGTTTTCATGCTGACCATTTTTTTTAAATCTCACTTAAACATTTTAACATAAACACTCACACTCACATCGGTAGAGTCAGAACAGACGTGTTACAGTACTGAGGGGCATGTTATCTTTTTTTTTCAAACTAATAAATTTGGGGTTTGTATGAAGTAAAGAACCGAAAGTACAGTGAAACTCAAGGATGATGACCCAATCTGTCTGTCTATTGATGCGTGTATTTACTTAAGAAGAAATATGACCTCTAAAACACAAAGAGATACGGCAAGCATGATTAGAATGAACATAACGATGTTTTCCTTCACGTCCGTGTAATTTAGAGTTTCAATCCTCTTTGAAAACAAACTTGGTCTCCTTTTGTAGGGCTTGAAATAATAAAAAACCTGAAAAAATCTTAAGCACTTTGCTATAGATAATTTCATCAACAGACTAAACAACATAAATGCCGTTACAACACTAGAAAGCCTTAAATCTTCTATCAAAAAGAAATGTATCAAAAAATTAAAGATTAACGATAACTAACCAATGAAACCGAATTTAACAAAGGCAGTGACATGTGAAGAAATGTCTCTCACTTTGGAAAGGTAGGCGAATGTACTCTATCATGCACCATCAACTTGAAAAAAAATTATAAACAGAGAGAAACCTGAATTCAAAATTCAGTTGTTTTTTTTCTTCAAAATTGTTTCGTTTCTTTTTTCTTTTTTTGGAACAAATCTAAGCACTAATATAGAGTGGAAAAGGGAAAATGCACATACAAGCTTTGATATTTCTGAAAAAATGAGGGGATATTCCTAACGTTCATAACCACCTATGGACTTGGACTTGTCTGTGACTTATCCACAAAACAAGATGTACATATTTCTGGTCAAGCTGCAAGTGTGTGCGTGTTTTTGAAAATGGTAAAAATGGGATATACAATTTTCTCGTGATACTTATAAAGTGAAGAGTCTGTGCAAGTGTCAAAAGCCAAAGTCATATAAGTTTTGTATTTTGTACGGCTTGTAAAGATTTCCACTTTAGAAAATGTGAAGTATCACAAGTTATTATCACAAACAGAAGTGGAACATAGGGACTTGCAAGAAAGAAAATAACCCAGACAGTTGGTGTCATCAAGAGTGCTAGAGACGGTACCCGAACTTGCTTGCTTGCTTACTTGAATTAAAGTGATTTTCGCCCTAATGGAGCATATATCACTGGTTTAATAACGCACCGCGTGATTTTTAATTACTCCTAGGGAAGGAAAGAGAGCCTCATCTCCCAGGCTTTTATGTACTCACAGACTACTTTTAAATTTAGCCACTCAGGTGTAGGACTAACTAGTCCTTAACAACCTGACTGAAAGGCTTTAAACATGAGTGGGAATAGTCTCACCACACACTCATATTTCTGTCCGAGCGTGGTAAAGGAGGAAAAAGGTGCTCAAAAAGACAGCCATGGGTGTTAAGTACTCAACAAAACGCTAGCCCGTACTTATTTCAAATCAAGTCCCGTTTTTGCTAATGGACAGTAAAAAGTACCAATAATGTGTTAACCACTTGTGCAATTAGTTCAAATCTAACGAGTCTGTTAAATTTCCTACTTCCTAACATATCTATCTAATATTAGTACTTAGTGTACATAAAAATAGCCATACTGATCTTATTTAAATTATTATGTCTAAGAGACATATACCAGTTTGGTCACTGTTAGGTTTAAAAAGTTAAATTTGTTGCGGTGTTCCAATGGGTCAAGTTTGTTTCGAGAATAGTTTAGTCAAGGAGGGATACCAAGCCAAATATGGTTCCCTATTTAATAAAAAGCAATCTTTTGGAGCCCTAAAAAAGTTTGTTTTTTCTATTAGAAGGTAACACGTCTCTCTTTTGCTTTCACGTTCTTTCCTGCACTCCTAGTCTCATGATTCTTGATATCAGGAAATGCGTAGCCATGATGGGCGGCAATGTAAGCAGCGGCTTCTACCAGTTGACTGAGGGGGTATCCAGTGTAGGTTTGTCTGTAGAATTGGGGAAGAACTCTGACCCTAATCCCCATTGAGAAGGTCTTGGTTTAAAGGTGTCTAGAGATTTGTAGGCAACGTATTGTATGGCTCTAATAAACTGCCCTGATTTGTTAACGTCATACAATGCTTGATCTAGTCCCATTTCGGTGTACTTCTCAACGAGGGTCAGCGTCCCCCTCTTCCTCCTCAACCGCCTCAATTTCCTCTTCTGGTTCTGATACTAATTCTTTAGTTGAGGTAGATAGTTTTAAATCCGCTGCTATGGCGTCTGTCGCTGTTATTGTTGTTGTGGTTGTTCTTTCAGCTGAGATTGCCTGTAGTATCGGAGTGAGAAAAGAACGTTGTTGTTGTTGTAGGGTTTAACGCCATTTTTCAGCACGCGATAGGCTATACATGGCGGCCAGCATTAATGGTGGAGGAAGAACCCGGGAAAAACCCGGAAAGAACCACCGACCCACGAGAAGCTACTGGCAAGTTTTCTCACATACCCACATTAGCCGAATCCGAGACTCGAACCCACGCAGACAAAGGTGAGATGACAGTGATCCGTAACGGAGAGCGCTTTAGACCACTCGGCCACTCTGGGCCCCAGAAAAGAACGTAGTGCCTCCGATAATTACATTTGAGTTTGCCATACCGTTTGTCTAACATAATTGGCCCTTTGTTTTGCCACCACTCTTTCCGGGTCAGGTTGTTTGTTAGGTATAGTCGGCTGTTAACTAGATGTTATTTGTGTTCTCGAGGTGGGTGGAGTGCTAACTGGCTAGGTCTGCATTTCTTGCTCCCGCTACTGTTGCGTATATTTCTTCCCTCCACACCGAGTTCTGGGCCTAATTCTTTTAATTTCGTTGTACCCGAACTTACATTATCCATATTATCGCCAACAAAAAAAAAACAAAAACGCACAAACCTAAAAGAAACACTCACTCACTTTTTTACAGAACATTACTATTTTTAAAATTTTGATAAGCGACGGAAACGAAGGACTTAGAGTCGCACTTTCTAACCAAGATAAAGAAATCATGTAAATTCACGTAGGCTTCGTTTAGCTTAGCTAGTTTGGAGCACATCTTCGTAGGAGGATGAGTTAACAATGGATGGGCAGACTGGAAACTTCCCCGGTTCTTAAAGTCAAAGCGCGGACGTGAAGGAAAACATTACTACACGGTTTTCTAGCCGGAACGTTCAAATAGTGTTATGGGAGGGATAGAGAGAAGTCAAAGAGCATGAATCAAGATTCCTATAGCCAAATAAACCACAAAGGCATTTTTTTCTTCAAAACACAACATTTTTTATTCATACTAACAAACAACTCTAACATTTTTTTAACAATAATCCAACACTATAACATCAAACATTTTTTTCAAATACCAAACATTTTTTTTTCAATTCACACTCTACTTTAAACAGGGCTGACAACGTTGTGAATGAAATTGTGATTTCCACTGTCGGAAGTCATTAGGCCATTGATGGACACTACGTTTTCTAGTTAGAGACAAAAGATAAGCATACTGGTCACAAAACCATCGATGTACTTTCACATCGTTTCTAGAAGAATGACGAGCATCAAAATGAGTCACTAAATGTTCTAAAGAATAGCCCAGGCTGCAATCATGCAGAAAAAACACACACAGTACTGTCCACACACCAAGGAATATGTGCCTTGTTATTTCACATTATTGAATCGTGTGGTCTATGCATTTCTTCTCATAAAGTCAATGATATCGTCTTCCAAAGAGGGCAGTCCATAGGAATCAAAGTATTCCACACATCCTTCTTGAGGAAAGTAGACGGCTACCCAGTGGGTTCCTGGGAGATGACTGTCGTCCGTGTTGATCACATAAGCTTGATGGTTTTGAGGTGTGCAATGAGGGAGTTCATCTTTAGCACAGACGACAGGATTCCAAGAAGCAGTGTACAAACTGTGGTTCAAAAGGTAATAAAGTTCTCAGGTATCCATTTTTTGTTTTTTTTTCTTCTTCACAGGTAATGATAAGTGGTCAATTCGATCCAGACTTTTTGCTTGAAAATGTCTGACGAATAAACGGTTATTCGTTCTGTTTCCTCACTCTGATTCAGGAGAGCTTCGATGCGATGGATCTCTTGTGTGGTTAATGGTGGACAAGAATGTTCACGCAAGTCTTTATACCACTGGTGCAACACGTCTTTGTTCGAGATGAGACTCCAAGCTTCGTCCAGATACTCGTCCAATTTTTCTTCTTGACTTAACATCAGGCATTTATCGTGTTGAATTTGACTGGGATGATCGTTTTGACATCCATAACAATTTTTCTTGATCAATTCCTTAATTTTTTTCTGTCAAGACTATAGCATAACAGGAAACTAAATGTGGTTCTTGTTCTGGCCATCTAGACTTCATCATGATGACTTCTTCGTCTTTGTCTTGGGATTCTCCTTCCTCAGGGATCTTCACATTCCATGTCCAAAGAATCCCTACTATACAAACATTGATAAAAATCCTCCATGACTTCTAATAGTCTAGAATGACTTCTCTCAAACTGTTGGTTTATATCGTATTGTCCAATTCAGCATACAGGATGACGTTCACCGTATTATCTGCGCGTAGATTTTCTGCAAACTGAAATTCCACACGCATCTGGCCGGATTTTATAGGGTGGAAATGTCCCTCCTCGCTGTCTTGACTTACAATTCGTTAGAGAACCGTTTTCGAAAATGGAGTTTCACTGTAACTTTCCCTTTGGAGAATGGAATATTTTGTCCCAGATCTCCTTTTATAGCAATGTTGACAGTGT
Organism: Sinohyriopsis cumingii; assembly: GCA_028554795.2. Lineage (NCBI taxonomy): Eukaryota > Metazoa > Mollusca > Bivalvia > Unionida > Unionidae > Sinohyriopsis > Sinohyriopsis cumingii. Next base: position 36,556,188 of record CM068831.1, on the reverse strand, counting down.
CTAAATACGACTTACTGACGGGCAAATAGTGAGGATGTACAAATTCACGGTGTACGTGATAGGTGTTTGCACCTTCCTGGTCATTGTTTGTGGTACTATCCACTTTGAAAGGAATGACACGCAGTAACGGAACAGAGGTGTGTCCCACCACATTGTACTCCACCACATCGGAATACACAAAGATCAAATTAAGTCCTTGGTTCAGTTCTACCGGGTTTCCAAAAGCTCTGTAAAAATCCATATTACTTTTGATCTTGGGGCTCATATTGTTTGCGACCATTTCTGCATGTCCGCCCAAAATTTCAAACAAACTACCATTGAACCTGAGGGACAATGTGTCCGTATCTTGAAATTTGATCACGAGACGATGAGCCACTTTATTGTACTCAATCTTCACACTTTTTTTGGCTCTGTTCAGTGCTTTGCCAAAGGCTAAGTTGAACCTGTCCGCAATAGTGTCCACCAAATTTTCACCACTAAAATAATAACCTGAAGGAATTTTCAAGGTGTAGATAATGAAGGCTGGATTGCTGGCTGGTCTTGTGTCCCCTAAAAACCCTATTTTGTTGATTTCTTCCTCCAATTGGGCATTCAGGATTTCCACCTCGAAAGTGTCTTGCTTTTCGGTGATGTTTTTGATTTGTGTTGGGTGAATGATTTCCACTAAAGCCACTTCCCAATGGGCTTCGTGATCTAACTGGATGGTCTGAGGTAATTTGACCGTGTAACAGCATAACGTGTTCTTGGGAAACACCTCCATGGAACTGTCACTGGGTAAGGTTAAGTAAAATTGGTTCTTATTGCTCATAATTCCAGAGTTTTGTGGCTCTCCGAGGCGATACTGGAAGTTAGAGGAGTGTCTCCGCCCAAAATGGGGTTGTTGTTGGAGTGGTGACTGGCACTGACACTGGACACAAGGTTCCCGTGGTTCCCGTTCGAGGAGAATTTCAGGGAGGGATTAGGAAGCAGGTAACCGATGTAACTGCTCAATACAATGGTCCACAAGTGTTTGTCTCCTTGTTGCAAACTCAAATTGGCAATGGCTGCACCGATGACACAATACACCACGAAGGTTTGGCAGAAAAAGACGATTTGCGTTTTAGGCACACGTTTTCCATACCACACCCACAAGGGTTGTGTTTGTAAATCTTGCAGAGAAGAATTGGGTGAAGGAGTGATCGCAGTAGCTGAATCTGTGTGAAAGGGCATGATGGTCACTTCTTTTTATAGTGCGAAGCGTCGATGCAAGAATGAAAACTGGGTGGATATCCTTTCCAACGTACTTTGACTTCTTTGACACGTCGCTTGCCCACTTTACGGTTTCTGCGTTTGACAATGCCTTTGATGTCGTACACGTTGTCTTTTTTGGTGACACGACTTGATTTGAAATAAGTACGGGCTAGCGTTTTGTTGAGTACTTAACACCCATGGCTGTCTTTTTGAGCACCTTTTTCCTCCTTTACCACGCTCGGACAGAAATATGAGTGTGTGGTGAGACTATTCCCACTCATGTTTAAAGCCTTTCAGTCAGGTTGTTAAGGACTAGTTAGTCCTACACCTGAGTGGCTAAATTTAAAAGTAGTCTGTGAGTACATAAAAGCCTGGGAGATGAGGCTCTCTTTCCTTCCCTAGGAGTAATTAAAAATCACGCGGTGCGTTATTAAACCAGTGATATATGCTCCATTAGGGCGAAAATCACTTTAATTCAAGTAAGCAAGCAAGCAAGTTCGGGTACCGTCTCTAGCACTCTTGATGACACCAACTGTCTGGGTTATTTTCTTTCTTGCAAGTCCCTATGTTCCACTTCTGTTTGTGATAATAACTTGTGATACTTCACATTTTCTAAAGTGGAAATCTTTACAAGCCGTACAAAATACAAAACTTATATGACTTTGGCTTTTGACACTTGCACAGACTCTTCACTTTATAAGTATCACGAGAAAATTGTATATCCCATTTTTACCATTTTCAAAAACACGCACACACTTGCAGCTTGACCAGAAATATGTACATCTTGTTTTGTGGATAAGTCACAGACAAGTCCAAGTCCATAGGTGGTTATGAACGTTAGGAATATCCCCTCATTTTTTCAGAAATATCAAAGCTTGTATGTGCATTTTCCCTTTTCCACTCTATATTAGTGCTTAGATTTGTTCCAAAAAAAGAAAAAAGAAACGAAACAATTTTGAAGAAAAAAAACAACTGAATTTTGAATTCAGGTTTCTCTCTGTTTATAATTTTTTTTCAAGTTGATGGTGCATGATAGAGTACATTCGCCTACCTTTCCAAAGTGAGAGACATTTCTTCACATGTCACTGCCTTTGTTAAATTCGGTTTCATTGGTTAGTTATCGTTAATCTTTAATTTTTTGATACATTTCTTTTTGATAGAAGATTTAAGGCTTTCTAGTGTTGTAACGGCATTTATGTTGTTTTAGTCTGTTGATGAAATTATCTATAGCAAAGTGCTTAAGATTTTTTCAGGTTTTTTATTATTTCAAGCCCTACAAAAGGAGACCAAGTTTGTTTTCAAAGAGGATTGAAACTCTAAATTACACGGACGTGAAGGAAAACATCGTTATGTTCATTCTAATCATGCTTGCCGTATCTCTTTGTGTTTTAGAGGTCATATTTCTTCTTAAGTAAATACACGCATCAATAGACAGACAGATTGGGTCATCATCCTTGAGTTTCACTGTACTTTCGGTTCTTTACTTCATACAAACCCCAAATTTATTAGTTTGAAAAAAAAAGATAACATGCCCCTCAGTACTGTAACACGTCTGTTCTGACTCTACCGATGTGAGTGTGAGTGTTTATGTTAAAATGTTTAAGTGAGATTTTAAAAAAATGGTCAGCATGAAAACGCGAACCAATACTGTGACGCTCAGTCTTTTGATGTGGTAAGAAGAAATGGTACAACACACACACACAAAGAGGGCTTGTAAGTTCACATTTCAGTCTGTCTGCACTGTAATGGTAACAACGCAAGAACATAGGGATTATTATGCCACACAGTCCTAGAACAAAACAATGCATCACCCGTTGTAAGCCATTTCATTGGCTATACTTATTTTCTTACCGCGTTCACTTCGAATTGACTTGAGCAGCTATTCACACAGTGACGAGAATGGCCATGCTTTACTGGGTCTATCCTATAGGCGATTTATATAAAAAAATATTTTAAAAAATTAAACTAATGCACGAACAATGGTTCCATGGGCGACCATTGTCCGTCTTATTGCAAAATACATCAACATTTAATTTAACCGTGCAGATCGCTAGAACAAACCTCTGATCATATACATTTTGAAAAGTGTTGTGTGACACGGATCGCCATTGTCGCTTGGTGTCTGCTTTCTTCTTCGAAAAGAGATCGTTTCGTCTTGATTATAAAAATTTAATTTGACTAAGTTTTACGCACTACTTGAACTCATACATTTCACGTTGTAGGTGTAAGCCGTCGTTCTCAGTTTTCTGGAAGTTCGTTTTTGCGTTTCTCGGATGTGATACTATTTTTTATGGACCGAACGAAATTTCTTTTGGCGTGAATCAGGACTCGTGGTTTTGTGGCATAATTGGCGAGCATTGATTAAAGCCCAGTTATGTCGTCTTCGAAATCGCTGACACGGATTTGAACTAACACTTCAGGTTTTGTGTGAGGCGATACGGTACATCATTGCCTTTTACTTCCTCAATGAAATCGTTTCATCTTATTGCAAAATTACATTTGACTAGGTTTCATACGCAGCAGGTCTCTGTATATAAGGAGAGTGTCTTAGCGTCAGAGTATTCATTTCGCTCTCAAACGATCAAAGATGGAAGAGTCAGCACAGATCGACCTGCTGGTCAAATATTTGCTAAAAGTCATACGAAAGCATAATTCACATGCGAAAGTGGCAACAAAACTTACTCTTTTGGTCGTTGATTTGATAAGAGTCATACGAAAGTGTGTAAGTGCTAATGAAGTTTGCTATATCTGCAAAGGTAAATGGGTATTTGTCTCCAGAATACCTGCTTCGTCTAAGAAAGAGAGACAAAAGTCAAGATACCTAATATCGTTGTCAGGAGAAAGGACACTGGAATTCAGAGTGCCCTACGAGAAAAGAGAAGAAACAAAAACAAGACGAAACAGAGAAGAGGGATTCAGAAGAAGAAGAAATTGAAGATGATGAAGAACTTGTGCCAGTAAAGACATGGAAATGGAAAAATTGACAATGTGAGCCGATGCGTTGGTCCTGATGTGAAATTTCATACTACCTTCTAAAAGAGAATAGACCAGAAAGAACACGTAAGTGTCTCTTGGTCTTGACATTGTATAATAAGGATGGCGTGTTTTGTTTTCTACTCACACTTTATGAAATTGTGCCCTTTCACCTATCTCTATCCCTCTGGATCATGTTTTAGTTAGAATTGAAATGGAAGGATGTTTTCCTTCACGCACGCTCTTTAGGCATGCAAGTCGGTAAACAATAGTCAGTCTATTCCTCCATTATTTTGTGTCTTGATGTTTCCTAAATCACACACTGATGCCATAAAATAACGGGTTAAATGGGTTTTGTACTGTTGGGAGTGGGGTGGGTGGGGTGTAGGTGTTTGGCAGAGTTGGTCATTGCAGGTGAGGGCTTAGGTGCTTTCAAAAAACTTTTACTTCTTCACTCTGTGTTGATAGTATATTTGGAGTTTGTATGCGTTCGCGTACGTTTGTGTGGATAGTTTATTTGGGGTTTGTATCATCTCCCTTCTGTGTTGATAGTATATTTGGGGTTTGTTTTTTCCTCTTCCCTCTGTATGTGTATGTGTGTATGTGTGTGTGTGTGTGCGTGTGTGTGTGTGTGTGTGTGTGTGTGTGCGTATGTCTGCGCGCGTACGTTGTGTGGGTGTGTGTATTGGTCTCTGTTTGTCCGTATAAAACTCACTTTATCCCTATCAGATACACTTTACCTACCTACCTGCAGTAGCGTGCATTCAGGTCAGCCACTAGCAACACTGTTGATATTTATCCCTAGTGTTCAGTACAGTGACGTCACTGACGCTGGAAATTTCGAGACTATAAATATCGACTTGGGGATTTCCACATTTTGTAGCTATACATATATACTAGAATTCATAAACAGGAACGTCACTCAAGCTGAGGCTATAAAAAGATAGTGGGAATTTCCAAAGGAAAAACCCACAAGTTGGAGCTATAAATAGATAGTGGGATTTCATAGGAATTTCAGCTGATTATAAATACATAGGTATTTATCCACGATCGTCACAGAAGTTGATATTGTAAGTAGTTACTAATTTTATCTATTTTATAGTGTGTGTGTTTATGTGTGTGTGTGTGTGTGTGAGTATGTCTGCGCGCGTACGTTGTGTGTTTCTGTGTGTGTGTGTGTGTGTGTGTGTGAGTATGTGTGTGTGTGTGTGTGAGTATGTCGGCGCGCGTACGTTGTGTGTGTGTTTGTGTGTGTGTGTGTGTGTGTGTGTGTGTCTGCGCGCGTACGTTGTGTGTGTCTATTGGTCTCTGTTTGTCCGTATAAAACTCACTTTATCCCTATCAGATACACTCTACCTACCTACCTACAGTAGCGCGTATTCAGGTCAGCCACTTGCAACACTGTTGATATTTATCCCTAGTGTTCAGTACAGTGACGTCACTGACGCTGGAAATTTCGAGACTATAAATATCGACTTGGGGATTTCCACATTTTGTAGCTATACATATATACTAGAATTCATAAACAGGAACGTCACTCAAGCTGAGGCTATAAAAAGATAGTGGGAATTTCCAAAGGAAAAACCCACAAGTTGGAGCTATAAATAGATAGTGGGATTTCATAGGAATTTCAGCTGATTATAAATACATAGGTATTTATCCACGATCGTCACAGAAGTTGATATTGTAAGTAGTTACTAATTTTATCTATTTTATAGTGTGTGTGTTTATGTGTGTGTGTGTGTGTGTGTGTGTGAGTATGTCTGCGCGCGTACGTTGTGTGTTTCTGTGTGTGTGTGTGTGTGTGTGTGTGTGAGTATGTGTGTGTGTGTGTGTGAGTATGTCGGCGCGCGTACGTTGTGTGTGTGTTTGTGTGTTTGTGTGTGTGTGTGTGTGTGTGTCTGCGCGCGTACGTTGTGTGTGTCTATTGGTCTCTGTTTGTCCGTATAAAACTCACTTTATCCCTATCAGATACACTCTACCTACCTACCTACAGTAGCGCGTATTCAGGTCAGCCACTTGCAACACTGTTGATATTTATCCCTAGTGTTCAGTACAGTGACGTCACTGACGCTGGAAATTTCGAGACTATAAATATCGACTTGGGGATTTCCACATTTTGTAGCTATACATATATACTAGAATTCATAAACAGGAACGTCACTCAAGCTGAGGCTATAAAAAGATAGTGGGATTTTCCAAAGGAAAAACCCACAAGTTGGAGCTATAAATAGATAGTGGGATTTCATAGGAATTTCAGCTGATTATAGATACATAGGTATTTATCCACGATCGTCACAAAATGGAACGAAAAAATTGAAAAAGAAGAAGAAAATGAGAAGAGGAAGAAAGAAGAGGAGGAGAAGAAAAAAAAGAAAGGGAAGAAGAGTGTAGGAGATAAAATAAGAACTTGGTGGAGAAAAAGAAGAAATTAGAAGAAGAAGAAGAAAACCCAAAGGCCCTTTTCAGGGCCCCCATATTTCTCGAAAAGAGATAGTCTTTGAATTGCCTACCCCTTTTTTAAAAAAATTTTTAAAAAAATCCCATGTTAAATTCCCCTTGTCCGTAGAGTGACCCACGATTTATCGCCATGTTAAATTCCCCTTGTCCGTAAAGTGGCCCACGATTTATTGCCATGTTAATTCCCCTTGTCCGTAAAGTGCCCCACGATTTTTCTCCATGTTAATTTTCCATTGTCCGTAGAGTGCCCCAAGGGTGTTTTTAATGCTAATTCCCATTGTCCGTAGGGTGCCCCCATTCACTACTTATGTATGTATGCATGCATGCATGCATGTATGATACACCGGCACAATCCTGGTTATAAAGTGCGTATTAAAAGTTATGTTGTCAAAACCGTGATTTTTGTCAAATATTTCAAGCATTTGAGATAGACATCTAAACACAAAACTAAGTGCTTTATGCAAATAGCTATAAGTGTACATGATACGCTCCATCAAATTAATATCCATCTGTTTTTTTGTTTTTTGTTTTTTTAATTCTTGTGAGGTTTACTTTATAGATGTTTTCTGTACATATCTTTAACGTGTATGATACAGCATTTCCATTAATTGATAATGATGATTATAGGCATAGGTCTCACTCAGCCTGACAGCCCCTTCATGAAATACTAAAATAGAATAAGCCTGATGTTGATATTCTTGCACATTTGTGTCGCCAGATAGAAAATAATCACGATTTGATATATATATGTAGTTACAAAATTATAAAAACTAGTAGCAAGCAGTATGGTCTTATTGCAGAGTTAAACACATAATATAACAAGAAATACTAGTGCGTCCGATGTAATTCAGACGCACAGGATGTGTCGGAACAATATCGGATCTCGTCGCATATCAAGCTTTATTATATGCTCATTTTTTCCCCGTTAACTTTACATTGTCAGAATAGTGCAATATTTTACGATATTGCACACCTTCATATTGCACTCACGTACAGGACACGTGTGCTCAATAGTTTTGTAGGAACTACTCTGTAAACAAATCATGTACACTCGTGTAGCAGACACTTTATGTTTTGGTTGATTAAATTTGTTTCTGAATGGACTGCCACATACCAGCTGCTTTGTTACATTCCGCGTTAACTTTTTTGATACAATGTTTCGGATTTTGGCGATAGACGCCAGATTTCATAAAACTGGTGGGTACCTACAAATAATATGCAAGTAACAAGTAATAAATTGTTTCCTTTAGCTGGTAATAAGAATGGCAAAAAATATACTGACAGTTTTACATCATGAATTTCCTTAAAATGTACTTTCTTAGTTCTGAAAATCCAAATTACATGAGCCATGTTATGGGTTCTCAAGCCTGATTACGCATTTCGAAATTGTACTGTAATTTCGACTATATTCCATGTGCAATTACATCCTCCTTACTGCACTCAAAATGAAATAAACATTATATTCCATAGCGTCTTTTTGATAACTGAAATTGAATGACTTCATAATTTTCCCACATTATGATTTCAAACATTCAGTGGCAGAAAAGAAACACACTTGCAGATGTTAACACGTGCTCCGTCGCCGCTGAAATCTAATGTACTTATGTAGAATTTGCACATAAATCCAGACCATAATCACGAAATTTCGTAGAAAAGACAACAATACCAAAATTTATTCATTCTAGATCAAATGGAAACGTTGTTGCAATGCACATTCATTCACAATATGACTCCAAATTTCAATTTTAAGTAGACCAAAGCGCCGTTTTCTTTCGAAAGGTATGTCTAGCGCGCGACTAAGTTCAAACTTATCTGGGCGGAGTTAAGTGTGCATTAATAATGGTGTTGTTGTGTAATGACGAATCTGCGCTTGTGTATTTAGTTTGGAATACGGCATACATTCATTTACTTTGTTTCGTGTAGTGTATTTTTGTTTACATAATTAAGCCTTAGGTAGAATAAGAAAATGAGCATATAATAAAAAGGTTACTGCATTTGTATGGGAAAATATGAACTCATTTTTCGGATGGATATGTTGCACTCCCAAGGTCCATCCGAAAAAACTCGTTCATATTTTCCCATACAAATGCGGTAGCCTATAAATAGACTGCAGACTACCATGTATGAGTCACAATGGCTTAGGTCAGTGTTTCTCAAACTTTTTTGTCTTGCGGCGCACCAAAAAGATCTAAAACATTTCACGGCACACCTGTATAATGGGCTGCATGTATTTATTATTACACTATTATTATAATTAGAGCGATCGAGTTCTCCTGAGATCTCGCACAAGTCTCGCGTTACAAAAGAAACCAATGAATGACAGACTGACAGAGTTTTCGTTTTTATGCATGTTACTTTTTAACTTTTGCGACATTGATTTACCATTTAATTTTTCGATATGTTCAAGGTTTCAAAACGCTAGCAATTTTAAATATTTTTAGAAACTCTCACGGCACACCTGCAAATCTCTCGCGGCACACTAGTGTGCCGCGGCACACAGTTTGAGAATCACTGCCTTAGGTTTAGCTGAATCATTTTGAAGATAAACTGAAACAAATACATATTAATTACACTAGTCTGCAGGCAATATTATGTAAGTAGATTAGGGCAAATGCAAACTTAAGTCTATCAGAGGATGGCCGGATTGACATATATCAATCCTAAGACCACAGTAAGCAGTGTTTCAATTGGGTCGAAAAGGGAGCTAACTATACCTGCATAGGTGTACTCTCCGCTGATAAAGCAGTAAATCCACATATATCACTGAAGTATATGGTCACGCCACCGTATGATTCTGGAACTACAGGTTCTCCTCTGATAAGCTGACCAGCTACGTATCTACCAGAAGATAAGTAAAATTTGAATGTAGCTACATATTGGCAAGAAAGATAAGTCAAATACATATTCTGACACGCCAAAATTCATATATCGAGGAAGGGTAAGATATAGTATTTGTGAAACAAATCAGTGATCGCAATGAATCGCTCATCTCAATATTAATTTATTCTATGGAGGAATAATACTAGAAGAAAGTACTTAAATAAGAAACAAGTAAGTTAAAAAAAGACGAAATTTGGAAGAAGAAAAAAATTGAATGGCTCAAAACTATTTTTTGTTTGGTTTTATTGACAACTATTTTTTATATCTTTACAGAGTTCATTTTTGTTAAGGGGCTATTTTGGATATAATGCTTTCTCGTTTATAAACTTATTTTTGCTTTGGCTGGGAGTAATTTTTCAACTTTCTATGTGCACATAATCCCTTGGTAATTCTAGAAAATTGCTTCAAATACTTTGGTTCCATACTTCTTTTTGTTTTGCTTAATAATTGATAAGCATGTCGTTCATTTTATTTAAGCTCTCTTATTGTCTTCATCCCCCCCCCCCCCCCCCCCAATGACTGGTCTTCTCTCTCTGATTTACTGAAGTTATGAACCATTTTCTTAATTTTGTTTTTCATGGGGCCTTCACTAATCTCTAGATTTCAGTCATGAAATATTAAGACTTCATGGTAAATAGTTCAGTGCACCACTTCATCCATTCACAATATAAAATATTCTGCTATATATCTATCCATCTATTCTTTACTTTGGAGAGTCATATCTATTTTTCATTCAGTCTTTCACTGATGTCTGTGTACTTTCCTTATCGTTCTTCATGTTTCCCTGCCGCAACCGTAAAGGTACATGCGTGGCTGTTTTGTTTGTAATTCATGGGATTATAGCCTCTGTTTCTCTTCAAATACACAATATCGTGCAATCGAAGTATTCTAACACATTAAAGTTTCCATGGCAACACTTATATGCTGTTGCCTGATTGATGGTCTAAACCTTCACGTATGCTCTTCTTCTATACCAAAATAAGCTGCATTTATACCACTGGCGGCATTTGAGGATGGATGCATGGGTTATTTTTCCTTAATGTGGTTGACAGCAACAACTTTCTTGTACTGATATGGACCGTATATGCAAGTCATGAATTAGCAAATTGGCATTAGTCCTTAGCTTTGGCTGTCTGTTTCTTTGTCTGTCTCAAGTGTATTAGATGACTTGGCTTGGATATACCGTATGCATATTCGCTTATAAGTCGAGCCAAACTGCAAACAACAATGATCCTCATCTGCCATAGCGAAATTTGCCTGCATTGTTTGTTCTACTGATTATTGATTACTCCTAACAAACTACATAGACTACAGATCTGCCGGCTCATTATGCGACGGCTGATCTGGGTCTTGCAATTTGCAGTTGAATTCGACTTATAAGCGAAACTAGACGGTACTTCATATTCTACGGCAAAATCAGCTGTATCTTCACCTGTGTGCCTGTTTCTAAGTTTGACTGTTTGAAGTAAAAAGGATTGTAGCGGCTGCTACTGGTGGTGTTGTTGTGAGGATGTACCTTCTTACAAGGTGTCCGCTTTATTTGGCTATGGTTATCTAGAGGGTGATCGCCCTCGGTATTGTTGCCCGGATCGCGTAAATATTAAAAGAAAGTGTGAAACTTATAGATGGAATAAATAGAGATCTGAGCAGATATATTGAACAGAATGACACGAGACCCCGTATATGGAAAATAGAAAAGAATTTAATCAATTACATAAACAACTGGGACAATACAATACATTAGGAAGATACACTTTCTTTTGGAATAAAAATTGCAAACACAAATATATTTATATAAATAGCCGATCTGTCTTAAATGATATAATTAGTTCATCATATGATCGAGTGAACGATTGAAGTCATTGCCTTGTACAACTTCATAACCTGCTTAGTCCGGTCCACTCCAACTTCACTATAGTGGTTCCTCTTTGGTCTTTCTCTTTTTCCCTTTTCCAGCCTATCTACAGGCTCGCCTCTTTTGGCCCTCAAACTTTTGGTGGGTAGGTGGATACGTAAGGACATCGATACGTAGAAACTTGGATAAGTAGGTACGTGGATACGTCGGTGGATACTTCCGACACTCGGTCCCTTTGACCAATGTTTCATTCTTGCAGGAAAATGGCAGACTGACTAGATTTTTTCGATAAGGGCAATTTAATCCCTAGAATTTTCGTGTGAGAACCACGCCCCTTATTTAGCGTAATCAATCAGGAATTTTTTACCGCCTTTTAGAACTAGTCGCCAAGATTGATTTAAATAATTCCAAACAACAGATCGGGAAAAACTCAGCTTCTGATAGTTCCGATATAGAATCGAAGTTACCCTTCCCTTTTCTAGTCGTCTAACGGTTAGGTAAACGAAGGCTTAATTAAGAATCACTTTCTCTTCTGACACAGACATTAGAAATCATTTCAGTATAGCGATTTAACAAGCATCTAATTAATTGTTCTCTGGCCCAAATTAATGTGTTCTTCATAGATCGTCAAAAATTTGCATCCATACAAGGATGAATGCATGGCTCGGACTTACTTTGGTAGCATCATGTAGAGAAGGTCCTCTGCTTTCTTCTTCTGTTCCAAATAATCTGCAGTTCTCTCTTCTACCAGCGCCTCTAAGTTGTTTGCATACTGCTCCATTCTCGACAGTAAATTGTCCAGGATATTACCTTTATCTCCATCTCTGAAAGAGTAAAACGTGATACTTGATGTTTGTTTGACATATAATACACGTGTAAATTTCTATCAACGAGTGTCAATTTCAACAACTTTAGATATTAAGCTTAAGAAACGTAGTTTGCAACTGTTCGTTATACATGTTAAGAATATTCGTTAATCATTTCCTTTCAGTTTGCTAACTCTTGCGATCCAGTACGACTTGTGTTATTTTAAAAGCCTTTAATGTTTTATTTTTCCACATATTCTTTTAAGTTCTATTTTGCTTAACAAAAAAAAGCAAAATATCTAAAATAAAAACAAAACAGACAAAACAAACAAAGCAACAAAAATATTTGTTTAAAAAAACAAATTCCTGACGAAGGCAGTGACTGACTGACTGTTTGATTGACATACCGGTTAATGAATTTATTAGTTAATTTTCACCAAACAATAATGCAATAAAAGGCCCTTTATACTTATTTGCACATATGTTTATTCAAGCATTAATGCTAGCAGCAGGGAGGGCGAACCATACAAACTTTTAGAGGGCCTTAAATCGTAAACTGAGGTCTCCATCAAACTGAAAAAGAGTCAATTAGAGAGCAGCGATAATTAACCGGGGGAGGCCCCGTTTTCGTTTAGATGAGAGCCTTAGTTTACGCGACTTGTTGTCGCGGCCCTCCCTGCTGCTATTATCCAAAAATCGTATCAAGACCAACTCAGTATCGTGTTCGAGGATCATGTAAATTTATTGTTATAAATCCTTGCGGGGTTGACTGAGCCTGACTAAATATATTTCTAAACTTAATTATGTCCATATCACCGCTACACCAGGTCTGATGAATATTTCGTAACGTGTGAGTATCGACTCCGTTAAACACAGCAAGAATATTACAGTTATCCCTGATCACTTTATGAATTTGTGTATACCGTTGAGTAACATAAATCAATCAGTGTTTTTGTGTCTGCCTCTGGAAAATATCCTAGCAGGATTGGACTGTTTGTCCAGCATGACATCATCGTACACTACTAAATTATTAATAAACCCATCAAGATCATCAACACTCGGTGCATCATTGATGTCGGTTATAAATTCAATGATCTCGTCGCCGTTTTCATTTAATGATCTTGCGTTTTCATTAAAATCTTTTAACACTTCGTAACACCGCTGGTAATCAACTGATGGTGCTACCAAATACAATTTATCCAACTTGAGCCATCTCATTATCAGGTTAAGAAGCAATTGTGTCTTACCCGATCCAGATGGTCCAATTATGATCATACGAACAGAATTTGGCAACGCAGCATGATGCTTGACCGGTTCTTGCTTTCGTGTTGCAGAAAAATCAATTGCATTCATGTTATATATAAAATAATTATGGATTTATATTGTGTGAAGTGCAGGACGCGCACCCCAACAAGTGATCTAACAACTATTACAACAAAAAAATAACAGATCAGCGGTTACGGGTAAGTGTGAACGATGTGGTACAAAGAAATTTAAATTTATTCCTAAGTCGGGTTTTAAAAAAAAACGAGGAGGTGATATTGCAGCAAAATTAACAAAATTACCCGGAACTCCGTGGGCTAAATACTCAGGAGAAAAAAACATCTTCCAGGATATAATTACTGCGGGCCTGGAACTCGACTTGATATCAGACTTGACAACCAGGACCAACCAAAACCAGGCGAGGAACCAATAAACGCTATTGATAAAGCGTGTCATGCTCATGATGTAGCTTATAAAAGTAAAAATCTACAAGATAGGCATATCGCAGATGTGAAATTAATTCACGCGCTAAATTCCATCACTGATAAATCTTTCAAGGAGAGGTTAGCTAGTTGGTTAATAAAATCCGCAATCAAAGGTAAATTAGCGCTAGGTGCTGCCAATTAATTATAATGGAATCGATTTATTATTCTCCAAGAGGATACTGGAGGGGTAACGCAGCAATTAGTAAACTCGCTGAAGCAGCAAAAGTTACACGTGTTAATGCTAAAAATTGGTTATCCCGAGAGGCAATATGGCAAATTTACCAACCACTGCCTAAACAAATTCACTTTGCACATTTTGATGTTAGTGTTCCTAATGAAGTTCACCAGGCTGATATTTTATTTTTACCTCATGATACCGTTAAAATACAAAGACGTCAAATAACATACAAGTATGCGCTAACTGTAGTTAATGTTGCAAGTAGATACAAAGATGCAGAACCGTTGTCAACGAAGACGGCTGCTGAGGTTGCTTCTGCTTTTGAACGAATTTATCAACGAGGTGGTCTACGATGGCCACATCTATTACAGGTTGATCCTGGCAAAGAATTTCTTGGTCCAGTATCATCATTGACGAAACAACATAACGTCGCCATCAGACGAGGGCATACTGAGATTCATCATGATCAGGCAGTTGTTGAACGATTTAATCGAACACTTGCTGAGCGGTTATTTGGATATCAATACGCGAAGGAATTCATTCAAGACAAGAAATCACGCGAATGGGTTGAAAGATTACCAGGTGTGATAGCTGCATTAAATAATGAAATAACTCGAACAACCAACATGAAACCTATTAATGCAATTGCCAAAAAAAAAAATATACCCGTACAACGACGTGATTTTTCAACACAGCCAGTGCTGGGTAATGACACTGTGAGATATTTATATGAACCCGGGGAACTTGAAGGTGGTAAAAAAAGAGCGACTGATCCTATCTGGAGCATCAAAACACACAAGATATCTGGTATAACTAGATCTACTGGTAGACCAGCAATCTACAGGCTGGATTCAATTGCTCCTCAACGTGGATTTACACGTGAGCAATTACAAGTAATTCCCAAAGACACACAATTACCGCTCAGATCACTTAACTAGCACCCCTACGTCGATTACATTCAAGACAGGTCAGCATCACATTTTCTCGTGTATGACCGCGACTATTATCTTTTCTGTCTACGGTAAATTGTCTTGGATTATTACTCGAATACTGCCACAACATTACACAATTACAGCTTGCACGGTGATTATTCTGCTGTTGTTTCAGCGCGCTGATGAAATCAGTGTCAAGATCAAACTCGCGATTATTTTTTCTGTCACTATGTTTATAACCGGCTAATTTTTTTCTTATTATATCGACTTGATATTTATCGTTGTCATCGATCACTGACTCGTCCAAGACAATTCTCCGCAGTTGAGATATTCTTCTGACTCTGGACACAGCCAAGTAAACTAAGTTTGACCACTCGATACGATCATCAATGATCCAAACAACTGTATCAGAGATAGTCAGTCCTTGAGATGAATGTATCGTCATTGCGTATCCTAGCGTCCGCGGAGATTTATCAGCGCGCAGTGCATCTTCAGCAACATTGACATCAACTGCGACAATATCATTCAACACAAGATTCTGTTTTTCGGTCTGTCCTGGTATATCAACGTCAATATTTTGTAGTCGTGTATCAGCTGGTCGTTAACACAACGGCACTGGCAACGTTGGAAACTTCTCGTTGTAACTGAAACAACCGCTGTTGAAGTGTGTCTCTGACTATCTTTCTACTTGCCACTATCAAGTCGTTTGGTCTCCACGCTTGCAGAAAGTCGCTCATTGAAGTCTCTGAAATTATTTTACGCATTATTTCGCATTGAATTTTATTCGGTTGTAGTCTGATTAATTTCTTGAACTCGTTTAATTCTGCATCAAGCGCTCTATAATCATCATTTATTTCTTCATAATAATCAACAGAATCTTTTAACCACAAATGTGGAGATGGTCCAACAAAGGGCGGTGGTTGACCATGATCGCCACACATTATCACAGTTTTTTTTTTTGTTAATAACCAGTCGAAAAATATTTTTAATGTTTCTAACGGTACCGTATTTCATCCCAAATTATAATCCTTGGAATATATTTCTCTCCCATTCGATCAGGAGTCCAGGCGTCGCCCTTGTATCTGAAAAAGCTGTGATAAGCGCATGAGTTAAACCCTCGTTGTTTCATCTCTCGCGCGAGTCTGTGTGTAGGTGTTAACACGATCATATCTGAATTCCGAAATAATTCAATCGCTCGAGTCGTCTTACCAGACCCTCCCGGCCCATTGAGATAAACAGTCTTGTATCTGGATACTGGATCGTACACAGATGGCGCACTGGACGTTTCCGATAATTCTGATTTATAATAACTGTCTTTGATCTCAGCATCTGCGGATTCGGAATAATCATATACCATTTCTTCTTTTATTCTCCACGAACCCCATGATGCATCATCAGTTGTAAGACGAGTTACCGAATTCAGGTATTTCTTGTTGATGTAAAACGAATCCGTTGCAACTCTAACTGCAGTGTCAGGGAATCTATTTATCATCGATAGCAAATTGATGGAAACATAAGCTAGCATCGAAGATCTTAAATGAGTATACTGAGGTGACTCGCCATCAGTATAACTTACAATTGTACCCAGCAGAGTTCCGTCAGATAAATAAGCGTTTTCTCGACTTACAAATATATCTCTCACAGTTGCATCAGCGATTATAAAATCGTATTCAGCATCGTCCATAATTAGTCGTGCATAATGTCGTTTACGATCATATGCACCGCCTTGAGTAAACTTGCCGATTATTCTTCTACCTAGATCCTTCGCGGTTCTTTACTCTTGGAGGTTGGCGATTAATGTACTGTAATCATCACTTTCGCAATCAACCATTTCAGGCGTTGGTAACCAAACTTCAGTCTATGCCCGATATGATATAATTGCCTCACTGACCGTCAGCGATATCAGTATTTTACAATCAAGCAAATATCGTAACAACACTATTGGTGCCCAGCGCTTTTCACTAAAATGCCGACCAAACCAAACATAACAAATAACATGAAGACCCTTAGCCATTTCGAATGACACTACATGAGCGAATCCTGTTAGGTCAAAATCGGGTAATGGTCCATTAATGGCCACTCGCGTCATCGAGTTCGTGGGGTGTCCAAATCTTTTAAAGTATCCAGAGCATTCTCCCATCCCGAGAAAACTTCCTGGATAACACAAAACCATATCAACTGATATCATTTCCTTGTAATTATACTTGGTATTCCACAATCCGCCATGTCATTATTCGCAACAACTTAATTGTACATCTTCGAGAAACTCACTTCGGGTTGGCTTCGACGAATTTTTTTCTCTGGCAGCGTGGGCTGCAACTGATGGAACAGTGAAACAATTAGTTAGTAATCGGTCAGTATCTTTTGAGTATCTCTGCGCAAGTTTTCTCATTGTTTCATGAAGAGATTCTTTACGGTATATTTCACCGTTAACGCGTACAAATTTATCATATTTTCATCATCTGAACTTTTAAATAACCACACTGACACAGGATCACTTTTACCTATCTCATTAATAAAATCAAACATGTTTCTCCCAGCGTTCTCTGGGTAAAATCTTACAGTTCGATCTCGTGGAAATATTATGACTGCGCTGGTTCACGCGTGAGCGTTATGATCAATGATATTTATTGGAGCTCCTTGCGATTTTTATTTCGATTCGTATAATACTTCCTCTAGTATCGTTGCTACGGTTATTGGGAATCTTAGTGTTTTTTCTAACTCGGCAACATCGTTTATTCTAGCTCCGGTATCCTTGACCCGTTCAGCCCATTTGTTTATTTTTTCACGTCGTAACGCCGTTAGACCGTTTCCACGCATCGCATTTGTAAAATGTTCTGTAACTCGTTCAGCTACACAATTTATTTTTGATAATTTCATCGGCGGCAGTTTATCTACACTGGGTCTTTCTATCGGATAGATTCCATAAATGACTGCTGTTACAGGATACGCTTGCTCATAATATGGTTTATCAATCCCAGTCAGCGCTCCTGGTTTGGAATTTTTACTCAGTATGACAGTTTTTCCATTAGCAAGGACAGGGTCACGTTTGTCACGGGTAATCGAATTATCTGTTTCTGCTAGCACGATAAATTTTACTCTGAAAAGATATTTTTGATCAAGGGGAGGTAATCGATAATCGTTTTCGCTTGTACATCGTTCATTGTAGCATGAATGACAGAGTCGACATTGACTTCGTCTGCGTTGCGTATAATTTTGAATGTAGACCACACGTGAGATGCTCCATCATCACGAAATTCTTCTTTGGCACCTCTGATAATATCAATCAGATCAGTCAGAGCTCGCCTTCGCGAGTCAGGGGTTAGTCTGTCAAGATCGAATCTAGAAGCTTTCCGGGGCTTGATTCTGGATAATCGCTCAAACTCATCCATATATAATTAAGACAAACATTTAAATAAAAAACATTATATATGCAATGTCTCAAACAAGAAATCGGTGCAAGTGGCTTAAGGTAGGATCTGTAACTCCATGTGGCAAATCGTGTGTAAACGAATTCTACGGGCAACATTCACAATGTGTTCGTAATGGAAGCTTAGGCCAATACCCTGCTTACGATGTGGCTTCGGAGTCCGGAGCAAGACACAGTTATGTGCGAGTTTCGATGGTAAGCGATACAGAGAACTTAAAAGGTATTATGATAAAAGGAAAACCGACCCTGTCCCTGACAAAATCAGGGGTGGAGTTATAGCATATGAAGAGGATTATTTAAATAAGTTTTCAGACAAATTATAAATTAGAGAAATATATTATTATATAAAATGAACCAAGAATTTGTTAGACATCCCATCATTAAGAACTACGAAGCAAATCGTAATGGCGTGGTTAGACACTGTAGGCTGAAAAAACCAGGTGGTGTTGCTGATAATGCTGGTTATCTTAGATTTACCGTTGGGAAGAAAAATTATTACTGTCATCGTTTCATATTCGAATGTTTCTTTGGAGAGATCGAAGACGGTCTTGTGATCGATCACATCAACTACAAAAAAACCGATAATTCTTTTCAAAATTTACAAGCTATAACACAACGCGAAAATTCTGCACGAGGAAATACTGGTCGGTTTAACAGCATTGGAAAGAGAGTGGTTCAATCTTTAAATATAGCGACCGGCGAAGAGAGAATTTTTCAATCAATGAACGCGGCTGGCAAGTATTTTGATATCTGTATGCCTTCGGTCCAACGTGTTGCAAATAAAGTCACCAAATCAGCTTTTTCATACCGGTTTGGAAGCTGGATTTCGTTTTGCTATGTAGATACAGATAACGGAGATAATTCTGCAGCGATTGTGTAAAAGTCAATGATGAAATTACCACCTTGAGATTGCGCAATACTCCCTTGAGATTGTGCAACGCACATTATTACCTATTTTACAGATAATATATTAACCAGCGCGGCGGAACTGTATACAGTTATTTTTTTACAGCCATATAGTTTCGTGGCGTAACCGTCTTATTGTATACACACTGCACCAGTAAAGTTAACACTTCCCTGTTGATAAAATCAAGAATTGTACAGGTAGGCTTTTTTTTACGGGTAATGTTTAGAATTAAAATCCAGTTCAGAAATAAAATTCAGCTGTAAATTGTTAACTGTCTGTAAACGGTTAACTATATAATAATTTTAAAATCCTATATCAGTAGATTAGAACCATTGGCGCAAGTGGTAGATCAGCTGACTTTCGTTTCTTGACGTTGTCAAGGGGTCGGCGGTTCGAGTCTCGTAACGGGCATATTGTCGACGGTACCGATTTATAGGATTTTTCCTATATAAGTGGGGCGCCAGCAGCAGCAGCCCCATGTACACACCCCTTCTCATCACGTCAAACCGTGGTGAGTACGTTTTACTCGCCCGGGATTTGATCTTAGGGGTGTACATGCACAAACAGACATTTCGTTTCGCTGGAGCCCCAAAATAAACAATAGCGTGGATGCATAAGCTCTAAGTCACATGGGTACCCCACAGAAAGAAGGTTGGGCTAAAAGTAACGGTCATGGGAGCTAAGAAGATCAAAAAGAAAAATCTCAAACAAGGACGAAAGTCTCAAACAAAGGCAAAAGTCTCAAACAAGGGACTCCCATGAAAGACACACAGGCCAGTGCAGGGATCCATGACTGATAACCGCTCATCATAGCTACTGTTTATTTTTGGTCTAAAATATTTTTCTTTTAAATATATAATATTCAGTTTAATGAATTACGAAAATATCAATGACATAATTGTTGCTATTAAAAAATTAGAACATGACGGTATAAAATTATCTGATGAACTAAATCCTGAAAAAATCATTTCTGATTTTGAAACACTGCAAGGGGATAAACAACAAGGAAGATATATTCTGCCGGCTTAGGATAGATTTATAAAGAAAATTCAGACGGCTATGTATCAATCACTAGCCACAGTAGAAGAAACACGAATAAATGATTTTGTTTCGCTGTCTCGTGCAATTGAAAAAATTAGGTCGGAATTGTCTCTTGAATACGAATCAAAGAAAATAATTAATTCTCATGTGAGACAATTAAGAAAAATTATGCCAGATCGTGAATCGATCGAAAATAAAAGTTAGACTCCCTTGATTTACTTGGAAATCAAGTACGTGGAAATGAAATCGAAAGTAGTATGTCAGTCCACCTTGTTAATACAAGGGACGGATACATTTTTTCCTTCGCCGTTGACAGATTTCAATATTTTTTGTTTTTTGTTTTTCGCTGACAATATTATACTTTTTTGTTTTTCACTGAAAATTGCTGGATTTGCACGATTTTTACTAGTAAATACCCGATCAGAATTAACAAATCGGTCGATTTCCATGATTTTTACTAGTAAATACCCTACCAGAATTAACAAATCGGTCGATTTCCATGATTTTGACTAGTAAAATACCTTTCCGAATTAGCAAATCAGTCGATGTGCACAAAATATATATCAATAAAATATCTTTACTGTTGCCCGTGCACAAAAAATAAAAGTATTATACTCGCCTGTGAAATCAGTCAGTGCACACGATTTTGACTAGTAATTACCCTATGAGAATTAGCAAATCGGTCAATTTCCATGATTTTGACTAGTAATTACCGTTTCAGAATTAGCAAATCAGTCGATGTGTATGATTTTGACTACCTAAGTACCCTTCAGAATTAGAAAATCGGTCGATGTGCATGATTTTGACTAGTAATCACTCCTATGAAATTAACAAAATCTTGCGATGCGCAGTAAAAAAATATATTTTTTGTGCACTTGCAGATTTCAATATATACTTGTATCAATCTGAAGAGTTAGATAATATTACCTTAAGTCGATCAAATTTAATGCAAGAGTGTGCATAATTTAGAATCTGATCTTTATCACACGTGACCATAGAAATATGTTCTCGCTGTAGTTTATCCAACTGCGATTGTGTCAATAAAAAAATCTTCGTTACCGTATACATCAATAACCAGATCAACAGGGCCGAATAAAAACAGTGTAAACACTTTTTTGATGTAGTTTTCTAGTACTTGCTTGTCGTGTATGAAAACCTTCACGTGTTGGTACCTTATATGATACTCGCTTGATTAATTTAAGTTAGAAATCAAGGTCTGTCAGTAAAAAATAAATTTCTTATGATGCACATGCAGATATATTTTTTGCTTTTTACTGAAAAACTCGCATGATTTTGACGACCTTAGTACTTTCCGAATCAACAAATCAGTCGATGCGTATGATTTTGACTAGTAATTACCCCTTCAGAATTAACAAATCAGTCGATGCGCATGATTTTGACGACCTTATTACTTTCCGAATCGTGCAAAATGTAACATCCGCCTGAGAAAATCTAAGATGAAATCCTTAGGATTTCACAAGTAAATTAATATTAACTATCTCATTCCTTAAATCCAATAAGTGGCCTGATTGGTCTGTTAGTTTGAAATTTATTCTTGATAACAGTGGATTATGGCATCGTAGATAGACTGGATTGATCGGCTCCTGCACAATCAGAAATCCAGGTGGTTCTTTCGGGGTGAATGAATAAAGAACAAATCCTTGCTGGGCTTGATTTGATACTGTCGTGTTCGTGCTGTAGCTGCCATCGATTACATCACCCACAAGATTGACCGCGACCACAGGGGTTATATTTACGATTTCCGGGGATACATGTCGCTCTTGCCCCGTTGGGTCATCGTTGTGCCGGAGAACAGTTGCCGGTGGCAGTATTTTCTCCACTCGGCAAGTATATCTGGAAAGAACTCATCAATGATTTTGGCGGTGGATATTTTTAGTTCGTCTGCGTTATACTCCGGAAATTTAAAATTCGGTAAATCAGCTTCTGTTAACGAATATGCAGTTAAAAATTTCTGTTTATCGTTGTCGTAAAAGACGCCGCCAATTATTGCTTGAATTAATCGCCGGTTAATATATTCCATGTCGGATACAAGCTGATTTAATATCTCAATTCGCGTAATGATTTCGCCACGTGACGATGACAAATCAAAAAGATGCTCATGAAAACTCTGGCGTAGTTTTTCTCGTTGTGTTTTATGTTCTTGATTAATGATTTTAAAATAGTCAACGATTTGACTTGAGTCAAAGGCAAGACCTCATTCTCCTATGGGACCTTTCTCAGAAACAAAACGCCATTCCATACTGTCTGTCCTTGCTGAAGAATAAAAACCTATCAGTGAACCTTGCACTTTTTATTCTAAGTAAACGATCTTTGTATGATGGTTCATTTCCGTGGTATGAAGTCTTATCCGTGACATAATCAGACTTTTTAGGTTCTGGTGGCATTGGTGGTGTTGGTGGTTGAATTTCAGGCCATCCTAACACTGTTCTGATCGAACTCTGATATATATCCACGGAGTAGTCAGGAGAGTTTATCTCGATTGCAGAAGACAGCGTTGGTTCATGAACGGTGATTGCTATTTTGGATTCTTTCCCTGTGATATTTTTTATTCGACGTTGTAATTCCTTATTGATTTCATCAATTTGATAAGACCCGGTTGGTATTCTAACAGGAAAGTTCCAGTCGGGAGTGCCATCTTGTTTATTTTTATTTGCAAACACAAACGAATTATTTGCTGGTAATCCACCAAATGATTCTGCTCTGATATTGAGCCAACTGTGATATACTCTCAACTGTGCCAGCGCGATCTCGCTTACCGGAATCGCAGTTGGAAAATTAATACTGAATTCAGGTTTGGTCGAGCTTACTGTTGTCATTGAGGTTTTCATGGGGCTTGTAACCGCGTCGTGTAGTTTTGTGCTCGTGCACGTGGATATCTTTTTCGCGATTATATTAAAAACACCAACCGCGGCCGCTGATGATGAAATGCATATTGTTACTACGATTGCAGTTGTTACTGGAGTTAGCGCTAATAATATTACTCCAGTGGATGCAACTAACGCGGATATTGAGTACACTAACGCATCCAGGATAATTACACGTCGCTGATATTGTTTTACTTTTGTTGTATACGTGTCGACGGTATTTTTTTAACTCTGACTGCCATTCGCGTACTTGATCGTGTCTATATTTTTGCGCATCTAATGTTGTTGTTGATGCTGTCATCGTTGACTTCGTCGTCCTTAACTCTGTTAAGAGGGCCATTTATTATTTTACGCAGTAACCAATTGAGGTGTTTCAGCTACAAATTCCAAACACCACCAGTAAGATGTTGCGGTTAATTTCTTATCGGCTGCTTCCGGTATAAATGTTTCTTCGGTTCCCTTATTTAATATGATAGTCACAACCCCAGAAAACTTGTCGGTGGAATGACGCCAGGGATATGTTGTAAATATCTCAAATTTTGCAGCACTGAACACAGACAGTCTGTACACACCAGTGACTGTTGCGGTATATTTGATAGTATTATTTTGTTTTGACCATGTTGCGAATCCAGATGATACCGTGTATACGATACTGGTAATATGCCCGGGTGTAACTCCAGGCGGGATTTTAATCAGATTAATTTTGTTAACAATCTCAGGAATTCCACTTGCGACATCTTCCAGTGTTTTCTTGATCCTGTCGATGTTCGTCTTGATATCAGAAAGTTTCATGTCAACGGTGAGCGGAGTACCAAAGAATTCCTCTGCGGTTTCATTCATTTTTCTAAAGTTTCGACGGAGATTTGCAAACGTGTTTACGTTAACGTCATACTCAGCCCGCAACTTGGATAATTTACCGTCAACGGTGTCAACATACTTTTTCGTCGCGGCATCTTCGGCGGATGTTGGATCTCTTAAAACCACTATTTTGTTCCCGTTCATGTTGAGTTCACCTGTCATTGTGTCACCGGTATTTTTCACGCGAATAGCAACTCTCTGTATGATTTCGTCTCTGATGGTTGTAAACGATATACTTGAATCCCTGATATTTCCGCTGTCAGTAAATACAGGGATGTTATCCGGGGTAGCTTCAAGAACCCTGCGAACTATGTCATTCCATTTGATATTGCTGGTTTTTGGCTTGCCATATCGGTCCTGAAAAATAACAACCTCATCTGGGTCTATCCAGGATAACGTTAAAAGATTGTCGACGTCATCTTTGGTCGCATACTTTGATAAATCTACGTCGCCGCGATTTTTTGTTTTTGTTTCGATGAGAGATCTTCCGTAAATATCTACCATTATTCCTTAGGGATTGTTTAAAATGTTAAATCGGTCCGCGGTATACTCGTGCACGACTTTGTGAAGCGGTTTGGTTGATTTAGATAACGCTGCAAGCACATTTAATACTTCACGGCCGCATATTGGTGGATCGGTTAATGTTTGTGTTGGTAGCGTTGAATACCAAGCTGGAATGGGAGTACTTTGCACGTATTTTAGGAATTCAACTGGCGGTGCTAACCCATACGAATCGAAATAAACAATTCCACGTGGATGTATCGCGTAAGTTACCCAGTGAGTTCCTGGACCATCGCTGTTATCGAGATTAATAATTCCAGTTTCTGGATTATTCGGTTGTCTCGGTAACTGATTTCGCATAAAAACACCTCTGAAATTTTTTATATTTAATTGTTTAGCAGCATCGAGCAAATCAACATTTGACATCGGCGTCAACGGCGTATGGGGTACCATGAGGGCGGAGTTCCTGGAAGTCTTAGGCCGCGTCCGTACCATGAGGGCGGAGTTCCTGGAAGTCTTAGACCCGTCCTTTTTTGTATCCCTGCCCAGTTGCTTTCTTTAATGCCATTCGAGGAGCTATTCCAACAGCACCTAACGCAGCTGCTTTTGCGACAGCTGGGGCAGCAGCAGCTATTATCGCTGGTAACGCTGAGAGAAGTGGAAATATACCACCTGTTTTAATCATGTCGCTGATGGCTTTTGGAGCAAAACTAAGTTGAACTCCAGTTTTTGCTTTCTTTGCTTTTTTGAGGTGATTTAGTTGAGTTTTAGTCAACGATAACTTGTTTGGGCCACCACTAGCAATTTGATCCCGCGTTATTGTTATCGTTCTCCCACACGCGCTTGTGTTTTCCGATTGTAATTTTTTCACCTGACCAGGAGTCATGGTGACATTAACGTGATTGTATGACATTTTTATAATTAACGCGATTGATCTAATTGTCTACATGTTTTCCACTGGCGCATCAACGACTCTCATTCGACCACTAATGCCTTCAAGCAACATTGCTTTGTCACTGAGTATGACCGCTATTGCTCTATAGGGACCATAAACAATTGGCGGACCATCTGCAATTTTAGGTAATACACCGACACGAGCTCGGAAGTGTATATCAACGACAGACTGCTTGGATAAATCAAGATGCTCCAGCGAAAAGTAATAAATCGGGTACAGATTTGTAAAATCTAACTGTGATATTTGCGTCCCAGTATCTATATTTAGATTACGCGCCAGAAACGTCAGCCAGCGATTGTGTGCGCGTGCCACATGATTATGTGTAAAACTTAATGATATATCCTCAGACGGTTC
Organism: Sinohyriopsis cumingii; assembly: GCA_028554795.2. Taxonomy (NCBI): domain Eukaryota; kingdom Metazoa; phylum Mollusca; class Bivalvia; order Unionida; family Unionidae; genus Sinohyriopsis; species Sinohyriopsis cumingii. Next base: position 36,530,195 of record CM068831.1, on the reverse strand, counting down.
TTGTTGTCCGTTTATTCTCAATGAAACCTCGGTAACGTCGAGTTTTTCAAATACCATATGCGAACGCTCCTGATTACCCACCCGACAAGTATCTTGCAGCACAATAAAAATATGTCGTGGCGCAGAAACGCCCTGCTGTGATGCTATATGCCAAGTAAATATATCCTTGACTTGACTTTGGATGGAGTCTCTGGTTACTGTTAACCACGATAGCAATGATTTACCACCTTGATTCATAAAAGAGAGTAATCGCGGATCTTCCTTGACCGATGGAGTTAATATCGGCATCCACAGCGAGAGTTTTGTTACATCTACTTTACCAGCATCGATGCCAGTTCCTCGCCAGATCGCATCATTATCATCGCCTTTTCTTACGAGCACAACTGTGTCTAGCTCCAAAGACGACCTTTCTGACATCTCTGCAAAATCCGAAGATGTGAGAAAGTGGAATTGCGCACGAAAAACGTCTTCGTCCTCGTGACAACATGTTTTGGCGCGTTGCAAATCCCAAGTTGTTAGTTGCACTACCACTGATAATTAATGGCTCCACATCTGCGTCATCAGCAGCGGCAGAGACTTTTTTTGGCCGTCTTGTAAATATGGAATATTATCGGCGTTGTCGGTAATATCCTTAGCAAACATCATCGACGGACCAGCTGATCTTGCGTAATCATTAGAATATCTTGCTAGACCAATTATTGTTGTAGCAACATCGACATCCTTTTGGACTGATTTAATATTTTTCCCATCAATCATATATGTGGCGCTATCAAACAAGGCCATAATCCCATTATTGACAAAACCAACTCGCGTATTGGCATCGTAGTTATTATCATCCGCCTTTACAAGTTCACCTTCTACTTCAATAAACGCCTCAGCGGGAAAGAAATATCTACTTGTATCATGAACTTGAAGTTCGATACCCCCTCGTTGATTTGGTAGTCGTGCGTCATAGGAATACAACTGATAATCACGCACTGATTTATCTTGCTGAACCGGCGCATCTATATCGAATGCTGGGTCGGATATGCATTTGAACATTTTATACAATTACCTATTTTCCAAATGGTGATTATCGTCGTCGCACGCGAAGTCCACTTCCTGCTATCAAATTTGCTGCTATATTTCTTTCTGCGTCAACCCCCTGATTTACCAGCGCTGCTAGTTTTTGATTTGCAGCTTGATTTATCACCTGACATCCGTGGGCATAATTTCAGTGCTTGCCAGTTTTACTGGTGGTGATTTTCGTCTTATTAATCGTGCCAGTCTTTCTTTTATTGCCGAGAACGTCTTACCAGCAACGTTACCAATAACGCCAGCAGCTTTTTCAATAACAACATTAATAGCTTTCATTGATAATTATTTTGCAAGATGACCCACTTTTGGTGCTAACCCCGCGAATAACCCCTGAACAACATCACCGAGTCCATCTCCGTAAGTTGCTCTATAGATTGGTAATCGTGAGTTTACTGCTCTGACCTGAACGGGAGTATAGTGTCTATTATATATGACCATGTTATGTTATTTGCTATTGTTTATCTAATCGCTGTAATCATCAACGAGTTCATCAATGAGTTCTCGGTATATACTAGTGTCCATGACACCGCCTTGAAATAATCGCAGACAGATATCAGCGGCTTCATTAATTATTTCCGGTGAGTTATTTCCAGCGCGTTTTCCTCCTTCGAGAACTTCTAACCGCGAAACGTCATCGATGATATTGTTAGGACAAGCAATAAAACCACTTCCCAAACCTTCTCCGGATTTTGTTCGTTTTTCTTGAAGCATTCGCTGCTTTACTTTAGCTACATTTTGCATAAATGATATGTAATTGGGATCGTTTAGATCAACACGCGACTCACTAGAGGTAAAATATATTGCAGTAGGCCAATTATCACGTGTTACTCTTTCAACATATTCAGGTTTTAGCCACGTCGAGTGAAAATCATCATAACCACCCGCAGCAATAATGGCTAATTGTAAAGGTGTTCTTGAGGTAATAAACTCAAAAGCGTCTCCGTGAAACATCTCCTTAGGTTGTAGTGGTAATTTCTCGGGTTGAGGCTTGGGTTGAGACTTGGGCTGAGACTTGAGTTGAGGTTGTTGTTGTTGCGGTGGCGAAGACTTCGGCGTAGGTTGTGACGGTGATTGTAGTCGTTTAAAAAAAAACGATCTATTGCAGAATCAAATTCAGTAAATCTAATATCACCGGCTTTAACCCGATTAATATCATATTATACACGAAATATCCGCTTGTACCAGCTTTCACGACTTACAGCATCATCAGCATGCTCGGGTTTTAAAAGTCTGTTTTGGTCATCATAACTTCGCACAGCAAGCTCAGCTAAATCATCTACGTTTGTAGCCGACCTTATGAGCTTAATACTTTGTTCGGTAAATCTATCGATTATATCAACCTTAACCCTGGCCTGTGCTGTTGGTATATCACCAGCGTCGGCGCTAGCTTCACCTTCAGGCATTTCTTCGTCGACGGGTCGAGGTTGAGCTGCAGCTATGTCAGTTGGAAGATCTCGTAAAATCTTTTTTTGTATTTTTAGCTCTAGCTGCTATTTTTTCAGTCTGCGCAGCGGTTTGTTTTAATACTGGAATAATACCCAGCTTTTTTCTCTCCTCCTCATCCTTAATATCTCCCCATATAGCCCTTTCAGTAGTCGCTGCAGCTTTTTCAGTAGCTGTTGTTACGGGTTTAAACAACTGTTCTGTGCCGGCCGCGAATTCAACTTGTGCTTGTTGCTGCAACTGAACGTTTTTTTTGAACTCATCTTTTACGGGGATATATTTTTTAAGTGCCTCTTCTCGCTCTCGTGCTAATCTAGCTGTGTAAGATTCCGGATGCACCATGTTATGATATAACAGTTTTTAATTGACATCAGCAGGGAGGGTCGCGACAACAAGTCGCGTAAACTAAGGCTTTCATCGAAACGAAAACGGGGCCTCCCCCGGTTAATTATCGCTGCTCTCTAATTGACTCTTTTTTCAGTTTGATGGAGACCTCAGTTTACGATTTAAGGCCCTCTAAAAGTTTGTATGGTTCGCCCTCCCTGCTGCTATGCTAAAAGAAATGAAAGAAAACTAAAACAAAAAGCTAAATGGAGAAGCTATATGCGTAATCAACCAGACTATTCACTGTCCTTTTCCATTTCCTATAACAGTCCATTTTCTGTCAAGAAATGGTGTCGTCTTCATCAAATATTTGCAAAGTCTAGTTTCCGTAGTTCTGTTAATCAATTTGAACAAAACAGTAAGGTGTATCCCTTATTAAATGTCATCGAAGGATGTAACTCCCAAAGTTATGGAAATTTATGGAATTATTTGCAGCTTATAAGACAGCGAACAACATACCACCTTTTGTCTGAAAAAATGGATTTACCCATGCAAATATGGCGGCCGTGTTAGTAAAGAAACGCCCATTTGGTTTGAAACACAAGAGACAGTATTAGAGACCCCATGGCCATGATCAGGTAAATAAATTAAATTGATAAAAGAAACGAAAAAGTTTTATGCACTTTTAATATCTTTGTTATTAGTTTTTAATTTTTTATATTTTTTTTACAAACTGTTGAGGCTGCAGGCGAATACTACAAGACTGTCAATTACATTATCCGTTGTAAAAGCATACCTTATATACTCGCTTAAAGGTCGAGTCAAACTGCAAACAACATCGATCCTGATCCTCTCAAGGATAATACGCCTGGAGATCAGTGTCTATTCTGTTTGTTCTACTGGTTACTCTTAACAGACTGCATAGACCCAGATCTGACGGCGCATTATGCGATAGCAGATCTGGATCTGTATAGTGTGCAGTTGGACTCGTCATATAAGCGATACGCCAATCACAAGGAAAATTGTCTGTAGGCATTGTTACATTATTGACTCCGCAGCTCGTCGAAAGGATGTCTTTCAAGAACATCTATGATCAATTACCGACGACCAAAACTATCTTAAAAACCACCTTGTGCGTGGACAGTTGAACTCAAGCCATAGTAAGAAAATAGCAACATACATACGTAGAAACAGGTGTTATATAATCTAAATGTCAGAGAATTCTAATTGTATAAGTTCACCAAGAGGAATTACTTATAATGTCAACTAATGGCTAAGATAGACTAAAAAGAAAGAAAAAAAACGTACTTTAGGTCCTGACGTGAAAGATTTGCGCCAACCAATATGTTGGCGAAATAGATGACCTTAGAAGAAGAAGAACAATCTCAAACTCCGTATCAGAAGCAAGGTCAGCACAACACTCGACAACCATTTGAACTTAGTCCTATAATCGTTTCAGTCCATTTGAATAGGTCAGTACAACACTTGACAGCCATTTAAACTCAGATTTATAATATGTTCAGTCCATTTGACAAGGTCAGCGTAACACTCGACAGCCATTTGAACTCAGTCGTATAATCTGTTTATACCATTTGACAAGATCAGCACAACACTCGACAGCCATTTGAACCCAGTCGTATAATCTGTTCAGTCCATTTGACAAGGGCAGCACAACACGCAACAGCCTTTTGGACTCAGTCGTATAATCTGTTCAATCACTTGGACAAGTTCAAGACAACACTCGACAGCCATTTGAACTCAGTTATATAATCTGCTCGGTCCATTTGACAAAGCCAGCACATCATTCGACAGCTGAAATGTTTTCCGATGAGTCACAAAACAGATGGACTGACAACGAAATGAGGACATTAAGAAAAATATTGGATACTGCATTTGTGAACACGTGGCGATTTTGCTTCAGACACCCCCCCCCCAAACAATAGTATGATCTATTTAACCCACCATGTGCCTGCTTCTTTAATGTCAGTTTGTTTATCCTCGCTCTCGTATAGTGACATCAAGTTATTAATATCGTTAAAATGTCATTCCACCAGTTTTTCCTGTAAGGCAAATACATTCATATATGTTTCTCGTAATGGAACTTGCATCTCGCAATCACGTACATAACTAGATCATGCGAAGCAATAAAGCACGGTCATCTGCCAGCCTAAATCCAAACCTGTCACCATTATTTGCAATGACGTAGATAATTTGGTCATGACAAACAGTATAGCACGGTCGTCTGCCAACCTAATTCCAAATCGTGTTCGCATTATTTTACCGAAAGTCTACTATTATTTTAGTCAGGACTTCTTAATTCTTCTAGAATGTTTTGCTTCTCCATGTCAGAATATATCTGTGTTTGTGTGTGTGTGTGTGTGTTCTTTACTGATTCCATGAGGAAGACCTTGCTTTTGGTCGAAACGTAGGAAACACATTTTCCACGCAGTGAATTTACCAACTTGTGTCACACACACACACACACACACACACACACACACACACACACACCGCTCCAGTGACCTAGTGTTCGAATGCGGGAGGTCGTGGGTTCGATCCCCGGCCGAGTCAAACCAAAGACTTGTACAAAATGGTGCTAGCAGCTGCCTCGCTTACCGCTCAGCGTTAGGAGGTTAGTGTTTGGACTGGTCGGCCAGATGTCAAGATAATGTGACTGGGTGGGACATCATGCTATATGTCTGCGACATAATGCCCCAGAGCTAAACATCACTTTAAACTGCCACGCTGCAGATATCGTAGCAATATGACTGAAAAATTGTTAAAACTACGTTAACAATCCAGATCTCTCTCACGCGTACACACACACACACACACACACACACACACACACACACACAAATGGTGTTAGAAGATGAGAATATTGAATATTTGTGTTCTTAGAGAATGTTTTAAGACTCTGACTTACTAATCCCATATCCATAAAAATTCCGTTTTGACCTCCATCCAATAGAATTACCCCGACTGACCGGAACATACTTAAACAGATTATCGCTCGCCCTATAGACAGAACTATAGGATTGGACAACAAGTCTTATCCAAGATGAGCTGGCAATAATTCCGAAGATAATTTCCATGGTAACATTGTACCATGTGATGGATATGTGCTGAGATTTTGCGCTTAATCGATATATGTTCTATTAATTAATCAGACCAGAAAGACAAGTAATTCAAGGGTTCTCTTGCAGAATTGATTAATGTGCTAGTACAAGTGCTCGATATCATCAAATTCACCTAACACAATACTTAAAGATACTGCTGAAAAGCGGTATAAATATTGTTGTTACTGGGATGCTAGGTGATGAATGAAATTATTCGTAAACTTGATTTCAATTAAATATGTTAAAAAAATTTCAGTTACATACGTATGTAAGGTTCCGTCCAGAGACTGCTCCATGTGCTCTCTCATATATACGTTCTCCTTTATTTTAGGAGTTTAGTTTTGTTGTTATTTGTGTAGTGGCTACATTCGCCGGAGTTTTTCTGGTTGTTTGGCGTTGGTTATGCAGCCATTATTATGTATGTAACTTTACTTGATCATAATTGTCTTGAATTTTATTAAAAGGTAAGCGGTTCCTTCCTCTTTAAACCAGGAGACAAATCATGCGATGAGAATTTTCTACCACTTTCAAGATGTCCTGAAGCTATCGTCATTATTGTTTTGGGTTTAACGTCATTTCTCAGCGCAAGATATACATGGCGGCCAGTATAATTTGTGCAAGAAGAAACCGGGAAAACCCCGGTAAGAATCGCCAACCCATGGCATGCTCCTGGCAAGCTTTCTTTCATATCGACATTGGCCAAGCCCGAAACTCGAACCCACATCGACAGAGGTGAGGTGGCAGTGATTAGTAAAGGCGATCGCTTTAGACCACTCGGTCCCTCGCGTCCTTCTGCTCCCCCCCCCCCCCGCAAGCAATGTAAAGGTGTAGTGTACTTTGTCTGCTTAGTAATGTAAATATGTCTTCTTTCATTTTGGATTCAACGATTTCATAAGTTCTTTCCATTAAGTGATCAATTTTATGGCAAAATTATTGTCATCGGAGTATGGAAAATTCCATTAATCTACCTTCAAGGCAGTGACGTACTAAAGGTAAATGACGCCCCGGGCAACAATGATGGCCCTATCAAAGAATTTCCTGCAATTTAATATTTATCAGCTGTTTTAGCGCCCCAAGACCTCTGGCGCCCGGAGCAACCACACCATCTGCTCACCCTATCGCACGCTACTGTTTCAAGGAATGGCACATTCTTTGAGACTGTATAATGGTTTTGCATTTGAATGAATGATATTAATAACCAGTTCTACAAAAGAAAGAAATTAACTGCACGGATTTCAATGTGACGATAAATGGATAAATGGATAAAATGTTTTTCATTGCCATGGGTCATTTTCTGAACCAGTACACGCATCCATTTAAAATGCTTATCGATCTAGCAAACAATTCAGGTATTGCATCTTCAAACAACTCAGTTTCAAGTATACATTGGTATGTAATTCAGTGCAGTGTATTAATTAGCATCCAACAATGTAGTTTTTATGTCTAAGACTCCTTGTCGGATTTGAACACGACAGGGTTTATATTATTACGAATGGTAGTTTTTCAGTAGAAATATAGAACTGATTATTCAATCAAAATATTCCAGAAAGTGCAATGTCTAACAATGCACAATGCAGTGCGTTAATAACGGCTTCCGTTCATTTTGAGTAACACCAAGTCCCTGTGACAACTTGATTTTAAATTTCCAAATTCGAACAAAGGTCCGTGAATCAGACGACCATTCACACAATGGGAAAAACAACTTCATTCATCCAAGATTTTGGCGAATTCACAACATGGCGTGTCGGAACTGCAAGCGCAGTTTTTACAAGTCCTATAAAGATTCCGGTTTTTCTCTGTGTGTGTGGAGGGGGGATGACGTGTTGGGAGGAGGCTAAAGGTTCTTTCTTGTATAAAAAGGCATACATAAATACATTCAGCGTCTCAAAGGAATTACGAGAATGTCTTGCCATTTTGTGGGCAACTCTGTTCAACAAGGAAAAGACGTTAAATACCTTAGACCATCTAAGAATGACGGCATCGTAATGTACATATCTCCTACTAACAAACAAATGGAAAAAGATGACACAATTTAAGCAAAGAGTCGGATAAAGAAAGGAAAAAATGACAAATGTTTCCAGATGTAGAAAGATATAATAATACTGACAGTAGATCGGTTTTTTGTTGTTGTTTGGTTTGAAGTTTTGGAGACAATTGCAAAAAGTATCGCGTCCTAGGACACGCCAAAGTATTCGATCCCAGCTGATCCAATGTTATTATTCGAACCCACTCCCTCATAACCGCAAAGACGCCCCGGGTGGCGAGTGGTCAAAGGCGCTCGCCTTTACAGAATACTTACGCATCTCACCTCTGCGTATGTTGGAGTCTCAGCTCAACCAACGTGGGAACGAGAGAAATATTGCCAGTAACTACCCGTGCGTATGTGGTCCTTCCTGGGTTTTTCCTCCACAAGATATACTAGTCGCCATGTGTAGCATAATATAACAAAAATGGCGTTAAACCCCACAAAAAACAAACTTGTTCGGGAATCTGGTACGCTAACCAATAACTGCAGAGCTCTTTGTATTAAAACAATGACATTAATTCGTTGCATACATATCTATATAAAGTAATATTCATAACAATTAAATTATGATGCAGACTGTTTGGAAAGCTCATACACTCATTATTTATAGGGCTATCCCTTATATACCTACTTAAACTTCCGCATAAACATGTCGACCAACCAAGAAATATACTCAAGTTTATCTTACTTGTTCAATTTTCGGATGATGTTCTTAAGATGCGTAAAATCTGGTCGCTCCATGGGGTCTTCTGACCAACACTTCCTTATCACTTCGGCCAATTCGTCACATGGACAGTCGTATTCCTCAAGAGTGGGTCGAAAGTATGGCTTCAAACCGTTCTTCACTTTTTCGTAGATTTCTGTGAAAAACAACATGAACCACAGTAAACCCATGCACAAGGAAAAAAGTTACAATTTGCTATAATCAATGGATTTATGAAATGTGCGGCTCATAATCAAAACGATTTACAGTATGTTTTTTATATTAGTCCATATGCAACAGTAACAAGTGCGCATATGAACAAGACATGACGTGGTTTAGAGAGAGGCTGTGAGACAGGTAATCGATGCGCCATGTAATACTAAACAATAATTGGGATCGCTTCCAATTAACCATATATAGACGTATAAGTACTTAATTAAGTTGATAAAATAAAACGCATCCGAACAGCATTTAAACTACATAATGCTGATATTTCAATAAAGGAGAGACAACACTTGGACAGCTTGTACTCGTTCCAGAAACAAATATTTACATAGGAACTATTTGAATTGCCGGATTTACGTCCTACACTGATCTGACAGGCATTTCAACACAAATCGTCAATCATGTATGCAAAGGGCTCAAAAGGACATTTGTACAGTCCTGGTTATGAAGAGCCGAGTAATTTTACGTTTCCCCAAAAGGGCAAAGAATACATAAAGACAAAATCTGTAATCCTTAAAATGTAAATTCCACGTCTTGATATAAGGTTATACCAGATGGAAAACTGTCATTGGGCAAATCCCAGGGCAAAAAGGTTGTCTCTATTAGTATCAGGGCCACATACAGGATGCGTGGGTCCTAGAAACAATACTCCAGTAACCCTAATGAATTATATATAAAAATATCTTCTCTTCGGCGGTGGGGCCCTGACTGTTGTGGGCCTCCGGAATTTCGTCCTAGTTGTCCTACCCTGTCCGCGGTCCTAGTTAGTCTCCTCTAACAAAATGCAGGAGGGCCCATCAGCCGTAGTGAGCCCAGAGCCCGCTTGGGTACCATATTTAGTACAAGAATCTGTTCGCAAACAAATAGATATGCACACACACCAACTGGAGCGAAAAGTGCTCTAGACGAGGAATCGGCATGATAGATCTAAGAGAAATTACACGAGTAGATAATATTATTAATAAACTTATAAAATTATAACTAGTCACCAAGTGAAACTCTATCTCGAGTCAGCGAGCTACTATACCCATCTTCTTAAATGCATGCAATAAGACCCATGTCCTCTTGACTAAAAATAATTAATTTTAGTCGTGAATATAGGCATCTGTGTGCAGCAGACACGCTTGCTTTACAACCCTGATAGAAAATGTTATTTCCGCCCCACGTGACGTTTCCTCCTTGCCTGATTTTGCAACATGACGTGTAGCTTCTGATATTCAGTGTGGTACACTACGAATATATGTTCATGAAACCAATTCTAATCGTTTCCTTCTTCAAGCGAAGAAAGCTATCGAACCAGATGGGATATAGCCGAAAACGTAAAGCATCATGCACATAGTATTATAGATCACTGTCACACTGGCCTCTTCAGTAATTATTGAGAAACTGAAGCACTCACGGATACCTTGAAAAAAGGCAAAATTATTTATATTCATAAAGACGGATGCAGAAAACCCCATCACATTGTAACTGCCTAGTTCTGTTCTGTCTATGTACTCACCTATAATCTTCTACATCGATTTGAAAAGGGATTCAAACAAAGTCACTCATGTCAACATCTTCGCTAAACTAAAAAAACGATTGTCTACCTGCTATTAACTCATGTAAAATGTCTATGTTTTGTTGTATATTTCAAAAGGGCCTTTGATATTTGTAATCACGATATTCTTCTGATTTTTGTAGCATTCGATACTATTCAACTGTTATACACTCTTTGTGCAAGTCTCACAAAAATAACAGGACTCAGAATGTCAATATTAGAAACCACTCATCAGCACATGACCCAGTAAAATATGGCGTCCCGCAAAGCACCATATTAGGACCAGTCTCTTTTTTTATCATGATAAACGATCTATTTGTCTTAAATACTCTAGTTCCAAAATATTCGCTGATGACACAACTATACACCATTTGAATACGTCTGTTTTCGTCTGTCTTTTTATCTTGTCGATTATCTTCTTCAGATCGATACTCGATCTGTTCAAAAGTGGTGCGTCACGCAAAAAAAAAAATGAATATAAATCTTTTAAAGGCTTATTGTATGACTATTGAATTCATACCGAATGTTACAAAATGGCGTTTATTTAATGTGAATGCTTTATATATGAACAAAAATGTGCTCGCGTACAGCATTACCAAAGGATGGTTTATTTTTGTCTTGAGCGACACCGGCTTGGTTTACCGATAGCAATAGCAAAGTACACGCAGTGAGAGACCCTATTACTTTAGGCTCTCTGGCCGTTGATTTAACCATAACCAGGATATTTGTAGAGCAAATTGTTGTTAGTTTATTATCACGATACAATGATTTTGTCAGGAGGCTGTCCATCTTACGGGAGTAATATTCAGCTGTAGAAGTATGTGAAAGATAAAGTGGCATCTTTTTCGTTATCTTTAGTATGTGACGAAATTGTTTTATATATTAAATATTTCAGAATTTATTATAAATTATACAGATTGCCAGACCTACGTCATATAACGTCATACTATCGTATAGTCCTGTTTCACGTTAGCCATTTTTATTACTGGTCATAAAAAATTAATTCAGTTATACATTGTATGCATTAAATAATGAGTAATGTTCTGGTTCTAATAATTCAATGAGATCGTGGTCATTACAATAACTACGTACAGTAGTTCTGATGAAATGAATTAATGAGTAACGACGCCAATTTATGTGTGCGCATGCATAATGTATATTATTGGCTTTAAACCATGTCTCGTGTAATATGCGCCTCAGTCATTATACATTTAGCTGTTCTTTGGGTGCGGTGAAGTAGAACTCTGTGCGATTTCGTGTAACCCTACGCTGCTGTCAATGATGACGTTGATTCAGACAATGGTATTGGCTTTCTCGAAGTGAGGGGTCAAAATCTCGGGACTAGCGGGTCTGCAGGGTCGAGGGAGACTCTTTAGGGATCCTTTGGCAGATTTAAATGGGCGCATCCTGCGTGGTGGTATGTATGTATGTATGTATGTAGGTATGTATGTATGTATGTATGTATGTATGTATGTATGTATGTATGTATGTATGTATGTCTTATTTGACCTGTGGATAAAACATGATTCATATTTTTTACAGATTCTATATTTTAATCATTTTTGTGACAGAAATATCTTTGATGATCATATAACCTTGATCATCTGTGGCGAACGATCCCCGTATCAATCATTTGTTTATAGGTTCCGTAATTTGATCTCTGCTTGATTACTAGCTGAAGTTATATATTCCGATCAGTTTCAGTTATAAACGGCATAATTTCCTTATAGCGGCTGTTGAACGCTGTGCGCATCATTCTGTTAAATCCATTGTTGTATTTTATGCGCATGAGCATGGTGTCCGATTCATGCATCATGCAATTGCATAAACATCGCATTAACGAAATCAGCGTCTTCTCTAGATCTAATCCCAACCCGGTTTCATCTTGTTATACCGTAACAGACGACAGTTCCTGCGTGCAAACTACGCTCGGTGACCCTGAACTTGCCTCTGAATACTATCAACACGGCTATGTGTTTTCCTTTAGGACTAGTTTTCGCTGGGATACGCAGGTTAATCACAGTAAGGAAGGATAAGACAAAACAAATATATATAAAAAATCTGTTATAGCCCAGCTTCCATGAAATGTGGTTTTATAAAATGATATCGTTTATGGAATTGACTGGGTGGCGTCGCTTTTTAATTGACTTTTATATCTGCAGCGAATGGATTTTATACATCAAGTTTTGTCGTCCTGCATAATAACATTGGAGGCAGCTGTGGCACTGTTATTGATTTGGTAACGAAGCTAGAGTTTTGTTTTGCACACACACACACACACACACACACACACACATATATATATATATATATATATATATATATATATATATATATATATATATATATATATATATATATATATATAGATATATATATATATACAGAGAAAGAGACAGAGAGAGGGAGAGAGAGATTCTCCCCGTGTAGCAAAGGATATGGATATCTATATGATAACTACAATTCTTTCCTGACTCTCACTGCACAAGTCTGTCTCACGAAGCTTGTCTGATTCCTGTAGTTCTCACAACACTTGATCGATAACATACTAAACAGATCTATAATTATGATCTCATTAATTCATCTGTTCATGACAGATTGAAGGAAACCTGACACTTCTGTCAATTAGCGCTATTGGCCAAGCAAGATATTGCGTCGGAAAAAAAAACAGACTGCGTGACATAATTGAGGAAATCCGTTGACGATTGTCTATGGCACAAATTACTTCTCTCTGACATGGAAGTGAGCAGCCTTTTTATTGCAGTTGGAAAACGAACTGTCAGTGATTGCGTCAATGATTACCAGTTCTACAGATATTCGTATATGGAATAAAAGATATCTACAATGCGCCAAACTTGAAAACGTAAACAATGAGAACCAGTTGTACGTAAAACCTTAACTAGACAAGAGATAATTAATTATTTACCTGTTGGACTGAGGTCCAAATTTGACAAATAGAATACACCCATACGGTAGACTATCTCTTGGCAGATGATAGCAAAGCTGTACACGTCTCCTTTCTGTGTCCCATTCGGAGGTCGATTGTGCACGCGTAAAATTTCTGGTGCAGTCCAAAGCAAGCCTAAGGACAGGTTGCGAAAGATAAATATCAAAACCTGAATATATAATGTCCAGGACTAGGATATAACATCCAAATTCAGCAATGCGAAAACAGAGATTAAGAAATTTTGTACTGACAACTGCAAATAAGATCTAAAGTGTTCCAAGTTGTGTTTTTTTAAATGAAGGTGTATACGGATAATGCAATTTAGTTAAGTTTTTAAATTAAAAACAAAATCAATATAATGATCATATAGAACAAGTACATTTTCTCCTTGATTTCCTATGCCTATTAGACAAATCCACGTTTTTCTGACCAATACCTACAGGATTATGCAATCTATAATACAATACATATTATGGTTTTCTTGTAAAGGATCTGAACCATAAGTTTTTTTGTCAGAGTTTACTCTTTATTTGCAGTACAAAGCATTTAATTTAATACAAAAACTACCAAATTCGAGAAGGCGTACTTCTGTAGTAAGCATAAGATCCCACTTCCACTTCCTCGTCCTGGCCTCGCAGTTCATGTAGACCAAAGTCTGTTATCTTAAGCACGAACCGACTATCAACCACACAGTTTGTGCTTTTAAGGTATCCATGGCTTCTGATTTCTGTTGAATGTAAATACGCCATTCCCTGAAATGTATATACATATACTATAATTAATACATGCGACAAACAATCTCATTCAAAGCAGATCTCCGCAGTTATACACGACGATCTAACAGCGACCGTTCAGGGGTCATGTTCTTGTAACCTATGTTATTGTCATAATCTCTAATTCTGTCTACCAATCAGATGAAATCTTATGTCTTCGAGTTTGGAGACAGAGCACTAGCGATTTGATTCACTTTCAGATTTTTGAAAGCTGCATTTTCACTGGCTAATTCAAAGGTCACCAGAACATGACCCTTAAGCGGTCGTCATCAGATCGTCACGTAGGGTAGTCAAAATCTGATTTAAATCAGAATTCGCTGCAGATTGCAATGTTTTAAAATCAATTTGCAAGTGAGAAAGTAACACTGAAATTAGTTTTAGAGGCGTCAGCAAAACTCATTTCAATTTAATTGCCAAATCGAATAATTGTTTTGGTTGAGAGATACATGGAACGTCATACTTGCATTATTGGAACTCAAATAGAAAACGCGATGCTGTTAGAATTCACACATATAACAGGGTCAACAATTACACGACGCTCTCAATAGATGTGGTTTGTTCTCAGTTTTCACGGCACGTTAAACACATTAATGACATTGTCATGTCGAGGAAATGGGAGCTAAGTGGCTTAACCGGTGACACACCGTGGCGGTCAGCTTGGCTTGGGCGGGTAACAAACCCGCAACCCTTGGTTTACGTTTCCAATGCTCTGACAATTGAGCCACAGCTGCTTTCTAATATTTTCAGGCATTTATGCAAGTTAACACACAAGAAAACTATGCTTTTGTTTCCCGTCAAAAAAGAATTTAATTTGTCTTTTAAATACTTTACTATAATTTGATTAGATATATTATACATGTTTATCGAAATCACAAAGCAAAATGTTAAGCAGAATGACATGATGTAAACAATACTCTCAATGGAAAGTGATTATTTTTTATTAAGCATAATTTTTTACTTTAGAGTTAATAAATTATAACTGATTCAATTAACAGTACTGACCCTAACAATGTCCTGCATTAAGGAGTATCTAAACATCCAGTCCAGCTTAATCTGTTCATTCTCCAGTACATCCTGAAAGATCAAAATTTTATTTTCAGTATTAACTCAAAAATTGTGGTCACAAATGTCTAATCACAACCTTTTGAAAATAACACCATTATCTTCAAATGCCATTTTAAACACATTTCCAGTTGTATATTTCACCTGTGATAATTATTCTGTGGTCTCTATAATGACTGAGCTCAAAATACCCAGCGAAAAGAAAGAAAAAAAAAATAAATAAAGTGCAATTGCATTGGAAACAAATCTCTCCATCATTTACACGTAAAGGACTTTATTGGCAGACGATTA
Source organism: Sinohyriopsis cumingii (assembly GCA_028554795.2). Taxonomy (NCBI): domain Eukaryota; kingdom Metazoa; phylum Mollusca; class Bivalvia; order Unionida; family Unionidae; genus Sinohyriopsis; species Sinohyriopsis cumingii. The sequence continues at coordinate 36,514,665 of CM068831.1, read as the reverse complement.
GTGTTTGTGTTTGTTTGTCTAGTTATGTTAGGTGATAGGTCGCCACGACTCGCTGTATTGCATAAAAGATTAATTACCCAGTCGACAACCCCATTGATTAAAAAGCAAATGCCCCATTATTATTGCATGAAACTGCGGTTCACATGAATGCTTATTTATTCCATCAGAAATGTGCTCTGCTCGTATGCATTTAAATTCCGCTTTCTTTTCCTATGTCATACCCGAGACACGGCAGCGGGTGCACCAGAATTTTAATGTAACATCGTTGATCTACCTAATAATATGCCTCCACAGCCCCAACCGAAAAAAGATCATTCACTTTTCTTGTTCGTTCTCGAAATTTGACTTATATCAAAATTAGTAAATTTGGCAAAAGTACAAATACTTGCCCAATGTCGCCGTATAGGCACATGAAGAAAAATAAATTTCCTAATTAATTCAGAATACTTCCGGATCCAAATTTTAACAGTGCGTCCTTATGCTAACGATGAATGTTTGTAGGATATGTTTTTTTTTTATTATTACTGCTTCGGTGGCCTAGTGGTTAGAGCGTCCGCATCGAATGCAGGCGGTAGTAGGTTCGAACCCCAGCCGAGTCATACCAAAGACTTATGAAAATGGTAATAACAGCTCAATCGTGAGGCGCTCAGAATTTTTTAAGATGCTAGTAGCATGACTGGTGTCAGGACAATGTAACTGGATGCAACATCTTGCTATGTGTCTGCGGCATGATGCCCCAGTGCTAGACATCTCTAAAACTGCCACACTGCAGACATGGTTGCAATATGACTGAAAAATTGTTAAAGCTACATTAAAATCCAAAATACACACACGTAAAATAGAACCCTCATCTAATTTTTATCACTTGTAGATTAGACAAAAAATTCACATCCTCAGACCATCCTTAACCAACTCCACAAATTGCAAGAAAGTTGTACATCTATATGAGCTTGTATGTTGTACATCAATATGAGCTTGTACGTTGTACATCTATATGAGCTTGTACGTTGTACATCTATATGAGCTTGTACGTTGTACATCTATATGAGCTTGTACGTTGTACATCTATGTGAGCTTGTAACGTTGTACATATATATGAGCTTGTACGTTGTACAGCTATATGAGCTTGTACGTTGTACATCTATATGAGCTTGTACGTTGTACATCTATATGAGCTTGTACGTTGTACATCTATGTGAGCTTGTAACGTTGTACATCTATATGAGCTTGTACGTTGTACATCTATATGAGCTTGTACGTTGTACATCTATGAGCTTGTACGTTGTACATCTATGTGAGCTTGTAACGTTGTACATATATATGAGCTTGTACGTTGTACATCTATATGAGCTTGTACGTTGTACATCTATATGAGCTTGTACGTTGTACATCTATGTGAGCTTGTAACGTTGTACATCTATATGAGCTTGTACGTTGTACAGCTATATGAGCTTGTACGTTGTACATCTATATGAGCTTGTACGTTGTACATCTATATGAGCTTGTACGTTGTACATCTATGTGAGCTTGTAACGTTGTACATATATATGAGTTTGTACGTTGTACATCTATATGAGCTTGTACGTTGTACATCTATGTGAGCTTGTACGTTGTACATCTATGTGAGCTTGTAACGTTGTACATCTATATGAGCTTGTACGTTGTACAGCTATATGAGCTTGTACGTTGTACATCTATGTGAGCTTGTACGTTGTACATCTATATGAGCTTGTACGTTGTACATCTATATGAGCTTGTACGTTGTACATCTATATGAGCTTGTACGTTGTACATCTATATGAGCTTGTACGTTGTACATATATGTGAGCTTGTAACGTTATACATCTATATGAGCTTGTATGTTCTAAATTGGACCACAAAAGACTCGGGCTAGCCGAGCAGAAGCTAAATGCATTTACTTATTGTAAATATTGATTCATCGTTGGAGAGATGACTGAGATAATTAAGTCCCGTATTTAAGTTTTCGTTTCTTTTTTTCGTCTAGTATTTGCCTGAATGTACGCACCTGTAAGCTTCCTTTCTGACAATACTCTGTAAGGATACACATGTGAGGTGCATCGATGGAAGCCCCTATAAACCGGACTACATGGTCACTCTGTAGATCCTTTATCTGAAAGAAGGTGTTAAAAGTCAAGATATTTCTTTGCATAGATAAAATGTCATAAGATGAATAGCGCAATGTGTGTATGTGATGACACGAACATTACAATGTGTGTACGTGAAAACATGAGCATTACAATGTTGATATGTGAGAAAAAGAACAATACAATATGGGTATGTGAGAACATGAACGTTACAATGTGTGTATGTGAGAACATGAATAGTACAATGTGTGTATGTGAGAACACGTGCCGGAACCTTCCCGTTAGGCATTGTTTCTTTCCGGTGTGTTCCTTCACAAATTTACTGGCTGCGATGTAAAAATTATCACGTGCTAAAAAATGGGGTTAAACCCCAAAAAATCAAATCAAATCAAATGAGACAAACATCAGCAACATAGGACTTTAGAAGATGGACAGAATAATTTTTGTAAAACTCTTACTACAGAGTGCTGAACAGTTTTTAATAATTATGGCACGTTAAAAATTTGGTTCGATGGATACTAACAAATATAACACATGCTTAATCACTCTCTCGCGATGAAAAGTGTTACTAAAATGTTATGTGGTCATATAATCCAATACTATGCATGCTGTTCATATGGACAGCTACCCCATCTCGTGCTCTAAGCCTTTGAATAGCATTTCTCTTTTAAATGGACCAATCCGGTGTCCTAGTTGTTAGATCGTCCGCCTCGGATGCGGGAGGTCGTGGGTTCGATCCCCGGCCGATTCAAACCAAAGACTTTTAAAATATGGTACTAACAGCTGCCTCGATTGGCGCTCAGCATTGAGAGGTTAGTGTTAGGACTGGTCAGCTTGGTGTCAGGATAATGTGACTGGGTGGGACATCATGCTACATGTCTGCGGCATGATGCCACAGTGCTAGACATCACTATAAACTGCCACACTGCAGACATCGTAGCGATAAGACTGAAAAATTGTTAAAGCAACATTACAAATCCAAATTACACACACACCCACACTCTTTTAAATGTCTTTCCTGATTCTCCAAGCGACACTCGTTTGAATGGTTGCTGTAGCACATAGTCAATAAAGGGTGAATAAATGCTACAAAACTGTGTTGCCTAAATCGACATGGAGTTATCTCCCTCATACAGGCTTTGGAATTGTGATTACTAAGCTTCTCTAAGAAAGGAAAATAAGGCAGGTCAACTGGTTGACAGTAGGTCTAATCAGGCATCTGCATGGACAAGTCTGGTAAGTTTCATTTAGAAGGCTTTATATCAACTGCACCACGGAATAAGTTTAATGTTAGCAATACTGATGTTCTGTCAGGCAGAAATTACGCACAGAGGTTCAGTCAGGCAGAAATTACGCACAGAGGGTTCAGTAAGGCAGAAGTTACACGAAGAACCATTTTTAAATATAAAGCCTGGCCGCTATGGGATTTTAATAAAGTCTTAGCTGATTGTTTGCCTTTAAACATTGCCACTTTTTTCAAAGACAAAGATCCTCAACACAAACAAAAATGATTTTGAGGCAGCTGTATGAGATGTATTGTATCTCAAGGCAAGGTAAAATCACATGATATACTTCGTCTAAATCCTACGTTTTCATGATCTATCTATCTATCTATCTATCTATCTATCTATCTATCTATCTATCTGTCTGTCTGTCTACCTACCTACCTACCTACCTGTCTGTCTGTCTGTCTATCTATCTATCTGTCTGTCTATCTGTCTGTCTGTCTGTCTATCTGTCTGTCTACAAAATGCTTTCGAGTTCAAACAAGAATTTATATTCTCTTTCAATGTACATAATTGTATAATAGTAATATCAGCTACCGCCATGTTAAGTATTCTGTCATTACGCAGTGTGTTATAATGGTTTATATTGTGACTACCTGCATTTGTATTTTGTTCTTTCTTTAGCACACATAACTTCATTACTATCGTTCTGTGGGTTTTGAAATGAATATTTCCATGCACTCGTGTATCTCAGTTACATTCGTTTCATTTAATTTCTGTTTTGTCTAAAATCGTGTAGCGTTTGTCAAACATCTAATTAATGGAACATTTGTCTTTAACTATAAATTTGATAGCCATGTCTGTCTTTCAAGCTTGTTTGTAATCTTTATCACACTACCTCTATCTGAATTGTTTTTTAAATTTAACATTAAACGCAAACTTACTCTTTTTATTTCGAGCAGTAGAGGTTTATTGACAGTAACCACGGTTTTATTGACTTTCTTAATGGCCACAATTGCTCCCTGAAATATAAAAAATAATGAGTTCTTTATATATTGTGTACAATAAAATCACCTGGACTGCGGTTGACATTTTCCTCTGAACATCTGGAATAAAAATAACATTTTGCACAGAGAATAGAAGTCCGTTTCAATTTATGAAAATATATCAAGCTGTTAGATGTAACATGTATACTTTTTTAAACAAAAAGACAAAAGTGACCGAGGCATTGCTCCACTTTCATAATCACAACAGCTATTTGAAACGACGATGACAATGGTGAGGACGACACTACTATAGTACAAATAATAATAATAATAATAATAATAATAATAATAATCATCATCATGATCATCATCATCATCATCATCACAATGAGGTGAAGGAAGAGCAGGATAACAATTTAAGTCAAATAAAAGGAGAGAGAAGAAAAAGGAAGAAATGATAGAAGGAAAGAAAACGGAAGAGAAAGATCTTTATAATATACCAGGTTATTCGAAATTCTCAGGCGCGTGTCATATTTTACATAAAAATGTCAACATTTTAATCATCGAATCTTTCAGAAAAAGAAACTTTCAAAAAATCAAATGTGCAAATGAACTGCACAAGTACAGTTTGAAAATATATATATTTGTCTCTCTAAACATTCAACCAGTCAACTCACAAAGACAGGAGACAAACGTATACATACATACATACATACATACATACGCACGCACACATGCACACACACATGCACATACGTACATTACATACATACATACAAACATACGCACGCACACATGCACACACACATACACATACATACATACATACATACATACATACATACATACATACATATCCATTTCCTGTTATTATAAAAGTAATACTCATAATGTTATAATGATTGCGACCACAAAGATCTTAGGTTTTGGTTATTCTAGATAATTACCTTGTAGTACCCTGTTTTTGTGAAAAGTTGTCTCTGTCCGACATCACTAAGGTGGACAGCGATGGTGTCACCTGAACACGAACTGGCCACAGAGTATTTCTAGGAATAAATCAGAACATTTTATGCAGAATAGAGACAAACTATATCCATATTATTAATAAATACGGGAAAGAAAACAAAAACAAACAGATCGACAATCTTTATGCCCCTGCCGATGGTGCCAAGGTCGTTGATCAGCAGTGATTTCGTACGGTTTGACAGACATCAGCATAAAGTTAACATATAAAGACAGCGGAAAGGACAGTGGTAGACAGAGAGCGGCCCCTTTAGTCACTGTTCCTTTTGGCCTATGTCTGATGGATGTATTTTAAGTTGCATCCAGATCATGACTGAAAGAAGCATTCGCACTAACGCGCTTTAAAGAAAATAGGTTTTACTTGGTCTTTCCTACAAGAAGAATGAAATATAAGCATGAGGTTTATGTCGCTGAAGATAAAAAATCAACTCAAATAGAAAAAAATATATTGTTTGAAGCAATCGGGATACATATAGATAGCTGTTCTTATTTAAAACTATAATCCCTCTTTTTTCCCTTGATGACAACGGATGTCTTTTATAATGCTTTAAACGTTTTGTTAGCAAGATGGATGGATTGGATGAACATGATGAAGATCGATTCCTTTTATTTTTCCACAAGCAGCAACTCCGTCCCAAAATCGTCCACGATGTCGGAGTTCATTCAATTCTGCACCGTAAACTGTCAAGGTGTCATAGGTGAACGGTTGCCAAGAAAGACGGAGTAACACCGGAAAGCATGGACAGCTTCCTCCGGCGCGGACAAGATAACTAATTTTAAAGCTATACCATATAATGTAAATTAAGGGGTAAAACCAGGTCACTGCGCGGGCCGAATTTTGCCTGCCCCTGGTATAAAAGGACACCACTGTTTTCGCAACCTTTGAAGCTTTTGATCGTCATGTCTTGCCTGTAGGCACGGATGTTTTGTTAATTCTTATGTAGTCTTGTGTACCTTTTCTGATACTTTGTTCCATTATCAAGAATATTAAGTTCAACTGGAAAGGTATGAAATATTTATCTATTCATTTAAACTGGAAAATCTATCAGTAAAACATGCCATCTATGTTGTTTACAAGAATATTATCTGACAAAATTTAGAAATATGTTTTGTATCAAATATTCTCCGTATGTATCCTGTATTACTTACAATATGACTAATCATATGATTTTTAGAGACAATAATGCGGTAGACGTAGAACAGTTGGAATGGTAAAGTATTATGTTCACCATCTGGACATTCCTGTCGGTTAAACGACGATGGACAATGGATATTAATGAAAATTAAAACATTTTATTGACTTTAATAATATTTCTTTAGCTGGTTTACACCATGAAAACATCGTGGAAAGAAACACTGATAAAGTCCTAGTATAATGACAGATTGTGAGTGACCTTTGAACGAGAATGTTGACACTTTGGAGTGTATATTCTGTGCTAATTAAATTAAAGCGATTTGAAGGTAAAGAACATGACAATTTAAAACATTTGACTGCACCATGGAAACACATTTTAATTTAAATAATGTATATCATCAACAATTACATGTCATAAAGATGTGAGATCAACGTCAACATAGCTCACGTATCTACATTTACTAGCCTAAACCACAATTGTAAACATTCTCATGCAGAAAATACATTCAGGCTCAGTTTCTAAAGTGATCTCATCACTTTTCTAACTAAATATTTTTAGAGTATCATTTATCTTCATATTAAAACTTGTACACATTTAAAAATTTGAATCTGTAAATGACACATGTAGCCTGTATTGTGCTGAAACGCGTACACACTTCCCAACTACGACAGAACATAAAATACAAACTAATTTCAAAACAAAACATATTTTGCTGTAATGTTAAAAGTAATGGTACTCAGAAGAGTTGATTTAAAAAAATTACAGATTAATATTTTTTTCGTATTAATTTTGAAATAGAAAATTATTGGTCTTAAAATCTGTTTAATATTATTATCATTCTCCACCGAAAGAAGCCATACTAAGCCATGTGAAAATCACTGATTTTGAGTAAAGTTGGAATTACAATCAGTACTACAGTCATAGTTCGACCGTTACGTTGGCCCAAGTGGTTTAAGCGTCCGCCTCGGATGCGGGAGGTAGCAGGTTCGAAAAACGGCAGAATCATACCAAGTACTTTAAAAAATGTTACAAGCAGCTGCCTCGCTTGGCGCTCATTATTAAGAGGTCAGTATAAGGACTTTTCGGCCTGGTGTCAGGATAATGTGACTGGGTGGGACATGATGTAATTTGTCTACAACAAGATGCCCCAGTGCTGAAGATCACCATAAACTGCCACACTGCAGACATCGTAGCGATATGACTCAAAGTGTCAAAGCTACCTTAAAAATCCCCAACACACACACACACACACACACACACACACACACATCATAGTTCATGCATCAGTACGTTACACTGATTAACCACTACAAGTGAGGCCTCACATGAAAGGCATCCAGCACGCATTCCATTCATTTCATTCAAGTGTACAAATTAAGTTAAATTGCTGAAGGAAATACATCACAATATACGTATTAATATGCAAAGTTTATGGTCAAATAAACCTACTTCAAAATGCACTGGTCTGAGAGGGCGTTCGGAGTATCTTAGGATGTATATAGCGTCTGACGTGTATGAGTGAACGTGATTATAAACCCAAATACTTAACCCATCTTAGTCAAGCATAAAATATAAGTCACAGTGACCTTTTAAGTTTGAATGGTGTAATTATAATAAAGATGGACCCAGCTATGACGTTTTGTGATTGGAACATAATCAGCATCCGATAAATGGTAAATACAGAAACCTAGCCTAAGCCAGTAAAATGTGAAATATAGGTCACATTTACCTTTCAGGTATTGATATAGCACTATATATATATATATATATATATATATATATATATATATATATATATATATATATATATATATATATATATATATATATATATATATATATATATATATATTGATATGAACAGTAAAACAATGTGAAAAATGGGCTACTGTAACCAACTCTTACTATGGGTGTATAGTACTCATCACGATGCAACCTCTAGCCAAGTTTCATGATTCCAGGTATTATACATTTATCTTAAAAAACCCAAAGCTATATCATCTTTTTTATGTCAGTGCAGAAACTGAAACATAAGCCACTATAATGTGAAACGAAGGTCACAATGACGTTTTCTTGTAAAGGTCTGACGGTGGAGGAGTGGTCTAATGCGCCTCGACAGATCACCCGGGTCTTATCTCATTCCACGTAGGCTCCAGTTTCTGCTTTGCCAACGAGGGCATGTGAAAAAGTTTGCTGTAGCTTCCCGTACGTCTGTGGTTATCCCCGGGGTCTTTCCGGGTTTCTTCCTATTTCACAGATATTGACTTCCTCTATCGTCTATCATGTACTGGAAAGTGGCATTAAACCCACAAAACCAAACGTTGTTTTGTTATAAAAGGTGTGGTGCAAACAGAGATGCATACAATCATCTAGTTTGATGATCCTGGCATACACAATACTTGGGATCAACCCAAGTCAGTGAATCATGTAATATGGGCCAAGTGACCGACTTTTGTATCAGCGGTGTGATTCTCATCAAGATACATGCATCCACAAAGCTTCATTAATCAAGGTATTACAGCATATATATACAGGGTGCAAAATAAGCCATTGTTCATGAGATAACGCATAAACTTGACATAAGCCAGGAAAATGTGAAATTTAGTCATATTGACCTGCGTTTGTGATAAGGTTGAGATAAAAAAATAATGCATGAACGGAACTTGAGAAATAAACTTACACCACGCAATTTTACCAAAGTCAGTAAAGCATGAAATATATATCGCACGAACCTACTTCCGTGATATGGGTGTAGTATATTAAGTCGCATTGTCTCACTTCGTATTATGATTCCAGGTATAACAATCTTCACAGTTTGCAAATAACTGTGCTAAACATAGAAACTTGGACAAGAATGTACAACAAATGTAAATGTATGTAGAAAGTTAGCCCGTACCACTGGGGATCGAAGCTAGCAGCAATCACTTTACCACAGATAACAGCCAGTTGCCAACCTCCCTCCTCTCCCATCCTAAATCTAAGTTTTGTCAAGAACTGCCCCCGCTACACTAAGGTGTGAAACTTTCAGATAAAAAGCTCTCAAAGGATACCCTCCCTTCGCCTGGCGACTGGGGGCAATTGCCACTTCTATCAGCACTACCACTAAAATACCTGCATTTTTAGTTTTAATGTTATTAATTCAAGTTTGCAATGAAAGCAATTGACGAAATCGTTCGGTTTCAATACGCGGAATCTTGCTGACGTTACTGTTTGTGATGTCGTAAATTCACTGTGACGTAAATTACGTTATTATGACGTTATAACAACCACGGGCTTCAGAGCGGTTCAAAATATCCTATATTATTACATGATCATTTTTTTCTCCGTTACCTTTGCATTGTCAGAATCGTTCAATGTTTTACGATGCTAAACTCGCGCGCAACTTCATATTGCACTCATAAAGGAACTACTTTCTATTGTAAACAAACAATGGACGCTGGCCGGCACTTTTGCTTTGTAAACAAGTAATGTACACTTGCGTAGTATGTGCTTTACGTTTTGGTTGATTAAATTTGATTTCTGAATGAAGTAAAGCAGATGTTTCGTGGACTGCCACATACCAGCTGCTCTGGCACATTCCGCGTCAACTTTTTTGATACAATGTTTCGGATTTAGGCTAGCTATACAGTAGACTCCAGAAAGGGTCGTTACAAATAACATGCAAGTGACAAGGCATAAACTGTATTCTTTAGCTGCTAACAAGAATGGCAAACAATGTACTTACAGTTTTACATCATGAATTTCCTCAAAATGTACATTCTTAGTTCTGAAAATCCGAATTACATGAGCCATGTCATAGGTTCTCAATCTTGATTACACATTTCGAAATTGTATTGTAATTGTACTATAATTTCGAATATAAGTGCAATTACATCCTCCTTTCTGTACTCAAAATGAAATAAGCATTAAATTCCATGGCGTCCTTTTGATAATTGCAATTGAGATACTTCATATTTTTCCCACATCATGATTTCAAACATTCATTGACAGAAACAGAAACACATTTGCAGATGTCAACAGGCTTCTCCATCGCTTCTTTAATCCGATGTGTTTCATGTGGAATTGTCACATATAAATCCAGTCCATAATCACGAAATTTCGTAGAATCGAAAAAAATATCAAAATCTATTCATTCCAGATCAAATGGAAAAGTTGTTGCAATGCGCATTCATTCACAATTTTACTCCAAAGTTCAGTTTTAACTGGACACGCCATTTTCTTTCGAAAGTTATGTGGAGCGCGCGACTAAGTTCAAATTTATCTGGGCGGAGTTATGTGCGCAGTAATAATAATGTTGTGTAATGATGAATCTGCGCTTGTGTATTTAGTTTGGAATACGGCATATATTCAGTTACTTTGTTTCTTGCAGTGTTATTTTGTTAATATAATTAAGCATTAGGTAGAATAAGATAATGCGTATATAATAAAAAGATTACTGCATTTATATGGGGAAATATGAACTCGTTTTGTTGGATGGATATGTTGCACTCCCAAGGTCGTGCAGTAATCAATCAGAAAAACTCATTCATATTTTCCCATACAAATGCAGAAACCTATAATTATTTATATCGAGCAAGCGATGGAAAATTTACGTGCCAATTACCATTCTGGCACAAAAATCGTAACCTCTGATGTAGCCAGTACAGTTTTTCTCGGAATCATTGTAATCACGCCGAGTACCTTTGCGTTCTTTTGAAAACTGATGTACGATTTATCTGGCAACCATACAAACTGAGTAAATAGGTGTGCACCAGGAGAAGAAATGTGTTATGCAGAAACATATCAAGCATTCTGACACATTCACGTGTGAACGTGATGAATTTCGAGGGGGTAGCTGTGTCGTGCAAACGACGTAACTGATTTCGGAGTTAGCAACGAAAACACGCGTACAGCAGGCATATTGTGCCATGTTTACACGTTGCATTTTTGACCGTCAATATGCATATCACTATAGTCTGAATATACTCCCCTCCTTTGTTTGTACTGCGTATCGATTTAAAAGACGAAAAACACAAATGAGATAAAAGATGCACAGAACTTAGTTAATTTATTGATTTATAATTTGAAACCTGATTAAGCCCAAGTTGGGCCCCAACACATTTATCGTCTCCGCGTTACATTCAAAACGGAAGTTTTCTGTGTAAAAGACGACCTGTTCGCCAGTCATTTCCAATTACTGGACAAGTCCATTTTCAACGAATGGGTGTACGCACGACTATACATGTATGTACGTAGAAGGTAAATACTATGTCGTCTGCTTCCGATATTTACAATGCCGAATCAAGCACAAGTAAAGAATGAAAATTATGTACATGTGTGAAAAGGGATAAAACTCTAAACTCTCAACATTATTGTAATTTAGGGAATTATCCGGAAGTTACCAAATAGGATTAATTACATCAGAATGTTGTCTGAGGTAATCAGCTTGCCCATAGTGTACGCAACATGGCGCTATGTTAGTACGGGAAGTCCGTAAAGCATGAAAGCCGCAGAGAACGCCAAAGTTTGGGCCAAGAAAGTCAATTCAACTATAAATCAATGAATTAAATGACTAAGTTCTGAGCACTTTGTAAGACATTAAAGATTACAGTTGTTGAAATCGGGGGGGGGGTATACTATGGTCTTTTGCGATATTTTTCATTTTTTAAACATAACGGAAAATGGTGCAACACATAAATAGGACATTGTTACATTCAATACACAACAACATATGTTTCATTATCGTTTTGGCAATTTACCTTAAATACGAGACAATATGACTAACTGATAAATAAATAATTGGATGATGCATACATAACAGAAATAGTAGGCGAATCAAGTATTTTTCATAATATTGATGAAAATGCAAATCTAGAAGGAAAGTCTATCCCAACCAATAAAGGTGAGAACAGTTCTCGCTTAATAACAATACTTTACATGACACGTGTAAACACAATACATACATATATGTGTTCGACATTTTTTTAAATTTAATATAAAGATTAGAAATTTTGGAACAGTGTTCAATGATATATCTGATTTACTTGTATGGCGTATTCTTTCAAGAATTACCCACCTAAATCATGCCGAACTTTAATTTCTCTTTCTTTAAAAATAAAAAAACCAGTAAAACAAACCAAATTTTGTAATTTTTTTCAAAGAATCTCTTCATTCTGAGTGCAAGGTATTCCCTTATAATCTTAATTCGGAATCCAACACTTAAATCACATTTCCGAACACTAATTATTCTTTGTTTAAAAAAAAAAGAACGAATACCACGCAAAAGAAAGAAACACTTCACAATATAGCATACTTAGGACCAATAAGTTAAAAAGAACACAATTTCATACATATTGGAAAAAAACTGCATCAGAATGTGACATACTGATAAATATCCATCGTTATATTCGATATTAGTTGTGTTTTCATATTGTTCTAACCCCATGAAGACTCTGCGTCCTGAAACGAAGCTGCCAAAAAACTTCATGTACAATCGTTCCAAAAGATGACCTTTGTTGTATCTTCCCAACAATATTAGGCTATATGTAACCTGTTACATTTTAATTGCATAAATTGGATAAGCGTAATTAGTACGATCAGATAATAAACATGATTTTAGAAGGCTGATTACATTGCATCTTATAAATGGCGGAAATATCTATTAATTTAACTTCAAAGAATACTTGATGTAACCTCCAGGTAACATCCCCTTTTCTTTTAAACAAATATATGATAAGTAAAACTGTCAGTATTTATTAGTATTATTGTAATTCTGGCTTGATTTATCTTCCAAAGATTCATGCAAGCAACATACATACATGCATATTAGCCGTTGGCCCGTCATAACCTTAATCCCGCTCTGATGCCATGTTATCACTAAGGTTTCGCTTACAGGGGTTTAAGGGCTCCAACCTCTCTCGTCTGCCTTGGAGTAATTTACTACTTCAGTAATATTTTTTTTAAGTGGTTCATAAACAGTTTCAAGAAATATTTGATCTTAAATTGATTATTTTAGAAATGAAAATTGTTTGCAAAGTCTGTAAAGGGCGATCACTTTTAACCCATTCAAGAATAATTAACTCCACATTTGATTTAAATACTCCAGACACTCTTCCCGAAGTTGCAATTGCAAGTTATGACAGCTTTGAACTTAGTAAGATGAATCGAATACACATAGTGTTCGCCTAAACGGAGGAAAGAATGGTATGTACTTATTACACTCGAACAATAAGGAACTTGTTCTTGCATTTCTAACGCCGTCAGCATTAATGCATTTTCAGATTCATCATTTGGTACACGCCTCAATTCTATTCATTTAAACAAATATCAAGGCATCTTACAAGTATACGGTTTGCATATATTTATTAAAAAATCTCTCTTTATAGTGTAACACAGTGACGTGTATTCATTATAATAAAAGCGAACTTAAAATTACCCGTTATTTTAATGAAAAAAAAACCACAGAACAATACCGCGTATATGACATAAACTATAAAGGAAAAAAATAATAACAGTAATACTGATATGTCTGAATTTGAACACGTAAACATTTATCTTTAATGGCTTACAATTACATATGGAATATAGTTAAGGGAAAAACATATATGAGTTATGATTGTCAATGTGTTTGTTAATATTGTCATCATGATTCTTACCATTATTAATGTTGCTAAAAAGCACAAATGACAAACTGTTGGAGTGAATAAAACAAGAATAGATATACACAAAATAGATATACACAAAATAGTCCTATGCTTGCATGAATGCGAACATTAACAAAACTTTCTGATTCAAATCAGATCTCCACTGTCCTACGTGAAGGTCTGACAGCGACCACTTAGGGATTCATGTTCTGGTGACCTTTGTATTAGCCAGCGGAAATGCAGCTTTCAGAAATCTGAAAGTAAATCAAATCGTTCACTGACGCTATTCAGTGATACTACTCGGTTTCCCAAACGCGAAAATATAACACTTGTTCTGATTGGCTAATAAATTTAGCAATTATAGTAATAACATAGGTCACCAGAACATGACTCCTAAGTGGTCACTGTCAGATCCTCATGCAGACAGTGGAGATATGATTTTAATCAGATTGTTAACAACAAGGACAAACAATGTTTTATTTTACAAAATGTAAAAGAAATGTTATGCAAAAGTTTCTCAAGTGTAACATGAAACAATGACAAATGATCCAGAAAAAATGTGATTGTGTGTCCGAGATTAAATAGTAATAATAATAATAATAATGCAGACTTAGTACATAAAAAAATGATAAATATCTCTGAACAACATGTGATTGTGTGAGAGACGTTATAGAAAAATTTACATACTATGGCAGTTATTCCCTCCAAGCCATAAGGCCAAGAGGCTTTTGGTTCAAATGAAATTAATTTTACAATAAGCATATAATTCAAACTAGAATGATACACATTTTGTCTTTGGTCCCCATAAACAACAAAAAAACTTACTGAATGGTTTGAATTGAATTGTATTTAGATTGTAATTCGATAACGAAATGACATCTGATAATGCAGGTGTCAATTCGCTATGCAGACTAAATACAAATAAGTCCCGTTTAATACTACAAATTAATGGATTTTTGTGGCAAGAGGTCTATATGCTTCAGGAATGTGAATGTGTAAAACAAAAACTGCATAACAATGCAAAAATAATCTAGTGAACACATACGATTGGATTTCCGGACATCTCATTAAGCCGGTTTAACTCGAAGGTCAACTGTGGACATGCATATTCGATGAGACGCGTACACTTGTGTATTGATTAAAACAAGCCTCGACTAATGTTTGAATGTGTATATTTGATGCAGCATTATAATATCGTGGAATACTAAGTGGGATACAAAAATATTACCCACCAAAACATGATTTAATTACATTTCGTATCAAATATGTTGCAAAAATATATAGGTTTGTTTAAAGTCAAAGCAAAAATAACGTGACATTTGTTGAGTTCTCAACAACAAAAAAAATGTGTTCGAAATACAGTCGACCAGTTAAACTGAGGTATGATTAATGTTCTCTATTGAAATCATTTCATCTAAACTTAATGAACCAGCGTCATCTCCTGACGTCACTTCCGCTCCGACATCCGGGAACATAAGTCGAATGGCTCTTGTTACACATGTTGGTATTGACCATCTGATCTCTTTCTTTAAGGATTCACCGCTGTGGACCCAGCAGAGGAACTGGCGGGCGGCCATTAGTCGGCACTTACTGCAAACACAAAGAAAATCCCAGCTTTGTATGGGAAACTTAGTAATAGTAAAAAATCACATCAGAATCATAGGAATTTTTTTTTATGTGACGGTGTAAGTTTTGTTTCATTTCGTTTTGCTTTTGTTTTATAAACTCGCATGGACTTTATTTCCTAATATGTTCAAGACACTGAGAAAATTAAAATAAGAGACTCATTGAAAATAATACTTTTTAGGTTATAATTCCGGTCGTTTCACGTTCTTTAAGTTTCACTTGTGTATAATAAACATGATTTCAGATTATTCTTCTACATTACATGAATTGAAAGTTACCCAGTCATAAATCATTAATTTTCCCCGTTAAAACATTACAAATATTACATTATACAACTGCGATTTTTTAAACGTGTTATTCGGCCTTTGCATGGGCATTGGAAATTTGTTGTTTCCTTTTCCTAAGAGCGCACATAATTTGTTTATGTAGTCAGAGCGGTTGTAACTTTGTTTCCTCAGCGACTTATCTGATATGTATATTCGAAAGTTTGATTTTTTTAGTAATGTGTTAATAAGATACAGGTTTAAAAACTGAATGATAGATCTAAGCAAGATGGTATTAATTACTTAACCTAATGAAAAAAGTGTGTATACATTTCGCTGAGCAGAAAAGAAATACATTAAACAAACATAATATAACCTAACATAATATAAAAATTAATTTTGTACTGAAA
This sequence comes from Sinohyriopsis cumingii, assembly GCA_028554795.2. Classification (NCBI taxonomy): domain Eukaryota; kingdom Metazoa; phylum Mollusca; class Bivalvia; order Unionida; family Unionidae; genus Sinohyriopsis; species Sinohyriopsis cumingii. Next base: position 36,498,268 of record CM068831.1, on the reverse strand, counting down.
AGGACCTCATACTAAGATCCTGATGTTGATAATGATTGAAGTTGTTAATAGAGACCTGAATATATATATATATATATATAGAGAGAGAGAGAGAGAGAGAGAGAGAGAGAGAGAGAGAGAGAGAGTACTATCAAGAAGAAAATTAATAAATTAAAATTACAATTAAATACATCCAAAGTGAAAGGCTAGAGTGATTGTAATTTTTAAATACATACACAATACAATAACACATTTAAACATACCATTTCGAGTACAATGTCTATATCAAAAACAAGATTCAGAGAATGTTCACGAAATATGTCTCATTTTATGTGTGTTTATGTATGTGTGTAGGAAGAGACAATATGACGATTATTATGCGTCATTTGATGGGATACTATAAAATGAAAAGTACTTACTAAGGCGTTAAATCATGAGGCGCAACCCCCCGTTGTCTTCTTGCCAACATAACGTGTATAAAGACCGTCAGAAGAACTTGTTTATTAAGCACGACATCTTGAAAATCCTTTGAAGATGTAATACAACGTTCCCCATCCATCCTATCGTCCAGTTTGTCGATGTGACGACAACATACACGACGCACATGGTCCGGCTCTTCACATTGGCCACATTTACACCAGTCCTTGCTGCTCAAACTTGATCTTGACCTTGCTATAAGCGTTTGGCCTTCCACACTTCCGTCCTCGGTCTGTGGAGAAAATGTGCTGTCGTCGTATTTTAGTGCAAGTGTTCAAATCAACTTTTATGTGCACGAAAATATAAAAAGCACCAAAATTTGGTGCTAAAGGCACACGGGAGAAGATACCGACGTTAAATGGCCTTGGTTCTAATTATTTCACGGGATTTTCTATTACTAAAATGAATGGTGTGTACACTGCTTCCGATTTCATAAAGAAGGGTGTAAAACTACGCCTCTGCTATATTATATACATATATACTAGTGTCCTTCAAACAATTGGTGTTTATTCGACGGTTTGTAGTCACAGTGATGTATTAAAATTACTATAGACATTGGAAGATGACATAATGTATGCAATACACAACGATATGTCACAGTCTGATATATGTTTCCAATCTTTGCTTCGTCCAAAGTCAAATGTAGACGACAGAAATTACAACAAACTATTCTCGTATGCGTTATGACTGGAAAATATCGCCGTTTTGTTTTGTCAAGAGAAAACTATAACACCGTTTTCATACATATGTGATGACCTACATTCTGATAATAAACTGTTTCAAGCAGTTATTATAACTTGAAGAAAATGAATATACTTCATTTTTGTGTATTCTAACCCAGCATTGATACAATAAAAATGTATTTTGTATACTTGTTTGGAACAGGTAAATGTGTACTGGCCCAGTTCCGATATATATTTAACAAAAATGTATTTGTATTCTGGTCAAGTACCAATATAAAATTGAAACACACACACACACACACACACACACACGAGCACACACACACACACACTGTAAACATGTATTTTCATACTGGCCTAGCGCATGTATAAATTAAAGGCAATTAAAAATCAATAACTACCAGTATGTACTATAAGTGTTGTAAAGTCCCAGATAGTCACATTATTAATAGACTTTTGATATGTAAGACAGTATAGCAAGCCTTATGTGTCATCTACAAAGGATTCAAAATATCATATCTCAAAGTTATCATGTTATCATTGGACAATTCAAAAGTGAAGAGAACGCTCATGCGAAAGAGCGTTTCAGTGATCATGATGCTCAGCATTAACTCCGGAACTTGATCCATTCTAGTAGTTACAGTTTCCTGTAAAACCGAATAGGGTTGAAAATCCTCCATGGTGAAAGACGTGCTGTCAACAACTTTTTGTTAAGATTTATCAAGTCATACACCTGCTTAAAAAATACTGTCTTCATTCGATACAGAAAACAAAATTGTATCCATAAAATTCTATAACAATACGTTAATTAGCGCGAATAAAAGCGAAATAGACTGCAGTGTAGAATTTTGTTTTATATCAAAACTGCACTGGACATAATTTTAGAACTTTATACTGAAAATCACATCAGTTGCTTGATTGGTTAGCTTTCAAGGGATCTTTAACGCATGTGATTGACTAGATCACGCGGAAAAAATAGGGCAGAAAATCATATTAGAGTAATCTGCTGTAACTTTTTGATCACGTGGCCATTGGTAATCATACGGAAATCAACTCATTTACATTTTCTGTCTAAGCCTTGGTGGTACCAGCACAATGTCATTCTAAGTGTTGTAGTGCTCCAAAAAATGCACTTACTAATTTTACTCAAATTGTACTTGGTGACGAAATGGGAATCATGCCATGTAAATATTTAGAAGTTATTACCGTCTAAATGCAATGTAGCATTTGTGAAGGGGCTGTTGTTAGTTATTAGTACCAGGTAAAACTAGGAGAGTCTACGGTATTTATAGTTGTCTTTGTATGAATATGATCACATATATGGTTTCTACTAATGTGCTCACCCTAGCCAAGCTTAGATTGCTTCCCTGCCTCTTCTTTCTGTCTCCTTCCATTGTGCCGAACATGATGTCCTCCCATTTTACCCTCCAGTTCATCTCAGCGAGTTCGGCCTCGAGTTTTATATGTCTGTAAAAAGTATTTACTGCATTATATATTTTATAATGCAACGTTCACATCTCGCTTCAAAATCCACTCGGGCATAACCCTTTAATTAAAGTAACATCTAAGCAAAGTCCTTGACACTGTACCAAAAATAATACATCAAACAAATATAGTTTTGCATATGAGAGTGATTAAAGTCAACAAAATTTTAAAATTTCCTTCATCGAAAGCACATTACAGAAATGTTATTTGACTAGTTTCTTGAAGTTCATACGACCTGTTCACCGAGATTTAAAATCAACACCATCGCCGATAATTCTGTGCAACAAGTTTTGCATTTACAGTGTGCTTCTTCAGACACAGAATGTTTTGAAAACAACTGATGATGTCTTTATATTTCAAAATAACAATTTTTGGTCATTGACGTAACATAATAAATGATAAGGATAATCATACCAATTTAATATGTATAACAATGCAATTATATCTTAAAAAAAGATATGCAACATGTCAATTATTTTATTAAAAATTTTTGGTATCAAGGTAATTGGGATACAAGGTATCTAACTTATGACTCCAGAAACTTTCTTTAATTAGTCAATTCATGTCTCCGTGCATAATATATATTGGCATGAAAGAAAAAACGCGTCAAGAGTGAATATTAAAACATTTATGACACGTATTTGTATCACAACTCAAAAGTAGTTATATCGGAAAATATTTTCGAGAGATATCAGAAATTCAGTAATATATGGAGACTGAAAGTTTCATTAAAATATTTTGGCAGAAGTATGTGAGGATGCTAACTGATTGGTTGTCCGATCAAACCATGATTTTTTTTATATGTCGGTGAAGCACACACACACACACACACACACACACACACACACACACACACACATATATATATATATATATATATATATATATATATATATATATATATATATATATATATATATATACACAATTTGTTTTGTATTTGTGTTTTTAGTCAAATGAAGAGAGTCAATTATTATTCCTTCCGCATACTGTCTATAAATGCCTATATTTGAATTTTGAAATGTCATCTACTTCGTCTACCAACCATAATGCGTTAACCATACATCCTTCAATCGTGCAAGCTGTTTGCTTATAAAATTTAATCAAATAAAAAACGTCATTTATGAAAACTTCAAGATAGTTTTGTGGAAAATCTTTATCTAGAATGATCCCATAATAAAATACAGTTATGACTGTAACGCTTGAGAACAGTTGCGATCACTAAGGAATTAGGAATTCAATAACTCTAAAACGTACGATGTTTGTATGAGGAGTTCACGACTTGGTTTACATTTTTTTCTTATTTCTACGAAATATTCAAATCAGTTTAATCAGAGCAAGATTTGGCTCATCCTCAGATAAAGGTACTGGATTGTCGAAAGCATAATTAAATATTTCTATCCTGTCTAATACATTATTACATTTCTAAAACATAAAAATGAATTCTTCATAACATATCGTTATTACAGTCCCGGGTTACATATTACAGTCTGGAGAAGTTCTTGACTATTTCAGTTTCATAGACAAGCGCCGATCAGGGCGGTTTGCTAAGATTATTAGACACAGCTCCTGAGCGGTTGTTGTCTCATTACGTCATCATAAAACCAACAGAGACTGAATAATGGCGGCCTGGTTCATTAAATTTATATTGACTGCAAACAATTTCGTTTAAAACAGGAGATGACAGTAGAGGACGTCATATTAATTTATCTTGCAGGTGGTTCGTTGCCAATCTCGTACGTCGCTGACAACAACAGTCATCGCTGCTGTTCAAAACGTTGCAAACTGTATCTTTACTGATTCTTCCGGCATGCTAATGCCACCCGTACAAAATTCTACGTTAAAATGTTCGTTGATCTAAATATTATTTTCTTGCACAGAAGTAAAGAATGAAATACAATATTTAAAGAAATTTATATTTCAACATCCCCTATTTTCCGACCTTTGTCAGATTTTTGTTTTGTTCTACAAAGTTACTTCATGCTTTACGCTGTTTTGAGCTTATGAGATATTTAAGACGCATCATACCCTTGACTAAAGAGCAGATCTATGCATTCAACAACAATTCTTGCTTTAAGAGTACAACCATAAATATCAACAGCATACATACATACATACATACATACATACATACATACATGCAACTGACTGCGTTATTTGTGTCTTTTGTAATGACTCATTAGATATCCCCGTCTAAAAGTTCCTAATTAACGATTAATTGATTTATTAATTAATGTAATTAATCTTAGTAATTCGTACATACATATATAAAATTATTTCTAAAAATTACCTGTAAATAAAGAATGAGGCAATCAGGACAATTACAAGCAAGGTACCCAGGACGATGATTCCTATAGCATACTCCGGGAATGGTTCTGAAAGGATAGACATCATAAATAGGGTAATTCTAATTTGCTATGGTTGATCTGAATAGCATTTATACATCATCTCCGACCGCTCCTGTGGCCTAAGTTCTTAGAGCCTCTGCATCGGATGCTGGAGGTCGCGGGTTCGAACTCCAGCAGAGTCATATCAAAAACTTATAAAAATGGTGCTAGCAGCTGACTGACTTAGCGCTCAACATTAAGAGTGTATTGTAAGGACTGACCGGCCTAGTGTCAGGATAATGTACCTGGATTGGGCATGATGCCCCAGTTCTATACCTCTGTATAAACTGTCTCACTGCAGATATCGTTGTTGTGTTGTTGTTGTGGGGTTTAACGCCATTTTTCAGCACGATAGGCTATACATGGCGGCCAGTATTAATGGTGGAGGAAGAACCCGGAAAACCCCGGAAAGAACCACCGACCCACGACCCACGATGCAGATATCGTAGCGATATGATTAAATATTGCTAAAGCGACGTTAAATCACACAGAAAAAGACACGCATACACACGTCTCATCTCCAGTGCTTGTGTATAATCAATTGTTAGACAAGGGGTACAAGTAAACATGTCCTGTGTTATGAAATATGCACCATGAACGTGTCTGAAATACTTTTTATATAGAAAAAAATGTCATAATGAACTATATTTTTGATAAGGGATCCTGTACTAAAAAGAAAAACGTTTTCTGAATAATTCTTTTCAGAGAATGCTAATAACACATGAAGCAGTTAATTGTTCCCTACATGATTGCTCTTTATACACTGAAGTCGTATTGCATGGTTCAGATTGGTACAGTCAAAACACGCGCGGATTTTTTTACCAATATTCAGAAGACAGCTCATAAATACTGCGGCAGCTGCGACAATCCGAACATTATCAGCCTTTTCCGTCATGCCGAGAAAGGAACCGCGGATGTAAATCGCCAACATTAAGGACACGCGGTACTAATGGTATGGAAAAATTAGAACCAGCCTGGAAATGGGTGAATATAAAATAGAGTGTATATGGTTTAGGCTGACCAGGATTGGTTAATAATGTAATAGAGTATATATGGGTTAGCCTGTCCAGGATTGGTTAATAATGTAATAGAATATATATGGGTTAGCCTGTCCATGATTGGTTAATAATGTAATAGAGAATATATGGGTTAGCCTGACCAGGACTGGTTAATAATGTAATAGAGCATATATGGATTAGCCTGTCCAGGATTGGTTAATAATGTAATAGAGTATATATGGGTTAGGCTGACCAGGATTGGTTAATAATGTAATAGAGTATATATGGGTTAGCGTGTCCAGGATTGGCTAATAATGTAATAGAGTATATATGGGTTAGCCTGACCAGGATTGGTTAATAATGTAATAGAGCATATATGGATTAGCCTGTCCAGGATTGGTTAATAATGTAATAGAGTATATATGGGTTAGCCTGTCCAGGATTGGTTAATAATGTAATAGAGTATATATGGGTTAGCCTGTCCAGGATTGGTTAATAATGTAATTGAAAATATATGGGTTAGCCTGACCAGGATTGGTTAATAATGTAATAGAGCATATATGGATTAGCCTGTCCAGGATTGGTTAATAATGTAATAGAGTATATATGGGTTAGGCTGACCAGGATTGGTTAATAATGTAATAGAGTATATATGGGTTAGCCTGTCCAGGATTGGCTAATAATGTAATAGAGTATATATGGGTTAGCCTGACCAGGATTGGCTAATAATGTAATAGAGTATATATGGGTTAGGCTGACCAGGATTGGTTAATAATGTAAGTTATGTTGTAGGGAAAAAAAATCTTTTGAGAGCTTTTCCTAGTTGTAAGTAAAAAAAAAAAGAGACATTGTTTTATTGATGGAATTGAGTCTTTTAACAGTCTTGAGTTGGGAACATACATTACTAAAATTAGCACCTGACTCTTTGGTGTGGAATTGAAAGCACATGTTTCAAATACATGCATGTCCAGAAAATGCCGCGGCTCATATATTTTCGTCCACACAGAAGCTAACATTCAGGTTTCATCTATACTGATAAATATAGGTTTGATCATAAGCACTCAAAATTTTTAAGTTATTGAATTTTTAATATCATGGTGTTTGCATAGGTTTACTATAGGAAGTGAATTAGTACCGTGAGTCCTTAAGAACTATATTAAGAACTAGTTTTGTTCACATGATTGGATACTGCGGTGAAAGAAGACGAATTCATAATCAAAACATCGTCGTCTTTTTCCGTCGCAACACATGTGGCGCACGCCGCCGTAGGGAAATCACACAATTAATCAAAAAATGTGTATCCCACCAACTACATCTGGACTAGTGTTAGATTTATTACTTCTGAGTCAGTATCCACGTATATAGTCCTAATATTTGTTGCGAGTAAGTTTTCCTGTCTTTCTTTAGGGTAATCATTGGCTTAGATTGAATCATTCTTGGTATTAATTTAAAGGAAATTGTTCATTTGTTAGAATATGAGAAATCTGATATGTTTGTGTGTATTTTGGCGACAGTGCACACTGAGTAATCTGATATTCATGCAAGTCAATGAAAGATTGTTTTGTTTACATTTCAGCCTCTCAAACATGCTGTTTAACCTACGACGAGAACTTACCGTTCGGAGTATACACACGTATATATTTTTTACCTGATGACCTCCTATGTATATCAAACACCATCAAAGAGGTAATATTGGCCGAAATATATCCAACTTTCTTGTTTCATGAATAATTTTTTACGAATGAAGTGGGATACGTAATAACTGAAATGTACCGTAAAACTGTTGATATGGTTATATTTTGCTGAACGTACATCAGCGTGTGAGTTTACAATCACTTCCCTCTTATTTACTCTTTGTTTTACTCTGTATTTGTGTTTATGTAATCCACGAGGTGGTCCAATTTCAACTTAGCATTGATTATATAAAGATTATATTCTTAAATTACTCTTGGTGGCCGAGTGGTCTAAAGCGCTCTCCGTTACGGATCACTGCCATCTCACCTCTGTCTGCGTGGGTTAGAGTCTCGGATTCGGCTGATGTGGGTATGTGAGAAAGCTTGCCAGTAGCTTCTCGTGGGTCGGTGGTTCTTCCCGGGGTTTTCCCGGGTTCTTCCTCCACCATTAATACTGGCCGCCATGTATAGCCTATCGTGCGCTGAAAAATGGCGTTAAACCCTACAACAACAACAATAACAACAACAAATTACTCTTGATTGACATGGGGTTATATGTATTCTAATCAGTGCGAAAGGTATTTGCATTTCCTGTGGAACCCATTATATTTAATCGTTGCGAAAGGTATCTGCATTCTCAGTGTAACTATGATATTTAATCTATTGAGAGGAAGTTAATCATTATACTAGTAGTAGCAGTTGTAGCAGCATCATCATGAGTAGTATTAAAGCAGCATCAGTTGTAGTAATGTTAGTCATAGTGATAACTTTAGTAATGTCTAACCAAGTTGCATGGCTTTAGTCATGATAGATTTCTAACCCCTTCTGTATTTGTTTCTTATGAATATTTTATTTTTATTTATTAATTTATTTTCATCAAAGTCAAGTTTTAATCTTTTATAAAAGACAGACCTGAATAACTAATATTATCTATGAGTCTTTTGTTGAAAGTACTACAATTTTGTGTTGTACCTATATGCCAGCCTCGAGCAAAACACACAACTTCCTCAGATCAACTCATAAAACAATTTGCTCTACCAACAGATTTGAGACACGACGTTCTTCTGTCTTATCACGATTCAAATTCAAAAGCAGAAGGTTGTCACTGAGGTGTCCAAAGAACATATCAAGTTATCAAACAAAAATACTTTTGGTCTAAAATGTATCAAAATGTGCATGACTACATTATATCATGCTCTCAATGTCAACTCATTAAACGGGACACAAAAGCCCATTGCCTCCGGAAGACGTATTTCCTCAATGGCACATGGACATTTTGTGCATGCCAAAAAGTAAGGAAGGTTACCGGAATATCTTATTGGTGACATACAGTTTGTCACATTGGTGGGAAGCCTTTCCATTGTGTTGTCAGACAGCAACGGAAACCGCCAGTGTTTTGTACCACGAAATCTTCACCCGTTATGGTGCACCGCCAACACTTGTCAGTAATCGTGGACGAAATTTCATATCTCAAATTGCCCTAGAACTCTGTGAACTATTTCAAGTAACACGTCAACATACCAGTTTATATCACCCTCAAACCAACACTGCGTGTGAAAGTTTGTCACATAATAAGGCAAGAAATAACTTGGTTTCGCCTTAGAACGATTTTCGTCGTACATGCGTACAACGTTACCTAGGGTGAGCAATTGTTTTTCTAGGTATGCAACTAATTAGCATGTACCTCGTCGTAGATCGCTTGCGGCGAGAGTTACTAAAAGCACGGTATGCACGGGTATTTTACCCTGGCTAATACTCACTCTCCTGTGGATTTAAGGCAAGTTCCGTTTCTAACTGACACACTGGTCTATGGATCTTGTCAAGGAGTTAGCGTTCTCCATTTGTGTTCTCCAGCCATAGGAGTAAGAGTTACATTTGTATTTTATTTGATATGTGAAGCGTATTCAGTTTTTAACGTCGTATCGTGAAATGATGCCTACACTACTACGCAGAAACGTTGTGAACTTTTGAATTACAAGTTGCTGTTAGAGTTTAATTTAGTAGCATGTATCTATAGATTTTAATTCTGAACCTATTATGACCAGTTTGGTTTTATTGAAGCTGTTTAGGGCTGTTTGTAGCTGTCTATAGCTGTCTGTAGCTGTCTATACGTATGTCTATGCGCATGGTGGATCCATGAAGGGTGGGTGTATCCAATACAAGTGGGCCAACCCAATCCAGGAGAAATGCGTGCTGTCAGTACGTATATACGTGCGGGTATATCGGGCCGTCTTTGTGTCTATATGATATGGAAGATGATATAACCATCAAGGCCATACAAAGACGAAACCGCTAGTTTGTAAACTTGTGCGTATGGTGTATCCATGAAGGGTGTGTACGGCCAATACAAGCGAGGGCCAACCCAGGAATTTGGGATAGCTGTGTGGTTTGTCAGTTGACACATTTGCAAGTTTTACAAATATTTATGAATCATACGGCTGTACAAATGACTGAGTCGTGTTTGTTTCAATTGATTTATGTTTCAATTGAGTACGATTTAGTAATTTTGATTTTTGATTACATGAGATTATGTGAATCTCACTTTCATTCCATAAGATTATTTGAATCTTTATTTTCATTCCAGGAAATTATTTGAATCTCACTTTCATCACAGAAGATTATTTGAATCTTATTTTCATTCCATGAGATTAGTTGAATCTCACTTTCATTACATGAGGTTGCATAAGATTATTTGAATCTTAGTCATACATGACAATACATGAATCGTTTTAGTTTACCAATTTGTGAATGTTTGGTTAGAGTATCTGAATGAGACGTATGTTCATCCATTCAGGTCTATCCTGTTGCAGCGTTTGAATAGCACAGTTAGTCAATCGTTAAGGGCCTACTGTAGTAAACACCAATATGATTGGCCGTCACTATTGCTCAGCATAATATCATTCCGAATGAGCCCAGCAGTTAACACAACTGGCTAATCACCTTATTTCATAGTCCTTGGGAACGAAATGACTTTACTTCTATCACCTCGAGAGACTGTCCAGAAAAAGACAAAAAAATACATAGATCATTTAATTCAAAGATTAAAAATAGTTCAAGAACTAGCTACAGCAAACACACGCGAAGCGCAAAACACAATCAAACAAAAGTTCAAACAGAAAGCGAAGGAACCATCCTTTTGCGTTGTAGATTATGTCCACCAACAAATTTCTTATACCCGTAGGGTTATCAAAAAAAGCTTGATGGGAGGGTCCGTATTACATTTCTCAATTAACACCTACAGATTACGACAATAAAGAAATGAAATCACTTGTACACACCAACAGGCTTACGCATTATAAAGATCCTAGGGATTATCAACTTCCAACACCGGATGCAGCCGATACAGTCCCTCAGTCGACTCAGCCACGACATAATCAAGAGAGCAAATGGTCACGCACCAACTGGCAATAGTACAGAATAGTACTCAGTTGATAATCTTTCGAAATCTAAATGGATTTCGGGGAAGAAACATTACTTGTTTAAGTTGACCGATAGATCCACGCCATCTTGGCAACCAACGGAGAATGTCTCTCAGGCATTAAAAGAAGCATTTCAAAGAACACGCCAACAATCAAATACACGTCGCAAACGAATAGGTCGAATATTTTGTCATTGAATTCAGTACGAAGTTCTGAAGGAAATTTCTTCGGAACTGGGAAAGATAATTGTAGTTCTTTCCGCCAATCCAACAATTCCTCATGCCTTCTATTTTTTATTTTTTTCTTCTTTTGCCGGCAAATCTCTTAAACCTTTCTTTTTCTTTAAGGTATGGGTGGAATGTGGATTTGGGTTGTAGGGCTGCTTCTCCTGGCTCGGAATCCGGGGTCTGCAGTGGATGAGCAAAAGATTTAACTCTGAAGCTATCTTCCAGTCCCTCCCACCAGTATTTGGTTCAGCCAATAAGTGCATCCGCACTTTCAAAATACAGCTGCCAGAGAAATTTCAGTTGAATCTATAGAGTATTGTGTTAAAGATGTAAAATGTAGCTACAAATATTCCCTTCAGCAATTAAATGCAGTTCGTATTACAATCAATGCAGTTTAACGCAACAATCTCATTAATTAATGAGTTAAAATACCAGAAGGTGTTTTTCAACCTTCAAATGTGTTAAACACCTATTTGGGTTGGCCACAACGGGAAACGTTGCCACATTAGCAAATCACATCAATATGCTGACGAGACAGAATAATAAAATTCTAGGTACTTTTGCTCGACATGGAGGTGACTTTTCCTCCTATATCTCACAAGTCGATAATCGATTTAATAATAGGTTAACGGCTATTGGTCGAAACTCGAGAACGCTTCTCCTAAGCGATGATTTACTGCTATAGTGATTCCACATCATGTTTTAGCGGAATCAATCAAATCAAGACCATTATATCTATCAATTATCCGGATTATTCAATAACGCCAAAAGATCAACGTTACTATTATTAATTTGGGTCATTTATAGCAATGCGTAAGGATTGCGACCTATATATTGCGCTACAGATCCCAATTTCGTCCCGACAGCGACTATTCGATATGTATCGAATTCAATCATTTCCGGTCCCAATTAACGCATCATCAACACACGTTACACAATTACTTGATTTACCCGACATAACGCTTGTATCTTATGACCATCAAATTTTACACAACACTAGCGTTATCAACCTTAAATCAATGTACCAGTAAGGACATTTTACATTGTAATATCCGTCCTGCTCTGAAACCCTTATCTCAGCGTGAATGTATCAATAGTCTAAGGATAATACCCATCAGACCTGTAACTGTCGTTTTATGACAAACCGCGTCGTACCACATTCTCGATATCTCCTTACATCAAATATTAGTTTACCTCATGGATGAAATAATACTCGAATGTCAAAATCGACGTTGCCTTATTAAAGGTTTTCGTTTTTGTATTATGAATTATCCGTGTCACTGCGCAGTCGTTACTACGTCTATGACATATGACGGACACATCACTACTTGTTCCGACAATTCGACAGAAGTTACACAGCTTCACCCAATTAACTTGGCACTTTTACAACAATTTTTCAATTGTACGCATTTAGCAGCCATCTTGGGTAACACCTCTTTTGAGAATCCATTGACTATTACCTTACCTAAATTCAAACTATATGAGCATCAAATATCACAAATTTTTCGCTACAGATAAGGAAATTGAATTAAGTCTTAAGAAAGTAGCTGCACGTGCTAAAAGCGATCAAAGAATCTTTTCGTCTTTAGCAGAAACAATGTTGAGTGGTGAAATCGCGATTGACAGCGATTCTTAGTTTGATTCCATACATGTTATGACTATAATTAGTTTTTCCTTGTCTATTCTTAACACCTTGACAATTGTTTGGCTCATATGGCGTTTACAGCATTGACGACTGGACTGTTACTTGCAAATGCGACAAAAGCCCAATCTACAGTTGACTTCCAGTATACCATTGTACCTACGACGTCTCCTCCTGATTGGTTTACTACTGTTTCGGATGTACTCGCGTTTCAGTTTCAGTCGTGACATTTACACTTGTCCTTGTCCAAGTCTATAAATGGATTTCACAATCCAATGCGCGAACTAAACTTCGTATTGAAATTACTACGGGAGTTCAATGCGTAATGGTTGATATTCTTCAGCTTAGTCTGTCCTTCATGTTGGAACATTACTGGACCATCCATGATTGATAACCACCATATCACGGGTGTTAAACTCACCAAAGTAAACAATAACTCTGAACAAACCATGCCAACCTCGTTCAGTATTGACCTTGTATCTGCATACAAACTTCGTTCAAATTTTAGCCAGCTCTTCTGTGCTTACATTATTTGGACACACCATGATATTGCGTTTCCACAACGTTCAGACGGAAGTATTTCAGAATGTTATCCTCAAACACACCTGGCTGAAGCAAAATAATAACCGTAGTCACCTACAAATATGGTCTGCTGATGTTATACAAAAACAAACAAAATAATAACAAAAAAGAGTAAACTAACATATAAGAAGAAAAATAAAGAAAACTAGAACTGCATGCTGATTTTAACTTTCGATAATAGTCTAACAGGACAAGTCGTAAAAGCAGATAACGTATAATTTTATTGAAATATTTTAAAACAATTTTTTGGTCATTGTATTCTTTCAATTTTTATTTAGTGTCGTGCTATGCTTTATTTTTTCTAATTTTGAATTTTATTGAATGTCGCGAAGTGTTCTTTTCATTCTATTTATTTTAAATTTTACAAAATGTTTTGCACAGTACGTTTCATTGCATTTTATTTTGTTGTATTTTAATGAGTATTTTGCAGTTTTTCCTCACTGTATTCTTGAACTTCACTAAGCGTCTGGGTTTTATTTCATTGTATATTTTGACTTTTACCGACTGTTTCAACAATGTTATTATCATTGCATTTTTGATCTTTCACCTTTTACCTTCTTTTATGAATGTGGGGGTAGTGGTTGTCTAGGGGTGGGGTTCTTCTTATAGACTTTAACGAATTATGAGAAGTTCCCCTGGTCCTTATTCAGAAGGTTAATTCTGGACACTATATTATTTATTGACTAAATATATTTATGGCTACGAGCCCCCAGTCAGCAATGCCGACAGTTAAATTAAAAGAAATACAAAGATGAAATTTAAACAATAACAATTTAATAAATGAAATTTAAAAGAATTTAAAGTAATCAATGTCTCTCTTTCACCCAATGATCCCTTTGATCATCATTTGAGTTCACAGTGTGAGGAGATTTTTCCCTTCTTGAGTGCTACTCATCTAAATCTCTTCGTTCCCTTGTCTTTCTCTCCTTTCGTGATCTCCACTTCCGCTTCCTCTTCTATTATCCTTGTTCCTTGCCGTTATCTTGACTTCCGGTTCCTCTTCTAGTATCCGGAACCCTTGACGATATCCCTTGAGGTCACCCGAAATTCACTCGGTATCTCTCACCGTCACCCGAAATTCTCTGAACTTCTCTCGTCCCCCGAAATTCTCTGAAATTCTTTCGTCCCCCGAAAGCTTCCTGTTGAAAGGTATAATGCATTAGCATAGGGTTATAAAAATCTTCCCTCACACTACGTCACTGAACTGAACCATCAGTTTAAGGCGGGACATTTGGGTCGCGCATGCGCACACATCGAAATTCCCATACACTTCCGCCGCTTACAAAAATGGCGCCATAACACAATCACACAAAGGATTCAAATATCTACATACTGAGCCCTATCAGTATATACATACAAAATATTTCAAATATGATTGTACTAAAATATTACTACGATTAGTAATATGACTATCTATATATTTATATATTTCCTACACAAGCGTACCAAATCCACAATATTCACATTCAAATGGTGATAAACGGCAATCCGTTACTCAATGGCAAAATCTATCATTACGTAAACAAATTTCTTGTCTACCAAAATATAACTACGCAAAGAAATATTAATTCTTATAGCGGCTAGCGAGCAATACAATTCTTCACAAATACAAATCGTCCTTTCAAAAGGGCGTAAACGTAATAATCCACGAAATAATATGCACACATATTACTAGCGAAAGAAGAGAACATTTTCGCCTCACAAAATAAGGTGTACATAGTAACATTATGAATAATGATGCAACGAATCAACATCGTAATCAATCGTAAACAAAAGTACTAGCTAAAGTCATGAAAAAAATGCAAAATATTAAGGTCATAATTAACTATTCATACTTCAATACAAGTAAAATGTATACATACGACAAATTCTCTTCAATTAACAGCAGTCGTATCAAGCAGAATCAACGTAACATCAAACTTACCTGATCGAAGCTATTTCATGAATTTCCTAAATTCCGCCAATTTTTACGAATGGCTAACGGAGTGTGTGTCACTGCGACTCTTAAACACCAACTGACGAATTTCAGGCTTGTACAAGTCTTATTCCAGCTTCTCGAATCAAGTCCCACCTACAACGCATCCCGATTGGATGGCGACGGACTCTGGTCATTTGATCGAACTGTCAATCATAAAAATGTCAGTCTGTGTGTCCCCATGTACTGTCCAGCCTACCATTGTCGGCTTCCGGCTCTTTGAAGTTGTCTACGTCACGTGTTCCCATGTACAAAGATTCCCGCCAGATTTCCACTCAAGAGCTCAAACAAAGACTGGGTTACGTAAGAGGATTAGCCAACTTAGGCACTTGGAAAAACAAAGCTTACCTGGCTCCACTTACAGACTTATAAATACATGTATAATACAAGGGGTTGGGGTAAAACATCACATCCCCCCACGCTTGAGAATAAAATCAGGATTTTATTCACTCAAACTAAAAAAGCAAAAGTGTTACACGATATAAAGAACAAAATCAGCAAAATGAACTAAATGCTAAACTGAGTATGAACACGAAAATATAACAAATGATCTATATCATTTCGGCGCTTCTACTCATGAAATCTGCGCCCACGTTTTCAGATCCTTTCACGTATCTGATCTGCATCTGGTACTGCTGTAAAAACAGCGACCATCGCATCAATCGACCATTGGACAACTTTGCCTGCGCCAGATAGGCGAGTGGTTGGTGGTCGGTCTCCAATATGAACTTACGTCCATATAGGTATCGCTCGAACCGTGATATGCCGAACACGATTCCGAGACATTCCCTCTCCGATACTGAGTAATTCTTCTCGGCAGCAGACAACTTCCGGCTGCCGTATGCGACAGGAAAAAGCGTCTTGTCATGCTCCTGGAGCAGTACTGCTCCCAGTCCCGTGTCGCATGCATCGGTGCGCAGAACGAATTCTTTATCCAAGTCCGGTAGACGAACAACTGCGTCGGATGTAAGTCTATCCTTTAGCGTTTGGAATGCGTGCTCACACGCATCTGTCCAAACGAACTTACTCGGGGTCCGTTTCTTGGTTAGGTCAGACAACGGGCCCGCAATCGCGCTGAAATTAGCGACATACCTCCGGTAATATCCGGCCAGTCCCAGGAATGACCTCACTTCCGTTTTCGTGGTGGGGCGTGCGGCGTTTCTCAACTGCTCCACCTTCGACTTCTCTGGAGACAGCGTGCCTTGGCTCAGGGTATGTCCTAAATAGTCTAATGTCCTGAAACCAAGGTGACATTTGGAAGGGCGGGCTGTCAAGCCCTCCTGACGTAGCCGCTCCAAAACGTCAGCTAACAGAGCGAGGTGTTCACCCCATGTCTCTGTAGCTAACAAGAGGTCATCCATGAAGTTGTGGACACCCCTATCGCGCAAGGGCTCCAACAACTTCCGCATCATTCTGGTAAAGACGCTGGGCGCGTTTTGTACCCCGAACGGCATCACCAACCATTGGTATGTCCCGTCGGGAGTAGCAAAAGCAAGCTTCGGTCGGTCTTCTTTCCTTACCGGAATTTGCCAATACCCCTTGGACAAATCCAGTTTGGAAAAATATTTCGCTTGTTGCGCCCTAGCTCGTTTGAGATTTTCTTGCGCGAGAGAACAAACCTCTTCCAGTTTGTTGCGCAAGTCCGCGACGTACTGGTAGGTAGTGCGTACTTCCTCTACAGCGTGGTCGTCTGTCCACAGCTGTCTCAGTACGGCGATTGGGCCGCGTACGGTTCTCCCGTACAAGAGTTCAAAGGGAGAGAACCCCAAACTCGCTTGCGGTACTTCCCGGTATGCAAAAAGCATGGCCGGAATATACCGGTCCCAATCCTTGGGGCGGCCTTCGCACAATTTCTTGAGCGTGTTTTTCAAGGTCCCATTAAACCGTTCGACCAATCCGTTACATTGGGGGTGATACGGTGTAGTCGTGAGGTGTTTAATCGACATGAGACGATTCACCTCCGCCATCACACGACTCATAAATTGTGTTCCTTGATCGGTCAAGATCTCGTCGGGCACTCCGACTCTTGACCAGATCGCAAACAGAGCTTCCGCGACGGTTTCCGTGTCAATGTTACGCAACGCAACGGCCTCCGGATAGCGTGTAGCATAATCGACAACCGTTAAAATATATCGATTTCCGTGCGCAGACGCGGGTTTTATCGGTCCGATTAAATCCATGGCAACACGTCTAAATGGTTCATCGATAAGGGGCGTACTCCCCAAAGGGATGGGTCGCTGATCCGTTTTCGGTGCCATTCTCTGGCATTTGTCACAGGAGAGACAGAACCGTTTTACGTCTCCCTGGACCCCTGGCCAGTAAAACTCTTTTACAAGACGGTCACGCGTCTTAGCAATTCCCATGTGTCCACCCATGAGACTCTCGTGTGCAAGTTTCAGTACTTCGCAACGCTTTTCCTTTGGCACGACGACTTGCTTGAAGTGTTCGTTGTGTTTCCTGGCGTGGCGATACAAGATTCCCTTCTTGTAGACAAACTTCACCGCGCCGTTCGGAGTTTCCCTTTCTGTTCCCGCTTCTGCGTGTTTGTGCAACTGCGCCAGAGTTGCGTCCTCCTGTTGCAGCTTCCTTAACTCCGCTGGAATAACATTACTAACCGGTGTCGATGTAACTTGGATTGGCTTTTGTTTCGGCTGTCGACTCATGGCCCTGGTTTCAACAGCACTCACTGGCATAGGTGTGCAGGTTTCGGGGTTCGGCTGGGGTAACACATAACGGCAACCCAATATGACGTCATGTGATAGCCCCTCCAGGCAAGCAGCTTCAATTTTCCCCTTCACGTATGGTGAATCGAGGTCAATGACAGCTACTGGTAATGAGTCACGCGCGCAGTTCGCGTACTGAACTTCTATTACCTCCCCTGTATAGTCCTCCGGCTTGACATATTTCTTGTCGACAAGCGCGGGGACGCTGCACCCAGTGTCATACAAGATGGTGGCGCCTTCACCATTGACAGTTGCGGCCGCAAGGTTGGCTGGGTTGCGACTCGCTTCCGGCACACATTCCTTCTTAGCTACGACATTCACCTGGGTCTGCCTGCCCTTGGGACAGTCCCTGGCAAAATGCCCCAGGCGCTTGCAATTAAAACATGTCGGCGGCCCTCGCCGACTTGCAAGTCCTGGTTTCGTGGGTGAGGCCTGTCCAGGTCGATAGGCGGCAGCCCTACCTGTAGGTGCCCCTCCGACCTTCCCGTCGCCCTGACGGTTACGGACAGCCGGCTCAACCTCCCCCATACGACGCGACTCAGAGGGTCGGGGTCGGTCAGCAACCCCGGAACCTCCACTCTTCGAGTGCGCCTGCTCGTATCGCTCCGCCATGTTAGCGATCTCTTCGAGCGTCCGGTGTTCTCTTTCTGCTAAGAAAACTGTCAACTCGCGACGGTAAGTACCCAGGACATGTTCCTTGAGTATTACCCCGCGTAGCCCTTCGTACGTGCGTTCGACTTCGGCCATTTTCATCCACTTCTCAAATAAACCTCGAACCCGGTTGTGGAATTGAGAGTGGGTCTCTGTTACCTTTTTCACCGAGTCCCGGAAAAGTTTCCGGTAAGTCTCGGCGGTCAGCCGATAATGGCAGAGAAGCGCCTTCTTGAGGGCAGTGTAGTCATCAGCCTCTTCTGCAGTTAAGCCGTGGTAGACTTCCCGAGCTGCACCTTGCAAAAAGGCTGAGACATTAATGGCCCAGTGCTGTTCAGGGACCTGATGAGCGCGTGCGAGTTTCTCAAACTGGACGAGAAAATCGTCAATAGCCTCCTCCCTATCATTGAAGCGTGACATGTTGATCTGGACTATCCGGTGGTCGATGAAAGGTCGGCCGGTTGTTCCAGAGCTTGTACTGGCGTCGTCCCGTCCGTTGGTCCTAGCTTCAACTCTGACCTTTTCCATCTCCAGAGTGTGAGCGAGTCTGGCTAGCTCCAGCTCTTTCTGGGCGTCTCGGTCCGCTGCTATCTTGGCTAACTCTTGGTCCGCTGCTATCTTGGCTAGTTCTCTCTGGGCTTCTCGGTCCGCTGCTATCTTGGCTAGTTCTCTCTGGGCTTCTCGGTCCGCGGCTATCTTGGCTAACTCTTGGTCCGCTGCTATCTTGGCTAGTTCTCTCTGGGCTTCTCTTTCCGCTGCTTTTTCGGCCTTCCATTCCTTGATCCTTTCTTCTACAAAGGTTGCCAGGCGATCTCCCTCGTATCCAAGATCTTCCGACCCCATGGCGCGGTATTCCTTTATCATTTGTCGTTCGGTAGCCATTATACTAATGTAAAGTGATACCTTGTCTCAAAATTCAAACAGTATACAGATATTTGTAATACCAGTTTAAATACTTACCTGTCGACAACAACTAGTTTCGTTCAGGTAAGATATTTGTTCGATATCTGCTTCACACGTACTACTATGAATGGAAGATCTACAAAGCCTGCACATATGACAATAAAAATACAAGATGAGAAAATCACAAAATTTCAGATACAAAGAATGGAAAATATCTCACACTGTTCACTAATACTTCTACCAATAACTTTAAGTCCCAAAATAATATATATGTCTAATTCATATCCCGGACGAAGCGCCCACTGTGGGGGTGTAGTGGTTGTCTAGGGGTGGGGTTCTTCTTATAGACTTTAACGAATTATGAGAAGTTCCCCTGGTCCTTATTCAGAAGGTTAATTCTGGACACTATATTATTTATTGACTAAATATATTTATGGCTACGAGCCCCCAGTCAGCAATGCCGACAGTTAAATTAAAAGAAATACAAAGATGAAATTTAAACAATAACAATTTAATAAATGAAATTTAAAAGAATTTAAAGTAATCAATGTCTCTCTTTCACCCAATGATCCCTTTGATCATCATTTGAGTTCACAGTGTGAGGAGATTTTTCCCTTCTTGAGTGCTACTCATCTAAATCTCTTCGTTCCCTTGTCTTTCTCTCCTTTCGTGATCTCCACTTCCGCTTCCTCTTCTATTATCCTTGTTCCTTGCCGTTATCTTGACTTCCGGTTCCTCTTCTAGTATCCGGAACCCTTGACGATATCCCTTGAGGTCACCCGAAATTCACTCGGTATCTCTCACCGTCACCCGAAATTCTCTGAACTTCTCTCGTCCCCCGAAATTCTCTGAAATTCTTTCGTCCCCCGAAAGCTTCCTGTTGAAAGGTATAATGCATTAGCATAGGGTTATAAAAATCTTCCCTCACACTACGTCACTGAACTGAACCATCAGTTTAAGGCGGGACATTTGGGTCGCGCATGCGCACACATCGAAATTCCCATACACTTCCGCCGCTTACAAAAATGGCGCCATAACACAATCACACAAAGGATTCAAATATCTACATACTGAGCCCTATCAGTATATACATACAAAATATTTCAAATATGATTGTACTAAAATATTACTACGATTAGTAATATGACTATCTATATATTTATATATTTCCTACACAAGCGTACCAAATCCACAATATTCACATTCAAATGGTGATAAACGGCAATCCGTTACTCAATGGCAAAATCTATCATTACGTAAACAAATTTCTTGTCTACCAAAATATAACTACGCAAAGAAATATTAATTCTTATAGCGGCTAGCGAGCAATACAATTCTTCACAAATACAAATCGTCCTTTCAAAAGGGCGTAAACGTAATAATCCACGAAATAATATGCACACATATTACTAGCGAAAGAAGAGAACATTTTCGCCTCACAAAATAAGGTGTACATAGTAACATTATGAATAATGATGCAACGAATCAACATCGTAATCAATCGTAAACAAAAGTACTAGCTAAAGTCATGAAAAAAATGCAAAATATTAAGGTCATAATTAACTATTCATACTTCAATACAAGTAAAATGTATACATACGACAAATTCTCTTCAATTAACAGCAGTCGTATCAAGCAGAATCAACGTAACATCAAACTTACCTGATCGAAGCTATTTCATGAATTTCCTAAATTCCGCCAATTTTTACGAATGGCTAACGGAGTGTGTGTCACTGCGACTCTTAAACACCAACTGACGAATTTCAGGCTTGTACAAGTCTTATTCCAGCTTCTCGAATCAAGTCCCACCTACAACGCATCCCGATTGGATGGCGACGGACTCTGGTCATTTGATCGAACTGTCAATCATAAAAATGTCAGTCTGTGTGTCCCCATGTACTGTCCAGCCTACCATTGTCGGCTTCCGGCTCTTTGAAGTTGTCTACGTCACGTGTTCCCATGTACAAAGATTCCCGCCAGATTTCCACTCAAGAGCTCAAACAAAGACTGGGTTACGTAAGAGGATTAGCCAACTTAGGCACTTGGAAAAACAAAGCTTACCTGGCTCCACTTACAGACTTATAAATACATGTATAATACAAGGGGTTGGGGTAAAACATCACAATGAATGTAATTTTTTGTTCTGTATCGAGCCTCGATGGCTCGGCACAAATGACCCAGAGGGTATTATTAGGACAGAATGTTTGAGTAAAAGTATTAAGACTGAAATTTTCTCTAAATTGTATTAAAAGTAATTTTTAATAAAATTAAATTAAAAGTAATTTTCCACTAAACTATAATGAGATTAATTTTATTATTTGGTTTATGCAACTGTATGCTATTTTAAAAAGATCGCGCTTTTCGAGCAGATGCAGAAATCCATAAAATACCCTTCTCTTGTATCTAATGGTCAGTAATTTCGATTTGGTGGGAAGCTGCTGAACAGGTAAATTATTAAATCAATAATGAATGAGATAAGTGAGATGTTTCACACGGTTTCCGTGGGAAAGGTCGTGACCTTGTTCTAATCCGAATTGAGCGAAAAAAACAAAACTGCGTATAAATAGAGACCAGACTTACGAATAATTTATTTCGTTCCTCGAGTCGGAACAGCTGTCATTTCCTTACCGGTAAGACTTGTCTGTTTTCGGAAACTTCTTTAAAGACTGGACTTTTTAATATTTGAAATTTTACGGTAAAGTTCATATTTTTCCAACATTTTTGTGAGGTCTTTCTAATTTATATTATAATATAATGGAATGTTTAATTGTATTTATGGTATGTATTACTGGAAAAGATGAATTCGCCACCAACTTCATGTTTAGATTTAATTTAGAAATATTCTTTTTAAGCAATGAGTAATGTTTAGTAACTTATTCCAAATTAGTATTCTTTTTTAAATTTAGTAAAATATATTTCTTCAAAATGATTGTTACATTAATCGCAACTATTGAATTTTATACTCATTTGGCTATTTTGGAGTTAATCGAGATTTAACTAGCTGTATTATATTACAAAAGGTAGAAATTATATACAAATGTATGTAGCTGGTAAGCTCGAAGGAAAAGTGTAATCTTGTATGTATTTCGTGTATTTTAAATATAAAGGCTTTATAGATGTATCTCTAGAATGTAGTATTATATATATATATATATATATATATATATATATATATATATATATATATATATATATATATATATATATATATATATATATATATATATATATATATATATATATATATATATATATAATCACTTATTTAAATAAAAAGTTCGTTCCCCGAGTCAGAGCAACTCTTTTCCTTACAGCGATTCCGTACCTCAATCCTCATGATGTAGCTGTATGTACACCGTTATGGGTGACACCCTTGTTAAGAGAGCCTGAACTCTATCTCTCTCTTTCTCTCTCTCTCTCTCTCTCTCTCTCTCTCATTCACAGAAGGAATCCATGACAAAATTATGCCTTGCACGATAATGTAACTTTGTTACAACTTCCCCAAAAATGTAGTACATAAAACATGGCAAAAACTAATTCACTTTTCGAAATAAAACTGCGTTGGAATCGCATCAAAGACTGGGTTCACTTTAATCAGGTTTACTTTCATATCTCAAAGTTAAAAGGAGAAATCCGCATTCTTTAGCAGTGTTTCTTTCTATGCAAGAAAAATCCACGCACAACGGGACATAATAAATTGAATGGTTAATTTATGTGTAATTATATTTAATAAATTACAGCCCAATCAGAAGGTACCAATAATCAGGTTTCGAATTGAGTCCTCATTAGTCTGCTGAGGATAAGAAAAGAAAAAATTGTTGTTAAGCATTGAACGAGTATTGTATATTTGATGCGAAGTGTTAATTTTCATGCGTGAGTATCTGTGTACTAGTTTCGTCGTCTCAGCGTCCATGTGTACCTGTTTTGTATAACCTATACAATACCACTTACACGACATGAAGCAGTCGTCCGATCTATACAATACCACTTACACGACCTGAGGCAGTCGCTTCACATTGAATCCTATTTTAGCCCCTAAATAGGTATTATTTTTCTCAGATTTTTCCGGGGAATTAGTTGAATATTGAAAAATGTTACTTGCATTCAACAGAAAGCAACAATAATGCCTAAACAGAAAATAAAATGTATACTCAGTTCACTCTTTGCTTTCGAATAGGAAGAAAAAGTCGAACACGTTATTCAGCCAGTTCCACGAAGGTGACCCGCAGTGTCCAGTGATTTAATTCATATGCAACTATTTCAAGACGATAGAACAAAGACCAACCTGCTGTTTGTATATGATACTTATAAACAATAGAACAAAGCCAATCCTGCTATTTGCATTTACTATTTCTAAACAATAGGACAAAGCCTATCCTGCTATTTGCATTTGCTATTTCTAAACAATAGAACAAAGTCTATCCTGCTATTTGCAAATGCTATTTTTAAACAGCAGAACAAAGCCTACCCTGCTATTTTTAAATGATAATTCTAAACAAAAGAACAAAGCCTATCCTGCTATTTTCAAATGATAATTCTAAACAATAGAACAAAGCGTATCCTGCTATTTGCAAATACTATTTCTAAATAATAGAACAAAGCATATACAAATAGCAGGATAGGCTATTTGCAACATAAGTAAGAAGGTCTTGGTGAACTTAAGACTATTGCACTGAATTCACACAACACGCAGGGGAATCACATAAAGGACTTAATAAGTGCCGCGATGATATGAACAGCGTAATGGTGAAAATCTATATTCAAAGCATAATTTGAATAATTAAGCATCTTAGATGCATTCAAAGCTAATTATATCCTGTATGTGAATGAGATAAGTAAGAAATTGTTATTTCATACTTAAAAATTGCCGTACTAAAATTATTTTATTTTGTATATAGCATCTGATCTAGACAAAATATTTTTTCTTACTTACACACAAAACTATGCACATTAATTGGTCACACGTTTGCGTAGTTTTGAGTTTATTTAAACATTCATATAAATTTAAAATAAAATTTGATTGCATGGCTGTTACCCTAATTGTATTTTATTAATTTTTGCGGTACTGCTACATTGTTATTGAATAAGTTGTGTGTGATTCGGATCCTCCAATTCGATTTGACAACTATGATGTTCTTAGGATCATAGCATCATAATATATGAATGATTTGTCTTTCTTGACAAAAAATTTGAACTCAGGCATTATTAACCATTTTAGAGAATCGAGTTACACAGTCTCCTGCACTGGTTTATTGTGATGATATACTCGGGATTTTGCTTCGAACGAATCAAACTTACAAGCCCATACAGATCGCCGATACTTCTTGGACACATTTCTATGAAAATTAATGAGTTTATTGCAACACCACGAGGCATCGTTGTCGATATTTTAAAAATTGTACATATAATTTTGTAAAACATTATTTGGCACGGTAACAAATACCATAGGCTACTGAACTCGAGATTTTAAGATCTATACATTGTTCACTTGAAATACTAGAAATGACATATCAACCAGATACTGTTAGCATGAACCTCACTTTTGAAAAAAAACAACCAATCGTGAATTTCTTGATACACGTACATATTGTTCTTCATTAGTTAAAGACATGTCTTTCAAACTGACAAAATGTTCTACTTACTTTCCGGCGGACACTTGGAACCGTCAAAACCACATTTAGGTGTGTCGACAGGAGGGCCCTCTTTACCTCCTGCCCAGTGGATATTTTTACCCGGCACTGGTTCGTATTTCTTTGAATTTCCAAAATAGTTTGCTACAACCTGCAATAACGTAAGTAATTAATAAACATTTCATGGCATACAATGAAAACTTAAGAATTAAGTTATATTACAGATTATTAGTAATGACGTTTTTAACTAGTAAGTCTCAAAATACTGCAGTATGCTAGACCATAATTAATTTTGTACCAGGGCGTTTGTATTAATACGTTGCTTCATGGGGTGGGGTGGGGTGGAGAGATTATTTAAATTTTTTGTTTAGAATTAACGACACATGAATTCTGTCGCTCTTTTGAAAATCTCATTACCAGAAAGTGTTCATTGATGTTGAATCTTATGTACCTTATACTGCCATAATTGAATCTTTTATGGTGTGATTTTATTTTAGTTACCTCAGTCTCACCGTACCATTGACGAAATAATTAATGGTATATGGATGTCAAAATAAAAAAAAACCATCTACTTATGCGGATGACAAGTTAATTGGGATGGAGTTTTAACATTGAAGGATAATTTGTTATCAAATTTGAGACATAGGACTTTGCAGTGCTACATGCTTCATATTGAAATCAATATTGTCATGTTAGGCAGGTTTAATTTTTCGAGTGTTATTTGCACCTGCAGTTTTCATTTACATAGCTTTTCCTTCCCTACGCATACTTTTTAACACACTTTCTTTAACTTATACGTCAGATTAATCGAAAAAGTCATTTGAAGTATGATCATGCTGAAGCACGACGTGATGGTTCAGCCTCTAATAGTCAAACTTTAAAGGATCGCATTTAGAAAGAATCTCATTTCATGGTTATGTCACCACACGTATTAATTACAAAAAAAAAACCCAACCTAATCGATCAAGGCTTCCATCCTGAAATAATCTCATCGGTAATTTTTGTGTAGGCTTGGCAATACGCTCCATTTGTGAGGCTTCCAAATGAAACACACGATAAATCCTCTTAGTTCTTATATATTGAAGTAATTTCTTTACTGCACTGACCTCATTTGTAGATGTACGTAGTTCAATGTTACCAAAGGTCAGAAACTGTTTTGTCCCACATGATGGGATTATGCACATTGGAAACGGTCGTTTCCCATTTTTACATTGTTGTAGTCCTTTTCTTGTGTACAATTTTGTACGAGTTAGCCAATATGACAGCCAGCAACAAGGAATATAATCATGACAGTGTTATGTATATTTGATTTAATTCTATCTGATTTTATTTCAATTTAATTGTTTGTTTGTCAGTTTTAATTTTTTAAATTTTTCATTAGATGCTATTGTAATGGAAATTTATTCACTGGAGATGATACTTTTTCCAGACAATAGTTTTACCTTGATTGTTCATTTCAGTAAACACCAGGTGTTGACCTGTATCTTAACCTTGCTTCAAAATTTAGTAACAGCCACGTCAACAACTTCTTTTTTCTTTATTTTTATTGTGCTACATATAAGAGTGAGATCGATGCTATATTGAATTCGTCACCCTAGACTTGTAAAAAGATTTTAGTGAAGCAAACAACTTTTATTCTTGGAGTAAAATGATTGGGTCTTATCAATGACATACAGGGGCTACGTGATTTTGTTATATATGTAAACATGATCACGTGACCTTATCCGTGTCGTAAAATTCAAGTTCTAAACCATCGTATTAGAGAAGTAAACACAACTGGGCTTTTTTCTTTACACTGGAAGGTGTTGCGTCGTTTGGAGTTTTTCAAATTACTTGGATTCAAAAGAATTAATTCTTTTTTCCTGGCAAATACGTGTGCTCATATGAAATTCTTGAACAAAGACAGCTCTTATAAACATTTAATCCGATTTCCAAAACCGGAGTGATATTTCTTGTTTCTACAAGGAACTGTAGACTTCAACACATTATAGGTTACAGCATTCGTCATCGTCTGCCATCTTGGATTCTTCGTCGAGTCTTGAACTTGAAATCATTAGAACATTTTATTATTAAAACGACTTCTAAAATTGTATTCGTGGATTATTCTTGGATTATTTTTGGATTTGATTCTTAAAACCGTAAGTTCATATTGTCATTTTTACAGAATTTTTCCGGGGAAATAAATTATTATACTTTTCAAAGCTTGTTGTATTCACTCTTTCTCGTGTTACTGTTTATTCGAGTCTAAACACGTAACATAAGAACAGCAAATTGTTTTTATTTTGTCACTGACAAAATAACTTTAAAGAAATCCACAGAGAAGATGGATGATTGTCAGTGACAAAAGAAAGAATACAGAGGAAATGGTCATTCTAAATAAATTAATTTACTAAAAGCTTTATCTGAAATTATGTAAGACACGAGTCTCACACACATATCGCAGAAACAAAATACCGAATTTATAAATTTCTTCATGAACGTCATATATCGAATTATTCTCCACAGAAATTAATATGTAAGGCTCTTTCCATAATTTAATTGTACAAACCAACAATTTCGGTAAGACTTGGGATTTTACGGGGGAAAAAACTGCAACCAGAAGCTTTTGATGAACTCTGAAATGCACCTTCTACAAGATCAATTAGCACGATAAAATTGATAGTCTTTATTATACAAGACCTACATATCTGAAGATTTATTATCGGAATGAACTACAAACCTCAAATATTCCTGTGGTAGGATTCATATCTAGCAGGGAATAATCAGCACTCCTGTCTCCATTATCGTCAATACTGACATTTCCTGTTATTCCTAGAAAAATATAGTTTATATTTTGAGTGATTTTAGGTAGAGAGGATGAGAGGTTGGCGAGGGTGGGGTGTCTGTGGGTGGGCGGGTGGGACAATTTGTTGACTTTACCAATAATGAATTCAGCGATATACGTAAGATATTGAATAATCTATTCATATCTGCATTTTGAGAATTTTAATGATAACGTTAAAAACTTTTACTCCATAATTTGGACATATTTAATAAAATTCGGGAGAAAATCCAACAGTTGTTTGTCACTGAAAAAGACACATCGAATCAAGGAACTAGTATATCGCACATTATGATACAAAAAGCAAAACGTTTTACAATGTTCTGGAGTAATCTGAAATCAAATACTATCAAATGCCTTATTTCGAGCGAAAAAAATTTAAATAACTTTTATACGTAATATATTTACTGCATACATTAAACGTGACGGAAACAATTTAATCGTTATTTCAGTTATATCTGACAAATAAAATGCTAACATAAATTAAGGCTGACATATATACAAGTAACTTTAAAGTAGAATCAAGTCCAGACAAAAAAGATAACGATTTTGTTTCATGGGACATTATTTTAAGGACTGACTTTGCTGAAGTCCTAAATGACTGCTGAAGGTGATAGACACGGGGTGTTTGATGGAGTATTTGGTGGTTAGACATGAAGGGGGTGTTTGATGGAGTATTTGGTGGTTAGACATGAAGGGGGTGTTTGATGGAGTATTTGGTGGTTAGACATGAAGAACTATTCATCCATTTCAGCCATGGTTTTCCATAAACTCATATACAAGGGGAAAAAAACAACAAATACCAACTTTTGAAAGCGTAGTATATTACTACCTCAAATAGCATGCAGCAGAAGAATAAATATATATTTTAAAACAACAGATATTTGATGTAATTTTCTTCTTTAATAATGCAGTTTTGTTTGAGGTATGCCGAAATTTAATGAATTAAAAGTGCGAATATCTACCATTATTCTCAATATACATTTTATTTCTCCAAATAGCTCCGGACATTTAATGGCATATTTTATTTTATTTTATTATTTCTTTTTCCAGTTTATAAAAGCCGTTTTGGTTTTATGTAGGATGTAATTTTATTTATTATTCGTAACCTGTTTCTTTTTCTTCTGAGACAAGAAAAGCTCGAGACTCTATTCAAGTCAAGACCACTAGTTTAAGCTGGAGTGCTTATGTAAACCAGAATATATTAAGCTAAACATAGCCGTGTACTCATGAGTAAATAAAGTTACATGATGTCAAAATAATAAATAAACAAATTAGCGAAACATGGTTAAAAAAAACCCATAGTTTTGGATATTCTTGATATAATCTGTGTTAAAACAGTCATGAACTACCTGAATCGCTTCTACCACCCATACCCACCCTCTTGCTGCAGAAAGATGAGAACTAGCAACTAACCTTTAAACGTTCTGTTCCACATCCGCCTCGTAATCTCTGTTCCATTTGAGATAGACCTATTAGCTTCAAGCGTCTCGTTGAGGGCGATCGCATATAGGATCACGGCATCGTGAAAAGCCCCAACAAAACTATTCACCTGTGAAAAGAGTGCAAATCGTTTAAAGTTATATTCTGAAAAGTCGCTGACAGAATTTGCAATTGAAAATTAACTTAATGTCGGACAACTTTAAATGGTCAATCTTGCTTTCTTTAATGTATTTCATTAAAATGATTTAATAATGTGATACAGCCCTTGTATTTTCTGAACTTTGAAATGATTTAAGCATGAGACACGGCGCACGCATGTTCTTTAATTTAACTAAAATGATTTAACAATCTGCCACAGCGCATTCATTTTCTTTAGTTTAACTAACATGATTTAACAACGGGTCACAGTGAATGTACTTCTTCGCATTTAACAATCCCTTCCGCCACCACAAATACCCCCACAAAAAAAAAAAAAAAAGCAAAGAAAAAACTAAAAATATAACAATATTAAAAAATAAAAATAAAAATAAAAACTGAAATGAAATGAAATAAAGACAATAGGAAATAAGAACCATTTAAAGTGGAAGACTAACTTCTTTTTAGTCCATGTCCCTCATTCAGACAAATTAGTGTACACTATATGGTTCAGTGTTTAACAACTTTATCTCAACTTTTCATTCGAAACTGTTACAGTGTAACAACACTTTCATTTAAATAAAGTGTCCCCCACCCCCCTTTAAATTAACATATCTATGTAAAGAAGAAGCATGCTCATTATCAGATGTCAGTCATCGATACTGTGTTGTTATTCCACGGTTGTAGATATTTGTGAATATGTTGCCCTGTTTGATAATCGAAGATCACTATTTATAGACCTCATGTAACAGTTTGTTGATCTCATTTAAGATAGTACACGAGAGCAGCGTGAAAACGGATTTCTATACTGTTATCACACAGACACATAGTGTCAAATGCACCGTACTTAAAAAAGACTATTTACCTCTGAATATTAACGAGATATAGTAAAGAAATAACCATACGAACAAAAGATTTTTTCGAACAAAAGATTCTTTCGATTTTATGTATTTATTTCAAGTATAATATACAGGCAGCTTTACGTGCGCCATCGGATGAGAGAGAAAGATCAGTCTACCCAATTACAGTTGTACCTTTCATGGAGATGCAAGATTTAAGGACAAAATTTAATACAAAACACAGAGGTGAAATCACGTTTCAAACAACGAATTTTATTAATGAAAATAAAGAAATCAACAATTTTCTGCAAGATCATCTTATACAGAAACATTAAATGGCAAAAAATGTATAAAATTGTATAATTTCTCAATTTCCTCACAGCAAGAATAATGATGCAATATTGAATCAAGAAAGTCGTATGGTTTCGTATATGAAGCATGCTTAACGGATACACACTTGCTCCAACCATAGTTAATATGGAAGGGATTTTCCTAATCACGAAATCATTCCAGCTGTTGTTTGTTTGTTGATTGTAACCAAAATCGATTTAATTTTACGATTGTATTGGAAAAACCCAAAATCGGGTTGTTTTTACCTTGCTCTCTTAAGCTAGTACCTTCAAGAATAATAAGTATTTTGAGGCATGGCATTTAAAATTACTAATACACGTAAGTTAGGCTTACGTCGGCGTTTGTAAATATTAGTCTGAAAAATTCCCAATATCAGAAAGTATATGCACATTTATATATAGTATTATTTTTTATATTTAATTTATATTGTATACCTGACTTTCGTCATGACTGACGGTTGTGCCTAACTAAATGTTTCATGAAGTATGCATGTATGCATGCATGTATGCATGCATGCATGCATGCATGCGTGTGTGAAGGGGCAATTTGTGGCGATCTATGAAGAACACATTAGTTGAGACCAGAGAACAATTAGATTTATGGGGACAGGCGCGTATCAAATCGCCATACTGCCATGATCGATAATGTCTTTTCGAGGGGAGAATTTCATTCTTAATTAAACATTCGTTTATTTAGCCAAAAGAAGGCTGGTGGAGACAAAAGCTAACTTCGATTCCATAGTGTAAATGTCAAGATTGAAAGATCGCAGAACACTGTTACTCAAACTACAAGGTCAAGTTGACCCCGACTTTGGTGCCTCTGGAAAAAGGCAGCAGATATATTTGATTCTGATTGGTTACGCTAAATACGGGGCGTGTTTCCCACACTAAATGTCCTAGTTTTAATATCGCCACATCGAAAATTTTAATCAGTCTAAGCTTTTCTGCAAGAGAAAACCAGTGTATAATACTCCGATAGTAATTTGGAAAAAATTCTCTCGTAAAACTGTTGTCGAGAAAAACCGACGAACAAATTTGGCGGTAGAAGCGAGGAACGCTGAAAGCTTAACGGTATTTGTGACAATTCCATGTAATCTGTTGATGCCATATATAATGCTTTGCTGAATTTCTTTACTTATATTTGCATGAATCTATTTTCTACATTCGTATATCAGTTTTCTTTATGAAGTATAACTGTGTTGAGTTTATGCATAGGAAGTCGTACATTAACCTTTAGATAAGTTTGACGAATTGTTTGAATTTGTCGTCTTGTTTTCATAATAATTAGGTTCTAAGAAGTTCATGCATTACATTCGTTAATATGAGTTACGAGAATCCGTGTGAATTCATCGAATTTAGATTTTCACGTATTATTAAGGTTGAGTGTGTGTTCGCCGAATATGACGTAGTAATCATGTAATGTATTTCATTTATTCACTTGTGCAAATTGAGGATGGCTCGGAACCGTTATGCCTCGTGTGGTGCTAGTGCGTGATGTTAATGCATGAGGAATTAGCCATTAAACTAACTAGGGTCATTATACGAGATGTGGAGCCGACTGATAGCCTTAGCATCTGTTTAGCACCGATAGTAAGATCTGATAACGAGAGGGGATAGTGCAAGCCCCTGTATCATAAACAACACAAAATTTAGGTTGTCTCTATTTATATTTTTAAAAAGGGAGATAATAGCTCCTGCGACGTATTATCTCAGGGACGTATTCGGAGACGTATCATGCGACGTATTATCTCTGAGACGTATTCGGAGATGTATCCTGCGACGTATTAATTCTGAGACGTATCCTGAGATCCAGGTATCTGTGATTCTACGTGCTCATGTGTGTACGTATGTGTGGGGGCGTGTGCGTGCGTACGTACGCGCGCATGCATGCATACATACATACATACATACATACATACATACATCCATACACACACACACACACACACACACACACACATACATACATACATACATACATACATACATACATACATACATACATACATACATACATACACAGTCAAATTATTGTTTATTGTTCGTAGGGTCGTTAAATTCATTGTTTATTTCATTCACAAAATCCACGAAAGTTGACACACCAAAAATAATGCTGATTTTGCAGCGTATAAGTTTAGACTGAATCCTGGCCAGCAGTTGCATTAGTTAACTTTCGTGTTGTTTTTTTCTTCGGAGTAAAAACACATTAGGAGAAACTTCAAAAGTCGCGTGTGATATACGAGACTGTTGTGAATGTTCGAGGAATCTGTATGCGTTGAATCTGAATGTGTCATGCTCATCAAGTAAACACTCGTATCCAGTGAGAAGAAAGGATAACCTGATTTCTAGCACTATTAAAGTACAATTTTGCAAAATAATGAAGTCGTTAACGTGATACGGTTTGCTACAGCCCTGCAAGATACCATTTGCTCACCCATGCGAGAGAGACATCTAGCTGTCTTGCTAACCTTACTTTTCTTATCTGTACCTGACGGAATTGTTCCAAGTTCAAACAACAACACACATATATATATATATATATATATATATATATATATATATATATATATATATATATATATATATATATATATATATATATACAAACAACCCATTCGGCAACTTAAGGTCTCTCCAACGTTCAGGGCACACCATATAAAATATTTTGAGAGAGACACACACACGCACAACAAGTCAATCTATTTGGCATTATTATAGAAACTATAGTTCCTTCCACACAGCATGGTGAATTTTATTCTATATGTAGGCCTAACGCAGTAAATTTTCAAGTCAGAGCTATTACATGTAGCTTAAAGTACCTAATTATTTTGTAATAGTTTTTTTGTGAAACGAAGTATATGCTGTTAGCTACATTTAATGACGTTGACCTGAAAAAATACTGAGCAACATATATGATAAAATTCGTGATCCTGTGAAACAAACTATTACAGAAAAACACTGTTCCAGCTACACATACTATACACATCACTGACTACACAAATTGAAAAATACAAACTTTCTCAAGAGCTATCGCAAGGACCGCAACAACTAGATTTGTGTTAGATCAGACTTGCCTTCTTCAAACTTTGTCAAATATCCCAAACAGTGCCAATTGAATAAAAAAGTTGTAAAGAAACGAAAATTCCTGCACTTACCAATCTGAGTGGTTCATTTACAAATCCACACGCAGTGCCGGATTAAACCTTGTGGAGGTCCGTAGGCAGTCGAAATATTGCCCCCCCCCCCCGAAAATTATCTCCTAATGCGTTTTATCAATGTTATATTTTGATCCATTGTCGCAGGGTCCCAATAGGCATGGGGCCCATAGGCCGGTACCTACTCTGCCTGTTTGGTAATCTGGCACTATCCACACGCCATTCCACAAGATTTCCATGCAGCGTATCATTCATTGCACTAGTAATAGCAATACTTGCCATATTTTCACGAAAGAAAATATTAACTTCCAAGAAATCACGAATTGGGAATTGGATTCGTCACTACACCCTTAAAACTGTTTAATTTTATATACCCAGTATTCTAATGTATCGTACCGTTGCTAACAGAACATTTTCCGAATTAGAACACATGAAAATTAAAGGTTTCTTATTGTTATTTTCATATGAAACCAATCGATGAAATGTGATAATATAGTAATATCAAATGATTTTATGTTTCTGTTTTCTCATACATACAACATTTTTACTTAGGGTCGACAAGTTGCCATATTGCCCTCATTAACATACTCGTATCAATGCGAAGTACTATATTTTGAATAGTACGTGGCACGAGACGCTCGTTGCACAATACATCCAAGCAGGCCTTACAATCTTAACTTTTTTCTTGATTTTCCCCTTTTCAAAGAATGGCGTTTATAGCTTGATTCTACGTAGAAAATTATTCAGATTTTCATTTGTTTTAAAAATAGTACCGGACCTAATGATCTTTACAGAGTGAGAAGCAATAAAAATACCTGACAAATAAAACTGTGTTTTGAATCTCTTAACTAAATAGCAAAAGTGCAGGAATATTTTAATTTATTTGGAAAACATTGGGTGAGAAAAATAACCTACGTCTGTGTTTCGTACCAAGTCAAGGAAGTCGCAGCCACGGGGTTACATTTTTGACTCTCCGCGAGGTAGAATCGTTAAGGCGTTACATTATTTGTCTCGCCACGATGCTCTATGTTCTGCCTCGTGGGGAGACAAATGAGGTAATGCTTTGACGATTCTACCTCGTGTGGAGACAAATAATGTAACGCCTTGACGATTCTGCCTCGTGGGGAGACAAATAATATAACGCCTTGACTTTTCTACCTCGTGGGGAGACAAATAATGTAACGCCTTGACGAATATACCTCGTGGGGAGACATAATGTAACGCCTTGATGATTATACCTCGTGGAGAGACAAATAATGTAACGCCTTGACTGGAATAAATTGTCTTGGTGCGAACCCCAACATAGATTCTCTTAAGATTTGTGGCATCTGGTCCTTAGATAAACAACGGATCGAGCTTGGTTCCTTAAAAAAGGTACATACACTACAATAGATGATACAGGTTCACGTATTCCGGACACAATGCCCTTCATACTTTCTACACACTTTTATTGTATTGAATGTGGTTATAGTCGTTAGGATCAACGGTATGGTAATCATTAAAATCAAGTTGTTGTGTCGCCACATATTCACACTTGTCCGTATGTGCCACCTATAGGAATTTCAAAAAGCAGAGTAAAATTTTTAGATATCTGCTATACACTCATACGAATGCTAACATTTTGAAGACCTACTCAAATTACGGCTATCTGTATCATATATTATTGTATAATATAGTTTTTATTTGAGTCATTTGGTTTAAT
Source organism: Sinohyriopsis cumingii (assembly GCA_028554795.2). Classification (NCBI taxonomy): domain Eukaryota; kingdom Metazoa; phylum Mollusca; class Bivalvia; order Unionida; family Unionidae; genus Sinohyriopsis; species Sinohyriopsis cumingii. Next base: position 36,462,389 of record CM068831.1, on the reverse strand, counting down.
AATGATAGTATTGTTATGATTGGTGGTCAAACACTATACAACACACATTAAAGGTGAGGTGATAACGCGTGTGTACAAAATACGTACGATACGGTTGCGAAATGTCCATTCATAATTAAGGGTCGAGCTACCAAGTTCATATCAATACCTAATTTGGTCAGGTACGCCATTATTTTACGACCAAGGTATTTGTATGGGGAAAATAATTTAAATACCTGGGATCTTTTCTACTGATTCAGATTTGTTTATAATGATGCACAGCATGAGACTATTTAAAAGAATTAAAAGCACAGCGTTCGTATTCTTCTATTGTATTCAGTATTGTAAGAGAGGAAAACTAATTTATGTATAATTTGTTCCCTTGAATTAGACATGCGGAAAAATATTTATTTTATAGAGAGAGAGCCTTGCTGGACTATTGTGATATTATTCAAGGACATGTATATTTAATTATTTCGTTTGATTAAGTGAAACATTCAAGAACTTTAGTGACATTCAACTTTCACTGGAATTACCTTGAAGTATATTAGAGCAGTCATTCGTTACTGGGTGCTAGCAATTTGTTCATTCGAAATCTCTTTGGACTGTTTCTGGATTACTGTGAAATTGACAGTACATTTAGGAAATATCAGAGTTCTTATGTTATTTTTAATTCTTTCAGTTTCTTTGATTTTATATTTAGGAAAATTGCTTGCTTGTTGGGTTTCACCATACATTGTTACATAGTTTAAAAGCCTTAGTACGTAATACTCTGCATTCAAGGATATGTAAAAAATCACCAAGAACTGAAAACAATCCAATCCAGTACTGATAATTAGTTGTATGCAGGTAATGACTTTGCAACTTGAGAATGGTAGTTAGAAGTGATGTCATATTTGTAACTTTGTAATGAAAACAATCATTAAAACTGTTTGTAAATATTATATATATATATATATATATATATATATATATATATATATATATATATATATATATATATATATATATATATATATATATATATAGAGAGAGAGAGAGAGAGAGAGAGAGAGAGTTTCTTTTAATTATTGATTCTCGCAACGAAATTGGCGTTGGTTTGAACGATACTGAAATTACCAGATCAGGATTTCGTAATTTCGTGCAGCAGAAGCTTTAAATACGGCGATTTATCAGTAAAATAAAATAAACAAGAAAGGATGAGGCCGATTTAATGTGTTGTATACAGAAATTCCCTTTAAAGAATATATATTTTAATATATCTCTCAGATATCAGCGATGAATTTGAAATCGCTGGTACGATTTCAATTTACATAAAACAAAATGTAAACAGACGTTTTTTGCAAGTGTTACTCACAAGAATTGTCAAATACAATATCATTCTGAAAAGAAATTAAGGAGGTACCAGACGGCGTTTCGCACGAGGAGTATACTTTCTGAACATTTTTAAAAACTAATAATGCTCTACGATTGTGTAAAACTTTCACCACTGCTAACCGTGTGCTCATATTAGCTCAGTAGGTGGTGGCCGAAACGTCCAACAGTCCGCTCGAGATCAAAACATATGACGTATGAGTTTTGGTAAAATGTTTCTTATAGCAAACAAAATAACATGCAATGAAAGATTACGAGCAAGCAGCTCTTTTTTACGTCTGATAATACAATACGTGTAGCATTGAAACAGGTTCAGATGTGATCCTGTTGGATCCTGTTTTCAGGCATCACAGCTATAAATAGAAGAAGCACGTCAGCTAATGCCGATAAAGAGCTCTATCGAGGACGTTTTCTCACTGATCTTACCTTGCCCCCATATAAATACTGACATGTATTTTAAATCATATAGTTATATCGAGGACTTTTTCTCACTTATCTTACCTTGTCCCCATATAAATATTGGCATGTATTTTAAATCATATAGTTATATCGAGGACTTTGTCTCACTTATCTTACCTTGTCCTCATATTGGCATGTATTTTAAATCATATAGTTAAATCGAGGACGTTTTCTCACTCATCTTACCTTGTCCCCATATCAATATTGGCATGTATTTTAAATCATATAGTTAGAAATATAGTGCGTTGCATGCAAATGAAAGTAAGATATTACACATTTCTTGCTTTAACATTTTTAATTTTATAGCCAGAGAACATGCGTAATACTTGTCGAAGAACAACTTGTTCAGCAGTTAAGGTTTAATAACTAGAAAGGTGATACATTATTAGCAAAGGCCAAAGTTGCTTTGAAATGTGGGGTAATATCGAATTTTTAGTTCAATGTTTCTAACGGATGGGTCGCCGTTAATTGTTGTACCATAAATCCGTGTCTAGATTTAAGAAAAGTAAAGAAGAAACAAAAGAGATCCAGGCGACACCCCGCAAATTAAAACTGCAAGAAGGCGATTTGGAACTGGAACAAAATTAATACACAGTGAGCTCTAAATATAACATATCTAACAAGAAAGATATTTTTTCTCATGGTGGGAGTTATCTGGCTCCTGCTGGGTTTGTCTGTCCTATTTTGTTATTTTTAGAAACAAATTTCGTGCACGAGTTTTCCATTAATTTAAAATTTTAATCAGGATCAACATAATAACAAAAGAACTCTTCAGCTGACGGCATGTCAACAGCCACGAGAAAAACCGGTAAGTGTACAAAATTATACACCGATTTATACAGACAAGACTGGCGACAGCTTTTTCCATGTTTTAATGAAAAGACAATATCATCCCCATAACTGCCAGTCAATAGTGTTACAGATGTGAGCCTAATTTATCGGACTAGAACCAAATATGAGGGCAGGATTAAAAAAAATAAGTATTCAGAATACGATGAAGAAAGTTTAGATTAACAGCTATAATGACAAATCTACTAAGTAATCTGCACATCATAAACGTACCTCTTCTTCCCCATATGTAAAGTTTTCGTACTTGGTCTTAGCTCTTCTCTTGACTTCATCGCTGAATTCCCGGTACTCGTTGCTTGTTGGTTTTCGTAACGTCACCGTCATCAGCGCCTCGTATGCTTTTCGGGCCTTGTTATTCCTTTCCACCGTGTCATTTTCTCTGTGCCACGGTCGCTCGCTTTCGTTCTTACTGAAATATAAGGCATACAGTCTCTTAATATTTACCTAGATAACGTATTTTATGTAATAACTGAGCAAAAAAAATGACATGACATGTGATAGATCAGAAAACATTTCGATTTGGAAATCAACTATTGACAGTTTGAAAGAATTGGTTCATACAAACCGCAATCTGCGATGTGTCAAGGATTATCTAACATATTTAAAAGTCGACGCTCTACGGTCACATATACTGTAAAGTATCGACTTTTTGGAGAGTCTTGCATAGAAAGTATGAAATGTAGTCATGAAATCCATAGAGACAGCATAGTAACATAACATCCTTGTCCTACTGTATCGGTGACAGTCTATAAGGTTATCAATGGGTACATTGCAGTCGTATACCACACATGTCGTAGGCCTACATTCGTTTTGATTCACAGTTAACTATGTTATTCTCGTAAAATAAATCAACTCCTCATTTCCAAAATACGATATGGACAATTGGCTCCATACACATCGATAAAGTACAAATCGGACCAATATGTTTATTATCATCCACAAGAGACCTTAAATCCTATTGTTTACTGGACATCATCAACAAGAGACCTTAAATCCTATTGTTTACTGGACATCATCCACAAGAGACCTTAAATCCTATTGTTTACTGGACATCATCAACTATAATAACATCTGGATAAAAGTCTTCGTCTTTACAGATATTTCAGATCGAGTTGGATTTGGACAGGTTTAACTTCGTTTATTGTGGTCTGAGATGTATCGAGCAAAGGTATGGCACAAATAAAAATCAAACTCAGTATGTGGTAGTAGTTATTAGTGATATCAATGGGTATTGCAGGTTTTATGTACACAAAAATACTTCATTTAAAAAACACAGCTTTTTATATAATCTTACATAAACTTGATAGGTTTGGCTTAAAATATTGGTGTACAGGATTACTCATGGTTAAGCCTTCGTCAAGTCGAACAGAAGCGAGGTTTGCCGAGACATCGCTTTAGAATATCTACTATCATCTTCTGAATGTTGAACGTAGTAGTTGTCTTTATTTAGCCTGTGAACCACGCTAGTTAAAAAGCTACAACTTCCGTACTTTCATATTTGTAGCTGGTAATGAGATATTTTTAATCAAAGTTGATGGATGTAATACAACAAAGTGAGTAATGAACTTCACACTTTAAAGAAGGGATGATTTATTCTAAAATTACTTTAACACCTTGAACTGACCACAAGACTACGAACTTAATTTAATACAATAAATTCGCAATATTTGTTTCATTCCATGTTTTACCCAACACCGGGGTAAAAGCCTGCTCTAATATGTTAGCCGCAAACACGTTGCAGGTTGCGTTGTGGGTTTTTCGACAGCACTGAACTATTTTCCTGCTGAGTAAAATGAAATGGTCTTTTTTAAAATCAACTATTCGATGTTATGAAAATCGATATGTAAGACCGCGTAAGAGTTGGATCAAACAGAAAGAATGTCAAGTTTGGTCATTTTCATGTCATTCTACACAGACATAGTTTTTACTGATGTCAATTATTGAGTCTTCATTAAATTTCATATAATTATCACATTATGATATGAATAAAACAAATGACCGTCAGTAGCTTAAAAAAAAGACGAAATAAACGGAACTGTGCTTACGTATTGATGGCTTTCTACAGTTTCGTACTTTGTATAGGGCTTATAATTTCCCATGATTTTCTCACTGGTTCTCCTTGTTATTTAAACTAGACCACGTACATCTTAAGTATTGTTAAAGTGCGTTTAATTTCTTTTAGATTGGTGTTTGATTGATGGGTGTAATTTTGGGGTATAGTGTATACAGCTTGCCTTTACTTCAGATGTGCACCTTTTAGAAACTGCTAGCTCCGTTTGGTCATTTTTACTTCCTGGACTTCAAAGGCAAATTGTAAGAAAACAAAAGAGATGGGCCAATAACGTTTATTTATTTTTCATTTATTTTGTATTTCATTCATTGCTCTTATCAGACGATGGTATTGCCTACTCCGACTAATTCTTTTTCCAAATTTTAATAACTCCTAAAGATACTCTTCCTTGGACTGCTTCATGCTGAGTTTACGAACACATGAGAGCAGCTATTTTGGTCAGCTTTGTGCTTAGATCATGTACAAGTTTCACAAATAAAATATTTTTATAAAAAAAAAAACTTCTGCCACAGTAAACTAAAGTGGCACAGAGGTATGTCATCTTTCTCTCCACTGTGCATGTTGCAAATGCAATCCGCTTCACCTTACGCTTGTTTCTATGTGAGAAGTATTTAATATCTGTAGAGCGCCACCATTTCCAGTACAAGAATTTAGACAAAATGGTACATACAGAAAACAACGTATGTGTTTTGTCCTGAGACAGCGGAATGAACGAGTTTGACATGGCGTAATGATACATCGATATGGTCAAGCCGAAACGTATTCATGAACTATTTAAAAACAGTTCTTTCCCCCTTCGCGGAACAAAACATAAATGCTGTGTTGTATTTATTTACATACCCCCTTTTGTACGCCTTCGAAATATGGTGTAGCTTAACTGTATGAATTACAGTAAGTGCATCTAAAAATATAAACGAATTGACGTCAAATAACACAAATAAATAGTTCAGTCTGCGTGTGTGATACAAGAATACTGATTAAACAGTTGTGTGTAAAACTGGATCTAAGATTCAGTTGGTCTGTACAATGTCATGATTTGCCCTGCATTTTAATTTATGTCACAGCAAACGAAGAGGACAATATAAGATTATATGGTTTTGCAATATAAATATTGATGAAGTAGAACTTCATCCAGATAACATGTAAGGAATAGAAGAATTTTAAAATGATGGCTTTGAAATTGATTAAAAACCGCAAAATGTCAAGCTCAATAAATAATGATGTAAACGGTAAAAAAGCAAATCCGATATTCAGATTTCACCCCATCCATCCGCATTGACACTAAGTCATTCAAATATCAAAGTGTAACCACTGTTTTGATTGCGTAGCAAATTTGTCCGTATTATCTGCACGCAATGACATCTAAAACTGAACAAATTATTTGCAAATCTTTCATGAGGCTGGTTGATATTTGTCTTAAATGCAGATGAGCATGAAAGACTTCATAATTGTTGCAATTCTACATATTACTCGGCATTTGTATGTGATTTATTTAGTAAAACACGGTTGTCTTATAGCGCGAATACCGGTCGGCGTTGCTTACCCACAACTGATATAATCTGCATGTTGAAAATCAAAAAACGCGTCTACGGAGGTGAAAAGCATTTTCAGCAGTTAATGTAATACTTATCTCACATGTCAATAACCGCGAAATGATTCAGATTTTCTGAGCTGATTTAAATTATTAGAAATACCTCAGAGGAAGAGTATATAATTTCCACTGACGAATTAGACAAAGCAAGGGTCACGTGATGTTGACGGACAAGACAAAGTCTTTTGTGTCAGACAAAAAGAAGACAATCAATAAAAACGGTCTTTCCAATGAAATGCAATCTTAATCCAATAAATCACCAACCTACATATTAGGATATTAACTTCTTCAGAATGAACGATTTATGTAAGATGTTTTATACACATGCATCAACAGCACTGTTTACAGGGCAATACCACAGATCAGCAAAGACTCGTTTTATCAATAGATACCGAGGTGATAGCGCACTGACTAATGGGTGGTATTCTCACTGGTCAGGGTTTTTTCTGCAATCGCTGAAAAGCAGCAACAGATTAAACAGTTGTCAATAGGTCGATTAGTTGGAACTGGGTGAAAGTATAATTTATAAAACGAAAGACTATCACGTTCAATAAATAAAACTTTCAGGAAGTGGACGTATCACTGGTAAAGAGAGAGGGTCCTATAAGATGCTTATAATGCCATCCAACTTTGCCATGCACGCTTCGAGTAAATAAGGTGAATTATACACAATACGTTAGTAGTTGCGCAGTTTGCAATATGTACAAGGCAATACATTGTAATGGGCGACTTATTAGTTCCCTGAATTCATCCCTCATTGGAACAAAATTTATTTTTTCCACAACTAAGAAATTAATATTAATTTCTCCAGGCCGTCTAAAGCAAGGTATTAAGTGCTAGCGCAACATGTTAAAATTTTACTTTTAGAGTCTGTCTTTCGGCCTCCAAAATCGGTCTCATTTTCGAGACGGTTCCTGAACTAATTATATGGCTCCTCTGGGTGCGTGGTGAACAATTGATTGCTTTGGTTGCAACGGGACTTTTAACACTACATTGGCTATAACATGATGATGAAATAAGAGCCTTTCACAAAGGCTTACCAAGGCAGCCGACTTGGGTTGGCCTGGGCGAGCATCGAACACGTGACGGGTCCGACTCTCTACCAACTGTGTTACCGCAACACCCAGGTGGAGGACAATCCTTAATCTGGAATCGCCTTTTCTAATTCACAGTATAACCAAGAAAGCGATGTTTCCTTGATGCCTTTTCTAATTCACAGCATATCCAAGATTGCGAAGTTTCCTTGACGCCTTTTCTAATACACAGTATGGCCAAGATAGAGATGTTTCCTTGATGCATTTTCTGATTCACAGTATAAGCAAGATAGCGATGTTTACTTGATGCATTTACATATCACAGTATATCCAAGATAGCAATGTTTCCTTGACGCCTTTTCTAATTCACAGTATAACCAAGAAAGCGATGTTTCCTTGATGCCTTTTCTAATTCACAGTATAACCAGGATAGCAATGTTTCCTTGATGCCTTTTCTAATTCACAGTATAACCAAGATAGCGATGTTTCCTCGATGCATTTACATATCACAGTATATCCAAGATAGCGATGTTTTCTTGATGCCTTTTGTAATTCAGAGTATAACCAAGATAGCGATGTTTCCTTGATGCCTTTTCTAATTCACAGTATAACCAAGATAGCGATGTTTCCTTGATGCATTTACTAATTCACAGTATAACCAAGATAGCGATGTTTCCTTGATGCATTTACTAATCACAGTATAACCAAGATAGTGATGCTTCCTTGATGCATTTACTAATCACAGTATAAGCAAGAAAGCGATGTTTCCTTGACGCCTTTTCTAATTCACAGTATAACCAAGATAGCAATGTTTCCTTGATGCCTTTTCTATTTCACAGTATAGCCCAGATAGCGATGTTTCCTTGACGCCTATTCTAATTCACAGTATAACCAAGATAGCGATGTTTCCTTGATGCCTTTTCTAATTCACAGTTTAACCAAGAGAGCGATATTTCCTTGATGCCTTTTCTAATTCACAGTATAACCAAGATAGCGATGTTTCCTTGATGCATTTACTAATTCACAGTATAACCAAGATAGCGATGTTTCCTTCATGCATTTACTAATCACAGTATAACCAAGATAGTGATGCTTCCTTGATGCATTTACTAATCACAGTATAAGCAAGAAAGCGATGTTTCCTTGACGCCTTTTCTAATTCACAGTATAACCAAGATAGCAATGTTTCCTTGATGCCTCTTCTATTTCACAGTATAACCAAGATAGCGATGTTTCCTTGATGCATTTACATATCACAGTATATCCAAGATAGCGATGTTTCCTTGATGCCTTTTCTAATTCACAGTATAACCAAGAAAGCGATGTTTCCTTGATGCCTTTTCTAATTCACAGTATGGCCAAGATAGCGATGTTTCTTGACGCCTATTCTAATTCACAGTATAACCAAGATAGCGATGTTTCCTTGATGCATTTACTAATTCACAGTATAACCAAGATAGCGATGTTTCCTTCATGCATTTACTAATCACAGTATAACCAAGATAGTGATGTTTCCTTGATGCATTTACTAATCACAGTATAACCAAGAAAGCGATGTTTCCTTGGCGCCCTTTTTAATTCACAGTATAACCAAGATAGCGATGTTTCCTTGATGCCTTTTCTAATTCACAGTGTAACCAAGATAGCGATGTTTCCTTGATACCTTTTCTAATTCACAGTATAACCAAGATAGCGATGTTTCCTTGATGCCTTTTCTAATTCACAGTATAACCAAGATAGCGATGTTTCCTTGATGCCTTTTCTAATTCACAGTATAAACAAGATAGCGATGTTTCCTTGATACCTTTTCTAATTCACAGTATAACCAAGATAGCGATGTTTCCTTGATGCCTTTTCTAACTCACAGTTTAACCAAGAGAGCGATGTTTCCTTGATGCCTTTTCTAATTCACAGTATAACCAAGATAGCGATGATTCCTTGATGCATTTACTAATTCACAGTATAACCAAGATAGCGATGTTTCCTTGATGCATTTACTAATCACAGTATAACCAAGAGAGCGATGTTTCTTTTATGCATTTATTAATCACAGTATAACCAAGAAAGCGATGTTTCCTTGACGCCTTTTCTAATTCACAGTATAACCATGATAGCGATGTTTCCTTGATGCCTTTTCTAATTCACAGTTTAACCAAGAGAGCGATGTTTCCTTGATGCCTTTTCTAATTCACAGTATAACCAAGATAGCGATGTTTCCTTGATGCATTTACTAATTCACAGTATAACCAAGATAGCGATGTTTCCTTGATGCATTTACTAATCACAGTATAACCAAGATAGCGATGCTTCCTTTAAGCATTTGTTAATCACAGTATAACCAAGAAAGCGATGTTTCCTTGACGCCTTTTCTAATTCACAGTATAACCAAGATAGCGATGTTTCCTTGATGCCTTTTCTAATTCACAGTTTAACCAAGAGAGCGATGTTTGCTTGATGCCTTTTCTAATTCACAGTATAACCAAGATAGCGATGTTTCCTTGATGCCTTTTCTAATTCACAGTTTAACCAAGAGAGCGATGTTTCCTTGATGCCTTTTCTAATTCACAGTATAACCAAGATAGCGATGTTTCCTTGATGCATTTACTAATTCACAGTATAACCAAGATAGCGATGTTTCCTTGATGCATTTACTAATCACGGTATAACCAAGACAGCGATGCTTCCTTTATGCATTTGTTAATCACAGTATAACCAAGATAGCGATGTTTCCTTGACGCCTTTTCTAATTCACAGTATAACCAAGATAGCGATGTTTCCTTGATGCCTTTTCTAATTCACAGTTTAACCAAGAGAGCGATGTTTCCTTGATGCCTTTTCTAATTCACAGTATAACCAAGATAGCGATGTTTCCTTGATGCATTTACTAATCACAGTATAACCAAGAGAGCGATGTTTATTTTATGCATTTATTAATCACAGTATTACCAAGAAAGCGATGTTTCCTTGACGCCTTTTCTAATTCACAGTATAACCAAGATAGCGATGTTTCCTTGATGCCTTTTCTAATTCACAGTATAACCAAGATAGCGATGTTTCCTTGATGCATTTACTAATTCACAGTATAACCAAGATAGCGATGTTTCCTTCATGCATTTACTAATCACAGTATAACCAAGATAGCGATGCTTCCTTGATGCATTTACTAATCACAGTATAAGCAAGAAAGCGATGTTTCCTTGACGCCTTTTCTAATTCACAGTATAACCAAGATAGCAATGTTTCCTTGATGCCACTTCTATTTCACAGCATAACCAAGATAGCGATGTTTCCTTGACGCCTATTCTAATTCACAGTATAACCAAGATAGCGATGTTTCCTTGACGCCTATTCTAATTCACAGTATATCCAAGATAGCGATGTTTCCTTGATGCCTTTTCTAATTCACAGTATAACCAAGATAGCGATGCTTCCTTGATGCATTTACATATCACAGTATATCCAAGATAGCGATGTTTCCTTGATGCCTTTTCTAATTCACAGTATAACCAAGATATCGATGTTTCCTTGACGCCTATTCTAATTCACAGTATAACCAAGATAGCGATGTTTCCTTGATGCATTTACTAATTCACAGTATAACCAAGATAGCGATGTTTCCTTCATGCATTTACTAATCACAGTATAACCAAGATAGTGATGTTTCCTTGATGCATTTACTAATCACAGTATTACCAAGAAAGCGATGTTTCCTTGGCGCCCTTTTTAATTCACAGTATAACCAAGATAGCGATGTTTCCTTGATGCCTTTTCTAATTCACAGTGTAACCAAGATAGCGATGTTTCCTTGATGCCTTTTCTAATTCACAGTATAAACAAGATAGCGATGTTTCCTTTATGCCTTTTCTAATTCACAGTTTAACCAAGAGAGCGATGTTTCCTTGATGCCTTTTCTAATTCACAGTATAACCAAGAAAGCGATGTTTCCTTGATGCCTTTTCTAATTCACAGTATGGCCAAGATAGCGATGTTTCCTTGACGCCTATTCTAATTCACAGTATAACCAAGATAGCGATGTTTCCTTGATGCATTTACTAATTCACAGTATAACCAAGATAGCGATGTTTCCTTCATGCATTTACTAATCACAGTATAACCAAGATAGTGATGTTTCCTTGATGCATTTACTAATCACAGCATAACCAAGAAAGCGATGTTTCCTTGGTGCCCTTTTTAATTCACAGTATAACCAAGATAGCGATGTTTCCATGATGCCTTTTCTAATTCACAGTGTAACCAAGATAGCGATGTTTCCTTGATACCTTTTCTAATTCACAGTATAACCAAGATAGCGATGTTTCCTTGATGCCTTTTCTAATTCACAGTATAACCAAGATAGCGATGTTTCCTTGATGCCTTTTCTAATTCACAGTATAAACAAGATAGCGATGTTTCCTTGATACCTTTTCTAATTCACAGTATAACCAAGATAGCGATGTTTCCTTGATGCCTTTTCTAACTCACAGTTTAACCAAGAGAGCGATGTTTCCTTGATGCCTTTTCTAATTCACAGTATAACCAAGATAGCGATGTTTCCTTGATGCATTTACTAATTCACAGTATAACCAAGATAGCGATGTTTCCTTGATGCATTTACTAATCACAGTATAACCAAGAGAGCGATGTTTCTTTTATGCATTTATTAATCACAGTATAACCAAGAAAGCGATGTTTCCTTGACGCCTTTTCTAATTCACAGTATAACCAAGATAGCGATGTTTCCTTGATGCCTTTTGTAATTCACAGTTTAACCAAGAGAGCGATGTTTCCTTGATGCCTTTTCTAATTCACAGTATAACCAAGATAGCGATGTTTCCTTGATGCATTTACTAATTCACAGTATAACCAAGATAGCGATGTTTCCTTGATGCATTTACTAATCACAGTATAACCAAGAGAGCGATGTTTCTTTTATGCATTTATTAATCACAGTATAACCAAGAAAGCGATGTTTCCTTGACGCCTTTTCTAATTCACAGTATAACCAAGATAGCGATGTTTCCTTGATGCCTTTTCTAATTCACAGTTTAACCAAGAGAGCGATGTTTCCTTGATGCCTTTTCTAATTCACAGTATAACCAAGATAGCGATGTTTCCTTGATGCCTTTTCTAATTCACAGTTTAACCAAGAGAGCGATGTTTCCTTGATGCCTTTTCTAATTCACAGTATAACCAAGATAGCGATGTTTCCTTGATGCATTTACTAATTCACAGTATAACCAAGATAGCGATGTTTCCTTGATGCATTTACTAATCACAGTATAACCAAGATAGCGATGCTTCCTTTATGCATTAGTTAATCACAGTATAACCAAGATAGCGATGTTTCCTTGACGCCTTTTCTAATTCACAGTATAACCAAGATAGCGATGTTTCCTTGATGCCTTTTCTAATTCACAGTTTAACCAAGAGAGCGATGTTTCCTTGATGCCTTTTCTAATTCACAGTATAACCAAGATAGCGATGTTTCCTTGATGCATTTACTAATTCACAGTATAACCAAGATAGCGATGTTTCCTTCATGCATTTACTAATCACAGTATAACCAAGATAGCGATGCTTCCTTGATGCATTTACTAATCACAGTATAAGCAAGAAAGCGATGTTTCCTTGACGCCTTTTCTAATTCACAGTATAACCAAGATAGCAATGTTTCCTTGATGCCTCTTCTATTTCACAGCATAACCAAGATAGCGATGTTTCCTTGACGCCTATTCTAATTCACAGTATAACCAAGATAGCGATGTTTCCTTGACGCCTATTCTAATTCACAGTATATCCAAGATAGCGATGTTTCCTTGATGCCTTTTCTAATTCACAGTATAACCAAGATAGCGATGCTTCCTTGATGCATTTACATATCACAGTATATCCAAGATAGCGATGTTTCCTTGATGCCTTTTCTAATTCACAGTATAACCAAGATAGCGATGTTTCCTTGACGCCTATTCTAATTCACAGTATAACCAAGATAGCGATGTTTCCTTGATGCATTTACTAATTCACAGTATAACCAAGATAGCGATGTTTCCTTCATGCATTTACTAATCACAGTATAACCAAGATAGTGATGTTTCCTTGATGCATTTACTAATCACAGTATTACCAAGAAAGCGATGTTTCCTTGGCGCCCTTTTTAATTCACAGTATAACCAAGATAGCGATGTTTCCTTGATGCCTTTTCTAATTCACAGTGTAACCAAGATAGCGATGTTTCCTTGATACCTTTTCTAATTCACAGTATAACCAAGATAGCGATGTTTCCTTGATGCCTTTTCTAATTCACAGTATATCCAAGATAGCGATGTTTCCTTTATGCCTTTTCTAATTCACAGTTTAACCAAGAGAGCGATGTTTCCTTGATGCCTTTTCTAATTCACAGTATAACCAAGATAGCGATGTTTCCTTGATGCATTTACTAATTCACAGTATAACCAAGATAGCGATGTTTCCTTGATGCATTTACTAATCACAGTATAACCAAGATAGCGATGTTTCCTTTATGCATTTATTAATCACAGTATAACCAAGAAAGCGATGTTTCCTTGACGCCTTTTCTAATTCACAGTATAACCAAGATAGCGATGTTTCCTTGATGCATTTACTAATCACAGTATAACCAAGATAGCGATATTTCCTTGATGCATTTACTAATCACAGTGGTTGTTTGAGTCTTGCATTTAACTATTGTATAATAGCGTGGGAAGAAAATGTTTTCATTCGTGTATGTTAATCACAGCGATTCTTCTTTTCAGCTGGTGGTTGGTGCCAATCATAAGAGAAGCATTACTTTTGCATGGATAGGTTCGTTGGTACTGAACCCTTATCTACACTGCAATACGACCACAACCGATTAATCCGAGGATGGAGAAGCAAAGAGAAAAGGTTGTGGTACTGAGTCTACGAAAATAGACGAGATATGGTAATACACGCGAAAAATGCACCAATGGAGAAACACATGATATATGACACACAAACGCGAAAAGAATTTGATCCACAGGTGAACAAGTCCACTAGAAACAACAAACAAACAAGGAGCAACCTCCTGATATATATCAAAACGGTCAAGTTCAGGTTGACAACTAGTTTTCTACTGGTGTTTCAATATTTAATGAACTGAGTATTTTAATGACCAGAAATGAACACAGGATTTGCCAACATGTAGGTTGCAGTGGAAGCTGCTGAATACTGTCGCAACGGCTTTTCATGCATAATATAAAGGAAAGCCTATCACGTCATAAATGTGTTTAATCCGTAAAATGGGTCAATATAACCATCAAATTGTCCCATCAAATGCGTTGCCTTTTCAGCATCATTAGGGTCATCTGACATGGTATTATCTGCATTCTTCAGACGGCTGACATGTCGAGAGAGAGAGAGAGAGAGAGAGATAGCTTGTGTGTGTGTGTGTGTGTGTGTGTGTGTGTGTGATCTGGATTTTTAACGTAGCTTTAACAATTTTTCAGTCATATCGCTACGATGTCTGCAGTATGACAGTTTATAGTGATGTCTAGCGCTGGGGCATCATTCAGCAGACATCTAGCATGATGTCCCGCCCAGTCACATTATCCTGACACCAGGCCGACCAGTCCTCTTCATGCTGAGCGCCAAGCGAGGCAACTGTTAGTATCATTTTTGTAAGTCTTTAGTATGACTCGGCCGGGGATCGAACGCAGGACCTACCGCATCCTAGGCGGACGATCTAACCACTAGGCCATCGGATCGGTCGATCGATCGATCGATCGAGAGAATACTATAAATGAAATAATGTATATGAAGTAAGTTAAATGATCATACTAGCTGAATTATCAATTTTACTTACGCAAAAAATTCAGCAATAGTTTTTTTTCTGTATCATTTAAATCATAGCAATGAAAATAGTTAAGTGTTCAAATCTATATCATATGCAATATATTAATAATCAGCTCAGTATCTTAAAGTAACTGATACGAATGTCTACGTCTACAACTACATTTTATACCTAATACTCAGAACCCTCGTTTTTGAAGAAGAAAAAAAGATTTGGATCAGTACAATTCAAGTTAAAAATCGTCAAGTAACCTATCGGCATGACAAAAGTCACAGAAGAAATCCTTGTTCTTACCTTGTATGTGTGCCTTGGGGACTATTTACGCCGAAAGCCCAATGAATCAGGTGGTGAGAGATTAACATACATTAAATAATATTACTTGAAAACCAAATTCGTTTTATTTGGCTTTTTGTTGTTTCTAACAAGAAAAGTATTATTAGGATAGACTTTTAGTTATCATTGCCTGTAAGAGAAAACAAAAGAAATACGGATGGATGAATAAAGATACAGACAGATGAGAGAGACAGAGACAAGGATACAGTTATAGAATTTGAATTGGTCACTTTTAGTCCAGTACACTTTGCCAGAATACGTTCCTTGAGACATACATGTATATACATGGAAATAATAGTTTGGTATGTATGACGGTCGATGCGAAAACGTAGTATGTATTGTTACGAAGTAGTATTATGCAATGCTATGAAACAGTATTATGCATTCCTAGTATCATGTATTGCAATGGAGTAGTATTATGCATTGTTACGAAATAGTATTATGTATTGCTATGAAGTAGTATTATGCATTGCTACGAAGTAGTATTATGTATTGCTAGTATCATGTATTGCTATGAAGGAGTAGTATGTATCACTACGAAAAAGTATTATTTATTGCTTTGAAGTAGTATTATGCATTGCTACGAAGTAGCATTATGCATTGCTATGAAACAGCATTATGCATTCATAGAACCATGTATTGGTATGAAGAAGTATTATGCATTGCTACGAAATGGTTTTATGTATTGCTATGAAGTAGTAGTATGCATTGCTACGAAATAGTGTTATGTATTGCTATGAAGTAATATTATGCATTGCTACGAAATATTATTATGTATTGCTAGTATCATGCATTGCTATGAAGAAGTAGTATGCATCGCTACGAAAAAGTATTATGCATTGCTATGAAGTAGTATTATGTATTACTAGTATTATGTATTTCTATTAAGTATTATTATGTATTGCTAGTATTATGTACTGTTATGAAGAAGTATTATGCATCGCTACGAAATAGTATTACGTATTGCTAGTATCATGTATTGCTATGAAATAGTATTATGTATTGCTGTGAAGTAGTATTATGTATTGCTATGAAGTAGTATTATGCATTGCTACGAAATAGAAGTATATATTGCTATGTAGTGTTATGTATCGCTACGAAATAGTATTACGTACTGCTATGAAGTAGTTTTGTTTATTGCTGTGAAGTAGTATTATGCATTACTACGAAATAGTATTACGTATTGCTATGAAGAGGTATTATGGATTGCTACCAAATAGTATTATGTATTGCTAGTATAATGTAATGCTATGAAGAAGTATTATGTATCGCTACGAAATAGTATCATGTATTGCTATGAAGTAGTATTTTGCATCGCTACAAAATAGTATTGTGCATTGCAGTGAAGTAGTAGTATGCATTGCTACGAAATAGTAGATATTGATATAAAGTAGTATTAAGCGTCTCTAAGAAATAGTATTATGTATTGCTAGCATCATGTATTGCTATAAAGAAGTATCATGAAATATATATATATATATATATATATATATATATATATATATATATATATATATATATATATATATATATATATATATATATATATACTTTGATCACGAGTGTAAAGGATAGATTTCATTGGGTGGCTGAAAAACTCATTATTTTCACGAGCAGCAAGCAAAAGAAAATGAAATATTACCTTTGTTCACTAAGAACAGGCAACGTTTCTATTCATTTCATTCTTAGACGTGTTGGCTAGCTAAATTTTAGAAGATTCATGTAGCAGATTTAATACGATAATGTCAGTTGTTTCCCATTTATCTTTAAGAATGTTCAGAAAGCACATAAGTTTATGGTGGGATTCGAGCGTGGTTCTATTGCTTGACAGGACATATACTAATTCACCACCAAGCGATTGACAACATGGCGGATTACATTGGTCCATAGTGCATTTGATGTAAATTGAAAAGGTTTGAAAAAATACAATTGATAAATTACTCTAGTGAATTAAAAAGATACAAAATAAAACACCGTCATCAGAAGTTTGCGCTCCAAGAAAACGTTCTGTCTCCACAACGACAGTAACGAAATCAACCTGAACATAAATGTTTGTTTAAAATCGACAGACATGTCCATAAAATACATAAAATCTAGTATTAACACAGTAAAGATCGAGAACTAAAGACAGCACTATATTTAAAAAGAATACAGGTATAACGCTGTTGTGAACAAACAACCCAGTGTCTGTAACTGAAAGGAAAACATTGGATGGAATGGACATGTTTTGTTTTCTCCGACTCCGCGGTGAGCCTGCTCAAAGTTAACAACATGCTTTCAATGTTTTTGATTAGTACAAGCCGAATTATTAGGTATTTGACAAGCTGCTTCCAGCAGAGTAACCTTCAAAGATATGCTCTCTTCATAACCATTAAAAAGGAATAAGCTTTAGATGCAAGAGTTTGCTCAAGACGTAATGCCTGGAAATATTTTGAAAAGAAATAAACCTTCATCGAAGATTTCATTAAATGCAGTCAGTCTTAAGAGTTTTGGTATCAGCCCCATGTCAATTGATTAAGACTCGAAAATGTGCCATTTAATATCTCTGCTTAAAGATAAAACATGGCTGGAGTATCATATTGCAATTTACTGCAACGTCTTTATTCCGTGTCACAACTGAATAAGAAAACAGGAAATGTTTGTTTGATTCTAGCTTCAAAATATTAATGAAAACGTTTAAGATAGAAATATGCGATGTTCAACCTCAGTGTAAATATACTGGGTAGAAATAAGGGAGCAGGTACATTTATACACGTTACGAATTTTAGTAAACTTGGATTGGATTGGAACTGAGCTCGAATGATGATGCTTATAGACCAATGGTTCTTAAACATTTTACACCTGCGGCCCACATCCAGGTATTTTGTTTAAAATTTAACACAGCACATGCAGCGAGCCAGCAGCCCACAAGTGGGCCACGACGCATAATTTTACAACCTGATATAGACCATCGTTTCGTCATCACAGTATGGTATAATTCCAAACGTCATTTTGTCAGAATGAACATTAATCTTCATCAGCCATTGTATTAATACTCCACGTTCCTGAATGCAGATGACCGCAAAGCGGTATATGGGACTAATGAAACTGTTCCCGTTGAAAACATTAAAGAAGATAATGTCATTTTCCATTTAAACATGATGATATCAAGTTAGCACAGCACTGTCAGTTGTTGGGACTGACTGTACATCAATGTCTTACCATTCTAATGATAAGTTCAGCATACATTAGAATGATCTACCCCTATAGAAACCAAGATATATGCAGTATCTTTTGTTACAAGGATACCTTTGTCTGATTTGAACGTATCTCAGTTATCATATCATTAATAATCAGGTGGAATAATTAAATTTTTAATGAACAGATGGAATAAAACTGGACTGAGAATAGAGCCTTGTCTTACACTAATAATGCATTAAAAATGGTGTAAACATGTAGCCTATGCTAATATGTAAACACAAATTAAGAGAACTAATATGCGTAAAAGTCTTTTTAAAAACACAATTTTCGTAATAGATATTCAGTAGTGCCTTTTTAGATTCAAATTCCTTCGCCAAATCCACAAAGTGATAATAAAACAATTATCCGTGTTTACTAACATGCTTTCTGGTCACAGATTGGAGCAAGAAGGTATTATCAATAGCTACGTAGCCCATAGAATGTCCTCCTTTTAGTTCACCGAGAACACCATTATCGTCATCCCAATTAAATCATTTTTCATTTAATACCATCTGAAAATCTTAGTACATGTAAAAGCGAAATTCTCCATTATTAATGAACATTTATGAAAAATTCGGCATATCATAAGATTTCATCATGCTTTGAGAAACAACCTACAGATAATATTTCGATTCAAATAAGCATGTGAATTCAATTTATTTCTTTAGTGACATATTTAACATGTCACTAAGTATCCCACCCTTCCCCCTCCTATATGTTCCATTATAACGTTTTTAATACTTTGTGTGACCCCGGTTACTCCTCTTCATAACTTGCTATTGTGAACGTCTCGTTTACCAATCATGCAGTTTCTACATTTTAAAGCTTACTAAAAAAGAGAACGCCACTTTGAGCCAGAGAAGATATTCGATATTTTCTTCCCTTGTTTAAAACAATCCATTTTCTAAAACACTTGTGTCAGACATTAGCACCTTATGAAAATGAATGTCTTTTTTTTAAATGTCCTTTGACATAACGTTTTCTGTTTGCATATATTTATAAATTTAGTCTATCTGTGTATTTTTTCAAGTTTTATATTGTGCTCATCTGGCAAGAAGAAAGAAAAATCTTAGTAATTTTGTTATGTTCTCTCCAAATCTCCGACACTGATGAGGTCTCAGACTCTGAATCTGTGATACAGCTTCTCTATTTCTCCACTGTTTCGTTAATGTTGGTATGAATATAGAGTAAGTATTTCACGTCACCGATTATGAATCAACAGTTTATCAGAAATTCGTCCTTTATATTATTTAACACGCAAGGAGGCTCATTCCAAGCGAATCAAACATCTGCCTGAGTCTGGCTTGAGGTAGATGTTTCCCTTATTTCCAAGGCCCTCAAGAATCCAGGTTCGAATCCTACCATCGAATCAACCTGCGTCAGCTATAATGGTGTGTCATTTTGCAAATCACTTAACTCTAGTTGTTTTGGCAATAAATGACCTACTTGTGCTGCTGTGCCAAAAATAAAAAGGCTTTAAAAAGGAGGTTTTCTGAGGCATTTTTATATTTTATAGAAAATCATGCTATTAAACAGGAAGCCTCCCTGATCTACACCTAACAACATAGCTTCCCACCGAAAGTTTACTGATATTTGGTCAGTGTGAAATAAAATATAGGATATCAAAATAAAAGCAGATATTTTGTTCTCAATTACAGAACATATACTGAAGTTTGTAGAAATCAATATGCAAAACAATTTAACCCATTCATTAGCCAGTGGGTGCATTAAAAAAGATTTAGTACTCGTTTTTGTACTACCGCATTCATAGACTGGTTGTCTCCCCGTAAGACAATTAGTGGTCCAACACCAGTACCGGAAATCCCATAATCCCGGTTTTAAAACTCTATCGATGACAAACATGATATATGTTCTCATAATTCCCAAAACTACTCGAATCGACTGGCATTACTAGAAAGAGAACCTGATACCGCATTCTTTGCTTCGAGACGCAAATTTATTTATGAATATTATGCAGATATACAATGAATATTTAACAACTAACAGAAACTCGATATGAATATGTGTGCTAGCATAAATATATTAAAAGATTAGAGTCCAGTTACATAAGTCAATATTTTTTTTATCAGTCGCTACCATGTCGCATACAGTTACAATGTTGGGAGCAAAACCTGTTCTTATATTTCCAAAACTTATTCGAATCGACTGGCATTACTAGAAAGAGAACCTAATACTACATCCTTTGTTGCAAAACGTAGATTTATGAATGTGTATTATGCAGATATGCAATTAATATTGAACAAATAACATAAACTTTATAGAAATCGCATAAAAATATTATCAGTTGCTACCACATCACATACAATTTTAATATTGGAACAAAAACCGGTTCCCATAATCTGACTTGAAAGACTATATTCGTAGGAAGAAAAAAAAAAACGAACCCCACCTTAAATGTTTCTGATAATTCAAAACCTACTCAACTTGAATGGAATTTCTAGGATGATCAGTCTTTTTATAAGTTTTGATAGACATTAGAGTCAAATTCTGGCAGTAAATGTGTGAAAATATCCAGACATTGGATGCTTTGCTTAAAACAACACGACAGCAAAAAGAAATATTGAACTTTATTGCTCACACCTCATTTCTTTATGATGCGCATTCCAAAAGTACAGAGAAAATAGATTACATTAATCATTTGAATATGATATTAAAGAAGGGATAACTTAATTAGAAGTTACGGCTGAACGATTTGAAAAAGCCGAAGAAGTGAGAATTCATTACAAAGTATTTTTAAAACTGCTGATGTATCCTACACTCCAAGCGCTCCTTGAATGAGTCAACGCAACTGTTACGCTATCAAACAAGGGCATAAAAGCGATCAACTACTGATATGACGTTGACCTAACGTACAACAAATACAAGAGGTACATGTGTAACAACTGCGAATTTCACAAGAACAGTAACTTTTGTATTTCTCAACGATGTAGACAACAGTATTCACTTTGTTGCAACGCGATGTGCGGATGTGCGTGTGTGTGTGTGTGTGTGTGTGTGCGTGATTTAGAGTTTTAACGTATCTTTAACAATGTTTCTGTCATATCGCTACGATGTCTTCAGTGTGGCAGTTTATAGTGATGTCTAGCACTGGAGCATCATGCTGCAGACATATAGCATGATGTCCCACCCATTCACATTATCCTGACACCAGGCCGACCAGTCCGAACACTAACCTCTTAATGCTGAGCGCTAAGCGAGGCTGATGTTAGTACCATTTTTGTAAGTCTTTGGTATAACTAGGCCGTGGATCGAACCCACGATCTCCCGCATCCGAGGCGGACGCTCTAACCAAGAGGGCACCGGAGCGGTCAGCGAGATGTGCTGCATGCATTTAATAATGATGAAAATAATATGACACAGTGGTTATTCATCGTTCTTTTTTCGTTTTTTTTTTTCTTGTACAATTATCATTTTATTTATAATCTACTGAAAGAGTTAACACTACATTTTGTGTATTCATTTTTTAAAGCACAATGAAAGGTAGTAGGCCAGATCGCGATTATCATTATAACCAGCCATCGCAATGCAATATTAAGCAGAGGTAGACAATCCCAGTATGCGCAGTTATGATTGGACATTTTCGCTAGCAGGGATGTTTCAGATGATTTCGTAGCAAGCTATTGGTTCACTCTCGCGTTCTAAATACAGTGATACAATTACCAGAGGCTGGCGGCCCATCCTCGTTAACTAGGAGTCGTCGATCCAAGTCCTTCATCATGGACCTTGGTGCATAGTCAAAGCAGCATATTCCGCTCCGCAATCTGATTAGACAGAGCGCAAAGAAACCAATCCAATCACAGAGTATTCGGTACATTTACTTAGCAATACATTTGGGAATAGTAACTCCAACTTCGGCAGACAACGACAAATGAGTGTGAATTTCTTTAATTTAAACCTTTCATACACGTTCTTCTTTCAGGACAAGGCAGGTGGACATCATGGAAGTCACCACATTGAACTCATAACAGGTCAAGTAACAAGTTCTCTGATTAGATAGTTACGTTTACTCGCTATAGACAGTAACATTTCATTTGCAAGAGGGCAACTGCTCAAAACATGATTTTGTTAGCTAAGGGTAGATGTGAGGCGACATGGATGGTAGTCACTTGTGAAATTCTGACCGCCATGTCTCTGCAAAATGCAGTTTTTGTCAGTTTTGGCTCAGTCGGTCTAAGTTCAAGACCATTTTAAGGCTTGCACCACTTTCATTGATCTGCAATAAATAACAAGGTTTGCACAACTTTAAGCCCAATAAGAAGAGCATATTTTTATCTTCTTTTTTTAAACAAAAAAAAAAAAAAATACAACAAAAAAAATCTGATCGTAACAAGTAAGACTTCTGTAGCCATTAGCGTGTACAAATTTACTCTTCATCAACATGACAGTACCCTTGTAAATGCAAAAACACGGTCTTGTTAGTCACAGAAAGATCATGGCAAAATTTGCAGAAAATATGCATCTTTAAAAAATATTATACATTATTTCATTCGAATTATTATATGTAAGTAAAGAATACTTGTGAGGAGGGTATAAATAGATGTTGTCTAGTTTCTAATAATAATATCTGTTGACAAATTGACTGGTAGGGTCAGGTGGGTTCTTACAAGAGTTATTTCCCACTGGCTGGGTTAGGTCGCGTACATATGTATAGAGAAATATAAGATTGAGTAGTAAGATCTGTTACGTGGAATATATTACAACATAGTCGCAACAGACTCGTGCAGGTGTACATAAGAGCAATCAATTCATTTCTACGTCAGATTATTGTTAAAATCATTCTGTAGATGTGTTTAATATTGTGCTAGATAATTTGATAGGATATATTAATTAGTATTATTCATTGGAATTATAAAGCGCTCATTGGACTAATATTGTATTCAGGGACT
Source organism: Sinohyriopsis cumingii (assembly GCA_028554795.2). Classification (NCBI taxonomy): domain Eukaryota; kingdom Metazoa; phylum Mollusca; class Bivalvia; order Unionida; family Unionidae; genus Sinohyriopsis; species Sinohyriopsis cumingii. Next base: position 36,438,745 of record CM068831.1, on the reverse strand, counting down.
ACTGTGAATTATTCAAAGGACGTCTAGATAATGTCATTTTGATACACCAGAACTGTTGGCAGGCCAGTACATTCGAGGATCTGAAATTCATTCGGAACATTGGATTCTTTTGGACTTTTTTTTAAAGAACTTTCTTTAGGATATCGTTGATTCAATTCATAATACTGTAAATTCCTCTAAGATATTGATTTTATGACTTTTATAGTTAAATTGTTTGTTAAGTTTTACAAAAAGGATTCGTTTTGCTTATTTCCGTTAATTAGTTTTTGACCATAAATTCGTAACCCATGGGACAATAAGTCCCAAGACCTTTTAGCCTTTTAGATTGTTTATTCAGAGATAACTAACTATTCGACAACCAAAACTCTGGTCTGATGTCGCTCATGTAAAAATGTTTATATCTAACTAAATGATGCACGAACACTTGCAGTCCCTCACTCTCTCTCTCTCTCTCTCTCTCTCTCTCTCTCTCTCTCTTATTTTTATTTGACAAGTATGCTAACATTACTTATAAAAAAGTGAAATTCATGTTGAACCATCTGTACCAGTGGTATTATGTTGGTACAGGAAAAAGCTCTCTCTCTCTCTCTCTCTCTCTCTCTCTCTCTCTCTCTCTCTCTGATGTCGCTAATTTCTGCAATGGATCTCTCTCGATCTCTCTCTCTCTCTCTCTCTCTCTCTCTCCAGTCCGCAGTTACAAAAAAGAATGAAAATCTGCATTTAGATACAATCAGAAACAGTATAATATATATATATGTTAGTGTCAGATATAATCAATAAAGAATTGTTAGAAATGAAAAAGGAAACTCCCTCAGCTTGAAATAGTTTCATCTAAAAGAGAAACATTGAAAGCAAAGTAAGTTAAGCAGTGTAATCTTTTTATCGTAAAAAGTATCCATACTCTGTTTTATACGTCCTTACCACATCCACTGTGATGGAAGATTAATACGATACAAAACGGGAAATAAATGCAGCATATATTACAGCACCCGGAACTACTTTAATATTGTCATTTATTTCGCCCTCAGTGGAGTGAATAGCGATTGAAGAGTGGGTTAAAAACTAGTTACGCTATATGCGCGACTGGGATACCAGTGATTTCGTAATGTGCGACATTAAAAAGGGTATTAGTATATAGATCGAGGAGACAATAGGCTATGATCAAGGTAAACTCGGCTGATTCACAACTGTGCCAGCAGGTGAGTTGCTTTAATCACCCATTAATCGGCAATTAATTACCTATGCTTGGACAACGGAATTCCTTCGATAATCAATGATAACTCTTTAATTAGATTAGTTTAGCCAGGTATTTCTGTACCTACTTGCCCCTAACAGGTTGCTTCCCGATTGTAAACTGTGATGTCTCCATACATTGCATACATACATACATATGCATGCATGCATGCATGCATGCATACATACATACATACATACATACATACATACATACATACATACATACATGGATGCATACATACATACATATTGCAGTGTTTCAGAGAATGCAGAGGATATAACGCATCGAAGAGCGTTTTGGAAATGTGTCCACTCTGACAATGTTTGGTTTTCTGGCTTAATTGATAAACTTGCAATTTAGGTACAAAAAGGAGACGACACAAGTATATAAACCCTGGGATAGCAGCCAACAAAACTATTAATATGCCGATGGCCATGCAAAACCGGTGCTCCTCAGTTTCTGTGACTATTTAGTTTTGTTAATGTCACGCATTGCGTCAAATTAGATGTGTGCTATACAATATGACTGGGGAAAGTCCTGCAAAATGGCGATTTAAAGTGAATTCCTCACCCCTAGGGAACGTTAACTTGCAGACATTCTGTTTTCGAAATCACCATATGGCATTTCATTTGGCAGACTTAAGTCTCATTTAAAAATCAGATATGGACAAGGAATTCAATTTCCAGCTGGAAGCACGAACATATTCAATGAATCGTTTTCTTTTTTGAGCTTCTATTTAATTTCCACTCCCCACGGTATAGAGGAGTTTATTCATACATGCATCAGATCGGGTTACAATTCTTATTAAAGAGTATAAGACGGCCTTTAAACAAGTTTCTTTCTGGCAAAAAGAATACTTACTGAGCAAAATAAGGTACGAAAGAAATATGTTGAGTAATAATTGCTCTAGACTGTCTCCAGGTCTCTAGTTCTGAATCTTAATCGTTAAATCCCTGCCGCTTTAACGATGACTGATGAATGTTAGACGACAAACTGGGATGGAAAACTTTTTCGATGCCACTGGGACCAACGTGTAATATTTTTGTTGTTGTTGCTGAATGACGTTATAAAAAAATGTCTGAAATTTTCACATAAATACCAGTGGATGGAAAAAATCCGTTTAGAACGAAATTGGATAAAAGAAATATCGGCTATTTTTTCTAAGCACTTGGCACGGTCTGATGTAATATTTTGCATGAACTGTGAAATACGTTTAAAACGATATGCTTTTTGGAGTTTAGTGAACATCCTTATATCCTGAGTGTTAAGTGGTCAGTCTTATTTTGCGCTTTTTTTTTTTTTTTTCGCCTAATGACGGTTTTTCTTTTCTTTCTTAGTAAGCTTAAAGGTCACGAGAGAACTGGAAGAGAAGTGGTGTGTTAACCCTTCACGTACTTTTTATTTCCGGTATTTATAACGTCGTCAGAAATGAACTTCTCTTCTCGGTATTGCATAATCTCTGTTGTTCGTACAATCCACGAGTTTCACGTTGTGCAAGCAAAACTTAAACGCTTATTGTTTGAATGTTTTCACTCTCATTTGGTGTGTGTGTGTGTACGAGATAGAGAAATCTTAAATGACACTTTAATGCATTTATCTTAAGTTGAGAAGCATGTTTCAGTACATAATCTTTATTTTATGGTTTTTCTTTGTTTTTATTTTTATTTGTAGCATGATATGAAATGCAGGCTGTTTGCAGCAAGATATTAAATGCAGCCTGTTTGCAGCATGATAATGAATGCAGTATGTTTGCTTCAAGATATTAACTTCAGCTGTTTGCAACATGATATTAAATGCAGCCAGAACTAGACTGTACTAAACCAGTCAATACTTGAAATACAGTAAACATCATATGCTGGCATGCCTCATTTCCTTTGTATTTGATGTCGATATTGCGCTAAGTAACTAAAACTACACGGCTCATTTACTACCAAGACAGCTCGAATTTAAAATTCTAAGCTTTAAACTGATCATGTCCTTTTATACCGTTAAACTGTCAAGTACAAAATCAGAGTATATATTAAATGACAACAAACCTGTAATAAAACTCCAGGGAAAGACCACTCTCACACTAATGTTACTCCCGCAGCTAACTGAGCCTGCTTTAATATGTTATAGAGATATAAAAATCGTCCTAAATAATTCGCTTATGATGTTATTACCAGTAAAATAGACATTTAAAGATTTTATTCTTTTCGAGCTGGCCAGTGACTTTTTGTTTTCTCAAACTTATGAAATATTTATATGAGAATTACTAGAAACAAAGATTATCTTCCTACGATTATCTAATTTTGCCCCTTAAGTGGTACTGGACCAGATAATGTTTTACGATGACGAATGAAGAGTGTGTGGTTTAGGCAGGCTCTGTTGTACGATTATAAAAAGTCAGGTTCTTATAACAAAAATCATACAGAATATGCCATATACGATATAAAATTAACAGAGCAAGAAAGGTAGATCACTGTGAAAATATTTTAACGAACGTATATAAGGTTCGTAAATCAAATGCTATTTTGAGTCTAATGACTGTACGGGCAGCAGTATTGGAGACATAAAAAAAATGAAAAAGCTTATAATAATTACTGGAGGATAAATGTAAGTCATTGTAACCTGTTTTTATCATGATGATTAGTTCTTGATTAGATATTTGTTCATACAGTTAATGCACCCTCATGTTTCATGACTGTACACAACAGTACTCGACAACTTGAACAAATAAAAAAAAATAACGCAATCACTGGAACGTGACAAATATGCCACTGCGACCATTTAATCAATGGAGAGTACTTATTATTACCAATGAATACAAAAATCATGTTTTAGAAGAGTACATGCAGCAGTGTTAGCAAAAATGGAACGTAACTTAATACCACCATTTGCCAGATGAAAATAAGTCACAGTGACTTACCTTTGCTAGTGATGAGAATTACTTTTAAAGATTACTACAAATATAACGTTTCTTTACTGTACAAATCACAATGTACGAGAAACGGAGCAAGATTTAAGACAAACAATTGAGCAAAACATAAAATTTACGAATATGCCAACAATAAAAACAAAGGCAACACTGCCGGATATATGAGACCTATGTACCGTTTATGCTTCACTGGCAAGCCAAATAAAAATCTGACATAGAGACAAACTTCTGCAAAATTAAATAGGTATGCTTCGACACAGATTATTTATATAACTTACCGGCTTATTCTCTGCACGAAGTGCATCTAAAAATATTTAGGTAGTTTGATCTGCGAGGCTGACGCTTATGCAAAAAAATCAAAAGTAGCAATTGATCAAGGTTACGATTCTGAGATGATGAACAAACAATTTATTATTACAACTCCTGTTACTAGCACAACGGGATTCCAGTGACCCAAAATACTATGACAGTATTCAGAATATCCAAGGAAAATGCTACGTACTCGGAAATAGCAGGAACTTTTTAGGAGAATCATATTTATGTCTAATTTGAACATTTTATTGGAGGCAAAAATATATTCAAATTTTATTCAATGAAACCATGATGAGCCCTAGACCAAACGGCACCTCAGGCGACAAGCGTCTCCACACACTCCTTCATTTGTTCATCATTTGAATATCTTATCTTTGAAACACCCCCCCCCCCGCCCTAAAACCCGATGCAGCTGTTGGTAAAGATGTGTCCTACAATAAACCAATGCAAGAAACACAGACGTTCTGGTAACATCTTCAGTAGTAAAATAATGCTTTCTTTTTCTCGTGATTTTGAGAGGCAATCTTGAGGGAAAAGCTTTTAAAAATGATGTCGAATGTATGACATAGTAAGACTGGAGAAATGTCGTATAATAAGAGGCATAAAGCAGATGTTGCATCAAACATTGCTCTGTTTCATTAATAATACGGGTCTGATGCAGCGTCATTAGGCAAGGCGACAATCTTTATTCTACAGATGCCACAAGCTAGTAAGTTCACAAGTTCTTCTTTCTCAAATAACACTGGTATTCCGATAATGAGACAAAATTTAGTATTATGAAACTAATATTGATGTACTGATACATGTAACGAGTCTAATTTGCGTACGTGTCCGGAGTTGGCAGCACACAGACACACAAAAAAAAAACAAAAAAAAACCGCGAATCGCCTTGATCGATACAGTCTGTAATTAGAAGAGGTTTCCCTCGATGTGTATGGTTAATATTCAAGTGCTAGTCTAAATAGCTCAAAACTAAGTTTGAAAATTCTATTGGAGTGACCGAAGCTGAGGAATTCCCCTCTGCTCATTCCCACGTCACGCAAGGAAGATTATAATTGTCAGAAGACTATGACTGATGTATGGTGTGGTGTGTGTGTGGAGTACGGTGAGGAGAATTTGCTTCGTCTGTTTAATTCGATAAGGTCACGCGATCGGCCAGTCGTAGAACACGAAAAAAAAAAAAGAAAAAAAAAAGAGAGAAATATGAAATATGGTCAATCGATCCTGAGTAACGTGAAATCGTGTATTGTTTTGTTGGTATAAATTTTCGGGGCTTTAGCCTTAAAACTGACAATTTCGTCGGTACTTATAATTGTAGACTGAGGAAGGGACCCAATTTGTTTTCGTGGAATAATTATTATTTAAATTCGTGGTTTCTAGGAACCAGGAAATCCGCGATTACTAGTACCAGTAGCGAATTCATGGTTGTATCTGCACGATAGAGCACGATGTCTTTCGTCTGTTACAAACATCTCCTTTAATCTGAAACGGCATCGTCTCCGAAAACTACATAACCTGTAATACAGGCGACATCCTCAGAAGTTCCAGGTTCTTTTTCTGCGCTAATCCTGTCACCATAATTCAAACATAATTTCCAGTCCCAGCAAACATTTTTTTAGATTGTGTAGCCGTGGAAACTATTTCAACAAAGAACGGGAACATTTTTCCTTAATTGTTTCCTACTGAGGCCATTATTCACAAAGAATAAGTTGAAATGACAGCATTATGGTGCTGTTACAACGAACTGGACAAAATTTAAACATACATCATTTTCCTTTGTACGATTCTCAAATGTTTAAGTTCGCATTTAATACAAATCAGCATTTTCTAAGTGTTATTTCTTAATTTCCAGCGGCTTTAAAGTTATAGTGCGGAAGCGGACGGACGGGCGGACTATATACTATGTCACTCACATTTATTTCTAAAAGGCGGGCAGCAATACATTATAACTTCATTTAATTTTTTTTTTTAAAAAAAAGATAAGCAAAATTTTAGATATTATGATTTGATTTTTCTACATAGTGATGGCGGTTGGTTGCTAGAAGCTAAGGTCTCACTGGATAGTTCCGTATTTTGACACACACACACACACACACACACACACACACACACACACACCAATTTTTAAAGTAGAAGGCATCAGCCTAATTATCATAAGCCTAGCGTATCTAAATTCAGACATCGGCTAAATGTAATGTGGTTTAGATTTTACCTAGAGTTAGGCTTGGAAATGGGCTGGCTTGTTAGTAACTGCCTGTCGCAGTTAGACCAGCAGTGGAGATCAAATACGTCACTTGGTCTGAAAATGAGCAACCGACTTGGCTTACGCATTTACGTGTGTCTGCTACAGAGGTAAATATCTAAAAATCTAGATGGTTGAGGGGTGATGAAAAGTACGCTAATTTGTTATAATACTAGTGAACTTTATTCATGCATAAGGCACATACTGATTCTTTTAGCTGCCTTGTCACAGGAAAATATTCAAATTAGCTAATTCCTGTCAAAAATGAACGTAAAATTTTGGGGTTGGTGGCAGTGTTGGTTCAGTATAAAAACCACCAGTTGCATCAGGAATTAACCTGGTTGCTGCAGTCAAAATCTCACATGTATGCTTTCTACAAAAATCATTAGTTTGTTTGTATTTGTATCCTCAGTGTAAAAGTATTCTCATTTTTTTGCAATAGGTCATTGTTGGATGAAAATTCACCAGATAAACTGTCAAGTGAGACCTAACTGCTATACTCAACCGTCATAGCATTATCAACGGAGAGAAAAGGAAGTGTTACTAAGAGCAGCCATGTTTTCACCAGTCCGTTAGCAAGATGTATCCTAGTAACGTTTTTATCGTTATGTATGCTCTCGCTATTACGTGTTTCCGATCTATAACGTTGTAATGCATATTTGTATTTTTTTTTTCGTAGCTCCTGGTACATGATTTTATTTAACTTTTGCAATTTTAATCGTGGTTGTAAATTGTCCAGAATATTTTTTACTTGCAAAGCATACGTGAGCTGAGTCTGTTAAGCGCGAAAAAATTACATAGGATCTATATATATATGTTTATGGATAGGTTGACAAGTGTTAATAATAGTCTTAATGACGACTTTCGCCTAAATTTTCATTGGCTGGTGGTGTTTATAAGATTCTAGAAGAATTCAGTAACTTCCCATTGGTTGGGCTAGGTAACATGAATAAGGCAAAATGTGCAGTAAGATCCGTCAAGTGGGTATATTGTGAAATATATTCGCAGTAAAAGGTGTATATAAGGAAAGAACTGAGCAATTAGATTCATTCCGATTTTGGAGTCATCTTTATTTTCTGTGTTCCTGTCATTAGTCTGCCAGAAGTGCTTTTATATTGTACTTAGATATTATTCGAGAGGACAAACATTTGTTTGGACTGTTCAGTGCAAATAGAAAGTGCTTATTATCTGGACTATAATATTATTCTGAAACTGTGAATTATTGAAAGGAGTTCGGCACGACGAGGTTTTAAAGTCACTATTATTGTCCGACAAGCACATTTCCTGTTTCGAAATGTATATACAACTTTTCATTCATTTAGGACGTTTGTGTCACCTTATTAGGATTATTCAGACTTCACTTCATAATACTGTAAGTTCCTCTCACAGTTTCGTTCATAACATTGATAATTAAATTATTTTACAAAACTTGCTGATTTTTCTTCTTTCTGTTACTCATTTTGTGATCATAGAGTCGTATCAACTTATTCAATTTCGTGGAAATCTGTTTACACTAGAGTTGTTATGCAATTTATCTCTTATGTGTTACAGTTCTAGTTTATTGGTAGAATTGACGACTGCGTGCTATCCAAGTTTTCCTATGTGTAGGATTTCATAGGGTTATATGAAATAATTTCCTTTGTCCGTTAAGACGATACTGATTACCGTGAGTTAATGATAACTGCATATTTATATCTGATTTTGTAATGTTTAAATTATCTTGTAAGTTAGGGATTGCTGTGAGCTAGAATTTTGTGAACTTTATGCAATAGTAATCGACCATGTGTTAGCGAAGGTAAAGAGATGCGGTAATGTTAGATATACCGCTAACGTGTTAATTGTGGCCTGTCACTGTCATGTTTTATCGGATTAATTAGGAATTTGTACAGTGTGGATACCTAGTATGCTTCTGAGTAACGTAAATAGCGGATTTTATGTACGTGTAGAAAGTGGCATATACAGAGAGTTAGGAGTAACTTTGTCCTTTAAGGAACAGCTTTCTATGGAGAGACGGGACAGTCCGAAGACGGAAGTCCGAAAAAAGGAGTGACGAGTTCAGAATAGTGGACTAGGGAGTCCAGGAAGGGGGTGAAGAGTAGGGAATAGGAAGGCTCAAGGAAACAGGAAGACGTTGATACACTGTCAAGGGAGGAAAGTGGTGCAATCAGTCGTGGACATTGCACTCTTTTCACCATTCTTTATTATGATGATATAAATCCAAATTAGATACTGCTATTAAATTATGTTGACACTAACTTATGTTGAATTGAAATCGTCATTATTGATTTGTTTTGATTAAATTTCTTTTTTTTTTCTTGTCTAAGGGGGGGGGGAGGGGCTCTTATTACATTATTTCTTCCAAATATTCTTGCTGAGTTCTCTGTTGTAATTCTATCTTTCACTCCCACCGGGCTGTAATATCGAGGGAGGTCATCCTTTAGATAACGCCAGACAAATCCAATTAACCACTCCTCTTACTAAGAGGGCGAAGTTACACCTTCTTATTACAAATGAATCCTCAATTGAAATCAGCCGTATAACAAATGATTGTGTTTATAATCGTTAAATGTTGTTGATTTGAAACCAAAAAGTTTAGAATATTTTGTAATTTACTTTGGCAGACCGTAGAGCTATCTATCGGTTTTGTACTTGATGGATCTGATTTGTGGATTGTTGGTTTTCGAAGTTGATTATTTTTATATTTCTGACATTATGTGTAAAATTTAGCTACTCCTTGTGTGTGAGTTACGTGTATGTGATTTGGTATTTTAATGTAGCTTTAAAACTTGTCCAGTCATATCCCTATGCTGTATGCAGCGTAATAGTTTATAGCAATGTCTAGCACTGGTTCATCATGCCGCAGACCTATATCATGGAACCCGCCTCCGAGGCCTACCCGAAAGACTAGTTATGAATATTACTCGGATACTTAGAAATGAGTATTAACATACTATACAATTCTTACTGCATACATGCTCGTTATTATAGTCACTGTTGTTGTTATGGGTTTACGCCATCTTTCTGCACACGATAGGCTATAAGCGGTTGAAGAAGAACCTGGGAAAACCACGATAAGAACCACCGACCCACAGGAAGTTACTAGCAAGCTTTCTCAGATACACACATTCTCCCAGACAGAGATTTGAACCCATGCGGAAAGAGAGTGAGATGGCAGTATCCGTAAAAGCGAGTGCTTGACACCACTTGGCCAACCCGGGGCCCATGAAATATTCGTAAATATATCTCAAAGGTTACATTTAGATTAAAAAGCGTTACTAATATATACTTATAAGTAAAATGTAACTACATATAGAAGCGCTGAGTTAGACAACAGTGATGTCCAGGAACTTTTTATTCATGCATTTATTTTTGTTAAAGTTGGGTTGATGATAAGGCGCTAAGATTAACACGCGGACATATAATATTTTCATAATAGCAGGAGCTTAGCTACCATATAGCAAGAGTATGCAAATCATAGGGGCCCATATTTTTTACACTATACATTAGGCAGTGGCCCATCGGTAATTTTTGCATAGTGGCCTACATAAGGCCACACATATTCTAACTACGCCACTGAATAATAGGGATAAAAACATGTATTGTCTGACGAATTTTAGGCGACATAACTATTACCTGTAATTCAATTTAGCGACTTTAACACACAATGGAATTTTGCTAATATTCGCATCCAGCAATACAATGCCTCATGTGTGATATATGTAAAGAGATTTGATTTATATTTCCTGTAAATACGGACTATGTACATAGCAGTGTGTTTTTGCCATAAATACGGTCACGTACACAACCTTGTATCTTTCTGCCATTTATACATCCATGTACGCAATTTCGTATTTTTCAAGATGTGTTTTGTACCGTCTCCAAGTCTGCAGTTTTTTTGCACGCATTCGATGTGCAAATGTGAAATCATGAAAACCGGAAGCCAGTCGGCGCAGTTTAATAGGAGTAAAAGGTTACAAGTCATTATGACTTACCTGCTAAAAAGGTCAATATTGAAGAAGACGTATTCACCGTTGTCAAAGTTTAATTCATGGGCCTTAATCATTATCTCTCGGACTGAATCCGCTGAGGCACATAGAACCACAACTGAAATAATAATAATAATAATAATAATAATAATAATAATAATAGTAATAATAATAATAAAATAATAATATTAACAAATGATGATGATGGTGATAATAATAAGAACATTAATAATAATAATAATAATAATAATAATAATAATAATAATAATAATAATAATAATAATAATTTGTTATTTAAATAAATTTGTATGAAATATCAACTCTGTGGAGACACGACTATACATGCACGATATTATCCATAGTGTTACTATAATAATAATGTATGAACTCAATTATATATCTCAGAAAATAGACCAAACAAATAGAAAATAAAACTCCTCGTTTGCATTTTTATTACCGATGGTTCTGTAAACTAACAATTTTCTTTGCAAGTTTTCGGTGATTGATCCAATCGGTAACTACAAAATACGAAGGTCTTAGCTAGAAATAACTGTTTGGTGATGTCATTTTCTAACTAATGACGATACAGGACTAAATTCAATGTAAACCGGGCCTTTACAAACGCGTTTCTTCTGCATATAGTACGCATACGTGAAACATTCATATTGCCTGCGAACAAAAGAAGAAAATAAGAACGTAATTGTAAGTTACATATTATTGTTAACTCATTTCTTTCTTTCTTTCTTCATGCATTCGTTTCTTCTTTCTTTTCTTTCATTCTTTCTTTCCTTATACAGGTATCAACCTGTTGATTGCAGCTGAATGATAAAGACGCGTTACCGGCGATATTAAAGCTCCAAACACGATCTGTACTTAAATGCAAAAGAAAATTTTGATTATGTCTTTCTTTTTTCTGACGTGGAGATAAATAACTGCTATAAATTGGTCATATTCTCCATCATAAACATTTTGCTCTAATGACCGTGAGTTCAGAATTCTAAGCAGCCGATAATTATAGCGATGATACATTTCAACATTAATCAATATCTAGATTAAAGGATTTATTTGTATTAAAAAATAGACTATAATACTTTTTAACCACTTAACTTGGGAAGTTGCTATGAAATAAAAATAAAATTTAGAAAGCAAACGATCTTCATACGGTAAAATGGCGTACAAAAAGTGCTGGAATACTATGAACAAATCTTTAGAGACAACTGGCATCAATCTATGCCAATTTAGTCTAGACTGGTTCTAGTATGTTGATAAACAGAGCCAAAGCTCAATTAAATTAATTCGGACTTTTATGTAGGCTATCATTCCTAGATTCTATAATTCCACGTGTAATTAAGTAATGCCTCATTTGATATGAGTCCATGGTATTCATACAAAGGTGCACTGATCAAGTTTAGAAACAACAGCGTAATGCACCACGATACTCTCTTCATAATGTCACACCAACATTTTATTTCTTCACATTTAACTTTACAATATTTTTTTAAAAAGAAAATGAAATGATTGAAGATGCAGCAAAAAATTTCAATAGACACTTGAATAAATAAAAAATTCCAGACTAAATAAAGGAGATAAAAAGAAAGGGTCGGCTTCTAAAAGTACGCTCCTTCTCAAGTACTTAAATCTAAATTCATTTAATTTAAGTTAATTTAATTAAAAATGTAAACATACTGAGTGAGTAAAATTAATTATTTTCTGTACTGTTAAAACTTCGGCTCTTTTTATCTGGCCGTTTTTTAAATTTATTTTCGTTGTATAGCCTATTAACGGTATATATTCAATTTGCTAAACATAATAAATGCTAGGATATTTATTAGTAAGCTTTGAACCATATATGGCTATCTTAATAAACATCTCTTGAATACCCCACTAGCAAGGTATGCCAAATCTATCAGAATTAAAGTTCTAGAAACATCTTATACAGGTTTCAAAATAAAACAAGTCACATTATGATTATTTGCATTGTTCTTAAATATAAAATGTACTGATCATTTTTACATATGAAGATTACGAACACCAGAGGTCGGACTAATACAAAGTTGAACACTGAAAACTGTTTTCTTGTCTCATAAATCTGCGTGCTTGATTTGATGAAATCGTTCCTGCGAGGGTTTACATCGTGAAGGATCACATTTCTTTTATGAAGACGATTTTAGAAATCATGACACCCATTCATCTTTTCAAACAGTTTTTAGATACCTAGATAGAAGATGGCTTTCTAACTTAAAAGAACTATATTTTAACATTTGGATTCCCTGATAAGCAGGATTCGGTTAGGTATCTTGTTTTAATACGGTACCAAGTAAAACATTACAAGCGGGTATCGAACCCGCGACCTTTGGATTAATAGACAGACTTTCTACCATGTATTCCTAAATATCATCAAGCAGTAATCATCATGCAGCCCAAACATTTTTTAAATCTTGATTGCAGTATATTTGAGCCTTCATTATCTTTTTAAATGAAATTCGTGTAACTTACGCTTTCATGGTTAAATTATTATATCTTGACTTTAAGTAAAACAAAAACACTACATATAGATCAACACTACATATATATGTATCTATACTACATATAGATGTATCAACACTACATATAGATGTATCTATACTACATATAGATGTATCAACACTACATATAGATGTATCTATACTACATATAGATGTATCTACACTACATATAGATGTATCTACACTACATATAGATGTATCAACACTACAACACTACATATAGATGTATCTACACTACATATAGATGTATCAACACTATATGTATATCCTTCACTGTCTGAAGCTTAAATCTGACTGACAATAAACACTCCTGCGAAAAGGTAACTCGTAGTTTTCGTCGACAGTCGAGAACAAATCTGATTGTACAGTTTCGTTTCATTACATTGCCAATGAAGTCCGAAGTGACCTTGTAGCAACAAAGGGGGACGAGTAGTTACTGAAATCACCATTCAAGCCATGCTCCTAACTGAGACGATCAATTCCCATGGGAAAAAAGACGTGGCAGATAATGCCGTGGACTGCTTGTCTGATGAAATTGATTTTTTTATATCTCGTCTTTCCTAGATCTCAAGAGATTTGGAATGATATCAGCATTTTTTAAAATATATTATACCACTCGAAACTGCTGCCAGAAGTAAGAAATATAAGTATTGTTTAATACAGGGCTTCACCTTTTTGAAGAGTAAACATAAAGGTTTAGAGGGCTTCACATTTTAGAAGAATTTCACATAAAGGTAAAAAGTGGCATCACATTAGAAACGACAGTCTCGTATATCTCGTAAAGGCCCATACTATTAGCATAACCGCTCCGTTGGCCTAAGTGGTTAGAGCGTCCGCTTCGGATGTGGGAGGCCGCGGCTTCGTACCCAGGCTGAGTCATACAAACGACTTATAAAATGTTTAAAAGCAACTATCTCGCTCGGTGCTCAGCATTTAGAGGTTAGCGTTAGGTCTGTTCGGCCTGGTGTCAGGTTAATGTGACTGGGTGGGATAGGGTGATACGTGTCTGAGGCATGATGCTCCAGTGCTAGACATCACTATAAACTGTCACACTGCAGACATCTAGCGACTTAAATAAATTTGTTAAAGCCACGTTAAAAATAATTGAAAGCACAAACACGCAAAGCCAGAATGATTCCTTCTATAATCACTTAAGAAACATAGCTTTATCACGAACGTTGACGCCAAAAGTCAAACTTTTCAAAGGTTTCATTCTCATCTCACCAAAACAAGAATACAAGAACTTTAGTAAATGAAACAACATACATGTGGCGGACATTGACTCCATCAAAATATATTCAAGTACCAGTTTCATTTTGTGGCATGAAGGTGTATAGTAAAAGGTCCAAATTGATTGTCATCTGTATTTTTAAGCATGTAGCTATTTACATATAATGACTTCCCAGATAAGTCCAGATGACTTTCGATTTCATCTTCCACTTGTATCACATATTTACAAAACATCGACACTTGTTAACAATAATTTTAAGTAAGTTATCAAAGGAATAAACATCCAATCAAATGCGCATCTCATAATATCAACACATATGACAAATAGTACATACAACGTGATTCAAGTCCAATCGCTCTTACCACATACAAATTTAAGAACTAATGCAGTGATGCGCGGTGAACATTTTAGCATTGTAGTTCGAATGATCTGAGTTAGATACTTACCAATACACACAGAATAATTTATATCGTATGGCTTCATCTGCATTGAATACAGAGTTTTCAAAAAAGAATCGTGATCTACCTTCAAAGTGTTGTGAAAAAAGATAGAAAATTAAAGTACAATATAGCCTACCCCATGATCATTACCACCAAGCAAACAATTCTTCTCCTTCTGTGCTGAAACAAAGCGCGATGGCTATTCTTTTTTAATACTTCCATAATTTGGTGTGGTTCATGGACCAGAATAGACAGCAATACGGATTTATTCAGGGCCCCAAAACGACACCATAGCAAAAAAGGTACAAGAAAAGAAAGTAAGGACATTGCAAATTGTCCATGATAATTTTACATGAACTGTTTGATTGATATGTTTTCAAACTCACGAATAGGCATGACATTGTAATAAAAATAATTATTCCACTGGCAGAGTCTTGATTTACTGTCTCGTTTTCATTCAACTACTCAGTTTCAACATCCAGAAATAGACATTAATTGAGTGCTTTTGTTAAGTGTTGGATGGTGTCAACCGATTAGATTGATATGTCTTGGATGGTATCAGCCAATGAGATTGATATGTCTTGGATGGTATCAGCCAATGAGATTGATATGTCTTGGATGGTATAAGCCAATGAGATTGATATGTCTTGCATAGTATCAGCCAATGAGATTGATATGTCTTGGATGGTATCAGCCAATGAGATTGTGCTTGTCATTGTCAAGAAAAAATTACCACCAGAAAATAGATCAGATGTCCTTACTGAACATGTCATAAAACTGAAATCATTTTTTAGAGATATTTCATTTTCCTGTCACATATCTCCGCTCTCCTTGACTTTCCAAGACTTTAAAGCATTGCCCTTTTGCTGTAGGAATACAAATCCATAGAAAACAAGGCAACGGATCGTCCTAGAAAATGAGGCATCGACGTTAATTATAAACGCATATTTTGCAGATTAAAACACTTGTTCACATTGTCCTGAACACTACAGAATAAATTACTCACTTTTCGGAACAAAGAAACGAAACAAAACCCGGTATATTAGTTCCTTGTTCGCTTCTTGGAAACGCAAAAACTACTTTTTTAAACAGCATTATACATTGGTTAGATGTGGTATGTGACTTCGCCATGGAGTGTTGATTTACAGAAATAGTTTGGGATTTCAGTCCCACTGCTTGATCCTGAGGTGCATGTCTGGAATCTTCATTGGTGTCAGAACGATGGTTCTTTGATAATATTTTGTCAAACACAAGGTTTCATCCTTTAACTAGCTCCGGGCATTAAATATCAACAAAAAATAGCCCAGTCTGGCACTTTATCAAAAAAAATAAAAATATAAACAATAGCCCAGTACTGGCACTTTACCAATCAAAAATGTTATGTTGAAACAGAACTTCTGACTTGCAAGAAGATTTCAGACTTCCAGTGTGACTAAAAGGGTGGGGTGTACGAGGCTGATGTTCTGGGGTCTTTAACTAGGCCATTGTTAAGACATGTCAATATGGATTTCGAATCAAAGGTATTTGATAACACGTTTGTCATGTGTTACTTATTTCTCCCATAATTCACTCTTGGTTCCCTAGGTCAGGGGACAAATGTACAAAAATAGTATGCGAGAAAACCATTTTGTAATAAACATCACACAAAAATTAAATGACAGTAATACAACACAAGCATATTTATTTATTCTCTATATCTGTACATTTGTACTTTTAATGTAGATCTATATGTAGGGTTGTTATTTCACTTGAGAATATCCTTTCACAATGTGAATGGGACAGTTAATGCATTTGGTTACTAGGGAGTGGCCATACTTCAGAAGTGGTAAAACTTTTATTTGTATCACCCCCACGCCACCCCTCTACCCCCATATATATATATATATATATATATATATATATATATATATATATATATATATATATATATATATATATATATATATATATATATATATATATATATATATATATATATAAAGAGAGAGAGAGAGAGAGAGCGAGGGAGAGAGATTGCGATGGCATACCATTGTAGTTCTTCTAGTTGTTATTATTAAGATCTGATGCATCACGATCAATCGCCCCGCACAAAACAATACCCGACCGGTACCCACGCTCATAATATAAGCTTGTACCTTATTTACTGACTGATTTATGGATTTATTTATTCGTTGCCATGCCTTCAGTAAAAGGAGCAAGCAGCACAACTGTGAAATTTAGTCATTCCGAATAACTGCCATAAGAGGAAGAATAAGGCACCACATCAGCTTTCCATCAGCTGAGAGATGTATTTGAATACCAACTGATTTAAGATATAATTACAGAACGCTGAGTGAAGATTTTGTGTCATTGGCATTTCTATTTCCCCAATAAAATGGAAAGAATAGCAGTTGCAGAACAATTGCTTCCGAATGAGTTTGCCCCACAAAAGTATTAGCCTAACAGGACATGGTATTACTGTGTGCAAATAGATTTCGTAAAGGGCGACAAATGCATTAACCAATAGGACAAAGGATGACTGTACAAGTAAGTAGATTTTTGAAAGGCGACAAATGCATTAACCAAATAGGACAAGGTATTACTGTGTGCAAATAGATTTTGTAGACGACAACAATTACATTAGCCGAATAGGACAAGGTATTACTGTGTGCAAATTGATTTTGTAAAGGGCGACAATTGCATTAGACAAATAGGACAAGGTATTACTGTGTGCAAATTGATTTTGTAAAGGGCGACAAACGCATTAGCCAAATAGGACAAGGTATTACTGTGTGCAAATAGATTTTGTAAAGGGCGACAAATGCATTAGCCAAATAGGACAAGGTTTACTGTGTGCAGGTTGATTTTGTAACGGGCGACAAATGCATTAGCCAAAAAGGACAAGGTATTACTGTGTGCAAATTTATTTTGTAAAGGGCGACAAATGCATTAACCAAATACGACAAGGTTTACTGTGTGCAGATTGATTTTGTAACGGGCGACAAATGCATTAGCCAAATAGGACAAGGTAAGACTGTGCAAATTGATCTTGTAAAGGGCGACGAATGCATTAGCCAAATATGACAAGGAATATTTTCAAAGGTGGATTAACGATTATATGGTTGTATTGGTGTCTTTAAATAAAATTACTTTTTATGTCACAACACCAGTATTGCCAAGAAGAAATTTATTTATGGTATAATCTGACTTCTCTCGTTCTTTGTTCAAGCATTTATGTCTGTTTGCTCTTTCGTGTCATGGTTCACCTTTGTAAAATGTTCCTATTTTCGTGTCATGGTTCACCTTTGTAAAATGTTCCTATTTTTGTGTGTCATGATCACCTTCTTCAGCATGGATACCAGGCCTTTTAAGCATGAAGACTCGGTCTGGTCAACATGAACACTCGGTCTGGTCTACATGGACACCCGGTCTGGTCAACATGTACACCCGGTCTGGTCAACATGGGCACCCGGTCTGGTCAACATGGACACACCCGGTCTGGTCAACATGGACACTCGGTCTGGTCAACGTGGACACCCAGTCTGGTCAACATGGACACTCGATCTGGTCAACATGGACACCCGGTCTGGTCAACATGGACACCCGGTCTGGTCAACATGGACACACCCGGTCTGGACAACATGGACACTTGGTCTGGTCAACATGGACACCCGGTCTGGTCAACATGAACACTCGGTCTGGTCAACATGGATACACCCGGTCTCTTTGTCCCAATCTGAGATCTCTAATCAGAAACGCAAAATCAGTGAGGGATTATATTTCACGAATTAAGAAACCTATTTGGAAAACAAAATCCGCATCCCATGAGGTAAAAAGTTCACTGTTTTCCTGTACCTGCGGGTGACGCTTCCTCTGCATCATTTCGTGTGTCATGATCATCCTCTTTAGCATGGATACCAGGCCTTTTAAGCATGAACACTCGGTCTGGTCAACATGAACACCCGGTCTGGTCGACATGGACACTCGGTCTGGTCAACATGGACACCCGGTCTGGTCAATATGGACACACCCGGTCTGGTCGACATGGACACTCGGTCTGGTCAACATGGACACACCCGGTCTGATCAACATGGACACTCGATCTGGTCAACATGGACACCCGGTCTGGTCAATATGGACACTCGGTCTGGTCAACATGGACACCCGGTCTGGTCAACATGGACACCCGGTCTGGACAACATGGACACCCGGTCTGGTCAACATGGACACTCGATCTGGTCAACATCGACACCCGGTCTGGTCAACATGGACACAAACGGTCTCTTTGTCCCAATCTGAGATCTCTAATCAAAAACGCAAAATCAGTGAGGGATTATATTTGACGAATTAAGAAACCTATTTGGAAAACAAAATCCGCATCCCATGAGGTATAAAGTTCACTGTTTTCCTGTATCTGCGGGTGACGCTTCCTCTGCATCATTTACCAAAATGTGAATCTCTGTTCTTCATTTAACTTCCCTGTAGCTTCTGGAAAATAAACCTCTACATCAAATCAGAGAATTGGAGGCAGATATTAAATACCAAATTCAGTTTCTCGAAGGCATTTTCATCTTATCGCATTTGATAACTACATGGAAAAACTAAAAAATAATTCATAACTAGTCTAAGTGCAAATTTTACAGTGTTCACGTACTACAGAGAAATCAAGAACATAATATTTTAACGGAAAGTACTAAGAAGAAAATAAAATAGAACTTTTCGCAACCGGAATGTCATTACTGTCATACACTTATCATCGGTTAACGTGTCAGACTCCCGGCATGGTTTAAACTTTTGTCCCGGCCCAAAAATGTATAATTATACTGGAATAGAAAGAAGGTTTTATGAGTTTTGATGGGACAATCAGACTCAATGACAAGTTGAGAGACGATGCCGGAGAATCCATTATCATTTACGATACGCCTCATAGATTCCGGCAAGATGCGATTATGTTTCACTTTCTGGTAATGTTCCAGCTCAAGAGGCA
The DNA here is from genome assembly GCA_028554795.2 of Sinohyriopsis cumingii. Taxonomy (NCBI): domain Eukaryota; kingdom Metazoa; phylum Mollusca; class Bivalvia; order Unionida; family Unionidae; genus Sinohyriopsis; species Sinohyriopsis cumingii. Next base: position 36,418,889 of record CM068831.1, on the reverse strand, counting down.
TTCTTGTCCACAATAAAAAAAAAGAGACATTAAAAAGCAGGGACAGAGCTATACCAAAATGGACTATTTAACTCGACAGGAAAGATATTCCCATTGGAACTGCGCAAGAAGATATATATAGTTTCCAAACCAGTATACAACGAATCCTGTGCTGTTGCCATGAATACGTCAAACCACATCGGTAATGCGAGCAAGCATCATTTAGAGAGATTTTAGAAGCAGCTAAGTTATAATCCAACAGATGAACATGTTGAAATTGTGTCCGGTATTAAAAGTGTATGCACAATGAATGGCCACTGATAGCTAAGCATTGATTTACCTCCTCGCAGTTGACCATACATTTTGGAGATTTTATTTACCCACAACAATACGCAAACAAGGAGCTCGGAGAGGGCAGTCGTGTCCCCAAAACAAACATAACCTCCCACGCGATTCTGAATTTGTCGATTATCACCTTTGTGTGTGTGTGTGTGTGTGTGTGTGTGTGTGTGTGTGGAAAAACTGCCTTCATACAAGATATTACTGACGACCTTAACAAAACACAGAAAACTAAACACTTCTCGCCACTGTTGATGCAAGTTCTTTACACACCAATATCTCACACAGTAGACGACGAGGCGTGACGTGGTAGATCTGTATCCTTCCCCACCCCCACCGCACGTTTTATTTGGTTAGGCTTTATATCCCTGCTACAAAGTTTAACACGCTCAGTGATCGATGTTTAATGCATCTTATTCTAATCTGAGTAAGCGTCTGTTAATAAAGCTATCAGATATAAACACAACTTCATTGAAGACTGACACACACTTAAAGACAGCCTATAATTACAAGAAAAATCAGATATTCAATGACAAAGGTCCTACAGACACGATAAAAGACTGTTATACTGACATGTAAAGCCAGATATTTCAATGACCAAGGTCCTACAATCACGATACAAGTCTGTTATACTGACATGTAAAGCCAGATATTTCAATGACCAAGGTCTTACAATCACGATAAAAGTATGTTATACTGACATGTAAAGCCAGATATTTCAATGACCAAGGTCTTACAATCACGATAAAAGTCTGTAATACTGACATTTAAAGCCAGATATTTCAATGACCAAGGTCCTACAATCACGATACAAGTCTGTAATACTGACATGTAAAGCCAGATTTTTCAATGACCAAGGTCCTACATAAAAATCTGTTGACATTTAAAGCCAGATATTTCAATGACCAAGGTCCTACAATCACGATAAAAGTATGTTATACTGACATATAAAGCTAGTTTGAATACCTTCTATTATTCTGATACAAGAAATTCGTAAATATTATTAATTTTGATAATTATTATGTAGTTTGTATAGCCATGTCACAGATATTGTAAAACTACTCCATTTTGTCTAGAACGCGATGATGTCACTGTGTTTAGTACTGATGTTGTCGTCAACTGAGTGAAATCTAAGATTGTAAGATAGATTACTAGTTATAAGAAAAAGCAAGTATATGTGTTAATTTAAACAAATAAATGAAGACAGTTCTTTGATATTTTAATATGGAAAAAGACAGTAATTGTATGTGTTTATTTTTCTTAATGGAAGGCATATTGTTCGATCTTGTGATATTACTCCCACGGAACAACACCGTCGACGCATGAGAATTATTTATTTGCAGATAAAACACTCTAAAGGTTATACATTGATTGGAACATAACACGGACATTACGGTTCCTTGCCTTATCTATAAAGCAAACGATGCATTCTAAATGACTATTCTTTAGCTTCTAAATTTGTTAAGAGATAAACAAGACGCTTTCAGGTTAATACCATGTCGGAAGGTGACGGATAAAACGTAGTCCCTCACCTATACACACAAAAACGCTGGTTGAAAGTCTTCAGAAATATTCCATACATGAATAATAATAAATACAGCACACATTAACAGCAGCTGGCCAATAAAACGCCGTCAGTACAAACCATGACCTTAAAGGCTTTCCTATTTATGACCATTGTTCGGTCTTGCTTAACAAATTAATTATTTCCTATAACACTCAGAATTTTGTACCGTCCATGAGCCGAGTTCAGTGGTAGCAGTAATTTATTTATTCAAAGAGAACGTTGGCAGCAATAAGAAGCTTCCGTTTGTTAGGATTCTTTAATCAGATTGATCTCTTAGAACAAAAGAGAGAGAGAGAGAGATTTCCTGTACCAAAATAATATAATACCACTGGTACAGATGGTTCAACATGAATTCCGCTTTTTTATAAATAATTTTAGCATACTTGCCAAATAAAAATAATAAAATCGAAAAAGGAAGAATTATGTAAACGTTGAAAAAGAAATAATCACTGTTCGTCCCCTAAGGGCTTGCAATTTTCCTCTTGCTGGTAGATTCTTTCAGAGAATTATATTACAACAACACTTCTAGATCCATGAAAACCCAAGAAAGCAAAGATTCGGAACTTGTGTCAGAAAATACATCGTTGCTATAGTAATTAGTAAATTGTGCAAGGTTGGGGCATATATATATATATATATATATATATATATATATATATATATATATATATATATATATATATATATATATATATATATATATATATATATATATATATCGCATGAGCAAGTATTTACTCACTTGATTCCCACACGAAGTAACAAAATTTGACTATAAAGACTTTGTAAAATATCTCAAAAATCAGGTCATAACATTTTGTTGCGAAAATCTCACAAACGGGTCATAACATTTGAGTGTGAAAACCTCACGAATCAGGTCCAAATATTTCAAAAGGTATAAAACAGACGCTTTTGCTGACATATGACTATATTTATTTGTAAAGTTAGTGTATATATATATATATATATATATATATATATATATATATATATATATATATATATATATATATATATATATATATATATGTATGTGTGTGTGTGTGTGTGTGTGTGTGTGTGTGTGTGATGTTTCATCATCGTCAATTCACGGTTAAAATGTAATAAACGTCCAAGTCGTTGTTAAAACATGACGCTTTCTCTTAATTATGTTTCAGTTTAATTGCAATCGGTCTTCAGTTAAATAATCAGTACGCGTTGTGAACGATATCCGAACCAGTGAGCATCCGTTGGACCAAGTTAATACAGAGATGTCAACGTTAAGATATACAAGCCTGACGCGTACGACCAATACTGATACGTTTGGAAAAAGATAGTCTCAACACTCGAAGTAGCTATTTCCAACCGTCGACATAGTGACCAGTCAGATGAGGGTTTGTTACTTTAAATAAAATTCCAAGCGTGGTCAAGGAAGGAATCGATAAAGGAACACGTAACACACAATTGTGATATATAGATGATAGCGTGTCATCGACTTTTACGACAGGAGTCGGATATTAGATATATGTACCTTAGTAACGAAACAAGATGGCGCAGTGATAAATGTTTGCTTTCAACATTCATGGTTCCATATCTCAAGTTGTCGAAAACGTAAAGACATTTTATGACAAACTTAAAATAGCATTAGCTAACTGTTTTGCTTTCCTATAAATCTTCCATAAGAAAACACGAATTGTATTCTTTTAGTAAACGAAGCTGTCTATCTCGTGTGTTCCTGAAATAAATAAGTATAATCTTCTTGCACTTCTCACTTAAATTTTCAGTATGCGCCTACACATCCAAACGAATAGATTAAGCGTAACGCCATCAAGGAACAATTCTACTGTAATAAAAACGGGAGATTTAGATTGCAATTTCGAAGACACCACTCCTTATTCTGCATATGAAAATAAATGATGTATGAATTTTGTTAGTTTTTTTTTTTTAAATTTTTATTTCATTATATGCTATTGATAATTTAACATTGTATGTTGGAATTGACTTTGTTCCAAAATCTGGTTTATTCCCTACTTGAACTTATTATTGATTTTAATTTCAATTCTGCAAACAACTAATACATGGCCAATTAATTTCTTATAAGCATTGGTTTAATATTACAATTATTATTAATAGAAGTAAACATTTATTTGGGTCTGGGTTATTGGAATTCCCATATAATATCCTTGGCTTACCTGGTCTATCCTACATTCATTATCATACTTTTAGCAAGAGACCTTCTAATTTTAAATGAGATTTTATCTAGTAAACATTAGGATCATTGTACAAGGTTATTTCCATTTATGTAATAGTTCTTTTTCTTAGAAAATTATAATTATGGCCTGAGGTCAGGTAAAGGATTATATCCTTGTTACTATAAAATTATTTATTTGTACTATAAGATCTTGAGGTAGAATCGGTTGTATGATTGTTGTGTTCAGTAGTTCATTTGGGCTGGGGTTTTATTTATTCAAATTATTCAAGTGATTCTTTACTAGAAATACAAAATGCCCATCACAAATAACATTCTAGGAAATAGATAGTTGAATTTAAAGTGAAATTTCAAATGAGAATTTAATTCTTGGATTGTTTTCTTGTGATCTAAAAGACTGTTGGTACATCACCACTACACGGGCCACCACAGGCACATCAACATTTTCAGCGTTGGTTTTAATTTGATGTCCTCTAAAGTTTATTCAGAACTTTAATCATTAAGACTTGTGTCTGTAATTCTTGGATTATTATGGATTTAATTCGCAATAAAGTAATTTTTTTGTCTTTTTTTATTTTCACTTTGTGTTCCAGGGAAATAAATTATTTGTTGAATGTTACAAAGCTTGTTGCTTCTCTCACTTTTCTAATATTTATTGTAAGACAATAACGTGATAATAAAGAAATCAAATAATGGGATTTTAAGTATCAGTATCAAACATTATTGTTTATAGCATCGATATCAAGTACTGCAGTTTTAAGCATCGATATCATATATTGATGTTTAAACGTCAATATCAAATATCATTGTTTTAAGCATCGATATAAAATATTATGGTTACATGGATCGATATCAAATAGCATTGTTGTAAAAACACTAGATATAGAATATTATCAATGTTGTATTTATAAACTAGTAGCTGACCAGCCTAAGCATAAGTTGGTAAATCAATCAAAGTTAAGTAAGTGAATAAATATTTAAGTTTTATATACAATATATAAGCCGATTTCCGCTGTCAGCTGTTCTTTTGGGTCAATAGAACCGGACCTAGGTGAAGTCTAGGAAATACTCACCTCTTTGAGTTATAATAGATGTACTCCATACTCTGTCCTCATCTCATGCTGTACCTATTCTAAATGTCTGTCATAGATAACCATACTAGTGATGTAATTAAGGATTTAAGTGTGTGTGTGTGTGTGTGTCTGTGTGTGTGTGTGTTTATTTAGCGTCGAATAAACTATCAGTTGCTCAAACACAGCAAAGATACCAAAAATCCGTTAAATAAGCTGTCTATATCATGTTAAGCATAGAAAACTACATTAAACGCATATAATTCAAATTTCGAACTAAGTTATTTTGTTTTCTTTGCTTCTGTTGTTTTCATCTTCCTTTTCCTTTTCTGACTTTCTTTCACTATCTTTTAATCAACGATCTTTAGCCGAGAAGAAATTACACAAATCCTAATGCCCATCCATTTTCATGTTAAAGAAATCAGAGTCACATTAAAAAACGTAAAATTAGCAAACTGAGAAAAGACAAAATATGGAAAGAATTATTGGTTTACGTACCTGGATAAATAGTTAAGTTTTAACAACAATATCTAAACTTATTTACGCTGTCATATGTTCATTTGTATCACTTGGATCAATCCAAGGTGGGGCCCCGAGTGGCCGAGTGGTCTAAAGCGCTCTCCGTTACCGATCACTGCCATCTCACCTCTGTCTGCGTGGGTTCGAGTCTCGGATTCGGCTAATGTGGGTATTTGAGAAAGCTTGCCAGTAGCTTCTCGTGGGTCGGTGGTTCTTTCCGGGGTTTTCCCGGGTTCTTCCTCCACCATTAATACTGGCCGCCATGCATAGCCTATCATGTGCTGAGAAATGGCATTAAACCCCACAACAACAACATCAATCCAAGGTCAACGTCAATCTGGCCAACATTAAACTCAAAATGTGCCTTGATTATATATCTTTCACACCTGAGAGAGAGAGAGAGAGAGAGAGAGAGAGAGAGAGAGAGAGGGTTCATATATCAGTCACTGACTTGAGTGTTAGCGTTCTAATGTGGTGCCCCAGGCGAACTATGATTTTGGTACTTCCTTTCACCCACCCACTCCCAAAAAAATATTATCTTCTGGCTAATTTTTTCATAATTAAATCCTGGCGCCTTTGGCGATCCACTAGTTAGCCTATACAGTCATGCCGGCCCTGGTTCTGGTTATTAACTCTCTAAAGAATGACCTTTCAACAACAATTAACAGAGATATAAAATGTTTATTTCTTCAACATCTTCAACGTGCACTTACAGTGAAATACATAAGCCTTACCACCCTTTCATCGTAATGCATTGGATGTTCATGCAAGGAGCATGTACTTGTAACAGATGATAAGTTGCATCTTCTCTACTATTGGTTGATTTGTCTTTAACTGCGTCCGGAAATTGATCCTAGATACTAGATATACAATAGTGAACGCCAGTCTTGCTTAGTTGTTTTCATTATTATTTACAGATCAACAGAGCTGATATTTTAAGTTTGTTAGTCCGGCAACACACACTCCCGTCTCCAACCCCATACAAGGAAAGCTGTATAAAATATAAATGTCAGCCTTTAAACGATCACGTGGTAACATTGAAATACCCCAGTGTCTGCACCCAGTGCACACGATTTCGCAAAGATTTTTCAGAATAAGATGAAGAAAAAATAAAATAAGCCTCGTCTGTGCCCTCGATGCATGTTTGGTATTATTTACTAACTAAACAGGAACTTGCTCAGTTGGATTGTAATTTTTTTTTAATAATATGTCCAACCGGATGAAGTTTTGTATTCGAATCACAAACTACAATGGACACCATTTTTCCGGTGGCAATTTCTGTTAGTTGTTCGAGCGAATATATGTGCAGAAACAAAAGTAGTTCCTTGAATACTTTGTTAAGAAATATTAATAAGCTGATCGCGGTCACGTGATAGTGTCTTGACTAAATTAATTGCCCGTACCCATATAAATTATTAACGTTCCGCTAGGACTGAGTAGACATGACCCATACGTTTTGTCTCAGCCGTTGAATATACATGTAACTTCATTTCATGCTGTTTCAGCAATATATTTAAACAGGTTTATACGTAAAATTCCGATAGAAGATTAATTATATGTCTACTCTGAGAGAAATGGTCGACCCAATGCTTTCTCATGTTTTACCTGGAGTTTAATAAACATTGTACCAAACAACACTTGTATGGTACTTAATAATCCCTTTTTGCTATTCAACTTGAATCAGACTTTTGATTTAACTGAATATTATTACTGTATGGACGATAGGTGGTTGGCTTTTAACGGCACTTTTAACACATTATTGGTATATTATGACGTGAAATGGAATCTAAGTACCTTTCCCAAAGACACACCCTATCAGCCACTACAGGCTTTCCTGGGTAATATCGAACTCGCGTTCATTGGATTGCAAGTCAGACGCGCTTGTAGCCGAGCTATCACAGCTCCAATATATGGAAGAATATAACGATCGGGGCTGCAGATGAAGTTTGCACTTAACCGCCTTGCTTGTAGATTGCAAAAGCAGAGCAAAGCTAAATAAAGAAAGGATAATTAAATATGAACAAGAAAATCTGAGTGGCAAAAAATAAAGCACTAAAGGACAGCGAAGAACATCAAAGAAATCAGCCGGTAGTCTATGCATTTCGAAAAGAAAGAAAAAAATATTTAGAAATAGCGCCTGAAATACCAAGAACTGCTCCTTCGCGTTTGGTAAAAAGAGATCACATAAATACACCAACATATTCTTAGCTTTGAATTTAATTTTCGCTGCGTGCAGAATCATATAACCCTATATTGAGCTATTTTTCGTTCAAAGAGGATGTTTTCATTCGACAGTAAGATTTACCTTTCCATTTCAAATAAAAACTTGCTCCATTCTTCTGTTTTTAGTAAAGAGCACACTGTTGTCACATTTTTACTTCAACGCCTATTTGTATCATCGTACATTTGTGTCATTGCCACTGTAATTTCATCTTCTTTGGACTTTTTATGCCAATTTTAAGACAATTTAACCAGGAACAGCATCAGTAGTAGTAGTAGTATAAGCAGCCGTACTAGTATTATTAATAGTAGTAGTTGAAAAGGAGCAGATTTTAAATGTCGTCATTGATATGACATTTATTCCTTAGTAGGAATTCACATTATTAGATGTCGGTACAATAAGACATATATGAAACAGGCGTTGCTTGTCTAAGTTAAACTAAGAACCATCATGATAGATGCCCTATGGACATGTGTTAAGTAAATTATGTCTGCGGAACCTTAATTATAAACAGCAAAAGCGTGAAATTGGCATTTGGGTATACGAAGACCTACTCTGCCTTAAATCCAGTGATAAAATACTCTCATCATAACGTTGTCCATATGAGACATGCAGTATACCGCTTTAAAACGAGGTCGCCTTATAATGAAGTACATGATACATATGATACCAACAGTACATAACAAAATCGGATGCATGTCCATATCCGCGTTATAACAAGAAAGATGCTATAATGAAAAGCTTACAGGAAGTGAGTGCCATAAGGCTTATGCCAAAGGTTCTCAAACTATTATGTGCGGACTACTGGTGGTCCGCTAGCTCAAATAACTTAGTGGCGGAAAGGTTGCGGAACAATCGAGAAACGGTACAATCATCATCGGGAAATATCATTAAGTGATCCGCTGAGACCCTCATCAATCGCTAAGTGGTCCACCGAGACCCTAAACAATGTTCAAGTGGTCTACAACTTTTTTTTCTCAGAACCACTGGGTTATATTATTCGTAAAGATTAAGTCATTCCATAAAACGGCTGTCATATGTGTCCTGTAATAAGACTTCTTGGCAATTGCTATACCAAAGCTGTGTGTGTGTGTGTGTGTGTGTGTGAGAGAGAGAGAGAGAGAGAGAGAGAGAGGGAGGTGGCGGGGGATAGATCAAAACCATGCATGTCATTTCCACATTCGGAAACTCTAGGGGTTTAGGCAGTTAAGAATGACCCCGGGCAAATTCTTCAGCAAGATGTCCTGAAACCAGCTTTGAGCAAATAATATACACACTCAAGTAACACATTAAGATCTACCAAAGGTACATAAGACCTACAAAATAAACAATTTGACCCAGCCAAATAAGAAACTAAAGTCTACATAATGATTAGAAATACAAGAGTACCACGGTACATCAATTAAAACCTAATAAAGCTCTCATCTCCCTGTTTAACAAACGGGGAAAGAGAACTACACCGAATTAAGATGCACGCACTAAAAAGTGGCAAAATTGAATTATACGAAAAACCAACAACCTGCTAAAATCTATATAATATGCGAAGACCCAATACAAACCCCCACAAGATACACAAACTCACAAACATATATACACACTTTATTATTCTTATTTACTTACCTAAGAGGAAGACTGGAACCATTTGACATAGATAAGCCAATGCAAAAAAAAAAAAAAAACATACGTGAACATACAAAAAAAAACTTTTTTAATTAAAAAAAATAAAAAAATAAAGAGGATATATGTATACATGTACATATATAGGTACATATATGCACAAAATAAATATATGAATAACAGGGGATAAATGACTATGGCAAAGTCAACTATATAAGAAAACAATATAAAGAAAACAAGGGGGAGGAATTTGGCCCATGACGTAAATATGTCACTGGGACAATAGTACGACCCTAAATCGGAAGTCCAAACTTATGGAACTCGGACCCCAAAAAGTCCTATCGGGGTCGGAAAGTACATACAATTTGAACTTCATGGGATTTAAAAAAACTTACAAATATGATGATAAAAAAGAAATTAACCCTGCAAAATTCGAAATCAACATTATTGTTTTTATACAATGAACATACACAGATAATTTATGGGAGGACAGGGTCAACCCACAATAAAATACACTTTTAGATATAATCAGGGTGTCACTTCTAAGTTCTAACCAGCTATATATGCTGGGAAGGAGCTAAGATATGTCAACAATAGGCAGTTAAAATTACTTTGTCCAACCACGAGTCTGATGTTTCGTCGTCATGTCGAAGAACAGAGAGAGAGAGAGAGAGAGAGAGAGAGACAGAGACAGACAGAGAGATAGAGACAGAGACAGAGAGAGATAAAAAGACATAGAATGAAGGGGGGAGGGGCTTCATCAATTATTTTACCGCAAATTATAACTATAAAATATATTCTTTACTTTTCTGCAGTGCTGTGTTTCATGTCAATGCAAAATCTGGAACCACATCGCCTTTAACTAAACTACATTCCTCTCATGTAAATTAAAAACAATTCTTTCGCCGTTTGTTTCCTTCCTTTATGAATGATCGATGACTTCTTCGATATCTGTCTCAGATCGAGACATTCTAATAGACCATTCTAAATGTCGATGACAATTACAATTATCGACGCGAACGACTCTTCTGGGATCATCTTTCATCTTGTGGGTTGTTTAAAGAGAGAATAATGAAGCAGACGGCAAAATGATTACTTAAACCTATTCGCATCAACAGAAGCCTCTTCGATATTCATGCCATCCAAGAAAGCTCCATATAGGAAGTCCATAGGTTTCTCAGGTAGAAAAAAAATAATAGCCTTTGCCCGAAACTACTTTTTGATTGATTGAAAGACGATGCTGGGTCATCGCCTTGCAGTTGCAGATAGAATTGGCTTACTGCCAATTTAGTTTAGGACTTAAAATAACAGAACCTTATAGTTATAACCTTTTTTACGAGAACACTCTCTGCATAGTGTGGAAGTAAGTGATTTGGATTTTTAACTGAACTTTCCGGTCATTTCGCAATGTGTCTGCAGCACGGCAGTTTATAGTGATATTTAGCACTGGGTCGTCATGACGCAGATATGTTTTATCTAAACGTGAATGAATTTAATAATGTTCTCAGTAAATGATTCAAAGCCAAGCTCACTTCTTTGTGACGTCACATAACAGAGTTGTTAAGTTGGGTTGCCGGGTGCATGGAATATATATATATATATATATATATATATATATATATATATATATATATATATATTGTGAGGTGGCAAATTTTATGTCGATCTAACAAGAATACATTAGTTGAGACCAGACAACCATTAATTAGATTTATGGAGACAAGCGCGTATCATATCGCCATACTACCGTGTACGGTAATGCCCTTTAGAGGGAGAATTCTGTCCCTAATTAAACATTTGTTTATACAGCAACCAGGCGGACAATTTAGGACGGGGAAAACTTCATTTTCATGGTAAAGTTGTCACAATTGAGAGAATGCAGAAACTCTGTTACTCAAACTACCAGGGTCAAGTTGACCCTGACTTTGGCGCCTCTGAAAAAAAGGCGGCAGAGATATTTGATTCTGATTGGTACGTTAAATGAGAGGGCGTGTTCCAACACAAAATTTCATAGGTTTTAATATCGCCGGCATCGAATTTTAATCAGTCTAAGCTTTTCCTACAAGAGGAGATCCAAAGGTTATGACTCCGGAAATTTCCGTAAAACTGTTGTCCAAAAAGGGGACGATTGTCGAAAGGAACCGACGAACTAATCTACCGATTAGGGGGAGGAAAAACATTGACGGCAAAGATAGTGTGACAATTCCATGTAATTTGTTGATGCCATATATAATGCTTTGCTGAAGTTATTTATTTGTATCTGCATGAATCTTTTTTCTACATTCGTGTAATAATTTGCTTTATGAAGTATAACTGTGTTGAGTTTATGCATAGGAAGTTGTACATTAATCTTCTTTAGATAAGTTTGACGAATTGTTTGAATTTGTCGTCTTGTTTGCATACGAATTATGTTCTAAGAATTTAATGCATTACATTTGTTAATATGATTTCAAGAATCCGTGTGAATTCGTCGAATTTAGAAGATTTCACGTATGATTAAGAATAAGTGTGTATTGACGGAAATGATCTAGTAATTGATTAACGTGATGGATCCTATGTATTCGCTGTGTATGTGGTAATGTGTAAGGTCAAGGCGTAACGAATTAGCCATTTGACTAACTAGGGTCATTATAGGACATGTGGAGTCGATTGATAGCCTTAGCGTCTGTTTAGCACTGATAGTGAAATCTGATAACGAGGGAGAATAATGAAGAATTAACCGTTTCATAAATAACGGGAAATTTAGGTTGTCTCTATTTATATTTATTTAAAAGGGAGAAAATAGCTCCAAAGACGTACGAACGAATGAGGGACGTTATTCTGAGACCTATACGGAGAAGCATAGAGAAGAGGGCAGTGAGACATATAATCCTGTGACGCAACCCTGCGACGTGTTAATCTCTGAAGAAGTATTTTGAGAGTGTCCTGAGACGGGTGGTAGAAAGTATCATCCTGAGATCCAAGAGTCTGAACAGCGACAGAGGAAGCAAAAACAGACTGAGGACGAGCAGGTTATGAAATCATACAAGACGTTGACTTCGATTGTTCACTCAATCTTATGATGAACTAAATCTATCAGTAACAGATTGGCTATCTTATTTAGATCTATTTGCGTTTTCTTTGTATTTCGCTGAAAGTTAAATTTCTAAAAGCAGAGTACATTCCTGATGTAATGAATTTTCACAGTGTTTGTATGTAATTGATTAAATTGTTTGTTTATATGTACGGGGGCTCGTGTTGGTTTGTTCTATATACCTGCTCAGATCTCTATCTATTCCACCTATAAGTTTCACCACTTATATTTCTATTTACTCGAACCGGGCAATAACATTGAGGGCGGTCAACCCCTAGATAACGAAAACCAAATACGGAGGGACATTCACTGCCCCCGTGTAACAAATTTTGGGAGCTTTCGTCCGGGATATCAGAACACTTGCATTCGAGTAAGAGAGTCTGAGCAAATATAGAACAAAATCAGTATCTAGATAGTGATAATTCCATTATTGCTATAAGAAATAAGGATCAGAGCGAATCGAGTCATTGTCTGTTATTTTGTTTATACATATATTGTGCATGCTAATTTCTTGCCATTTCTTTTCATATTGTGATGAGAATATTGTAAGAATTGAGACACATACCTTTGCTATCAAGTCGTATTCTAAATTTGTGGGGTAAAGTGGAAAATTTCCTTTGTATTCTCTTGTGAGAAGAGATATTTAGGCAAATCCCGCAGTAATAAATTACGCCTTGTTAGTGGTTAAGCGCTGCACTAATTTGGGGAGGCATTCCAGCTGCGTACTGCCCGTTTATTTATTGATTGATTGGTACAGGGACCGTCTGGTTTAACTGAGTCAGGCATACGATAAATACGTGAGGGGCTATTTTCAGGTAGGGCAGTAAAACTTAAGTTATAGGTAAAAGACTTAATTCTTGTGTCACCTTACAAGTAGACCAGGATGGCGACAGACAGACAATTAGTTAGGGAATTTAAGTCAATAGGAAGAGAGGAATTAGGTTACGACAGAACTCAGTTAGCTGAATTTGTCGAACGAAGTGTTAGGGAACACAAGGAGCAATTAGCCGCGGAACGAGAGAAGGACAGACAAGCAGCTGAGCGTGAACGGGAGAAAGACAGACAAGCAGCTGAGCGTGAGCGAGAGCTCGAATTAGCCAGATTGCAGGCCGAGGAAAGGGAACGAGAGAAAGACAGACAAGCAGCTGAACGAGAGCTCGAACTAGCCAGATTGCAGGCCGAGGAGAAATCTAAAGAACGCGAACATATGTTAGCCATGGAGAGACTGAGGATCGAAGCCGAGTTCAGGAGGGGCGAAGATCTGAACGAACGTCCAGGGTCCACAAGTAGACGATCTGAAGACAGACGACCAATACAGATCACCATGCCCATGTTCAATGACAAGGACGAAATTGTTGACAACTTTTTGACACAGTTCGAAAAGTTGGCACTGGTTCATCAGCTACCCAGAAACCAGTGGGCTATCAATGTTTCAGCATTCTTACAGGGGGCCGCGAAGGACGTCTACCACAATATGACACCGGAGGAGATAGACGACTACGACGCTCTGAAGAAAGCGCTACTACGGCACTATAAGCTGTCGGCAGAAACGTTCCGGAAACTCTTTAGAGAATCGTCGAAAAAAGCTACCGAAACGCACGCGCAATTCCATAGCCGAGTACGCGTAATTTTTGATAAATGGATGAAAATGTCTGGCACTGCGCTAACGTATGAAGGCATACGCGAAGAAATTTTGAAAGAGCACGTCTTAAGTACGTACAGGAAGGATTTAATAGTATTTTTAGCGGAGCGTGAGTTCTCGACCTTGGATGACATAAGCGTAATGGCCGAGCGCTATGAGAGCGCGCACTCGCGTCCAACCACCTGGGGTGGCAGGGACCGACCTGGAATCGGCGAGCATAGAAAGACCACTGAGGTGGCACCCCAAAGACGGAATGGACAGAATGGTGGGAGGCCAGGGGCCGGAAATCTCAGCCGAGAACATTTCCGTGGGCCGGGGAAGACTCAGGGGGTAGAGAAAGATGCCACGGGGAGGAAAGGTGAGCCGGTGTGTTACGGCTGCAACAGACCAGGCCATGTCGTTAAGGATTGTAGGAAGTATCGTCCGACAACGATTAATTCGGTAACTCCGAATACTGTTAAGAGACAAGAAACAGTGGAGTTGACTAATACAGCAGTAGCTACGGTTAACGGTGAGAGGGCAACCGTACTGTATGATACTGGCTGCAGTTATCCTGCCTTGGTGGATAGTAAGTATGTCAAGCCTGGAGATTATACAGGCGAGACAGTTGAAGTCCAGTTTGCTAACCGGACGAAGGATTCGCTTCCGGTCGTTAGCATTGATCTTGATTCGCCGTATGTAAAGGGACGAATTCAAGCAGCGTGTTTGTCGGGACTGTCTCATGATGTAATATTAGGGTGTAGGTATGTGTTGCCGCAACCTAACCCTATGACGTGTACACCTGTATACGTCGGGTCTGTTGAGACGAGGGCTATGAAGCGAAGGTCAGGGTCAAAGCCGCTACGACCCACGACTTCGCCCATAGACAATTTGCTACCTGGCGAGTTGAGGAAACTTCAAGAGGAACATTTGTCTCTCAACAAGGTACGCAAAAGATGGGTCTATACGGAGAATGCCAGACGGCGAGGTAAAGTTCGCGACGAAACGCGGTATTTTGTATCGGTACGCCAAGAAAGGGACCGATACGTTCAAGCAAGTTGTTGTGCCCAGAGCGAAGCGAGCAGAAGTGCTTAGGCTGGCACATGAGGGTCTACTTGGAAGCCACATGGGCGTGGCGAAGACCAGAGATAGGTTAGTGAGGGAGTTCTACTGGCCAAGTGTGTATGGGGATGTTCGGAGGTATTGTTTGTCGTGCGACAAGTGTCAGCGGGTGGCACCCAAGACCTCCCATCGCCCGGTGCCACTAGGAACCACCCCACTGATTGACGAACCTTTCTCGAGGGTGGCGATGGACTTGGTAGGTCCGATAAAGCCGGCGGCAGAAAGCGGTAATTGTTATATATTAACGATAGTAGATTACGCCACTCGGTACCCAGAGGCAGTGGCTTTGAAGAACATTGACTCAGTCACGGTGGCTGAGGCCTTGTTAGGAGTTTGGTCTAGAGTTGGTGTCCCTGAGGAGATACTGACTGACCAGGGGACGCAGTTCGTGAGCCAGGTGATGGAAGAAGTAAATAGATTACTATCTATTAGACACCTGACGACTACCCCGTATAACCCGCAGTGTAACGGTTTGGTGGAGCGTTTCAATGGGACATTGAAACAGGCCCTGAAGAAGCTATGTGAAGGTCGACCTAGGGATTGGGATCGATACCTTCCAGCGATACTGTTTGCTTATCGAGAAGTGCCACAGGCAAAGTTTGGGTTTTTCACCTTTTGAATTAGTATATGGAAGGACAGTCAGGGGACCCATGGCTGTGTTAAAACAATTATGGACGGATGAGAAAGCATCGGAGGAAGTGCGAACAGCATACCAATATGATGTTGATCTCCGCAACAAGCTGGAAGAGGTTTCGAAATTGGCTCAGGAGAATCTCTGTGACGCAAGGGGACGTCAAGCCAAATATTACAACAAAAGGACGAAGGAACGTCACTTCGAGGTGGGTGACAAGGTGTTGTTGTTGCTACCGTTAGAACACAACAAACTTCAAGTCTCATGGAGGGGACCATTCGTGGTAACGGAGAGGAAAGGTGGACAGAACTACCGTATCCGGGTAGGAGACAAGGAGAAGTTGTACCACGTAAATCTCCTGAAACGTTACCGTGAAAGAGAAACACCCACAGAGTTCGTGGTAGCTACAGTTGTAACAGAAGAAGTCGACGACAACGGAGGAGAGGCGGAAGTACTCCCTAGTTGTCCTTTGACGAGGGAAGAAACCTACGTTGACGTTGTGCTTGACGGGACGTTAACGTCAGAGCAACGTAAGGAAGTGGAGTCGTTACTCCAAGATTATTCAAGCGTCTTGACAGAACGACCTGGCGAGACGGAGTTGGAGGAGTTCACCCTGAAATTACTGGATGAGAAACCAGTGAAGTTAAAGCCATATCCGCTACCCTATGCAAAATTAGAAACTGTCCGAAATGAAATTCAAACTATGTTAGACTTGGGAGTTATAGAACGCGCGGAGTCGGCCTATAGCTCTCCTGTTGTGTTAGTGCAGAAGAAAGACGGTACACACAGATTTTGCGTCGATTACAGGAAGTTGAACAGGATCACGGAATTTCAACTGGAACTTTTGCCTGACCCTGAGTCCATATTTGCCGGGGTGACCAACGCGAAATATTTTTCGAACATCGATCTGTCCAAGGGATACTGGCAAATACCAGTTCGAAGAGAAGACAGAGCAAAACTCGCCTTCGCAACTCCTGATGGGACCTACCAGTGGATAGTCATGCCATTCGGGGTCCAGAATGCGCCGAGTGTCTTCACACGTATGATGCGAAAACTACTTGAACCATTAAGGGGGACTGGAGTTTCAAACTTCATGGACGATTTACTCATAGCGACAGCTACTTGGGACGATCATATCATTCTGTTGAAAAATGTTTTGGAGCGACTTCGACAAACGGGACTGACCGCACGACCATCTAAGTGCCATATAGGGTTAAGGAAACTAGCCTACTTAGGTCATATCCTCAGCGAAGACGCGTTAACCCCAGATAGGTCAAAGGTCGACCAACTTAGGGACGCGATCCGACCGACCACTAAGACGGAAGTTCGATCTTTCTTGGGACTGGCAGGGTATTATCGTCGATATGTTGCTAACTTCAGCGCTATTGCAAGCCCTTTAACTGAGTTAACTCGAAAAGAAGCTCCGACTAAAGTTGTATGGACAGACGCATGTGAAAGAGCATTTCAGACGTTAAAGGACAGACTGACGTCAGACGCAGTAGTGAAATTGCCTGATGTGACCCGAGATTTTGTCTTACGTACTGACGCGTGTGATAGAGGTTTAGGGGCAGTGTTATTACAAGAGCATGACGGAAGCTTATTCCCAGTTGCTTACAGTAGCAGGAAATTGTCGACTGCAGAACGTAATTATTCGGTATCTGAGAAAGAATGCTTGGCAATTATCTTTGGGATAACTAAATTTCAACGTTACTTGTATGGACGAAAATTTATTTTGGAAACTGACCACCAACCACTAGCTTATTTAGCTCAAGCTAAGTTGACAAATGGACGACTAATGA